>JAKFHU010002497.1:0-615251 GCA_023783475.1 Daubentonia madagascariensis | reverse complement strand
AACACGTAGCTTCACTGCACGCTACAGTGGAAGCTGCTGCACCCAGCCCTGGGGTAGTGGGGCCACAGGCTCTTGGGGCTCTGATGAGAGCTGCCTTTCTCCTTGCAGTTGTGAGGGGAAGCAGACCTGCAGATGCCTCTCCTCCACCTTCTCCCCTTATCACATTACTGTCTTTATGCTCTTCTGTGCCCCAGAGACATTGCCCATTCTAGCCACACTTTTTCTTACCCGATATCCCATTTCAGTTTATGGGGCCATTGATCATATCCATTTTGCACCCAGAAAATGAAAGTCAGAAATCTGGATACAGCTCCAGCTCATTTGGCCAGGCAGCAGAAGGCAAAATGGACCTCTGTATTTCCTACCTGATACATCTCCATCATAAACATCATCCTCCTCAGATATGCATGGCACTCTAAAGGCTACCAAACATTTTCACATCCATTATTTTTATTTGATATTCGCATATCTGCTTAGAAAGTAAAAGCAGATGCAATTTTTCCTATGTTATGGAGGGAGAAATTAATGCTAAGGCAGGCAAAATGCTTTTGTCAAACAAAGAAAGAGGTAGGTTTTCTGGTATCTGGTCTATTGAATCTATTGAGTCTATTGATATCTCCTATTGAATAGGAGAATCTATTCATCTGTTAGTCTTTTAAATGCTAAGATGTTCTTATTTAGGCTTAAACATATTATATAGATATAATGGAGAAGTTTATCCTCTGGAACTTTGATGACACAAACACAGCTTCAAACAGTTCTCAAGGTATATGAGGGCTAGAAAATGAAACTAACTGGTAGTGAGAACACATAAAAAGTCTGCTATGCAACTTGATAAATGGAACCTACAAAAACCCACAGTACCATCATACTTGTAAAAGGCTGATGCTTTCTCCCTAAGATCAGAAAAAATGTCAGGATGTTTGCACTTGTCACTTCTATTCAACATTGTACTGGAAATTCTAGCAGGGTGGCAATCAGGCAAGAAAAAGAAATAAAAGTGATCCAGATGGGAAGGAAGAATTAGAACTCTCTCTACTTACAGATGCCATGATCTTGTATATAGAAAATCCTAAGGAGTCCACGAAAAAACTATTAAAACTGTTAGAAATGAGTTAGACAAGGTTTCTGGATACAAGATCAATAGCAAAGATAGACTGCCATAGTTCCCCTTATCCAGTTTTGCTTTCTCCAGGTTCAGTTACCCAAAGTCAACCACAGTCAGAAAATACGTGAGTACAGTACAATAGGATATTTTGAGAGATATAGAGAGATTAAATTCACATAATTTTTATTACAATATATTGTTATAATTGTTCTATTTTATTATTTGTTACTATTGTTAATCACTGACTGTGCCTAATTTATAAATTAAACTTTATCATAGGCATGTATTTACAGGAAAAAACATAGCATATGTAGGGTTCGGTACTATCTGAGATTTCAGGCATCCACCCACAATTTGGACTTTATCAAAATTAAAAATGTGTGCATCAGAGGACATTATCAAGAAAGTGAAAAGACAACCTATGTGGGAGAAAATATCTGTAAATCATATATCTGATAAGGATCTGGTACCCAGACAAATAACCCAATTTAAAAATAGGCAAAGAATTTAAATAGACTTTTCTCCAAGGAAGATACACAAACGGTCAATGAGCACACAGAAAGATGCTCAAACCCATTAGGTAAATGAAAATCAAAACCACCTTACACCCACAAGAATGACTAATAAAAATACAGACAATAACAAGTGTTGACGAGGATGTGGACAAATTGAGATCTTCATGCACTGCTGATGGGAACGTAAAATGGTGGACCCATTTTGGAAAACTATTTGGCAGTTCCTCAAAAGTTAAAGTTCAGTTACCGTATGACCCAGCAATTCTGCTTCTGGATATATAACCAAGATAATTTTAAGATATATTCCACACAAAACTCGTATGTGAATGTTCATAGCAGAATTGTTCATAATATCCTCAAAGTGGAAAGAACCTAAGTGCCCATCACCTGATGTATTAATAATCAAAATTTGTTATATCCGCACAACGGAATATTGCTTGGCAATAAAAAGGAATGAAGTACTGATACTTGCTACAACATGATCCTTAAAGCATGTGAAAGAAGTGAATGAAGCCAGACACAAAAGACCACATATATGTGATTTCTTTTGCACACAATGTCCAGAATAGACAAATCTGTGGAGACAGAAAATAAATTACTGGTTGCCAGGGGTGCAGGTGTTTGGGGCTGGTGATGGGGAGTGATTATTAATGGACATAGTTTTTTTTTTTGGGGGGGGTGATGGAAATGTTCTGGAATTAGATAGTTATTTAATGTTATTAAAAATAAATTCATCATTTGTCAGTATCACTAAACTCCACACTGTATTCAGCTGAAATTTCTGCTCACTTTATTAAGAGGATTTGGTCCTGGTTTCCTAAGAGAAGAAATCACTTTTCAGTGTGATGACTGGATGCTGTATATACCACAGGTGAGCTCCCCTTGCACGTGAGAGGGGTTCTCATTTACGCAATGTTAGCCCTAGACCCTACTGGCATAGGAGTGTGATGCAGTTATCCCCGGGTGGAGATTTCCCTGTAGGTAACATGCTGCCCTTCTGTCGCCAAGAGTGAGGTATGTAGTCCTAGGCCCCAGACAGGATATCTTGATGCTGGCGAGCCCAAAACAAAATGCATTTAAAGATGAGGCTCCTTGGCCATGTTAGTGCTTCATTTCCCTTGGATCATGGAGAGTAAATTGTTCAGGTTCAGAGGATAAACTTTGCCATAAGTGAATATGGACTGTCCTAGAAGTTCATCCCATGAGCCTTGTCTAACAGGAACCCTGGGGGCCTCCTGAGCAGAGCGGAGCAGGGTCAGTCTTGCTGGCCTAGAACAGGGGTCACAGGGCTGGCTGCCCACCTTCCAGCACAGCCCGTCATGTGTCCAGACCTCAGCTTACCTCTGTTGTTACCACTCTGGTTGCAGCTCCCCTTTGAACATGGTTTCCTTCCATCTTACTAAAACTTCTTTCGGTTGTTAGACTAACTTCCATCAGATAATGTACCCCAAGGCAAATGTGTGAGGAAAAATCCTGCCTCTTCCAAACCCTGGTGCCTTTATGGGTCATGAGATGCATCATGCATATTAGTTAATACATAATAAAGCATTTACACTGAACAGTTAATTTTTCAGAAACTTCAATTTTTTTAGAGCAGTTTTAGGTTCACAGCAATTTAATAGAAAGGTACAGAGATTTTCCAAAAAAACCCACCCTCCCCAACATGCACAGCCTTGCCCATTATCAATGTCCCCAGCAGAGTGGTACATTTTTACAATTGATGAACCTACATTACACATTATTATCAATCAAAGTCCATAGATTGCCTTAGGGCTCATTCTTGGTGTGGTATATTCTAGAGCTGAGTGTGCCAGCTCAGATCTCTCTTCCTCTTCTTACAAAGCCACCAGCCCACTCCCATGATGACCCATGAATCCATTAGCCCAGCAATCCATCAGTCCACTAATCTATGAATGGATTAATTCGTTCATGAGGGCGGAGTCCTCATGACCCAGTCAACCCTCAGAGGCCCCACTCTTCAGTGCTGCCACATTGGGAGTCTTGAAGGGGACGAACATACGGTTTTGACCATAGCAGTTCTTGATTTTATCTTACCTATTTATCTTTTACTGTGTCAACCACACTGTTTTCATTATAGCTTTGTAACATGACTCTTACTTATTTAAATGCACTATCTCCCTTTCTTTTTTGTTTGTGGAATTCTTTAAGCAGATCATTTAATTTCCCTCTTCCAGCGGGAAGGGAGACAGGTGGCGAGAGAAGAGTTCACGGATGGTTGGAAGCAAAACCACTCCGTGCCCGAGGAGTGGTGCTCCTGGACAGAGACAGGGCTGCGAAACATTCTGAGCTCTGCAGGGGCCTTTCTCAAGCCACTGTCCCAGGCAAAACGGGTCTCCCAGGTCCAGTGGGTGAAAGATCTTGCCATTTTTTGTACTAATCTGAATGTGGGAGGAAGTTCCCACTCCCTTTCCTGCAGGTCACACTCTTCCCAGGGCACCTGGCAGTAGAGCTCACGCAACCTCCCCAGGTTCTTGGGTTTCTTTCAGTTTTCCACTGCCAATAGCTACCATTGAGTAACGTTCAATTATTACCTAATTTACTCCTCTCAGTAACCCTGTGAGTTACACATTCCCCATCTTATAGATGAGGAAACGGTGGTTTAGGGAACTTAAATGACTTTTGCAAGATGGCACTCTTTGGTGGTAGAGCTGAACACCAGCCCCGCTGGTCTGACTGCAGATCGCACACTGGCACACGGGCTTATTTTCTCTCCCAGCTACGCAGGAGTCGTGAGAGCTGGGTCCGTTGTCCTGGGGTCCAAGTCTGAAGAAAGGGGACTTAGGGCTTTGAGTCACAGGGCAAGAGTGTGATCCGGTTAGGCCAGGGTGAGGAAAGTGGGTGGCAGGACACACACTTGGGAAACAGTGGTGTTGGTAGCCAAGAGGCTGACGCGCGGCCGAGTTCAGTGCTCCCTGACTGCTTCCCTACCGTAGTGGGTTGAATAGTGTCTCCTCAAAATTCACGTCCGCCTGAAACCTCAGAACGTGACATTATTTGGAAATAGGGTCTTTGCAGATATAATTAGGTAAGTTAAAATGAGGTCATGCTGGATTAGGTATCCCAATCCTACTAAATCCAGTGACCTGTCTCCTTAGAACAAGAGGACTCAGAGGCAGGCACAGAAGGAAGGATGTCGTGCCATGAAGGAAACAGAGGTTATGCTGCCATAAGACAAGGATCGCCAAGGACTGCCAGCAACCACCAGAAGCCGGAAGAGGCGAGGAAGGATGGGCTTTGGAGGGAGTGCGGCTCTGCCAACACCTCAATTTCTGCCTTCTGGCCTCCAGAAGTGTGAAAGAGTAAATTTCTGTTGTTCTAAACCACCAAGTTTGTGCTAATTTTTACAATAGCCCTGGAGGAGCAAGAAAGAATGTCCTTGTTGAAATAATTGAAGTGACACAGATATTACTAATTTCTGATTCTTTTGACCACCTGACTTGTAGAATAATCTCTTTTTCCCAGCACATGAGATGTAAATGAAACAAAATCCGGGAGCTGGAGCTGCTTTTCAGTGTGTTTGGTTTAGGCTTTGATGGGCTTCTTGAAACGAGCAGTGCTTGGTGTGTGGTAGACCCGGCGTGTACAAACGGGGTGAATGAGTGAATGAATTTATGAATGAGGGGCACGGGAGGCAGAAGGGATGATTATACCTCTCTGTGGAAATGAGACTTCACATTTTTCTTTGGCATAATTGTTTTTGGAGGACAGTCTGGTTTGGCGTAGTGATAGAGAGTGGGCTTGAGGGTCAGACAAACCGAGAATCAGTTGCTGTGGGACTTTGAGCCTTTGCTTCTTCAGCTGTGAGTGAAAAGACAATGCCTTCCTTGAAGAGTTACTGACAGAATTAGTCGTCTGAGCACCTAGCACATCATATGAACTTACGCGGTCACAGCTGTGACAGTGCCGGATCCGCCCCACGCTCCTCTTCTCGAGTGGGAGGCGTGTGATGGTAGCGTTGGTCATGGCTCTCTGGAAACACGAAGTTGCATGCAATGCTTTGTGGCGTACGTGTGTGTGTGCAGTGTGTGTATTTTTAGGTGTGAGGCATGTACATCAAACGGCTGTCCTTAGATAAACCTGAAAAACCGTGACCACCCTAGGCAGTTGCTGAATTTAGCTCTAGAAACATCAAAGTTTTCCAAGCAGCCCTCCTTTGAGAGTAAAGCATCAAAGAATTAAGTCACTTAGTCACACATTTTCAATCTCTGTAGCATTTTCCTCATTTATCCTGGGACTGTCAACACAGCTGTTACCAGGCCTAGGTGGAGACAGCTTTCTAAACGGAGTGGTAAGTCCACTGGCTCTGGTGTAATAGACAAGGTATTAGATGTTTTCCAGCTTTGGCTACTGTAGTCAATAAATCTTCTTCTCTGGAGGAAATAAAAAGAGATAAAAAGGGACGGGGAGAAGAGAAAAGGCATCAATCCTTACTGATAATGGTCCCAGGAGCTTCTCTCCCAGAGAGGAGTTCAGGTGGAGTGAAAACACAGTGCTGTTTAGTGGACACAATGAACCTGTCCTGAGATCGATTTGTCAACTTTCCTAACACTGAGTCGTGCCCCTGGGGAACACGCTCCCAAGACACTTGTAAGGGAGCAGTGGAAAGTCTGACTGCTGAAGGTAGCAGCTCCAGGTACCTTGGAAGCAAATGTTGGCAAACAATTACTCTGCAGGACCTGGTCCCCAGCCAGTTTCTTAAGCTTCACCAGATCCTATAACCAGAGCAAAGTGGCTTCAAGCTCTGCTCGCCTGATGTTAAATCCAGACACACACACAAACTATTAGAAGACATTGCGTTGGTATTTTTTATGGCTTTGTAAATCCATTCTTTGCTTAATGCCTTAGACACCTTGGATGACTGTTTGGGTGACTGGGAGGAGGGGAAAGCAGGAATCCTATAAACAAGGTGGCATTGGTATTGAAACTAGATCTTCAGCCTCCAGTGCCTGTGCTCTTTCCACCACAGGGCACTGTCTTGGAGGTGGCAGATGTTCAAGGCTTCCCTCAATCTGGCCCCAGATTCTCTCCTTGAGCTAATTTCCCATAAATCTACACTTGTGTTCCAGGTCTCCAGTCACAACGAATTCCTTGCCTTTCATGGATGTACCATTAGTGCTAAGTCAATGTCTTTGCACTTGCTGTCCTTTCCTTCGATCTGGAACATTCTCTGCTCACAATAGCTGCTGTCTTCTTAGCTGCCTGCCAAATTCTAAATAAAGGCCAGGCAGCCACTTTTCAAAAGTTTCCTCCAGCCCACTTTTTTCTACCTTCTGGCTTCTCACAACTCCTTTCCCCTGCATCTCCCGGCTGCCTCCCTCACCAACCTGGCACATTTACCTGTGCAGCTCCTGACTTGTAGCGCTGCTGGGCTCCAGTGGCTTTGGCAGGGATTATTTAATGCAGGAAGTAATGACTGAATAAATCCAGTGAAAGTCCCGAAAACCTTGGGATGAGGTGAGCTATCATCATTACCTGTCACCCATGTCATTATATGCATGCTAAATAAACCTCGACTGAGCCAGGTCTCCCTGAACCAGACTGCACACTTCTTTCTGAGAAGGCAGACGTCCAGATGGATTGTAAACCAAACACCAGAAATAATTAGCATTGCAGACATCAGCTAGCATGGCCAATTATCTCACATATCCAGGGAGGGAGTTTACTAATTCAACTACTGACTTAGCATGTGACCTTGAGCAAGTATCCGCTCTTTAATCTTCCCACTCATAACAGAGGGATAAAGACTTTGATCTTTACATCAAGAACTAACGAGGTTGAATTTGGGAAATCTCTGAACATCCTGGGGAAAAATGCTTGCCACAGGACTCATGCAGGACTTATGACCATGTATTCTCATCTCACTTGGGGCATGTAGGGTGGTGAAGGTTGTCTCCATTCTTCTTCATCACAGAAGGCAGATAATCTGGACTCAACAGGTCCCTGTGGAGTGAGGCCACCACAATTTTATAGGACTAAATTTGGAGCACCCATCCTGCAAACTATGGGAAGTTCTATCTTCCCTCTCAAGTAGTCCCTCCTGTAATAAATCTGAGAAGTCCTTTCTCAGCCCCAGAAGGTTGGTCCTGGTGATTATTGTCATCCAGAGGTTCCACCGCTGTGAATGCTGAGTTCTGTCAAAGTTTCCTCATGTGCAGGGTGGAGTCCTGCACTAGTTATGGGTGCTCCACCCCAAAGAAGCCTGAGCCCTGGGTGCTGTGTTTTTTTCCTTAGTCACATGAAGTGCCTAGAATGAGCCTTTCTTACAGAAAAACCTAATGATATTAGATGGCCACTTCTCTTATTCAAAAAAGAAAGTGACTACAAATAAATCAAGAAAGGATTCTAAAAAATTATTCTAGTAACTCACAGAAAAGTAAGAAGAGGAACAACAAAGGAACAAGAAACAGAAGAAACCAACAGAAAACAAATAACAAAATGGCAGACTTAAGCCCTATTGTGTCAACAGTTGCCTTAAATGATCTAAGAACACCAATTAAATGTTAGAAATTGACAAAGTGGATCGAAAAACATGGAAAAATATGCTGTCTGTAAGACACATAAAATACAATGACATACAGATTTCATATACAGTGATCTAGGTAGGTTGAAAGCAAAAAGATGGAAAAAGATACCATAATATATTTACTTCTGCTTTTTAGCCTTTTTAAAAAGCAGAAGTAGATATATTAATATCAGATAAACTAGATTTCAAAGGAGAGAAGAAAAGCAACTAGAGACAAAAAAGAAGACTTCATGATAAAAAGATTAATCCACTAGGAAGACATAATGATCCCAAATATGTATGCACCAAACTATAGAGCTTCAAAATACTTGAAACAAAAACTGATGGAACTAAAAGGAGAAATATACAAATCCAAAAGTGCAGTTATAAACTTCAACACCTCTCAGGAATTGATAGAACTCCTAGGCAGAAAATCAGCAAAGATATAGAAGAAGTGAGTAGCACCACCAACAAACAGGATCTGCCTGACATTTATAGAGCATTCTGCTCTATACCAGAAAAACACACAGTCTTTTCAAGCATCCATGGAACAGTCACCAAGATAGGCCATATTTTGGGTCATAAAACAAACCACCACATATTTAAAATAATTGAAATCACACCTAGTATGTTCTCTGACCATAATGTAATCAAATTAGACACCAACAACAGAAAGACAACAGAAAAATCCCCAAACACTTGGAAATTAAGCAAAACAATCACAAATCACCCATGGGATAAAGACAAAATCTCAAAGGAAATAAAAAAGTGTAAAACTGAGTTAAAATGAAAATACAACACATCAAAATATGTAGGGTGCAGTTAATGCAGTACTGAGGGGAAAATTTACAGCCCTAAATTTAGGGCTATAGTTTAGAAAAGTGGAACAATCTCAAATAAATACTTTAAGCTCCTATGTCAAGAAACTGGGGTGGGGGGAGAACAAAATAAATCTAAAGAAAGCAGAAGAAAAAAATAATAAAGATCAGAAATTCTCAAAATTGAAAACAGGAAAACAATAGAAAAAGATCAGTGAAACCAAAAGCTTATTCTTCAAATAAATAAATTAATTAATTAATTTAAAAAGCTAATAGACTTCTAGCAAGGCTGACCAAAAAGAGAGAGAGAGAGAAAACACAAATCACCAATATTAGGAACAAAACAGGAGATATCACTACAGATTTTGCAGCCATTAAAAACAACAAAGAAATACTATGAACAACTTTACTCTCATTAATTCAGTGACTTATAAGAAATAGACTTATTCCTCAAAGACCACCAACTAGGAAAATTCAATGAGGATGAAATAGACAACTGAATAGTCCTATAACCATGAAAGAAATTGAATTTGTAATTTAAAAGCTCCCAGAAGAGAACTCTTCAGAACCAGAAAGATTCTCTGGAGAATTCTATACAACATTTAAAGACAAATTAACATCAATTTTACACAGTTATTTCGGAGGAGAGAGTACATCTTGATCTATTTTTTGAGGCTAGTATGGCATTGATATAAAACCAAAGATAGTACAAAAAAATAGAAAACTACGAAGCAATATCTCTCATTAACTTTGATACAAACTTTTCAACAAAATATTTGCTAAGTGAATCCAGTAATGTATAAAAAGAATTATAAACCATAACCTACTGGGATTCATTCTAGATATGCAAGGCTGGTTCAACATTTGAAACTCAACCAATGTAATCCACCAAACCAGCAGACTAAGGAAGAAAAGCTGCATGATCCTGGCAATTGATGCAAGAATGAAGAAACATTTGACAAAAAAAGGAAAGTGAAATTCCTCTCCATCAGAAAACAAGTTGTGCTGGCCTTATCCAGCTGTGGCAAAGAAGGAGATGAACAATCTTTGTGCCCTGGCCTTGGAGAAGCAGGAAGTATAGAGTGGGACATAAGATATGGAGAAGGGTGGGGATGGAGCACTTGGCTTATGGACTCAGAGAAGCTAAGTCACTTGTTTAAAGTCACACTGCCAGGAATTGAGAACCATACCTTTTGATAGCAAATCCAGAGATATGTGTACCCTGGAATTGTATTCTTAATCAAAGTCTTTCAAATTATATTTATATATTTTTACATATTGTCTTAGTCTGTTTTCTGCTGCTATAAGACAATACCACAGACTGTGTAATTTATAAAGAACAGAAGTTTATTTGGCTCACATTTATGGAGGCTGGGAAGTCCCAGATTGAGGGGCTGCATATTGTGAGGGCCTTCATGCTGTATCATCCCATGGCAAAAGGTGTCACATGCAAGAGAGCACACCCAAGAGAGAAAATAGGGGCTGGACTCCTGTTTTCATTAGGAACCCATTCCTGTGATAACTACCCAACTCCCATGGCAGTGACATTAATCCACTCACAAGGGCAGACCCCTCATGACCTAATTGCCTCTAAAGGCCCCACCTCCTATTACAACTGCAATGGCAGTTAAGTTTCCAACACATGAACTTTTGGGGAACTTATGTGTGTATATACACACACACACACACAAACACACACATATATACTGAGTATCCCTTATTTGAAATGTCAAAATGATTGGGACCAGAAGTGTGTTTCAGATTTTGGATTTTTTTGGATTGTGGAATATTTGCATTATAGCAGTTGAGCATCCCAAATCAGAAAATACAAAATTCAAAATGCTCCAGTGAGCATGTCCTTTGAGCATCACGTTGGCATTCAAAAAATTTCCAATTTTGGAGAATTTTGGATTTTTAATTTTTGGATTTGGGATGCTCAACCTGTATACACACACTTATGCATTTATGCATATATCATAGAGATGAAAAACAGTATGTCTCAAGAGAAGAAGACAGTGAACACAGCAATTTGAAATCCTTGCAATGAAGTCACTAGGACAGCAGTCCCCCACATTTTTGGCACCAGGGACCGGTTTCATGGAAGACAATTTTTCCACAGACAGGGTGGCAGGGGAGGGAGGTGGGGGATGGGGAAGCAGAGCTCAGGTAGTGATGCAAGCCTTGGGGAACAGCTATAAATACAGATGAAGCTTGGCTCACCTGCCAGCCGCTCACCTCCTGCTATGTGCGCCCCCCTTCCTAAGTTTCATGGAAGACAATTTTTCCACAGACTGGGGGTTGGGGGGTTGGGGAGTTGGGGGGTTGGGGGTTGGGCGTTGGGGGTAGGGTGTGGAAGGATAGTGGAGCTCTGAGGCCCAGTCCGCAGCCCGGCAGTTGGAGACCACAGCACTAGGGAACTAGTGACTTTCATTCTTAACTTATAATATTTTGGAGAAATAATTGGCATGACCCAACTCTTTCAGGGGACTAGTTTTACAATGATGAAATTGAACTTCAGAACAGGTAAAACTTACCTGAACTCACATAGCTATTTAATGGCAGAGGACAAAGTAGACCTACTTTGCTGTATTGTAGGAAAGTGTTAACTGTGAATGCACTATGCATATTAATTATACAAGAGAACCATTTTATTTCATGCCATGTAAAAATCCAGCCGCACTGTATCATTAATTGGAACTATAAATGTGGCTTTTACTGTAAACTGTCTCAAATTCTTTCAAAATTATGTGGGAAATAGTTTAGAAACACACAGAATTAGATTTCATGTATTTGGTTTCTAAAATGAACATTCCAGCAAATATGGTAAGTATCCAGAAATATTTAATAATAAAATCTGGTTCATCTCAGAGGATGTGGAAGGGACTGGTTTGGAGGGATTTCCCATGTTATTTACAAAGCTGTTGGCAAAAATGGGAACAATGGCTTATTTTCCCTCCAGGACATGTCCTCAAAGCAAACAGCTGTTCAGAATCCTTCCAATGACTGTTCTTTTCTCAGAGATCATGACAGGCCTCTCCCAGTGATCCACATTTTGAACATTTGGAGGAGAAAACACTTCTTGAATCTTATCTTATTAACATTAATGACAACTTTGTTGCCCTGCACAGTTCTTTGTACGTATTTTTTTAAATCCTCACGACAATTTTTCACATTAAGTATTATCACTATTCCAGTTTTAGAGGCAAGTAGACCAATTGGTTCACCCAAGTGTGACAGCAGGTGTGTGGGAAATCTGGTCCCAAGATCCCAAGAGATTCTCATCCAGAAGCCTGTGCCCTTTCTCCTTCCTGTTGCTCCTCCCACACTCGCCCCCAGCATCTGGGTCAGTGTGATGCTGCCTTCCAGGATGTCACAGAGGGAAAGTCCGAGGGACCTGCTCAGATGGAGGATGGCCAGGGCAGTCTGTGGAGGTCCCGTTCTGCTGATGTACATGTCCAGGATTTTGTCGAAATCTCAGGAGTAGCTGGTAGCCAGGATGGCAGTAGGCAACCATTACCAGGGAGCGTGACCGAAACCATGCTCACGAGCCACGCAGATCCATCACGTGCGGCCAGCCATACACCACTAATGTCCATACTGAAAGCAAGGGCAGCTGGGACAAGAGTGTTGACCCCACCAAACACCCCCCAGCTGCACCTGGAGTTCGATAAAGCCCCTACTGATGTCCATTCTTTTGCTTCTTATTTTCCAAAAGTTAGGGAGAAACTGGACCTAGACCTAGGACGAACAAGTCAGTGATTAAAGGGAAAATGCACCAGATTATTGAGGGAAAGGTTAAAGGACAGGGGAGATTGGTGATACAGCCAGATGTCAGTATCAACCAAGGAGGAAAATTACTCAAGATATTTTTGAAGAGGGAGGATGCAAGAAGATATAGTCTGGCCATAAAGTGGTGGCACAGATCCTGGATTAGTCCCACTTTCCAGGTGACCCTAGGGGTGTCATTTGATATGCCTGAGACTCCATAACTCCTGACCCAAAGGAGTTTTGGAGAATCTGGTGTGACAACAGTCTCACAGGCTCTGTGAATCACGGTAACTCCTTGTCTGCCAAGGGTCCTGAGAGACAGGGAAACTTCCCATTTCCTCTTCCCAGAGGTGACGCCACTCAGAAAAAGGAGTTTTGTTCCGAAGGTAGGAAACCAGAGGAGGCATGTGCTGGCACTTCGGGAGAGAATGCAGAGTGGCACCGGGACACCACAGAGCCAAAGGAGACTGTCTGTGTCCATTCCTGCTGCTGTAACAAAATATCTCAAACTGGGTAATTTATAAACAACAGACATTTCTTTCTCACAGCTCTAGGAGCTGGGAAGTCCAAGATGGAGGTGCCAGCAGATTTGGAGCCCACTGAAGGCCGGGTCCCCCAGATGCTATGGCATCTGGTGTCCCCATCTAGGTGTCCCCACATGGCAGAAGGGCAAAGGGACAGACGAGCTCGCTGGGCCTCTTAGTAAGAGCACTCACCCCATCACCAGGGCCCCACCCTCCTGACCTGGCCCCCCCACAGTCCCCACCTCTTCCTACTGGCATGAAGGGGTTAGATTTCAACCTGGTGTGTTGATTCTGGAGGGACACAGACACCCAGACCAGAGCAGATACACCCTAGTGGCCGAGTGGGCCCAGGGGTCAGAATGTGTTGCCTTGTGGCAAGCCAGTGGGGGTTCCCACAGGAAAGCCTCCTGGGCTGGAGGTGCCACAGGAATGTGCAGGGATGGTGACTGCAGGAGGCTGAGGTCAGACCCAGCCTCAGCTGGAGCACAGCAGGGACTGAGAAAGGGAAGGGCTCACTGTCCTAAGCCAGACTGCTGACGTCTGCACCATGCCTCTCTCTGCTTTCGCACTCTATGTCTTTCTGCCACCTTCTTTTATAGATTTTATGATATTTTAAAATGCCCCACAGGCACAGATTGATGCATACTTACAGAGTGTGACATTCCTGCAGCGTTCTCCAGCTACAGAGCAGTGAGCAAGGCACAGCAACCCTCCCGCACCGTCCCCCGGGCCACCTGGATCGCAGCAGGCCTTAGAGCTGCTCACGGCCTTTGCCGCACCCACCCAACCTCTAGGAATGACCCTAGAGACCCCAAGGACAGGCGATGCTTTGTGCGTGGTGCTGCTTATTGCAGCCGTGCCTGTAGGAAGGGGGGGTTGGAGAAAGTGTGGCCCATCATACGATGGGATTGTGCACAAACTCTAAGATGCATGTTTTTTCTAAGAAACTTGAATAATACGAGGAAAATGCTTCTGTTAAAATAATAAATGAAAAACAAATTTTGCATTAAAAACTACACATACGTGTGTATAACTATATACAAATTATGACCCCAGCTTTGCTAACCATATATTTAAATGTATGCCTCTGTGAAAGAGCGGAAGGAGATATGCTTAAATGTTAACATGTGCTCAACCGAGTTGTGGAAATTTAGAGAATTTTTATTTTCCCCTTGACACTTTTCTGTATTTTCGAGATTTCCTATAATTGAACTGGTATTAATTTTATAATCACATAAAAGGTGTTACTAAAAAGGAAGAATAAAGTACATTAACATCCACAATGCTGCTTTCTGCCATTTCAGATACTCTTGGTCAACCAAGGTTTGAAAATATTAAAGGAAAATTCAAGAAATAAACAATTTGTAAGTTTTAAGTTTGGAGCCATTCTGAGTAGTGTGGTGAAATCTCTCCCTGTCATGCTCCATCACCCGGGACACGAATCCTGCCTTGTCCAGCACATCCACACTGTAGACGCTGCCCACCTGTTAGTCACTTAGTAGCCATCTCGGAAGTCAGATCCACAGATCACAAGAAAAAGGGTGGGTACAGAACAGATATTATGAGAGAGAGAGAGAGACCACATTCACTTAACTTTTAAGTGAATATAGAGTAACAAATATATTGTTATACTTGTTCCATTTTATTATCAGTTATTATTGTTAATCTTTTGCTGTGCCTAATTTGTAAATTTATTATGGGTACGTACATATAGGAAAAAACATAGGACATCCAGGATTCGGTACTGTGCACGGTTTGCGGGTCTTGGGCCCTGTCCCCTGTGGATGAAGGGGGGCTACTGCAGTACACTTCACAGCTGTTTGTTGAGTACCTGTTATCTGCCTGATGTGGATCTGTTCTAAGTGAAGAAATAGAGAGAGAGAAAGGGGAGAGGAAAGAAAACAAACAAATAAAACAAAGCCTAATGTTCCTCGGAAAGGAAAATACGTCCCTGCCGCCCTGGCCATGCAGGTGGTCACCGGGCTGAGCTGGGGAGCAAGAGGAGAGCCGAGATGCACTGCAAAGGCGCGGCTCAGAGGCTCCCGGCCAAGTCTGCCCCGTGCCCCCGGGGGCTTCTGACGGGGTCCTGCGAGGCACCGGGGTGGGAGGCACCGGGGTGGGAGGCGGGCCTCCGGATTCCGCGCCCAGCCCTGCCCTGCATCTGGGTAACAGCGAGCCATTCCCTAACCCTCGGGGTCTCCTGTGTCCCTTCCACGCCCTACAAATTCAGACACTGAGCTACATTCTCGCAGTGTCTCTCAGCCCCGAGACTCCTGCAGATGAGAGGGATTTGCATCCTGCCTGCTTTCAGCATGCATGCCTTTCTCCCAGACCAGCTGTCCAACCCCGGCATCGCCACTGCCATAATTTACAGCCCAGATCCTGGAGATCGGTGCAGTCAAGAAAGCCAAAGATCAGACAGGGTGACCCATCCATCAGAACGTGGACTTGCTCGGCTATAAACGCCACTGCTCTGATAATCAACTGGGGATAATTACTTTCAAACCCTGCCAGCACCCGTGGCACCGCCACCTGCTTTCTTTTCCCGGGTGTAAGGTGATGCCCTAAGGCTCCAAGCCCTTGTATGTTCCGCCTTTTTTTGCTGCGTGTTGTCTTTTACCTCTCTGAGTCTCTGTGGAATCTTTTGCAGGGACCACGTTCTGGCCCTTTTGGAATAACCCACATTGTGGGGGCAGCATCTGTCACATTTGTGTTTTCTCTGAAAGCCCAAATAGCGGCAGCTCCGTGCTCACATTCCACACAATCCACCCCCTACTGAGGATCCTCAGATTTCCAGGCACATGGCCAAGGAGCCATCACCCTCGATCCCTCTGCCTGGCCCTTGGATTACCCAGGAAACAGGAATCATCACAACTACCCACTTTCTGGGTCAGGGGGTGAGAAGGAAGGATCAACTGGGCTCTCCTGGGGCAAGGGGCTCTGTGACTGGTGAGGTCTTGTGCAGGGGTTAGCTGTGGTTATTCTTATCTGGGACATGTCCATGACTCACAAGATACAATTAGACTACTTCCTTGCTAAATCCTGTGGTCCCCACAGCTGCAGTGGAGGAGTCAGGGAAACAGGCCACGGAGAGGCCAGAGGGACCAGGGGCACAGTTGGCACCACACCTGTATGAGCTCCTGGCCGCACACGTACCTCCAGCAGCACCAGGCAAGCGCCAGCAGCCCAATCCCATAGGTGTGTGTCTGCAAACTCCGGTCTAGCACGGAGCACGAACTTAAGAGTAATACTGGTGATTTTGAGAGGGCTGGAGACCCAATGTGGGTGAGTCCCAACCCACCATTGTCTGGGGAAGTTATCTAGTCTCTCATGCCTCAGTTTCCTCATCTGCAAGGTAACCAGGGAACGGGCCTCATTGGGTTGTGGTATGTTTAAGTGAATTAGGACATGGGGAGGCCCCTCACACAGGTCTGGCACAGAGTAAATGTTAGCTGTTATTACATCAATGACACACAGAACTTAGATTACACCTGTCCGGGACAGGCGTCAGTCACGGTCTGAGAGCTTCTGGTTCTCATGTTGTTAAAACAAGCACAGCCGCCTTCATGTCACAGGTGGGCACAGAGCAGGTAATCAAAAATCAGTCAGGAAATTTGAGACAGAAGGCCGCTGGGGACTGTGCCTGGGCCACTACCGACATATAGAGGAGTCAGAGACCCTCATCCTTAGCGAGCCCCAGGCTAGTGAGGGGTTCCAACGATGTCTGGGGGTAGCAGAGTGAAAGACAGGACAGAGCAGGGGACCCAGACATCAGCGGGCTCTGCGTCCCGGGTGAGTCCAGCAGCCTGTGGCAGATTTGTGCCCTTTGCTGCTGTGTGACCTGCCTCAGCCTGGAACCTTCTCTGGGCCTCACTTCTTCCTCTGCCTTGACTTCCTCCTCTTCAGGTCCTGGACAGGACTGAAAGCATTCAGAGACGAACTTTGTCGGCTGCTGTGGCTCTGACCGACAGAGCATTGTCATCTTAGCGATGGGTTGGACGTGGTTCCTGCTGTCCTGTCTTGGGAGAGGATGAGAAACATTCACAGCCAGACCCCCTCCCACACAAGCAAACCCGAGGCAGAAGACAACAGGTAGGAGGGCTTTGCGTGCAGACGGTGGAGACCCCCTCCCAGTCAGCCCCCGTGGAAGACTCTGGAATGGTTTTCTGCATTAGAACCGGGCCATTATCATGAGTCTGACGTAAAAAAAAGTTTGAGTTGAAGGGGGAGGGTGGGAGGCATTCCAGCAGGGGCACGAGGAGAGCAAGGGTCAGGAACACACCCGGGAACATTTATTGGTTCCTTTGCACCTATGAGCACCTAATAGGTGCCAGGTGTTGGGGTACAAAGATGAGTAAGAAACGGCCCCCATGCTCAAAGAGTTCATCCTGAGTGAGCAGACACTCGGCAGAACCAGGGAGATGCTGAGCCCAGGCTGGAGCCACAGAGGCAGGGCTGGGTGACCAGCTGTCCCATGTGCTCAGGACTGAGGAAGCCCCTCAACCCCCTCCAAACAGGAGCAACTAACCCCGCTACTTGGGCTTTGTGTTATAGGCTGAATTGTATTGCCCCAAAATTCAACATTGAAGTCCTAACCCCCAGTACCTCAGAATGTGACTGTATTTGGAGAGTTAGAATGACTAATCTAATCTTGACTGGTATCCTTATAAGAAGAGGCGATTGGGACAGACATGCACAGAGTGAAGACTGTGAGGACACAGGGAGAAGGTGGCCGTCTACAAGCCCAAGAGAGAGGTATCAGGAGAGACTAGCTCTGCTGGCACCTTGATCTTAGACTTCTAGCCTCAAAACTGTGAGAAAATAAGTTTCTGTTGCTTAAGCTCCTAGTCTGTGGTTGTTGTAGCAGCCCTAGCAAACTAACACACTGGGTAAGAGTTAGCCTTGGAACAAGAGGGGACAGACAGTCATTCACTCAGGGGCCCAGCACTTGCAAAAACACAGAATAGTGTGCCATTTGGTAAAATACCAAATAGACAGTTAAGCTGGAGATATAGACAGGACCCTGATAACAAAGACCCTCGTGCCAAATTGGGGAGTTTGGAAACTGTCCTCGAGGACAAGGGGATGCTGGAATGTATCAGAATCCTGTTTTGGAGAGGACCAGCTGCACAGAACAATTTCACCTTTGTTCTTGCTGACATGTGTCTTAGGCAAGTCCCTCTGGCCTATTGCCACGAAGTGTGACCTTTGCCATCTACCCACCCTGGCAGGTGGGTCTTCCCTTGGAGCTCACGGTGCAGTGTGAGGATGCGATCCCAGCAGCCAGCCTTTCTACCAGACACACCTCCCTGCTCCTCCTCATGCAGGACTAAGGGGAGGGTGCCACAGCATCCCCGCCACCCATAGAGTGCCTGCTGGGACCTCCTGGTGGAGATGCTGCAGCAGCGAGCGCACGTGCTCCATGGAACTGCAGCTGACGTAGAACACAAACGCAGGCCCCGGACAACACAATCACAGAGGGATGCAGAGAAGGAGAGGGAATTGAAGGTCAGCTATCCGGTGCTCTGAGCCCAGCCTGGAAGCTGAATGGACACAGAGGACATTTGCAAATGGGGAAAGTTCTCTGACCCTCAATCTTGGCTGGGAAATGAAAAAGTTGTTGAAACAGGTGGGGAAAGTGGCAGCTTTGGGGAAGGTTCAGACAGAGAAAAAGCCAAGATGTTACCTAAAATGTGCAGGGGCCTGACTCTTCCAGGTGGCACCAAATGCCACATCTGGGATTCCTTGGCCTCTGCTGGGACATTGGTAAGTGTGCTGAGCTATTGATTCAAGTCCAAGGGCAGGGGACTGTCAGAGACAACGCTAATCCCCTTGCAGTTAAGACCAGGGCTCAGCCACATGTGCTCCTAAGTGGCTGAAAATCCACTTGGAAGGGCTTGCCTGGGCCTCAACAAGTCCCTCGAGGCCAGTGGACCACACACTGATCAGTAAATGGATCTTTAAAAAATATACTTATTACAGTCTCCAGCGATTTCTATTGGATGAATTGGCAGGGCCTAAGAGGCCTGTAGGAATCCAGGATCTGGGGCTCTGTATTTCCCTGCTCCCTGGGTCCCCCTCTCTGAGCCAGGCATCCAGGCAGGGCTATATGCTGACTGTCCTGTCCTTCGCCTCCATCAGCACTGGGCCCCCGGTACCCCCAGCACCGCCACAGCTGCAGAAATGGAGCCCTCCCTAAACATCCTGAGCTGATAAAATCATCACATCCTGTAAGAACTGCCAAATACTCTGCAAAGAGTCAAAAGAAACAAGTTGCTGACAATCTGTATATTTGGTGTGTTCACTGAACTGGTCATTTAGCAAGTTGATTCTTTACTTATTTAGTTTTCAGTGAATTGGAAGAGCAGCTAGGAGCAGCCCTGAAGAGGAGACAAGAAGATCTGTGATGCTCCTGGAGACAGGAGAGAGAGGGAAGCTGGGGGAGTGGGTGGGGCCGAGGGGGGGGGGGTGGAGATCCTGCCCCGCGCTCCGGGGTGCACAGCCTTTCCTAGCCTCCAACGCCTTCCGATCCTTTTTCTCATTTGACCCTTACACAATCTCGGATGCAAGGCGAGTCTTTCAATCTCATCTGCAGATGAATCAGCAGGCCCAGAGATACGATTTTCCAAGATTATAAAGTTAATGTTTTATGAAACTTAGGGCTCAAACCCCATTCTTGAGACTCTGAGACCTGTATTCTTGTCCATCCCGCAGATGAGCTGACCGTGACGGATACAGAGACGTGGAGGAGGGGCCGTGATGACCTGCCACTGGGTTTTTGGTGCCTTGCACACAGTGAGTGCACAGCAAATGTATCTCGAGTGAGTGAATGAGTAGTAATGGTAACAAGGGTGATAATAATAAAAATAGCTAATATATGTTGAGCATGCCAGGAATTCTCTCATTTAATTTTCAACCATATGTGATAGATTATATTACCAAACTCACTCTGCAAGGATGGTTTAGAAAAATCTGTGGGCTTCAGGTTGAGCCAACAGGCCTTGCACCAAAGCATGGAGAGCCAAGAGAAAATGCTTGACCAAGCAAAGCTTTCCCGGAGGCAAAATGCAGAGAGTTGCCTTGATTGCGTAACAGGAAAACGAGTCTGTAACCCAATCCCTGGGTCCTCGGTTGATTCCCAGATCCCTGGGCCCTGTGGTTCAAATATTTAGAGAAATTCTAAATCCTAAATAGCTGACTGTGCCTGTGAGCTCTGTAGTGGATGCTGTGAGGAGGGCTCATCCTCCTTACCACCACCAAGGCCCAGGGCTTTAGGCCCCAGTGCCTGTCCTGCTCCCCGTCCACCCCTCCTGCCCTCCCCCTCCTCCTGCACTAGCTCAACCCTGCATTGCCCCTCCCCAGGGGACAAGGGTCTACTCTCTCATAACAGCCTGCCTAGCACACCACAGCCAGGACGATCTGCTTTAAGAGTAACTCAGATCATAGCATACTCTTAGTCAAAACTACTGAGATTCCCCCACAAAATATCTGGGGGCAGAGGGTCTCAAACTGGACCCTGCATCAGAATCCCTGGGAGGGCTTGTGAAAACACAGGTTGCTGGGCCCATCCCCGGGGAGTTTTGCATTTTTTTCAAGTTTCCAGGTGACGCTGAGGCTGCTGGTCCACACTTTGAGAAGCTCAGCTTTAAATGAAAGCAAAAGGCCTCAACCTGGCATTTAATCACTTTTATTTAATATAATCAGGTGCTGGTCCACGTCTCCTGCATTTTCTTCCTTGTGTCTCTTTATGCCCACTCAGCTGTTGTTAGTCAGGGTTACCACATGTGTTCCACATATCTTATGTCTCTGCCTGGAATATCTGCTCCCCACATTCGTCCATCCCCCCAGCTTCTCTGTACTTCCTTATCTGACACAGACCCTCCCCCATTCTGCTAGATCCACCTGCTACAGGAGGCCTTTTCTGACTTCTCTTGGCATGATATGTTCATTCCTTGCTTGCTCTTGGAATAGTTTTAGTTCATTTCTTATGTCTTCCAATCTCAAATTCTGTTCCTATCCACCTATATCTTACGTGTCCTGCTAGAACGTGGGCACACCGGGAGGCAGGCAGGCACAGTGGTTGAATGCATACACTTTGGCCCCTGGCCGAGCTAGTTTTGAGTCTCACTCCTGCCACTTGCTGGCTGTGTGCTCCGTCGAGGTCAACTTGGCCTCTCCAAGTTACTGTTTCCTCATCTGTAAAGTGAGTGAATTCAGACTCCCTGTCGTGGTTTTAAGACACATTGGCAAATTTCTTGATACCCCTGCCCTTGAATGTGAGCTGGCCTTTGTGACTCACTTATAACATAGAGAATTCAGGGCAAGTGATGCTGTGTGATTCCTACGCAAGGTCATAAGGGACCACACAGCTGCTGTCTGGCTCTCTGGGGGTGCTCAAGCTTAGCACCTGTTCTCTCTCTGTGAAAGGGCTGAACAGCTACCTAGAGACCCCATGCAGGTGTTCCAGCCAACAGCCCCTGCTGAGGTCCCAGCAGATGACACATCCACAGTGAGAGTGAGTGAGCCTCAGTGTGACTCCAGCCCTCATCGCCACCTGACTGCGACTTCATGAGACCCGCAGAGGGAGAGCTGCAGCTGAACCTGGTCACCCTCAGGGCCACGAAAATGGATGATGAAATGATTGTTAGAGTGATTTGTTCTGCAGCAGTAGATTGTGGAGACTCTGCTTTTCATGCTTATTCTAAAAGTTAAATGAGACAATGAAAGAACTGAGTGTAGAACCTGGCACACAGGGAGCATATGGACAGGAGTCATCTTGTTGCCTCTGTGCTTGGCCATCCACCAACCTAACCCACGAAACTGTAGGTTTTGCTTGTAACTCCTCTTCTAGGTTGCCTATACTGTCACCCAGATGTTTAGATCCCACGGCCCACATGCCACAGGTTCTCCCAAAGCTCAGGGCAGTAGTTCACTTTGACGACTTGGTCCTACCTGAGATGTGGCACAAGTGTGTCCCCTAAGGAGCTGCATTCCAAGGCTGTGCAGTTGTTCTGGGGCTCTTAGCGCAGATGTGCTCTTCAACTCTGCTCTTTACTCAGCCCCTTAGGCAATTACTGGGAACCCAACCTCTATTTGATCCCACTTGTCACAGGGCCATTGCAATTTCATAGTGTGTTGTAAATCATGGCCCCACATTCCTGCCCACTTCCCCCTTAAAGAGATGGGCTATGTCCCCTCCCCCGAATCTGGGCTTCACCAACAGAGCAGGGGGAAGCGACCTGGACACTCTAACCTTCATCTCTTCCTCTTGGCTCTCTTGGGACTGTCCCTCTCGGGCCCCTGTGCATTTGCACTCTCTAGACAAACAGAACCAATAGGGTGTGTATGTGTGTGCATAGATCTATTTTAAGGAATTGGCTCCCACGGTTGTGGATATTGTTAAGTCCAGAATCAGCGCAGTAGGCTGGAAGGCTGGGGATCGAGGAAAAAGTTGCTGCTGAAGTTCGAGTCCAAACACAGCCTGGAGGCAGAATTTCCTCTTGCTCAGGGAATCCCAGTCTTTTCTTATAAGGCTGTCAACTGATTGGACGAGGCCCACCACATTATTGAGGGCGATCTGCTTTACTCAAAGTCTACTGATTTAAACATTAATCTCATCTAAAAAATGCCTTCACAGCAACATCTAGACTGGTATTTTTGAGCAAATATCTGGGTCCCATGGCCCAGCCAAGTTGATACATAAAATTAACCATCATAGACCCTCTTTCTTGGAATCTAGTGGCCAAGCTGTGGACCACTTACACCATGCAGAAAGGCAAGGAGGAGATGCAGTGGTCAGCATCCCAGCAGAGCTCAGCCTGCCAGCCGTCCAGCACAGGTACCAGGCATGGAGTGACGGCACCTCTGGAAGACTAGGGTCCAGCCCCCGCCCTCAGCATCACTCCTGAGCGTGCAACCGTTTCCAGCCGTGCTTTAGAGATCACAGAGGGCAGATGGGCTGCCCCACTCTGTTCTGTCCAAACTCATGACCCACAGAATCCGCGAGCACAGTGAAACAGTGGTGTTTTTGTGCCACCACATTTTGGGATGGTTTGATATACTGTAATACATAACTGGAATACTAACTCTTTAGGAGAAAAATCCTGATGTAGACCTCAGATGTAGTCAAGGGAGGATTTTGCTGGCATGGCTGAAAGCCACAGATCCCAAAACAACTCTCATTAAGCCAAATCATATGACCGCTCACCTCTTCCTAACTCACCTTTCTTTGTTTTTCTTTCCCAGATGAAACCTTCTCCGGACTAGTCCCAAGAAGCCTCAATTTTAAAGCATAAACTCCCCAGTTTTCCTCATTTTAGCTTCTCTTATGTCACTGAATTCTCAACAAACCAGGTCTGTAGGATGGATCAATGACAGCTTACAAAGAAATCCAATTATGTATGGACTACGGAATTTTTATTTGCTAAACAACTTAGCTGCAGATACATTGGGGGTGCTTCTATTAGAATAAAAGAAAAGCAGCATAATTACTGGAGTTGGTGAGTGATTCTTTCTGTCTAAAGGGGCTCTCTGGTGAATTTTGTGGGTTAGCCCTGAGCTGGCCTGCAGTCTGCTGTAATGGAGGGTGCTGGAAACACACACACAGTGAAGTTCCTTTGGAGGGACACACATTTATTTAGGAAGGAAAGAGAGAAACAGGCTGTTTATTTCCTAGTCTACACTGTCCTCAGTGGTATAAAAGATCCAGGCCCACGTGTGTTGGTGGGGAGGATGGGGCTGGGAGCCTGGCTATCTCTGTACATCCTGACTGCAGAAGGACTGTAGGTCCATCCATGCCCTTCTCTTTAAACGTTTCTGGGAAAGAATGTTTGGGAAACTGGCATTAGAACCTTGGCATATCTCTAACATACAGAGACATCCATGGGATTCAAAGACAGGACACAGTAGGCAAAGCGGTGCCTCATTTCCACATTGGGCAAAACGAGTCTCGATCCAGCTGAGAGAAGCAGGGATGACTGTCAAATAGGCAAGAGGAAGGGGAAGCCCAGTTCCCCTTTCCCCCGGGGGTTCGCAGCGCCCTGTGCTCTTAGTCCAAATTCAATTCTAGAAGGGACCTGAAACGTTGGAACGGTGCAGAGGAAAGTCATGGAAATAGTCAAGAACTTAAAAGACAGGCCTGAAGAGAAGAAGGGACAGAATACAGATAGTCCACAGGACCTGTCAGCCGGGTCTCGCCCATCTCCTGCCGACGAGGGGAAGAACCAGCCGCCGAGAGGGCACCATGGCCAAGCTCAGGAAGCTGGGAGGTGTGTCAGACGCCTTGGGTGACAAAACCAAGATCCAAAATTAACTTCACCAACCCAGAGAAATGGACAAAATTTAACAAAATGAAGGTCCGAAGAGGAAATCTTTGGGCTTGAACGTGCCTCCCAAACCCTACTACAGATGAAGACAGGTGAGAACTTGAAATCCTCAGGCATCACAGCAACTAGTTAGCAGGAAGGTTAACAAGACCCTGTAACTAACCCACAGTCCTTGGAATGCCTGCTCAGTCCTCTACTTCCCAGGGCACAGCCTTCTGCCTCTGTGATCCAGGGACTGTGGGTGTAAAGGGCAGAATCCCCTGGTGTCAGAGGAGGGCAGCCCTGTGCTAAGGGCAGCTGAGCATCCTTCCCCTGCCCTGAAGGCAGGCAGGGCTGGGAGTGGGGAGGTTGCTGGCCCCCAGTGGACCCTGACTTGGGAGCTGCCCAGATCTAGCGAGCTACCCACAAGGACCTGTGCTCTCTCTTTTCCTAGTTACTAGCATAGCTTCAGAGCATAACTTTTTCTTGCATTTAACTCTCTGTACTTTCTTCCAAGGTAAGGCTTGGAAGTGTTAAACTAGCACAAATTCCTCTGAATTTTCTGGACATTGTTAAGTTGCCCATGGGACTCTCTTGGGGAAGAATCATGAGGTTTTTGGTGTGGCGGAGGGGAGGGAAAGAGGAACCTCAATGGTTAAAAAAATTACTTGTCTTGCACTTTTAAAAGTTAACAATCTGTTCTTACAGTCAGGCCCATACCCACCACTCGTTCTGCCTACAGGGTGGCTTTTTAATGCAGGGTCACCTGGAACCTGACAGAGCACAGGACGTGCTTCCGAATTTCAATAAACTGGGGAAAGCATGAACCTGGATCTCAGGGACTTAAAGGAAATAGAAACACCTTGCCTGTGAACTCTTAATTATTATACTAAACGTTTATATTTAACTCATGATTATTTTTAACCACCTGGAGTAATGAATCCAAAGTTTGAAAACACCAAAAGCGCTCAACTGGGAAGAGAGTCACCATGCACATGGGAAGAATGATCCATTATTTCTGCTCTGGGATGTGGACACACTGACCTCTTGGGCACAGGCTGGCGAGATGGAGGTGCAGAGGGCAGGTGGACTCTCTTTATGGAGGGGCGATTGTGGGCTCTGAGGAGTAACTTCCCTTTTAAACGTTCATTGCATGCCATTGAGACCACAGCTGGAACAGCCGGGAGGCCCCTTGCAGGTGAGACCATAAGAGAGCATGTTCCTCCCTGGGGAGGCGACGGTGCTGCCAGACTCACCTCCTCAGGAGGCTGCAGTCAGCATAGGAGTGCGAAGTGCTGGGCACACAGAAAGTTACAGGGACAGATTTTCAAAAAGAGGTTCCAATTATTATTTGACCTTGGCCCTACACAGCAGGTAGGAGTTGAATATGTCAAGAAATGATCTTTTTAAGCAAAGATCAGCACAGGCCAAGGAGCCCAGAAGCCTCTCTGGAAGCTAAGGGGAGATCCTCCTGGAAAGGAGCTGGGCTCAGACTTGGAAAATTCTAGAAGGTCAGATTGAAGGAACTATTGTTATGTCTCTCTAGGCTTTGGGGAGCACTTAAAAATGTTTGAATGAAATCCTGTTTTATATCATTTTGTGGGATGGTCAGTCAGTGCAGCCACAAGAGATCCAGGAGAATTCAAGAAAGCAGAATCTGTTGTACTCACGGGTCCTCGAGACGGGAGATGAACAGGCCACTCAGGGCCTCCTGAGGAAGACCCCAGGGAGGGCAGAAGGCAGAAGCCAGGGTGAGGGGAACGCGTAGGGGTTTATTGGGGTGTCCCTGGGAAAGGCAGGGCAGGTGGGTGGACAGTTTAAGATTGGCCAGTGTGAATAATTTTGGTGGGCTTTGGGCTCTGGGGGTGGTCTCTGGCTGTCTTAGTGCCCTCAGGCTGCTATAACAAAATGCCACAGACTGAGTGGCTTGTGAACAACACAAATTTATTTCTCACAGTTCTGGAGGCTGGGAGTTCCAAGATTAAGGTGACGGTAGATATGATACGATGTCTGGGAAGGTCCTGTTTTCTGGTTCACAGATGATACCTTTTCGCTGTGTCCTCACATTGTGGAGGGGGCAAAGACGATACCTTGGGGCTCTTTTGTAAGGGTACTAGCCCCAGAGCCCTCTTGCCTCAGAGGCCCTATCTCCCAATGCCATCCCCTGGGGTTAAGGTTTTAACATGAATTTCAGGAGAGAGGGCACAAGTACACAGACCACAGCACCGGCCTTGGGAAGGTTAAGGCAGAGGGATATTGCCTCCTGGGGGGCAGGGGCCCCAATAGAGGAGTTAGAGCTTTGCATTGGTTAGTTTGCATGTCAAAGGCACGCTCCCAGCTGGGCCCTTTGCTCTCTCTAAAACTTGGCTAGCCCTAGGAAAGGCAGTCTCTTCCAGCCAGAACGTTTTTTTTTAAGACATCAAAATATTGTAATATACAGAAAATTAAAAGTATGTACCACATAGAACCCAAGAGAACAGTTCAGTGATCAGGAGCCCGGCATGGAGCCGGGGTGCCCTCCTGCTGCGCCGCTCTCTCCCCTGCGGCACTGGGCAGGGAATCCCAGCCTCACAGGGTGACTCTGAAGAGAGGTCGTATGTGAGGTCCTCAGCCCAAGGCCAGGCACACAGCAGGTACACGTGTTTACACATCAAATAATATCAAACATTGGCTTGAGAAGTCTTTAACCAGCAAAGTGGGTTGGGGTGGGGAAACTGCAGAGAGGAGACAGGTTAGGACACTGCCTGCACAGCACAGCTCAGAGCGGGAGGGACAAGGCCCTGAGGCAGGGCCGCCAAGAGGGAACAGGGAGGACAGGCCAGGCTCCTCCTGAGAGCATGGTGGTGTCCTGCATCAATTCATTTGCTCAGTGAACAGCTATTGAGCACCCACTGCATACCAAGTACCAAGTGATGTGAGGGGAGACAGGGAAATACTGCAGAAATAAGTAGTTGCTCCTCCAAAATAATTTACCTCTGGTGTCTTGTTTTTGCTGTATTCTCCTTTGTCCTCATACATCATTTGATGCTCAAAGGTTAGATTTTAATAAGTTTGAAGTGTCCGTGGGACATCAGGCTGGTGGTAGCTGTAGAAAACTTGAGACTGAATTTTGGAAGTGAAAATGGGCATGAAGTGGAGATTTGGGAGGGATTCACCCACTCCCGAAGCGGAAAGACTGGAACAGATGCCGTCTGCGAGAGGGGCGGAGTGGGGGGGGGGCCTGAGCGTGGGACTAACCCTTTTGTCTCCTCCCTAGCTGAGCACAAGGCTCCCTGAGGTGGGGGCTCACTGTCCTGCGTCCCCCGGAGCCCAAGGCTAGTTGCACCAGTGGGCACAGCGGGGCCTCTGCCTCAGCAGCTTAAACTGCCCATCCCTCAGCCCATGCGTGCTGGCCTGCTCCGCAGCCGCCAAAGTCCTTTTCCTTAACTTTTAAACAGAACACACCGATGCATTTCTAAATGGACGTAGGCATCAGAGCCTATAAAATCGGTTGATTCAGAATTCCCTGCAGGCATCCCCAGTCGAGTTACACAGGGCTCAGGTACTAACTAGAAATGCCATTTTCCATCCCCCCACCTCCCGCCCCACTCAGGCAGCAGGACACGCACCACGGGGTGCGCGTTAAATTTCTAGATGGAGAGAACAACGGAGAGTCAGACTCGGAGCCAGAACAGAGGCAGGATGAGGACCAGGCGTCAGGGGTGTTGGGATCCCCCGCCTTCCCTCTCAGACTCCAGCGCCAGGAGGAGCGCCATCCACATGCTCTTGTGTCCCTGCCTCTCTGCATTGAGGGTCACACTCCCAGCAGGCAGGGTATCCCTTGGCCCAGCTGGAAACACAAAGCCCCAGCGGGTGGGATCCGGGATGGGGTAAGATGCTGCAAAATAGGGAGGGGAACGGATGCTGGGAAAGAGAAAGCCACGTTCACTGCAGGTGCCCAGGGACTCTCCGGCCCCCAGGAGCCCAGGCACAGCCGAGGGGCAGAGCCTTCAGTGTCCCCTGTACACAAGGGCCTCTGGGGAGGGCTGGAGAGCCCTCAGGCAGCAGCAGCAGGTGAGCCTCACAGAGGGCCCAGGAGGAGGAGGAAGGCCTGAGCTCCTGGGAGTCACTGTGGAGCAGCATTTCCACCTTTACTCTGTGCATCTGGTGCTGGGGCTATTTGCAAACACCACAGCCTCACTCACTGGGCCTCTTTCTCGTGTCACAGAACCTGCTCTGCAAACCACTGAGCCATTCTGCAGACTCAGAGTCAGCCGTGGAAACGCAGCTTAGAGGGCCCTCCTGACCCAGGTGTGCTGCTAGGGTCTGGGCCCTTCCCTGCGCTCCCTGGGAGCTCTGTGCCCTGGAGAGAGGTCTCTGCTGGGGGGAGGGAAGGGCACAGACCCCCAACACAGGCCCCATGGCCTCTGAGCCTGAGTGGGGAGGGTGGTCTCTGGGCCTCCCCAGGTGCCTGCCCGGCTGCATAGCCATTGCCCTACACAGGCACCTCGCCTGAGGGGCTCTGCACGGCTGCTGGTGAGAACCAGCCCTCAGCTGGCCCAAGGAAGAAGCTTCTGGGCTGTTTTTCCCCACAGCAAAGGTGACCCCCTTTCTTGACTGGGGCCTATGGAGAGGGAAGGAGAGCGTGTGTTGTGCTCCTTAACTCTTGTTTGGAAACGCTTTTCACTTCTTTCAGAGAGAAGCAGGTGTAAATATCAGACATGAATCTGCTTGTCCAGATTATGGTAGGAAACATCACTTTCCTTTATTCGTTTTAAATAAATTTAACTGTGGCCTCAAGCCTCCACTTACCAGGGAAGACAAGGCGCCCAGAAGCCGTCAGTCTCGGGGCTCAGCCTGCCTGTCACAGCACTGACTCTGTCCTCTCACTGCGCAGCCTCTAGAAAGGGTGGGCAGGGCTGGCCCAGGCCTGCAGCTCTCCCTGTTCCTCTCTAGCCAGGTCACCGTGCCCAGTCTCTGCACTATCTCAGCCAAGGGGACAAAGGGCTCTGCTTCTCTCAGAAACTCAGAAAAGGCTTCGAGTATAACATGGAGAATTGAGCAAACATTCCCCATCTGGTCTCCATCCCTACCTAGCACTTGCTACTTCCTGACAGTATACTGTGCATTTACTGTTTCCTCTCAGTGTGCTCTACTTAACGTATGTTTCATGAGGGCTGGCCCTTGTTTTGTTCACTGCTCTGTCTTCACTGCCTACAACAGGGATCACAGTGCAGGCAAAGAAAAGTGGCCGCCTGAACAAGGACGTCCAGGCTGTAAAGATGACCTGGCAAACAAGCAACAACAATAAAAGGAAAACACAAAATAAAAGATGAGATAAACACAGGAAAAGAAGTAGAAACAGAAGTGACAGAAGAGGCTGCCTGCAGAAGTGGGCCTGTGTGTGGCCAGGGGGGCAGAGGCGGCTACGTAAGCTCTGCTGTACCAATCGGTTGTTACGTTAACTGCTTAACATAAAGACATTTCTCCCCCAGTGTCAAAGTGGCTGAAACCACCTGCCCCACCTTCTTAGACTTGAACATCTTAGACAATTCCCAACCTAGACAATCCGACTCCTTCCTTCCCAGTGGGCCAAACACAAAGCAAGGCCAGGACAGGTAGAGACACAGTGACACAGTGTGATGAGGCCTTGGCTGAACTTGTCCATTGACTGCTCTGCTGGGCTGACACAGTAACACGTTGATGTTTCCATTATCTCCACCCCTACCATAGTTCATGACTCATCATCTCTTATGCTGATGGCTCTTGTAGCCTTCATATTTATCTTCCTACCTCAGTTTGCACCCCTTCCAGTTTAGCACAAGTCAGATCCTGCTATTCTCCTGCTTAGAAGATCATCAGCGTTCCCCATAAGACAGAGTTCATCTTACTGTAGCAAATATTTATTGAACTATAGTCCTGAGGATTCAAAGATAAGAGTCCTAATTCCTGCCCTCAGGGAGCTCATAGTCTAGAGATTAGTTAAGTGCTATGGAGCAGGTAGGCACAGAGAGACCCAGGGGCACAAGAAAGGCACCTAACCCTTCCCCAGGAGGTTATGCCGGAGTTAGTCAGCTGAAAGAGGGAGAAATATGTTGGTTGGGCCTGGCCGGCATCTGTTCCCATTCTCCTGCTAACAGAACTCTCACGTTCCCTCTGGGCAACTGCTCCTTCTCCACTCATGTGGTCTTCAGACACTGGCACCCAAGGACACCGGCACCAACCACTCCCACCGTCCATGGGTGACATATGTTCCCACAGTGCCTGGTCATATGGCTCCCTCCTCCCTTCCCCAAGAATTAAATGTCCCCCATCCTTGATCAGTTATGCAGGTTGGGCACCGCCCTGGCTCCTTTAGCATATTGTATGCAATGTCTTGCTCATTTTGTATCTATTCTATTCCTACAACCCAACGTCCTCAAAGTCAAGGACATGTCCTACAATTGTTCTGAGGCATGCTTGCATGGTGGTTATGGGCAAAGACTCAGGAACCAGCAGATGCTAGTGGGCTCTGCCTCCTAATGAGTGAATGACCTTTGGCCTTGACTCATCCTCACTGAGCCTCAGGTCCTCCATCTGTACAATAGGAATAACACTGTCTCAGGCCATTTTCTGCTTCTGTAACAGAATACCACAGACTGGGTAATTTATAAACAACTGAAGTTTCTTTGGCTCATGGTTCTGGAGGGTGGGAAGTCCAAGGGCATGGCGCCAGCATCTAGCGAGGCCTTTGCACAGCATCATTTCATGGCAGAAGGTGGAAGGGCAAGTGAGGTGCACAAGAGCAAGAGAGCAAGGGGGAGCCCAACCCACTTTAGCAAAAGCCCACTCTCTTGATAACTAACTCACTCCCATGATAATGACATTAATCCATTCATGAGGGCAGAACTCTCGTGACCTAGTCACCTTGTACTAGGCCCCACCTCCCAACACTATTGCATTAGGGATCCAGTTTCCAACAGATGAACTTTGGAATCCATAGTGAACACCCATCATACAGGACAGTCGGACGAGTAAAGAAGGTAGATTTGTAAAGCGAGAAGCCTCTGCATACAACACCAGTCCTGGCATTTAGTATGTACCCAGTTAAACATATTAGTCTTAAAATCCTAGGAGATACATCTTCGCTCTGTGCTGGGCATGTGAAACAGATGGAAAGTCTGCCAGACGTCCCCTCTGACTTCCCAGCGGGTGCCGCATGTTCTGTTGCAGACACCTGGCCCTTGCCTTATTCCTTCTCAGCTTTGATAATGACATTGACAGGTATGTACTCTGATTCTCCCTATTTTACAAATGAAGGAACTAAAGCTCAAAGGGTGAAGGATCCCTGAAGGTCACTTGTAGCAGGTAGCTACTAGCGATGTGGTTTCACCTCCACAAAGTGTTTCTTTGCCCTCTTTAACACTGTCTTTTTCATTTGGGGACACAGTCACCAGGATGCACTTGAGCTCCAGTGTGACCAGCTCCAATGTAGCAAAAACTCTCTACCTGGGTCTCCATATTTTGGAGGGTGGCTGTGCCAGAGAGCAACAGTGAGGCTGCTGTGGGTGCTGGAGCGTTGAGTATTGATTCTAGAGGGGCGAGGGCCACGTCTCCCCAGCAGGCCTGGCTGCCTTCTCAGAGAGGAGAGTGTAGGTTAGAACATGGAACTTCCGAGGAGACCCATTTCTCAAAGGACGGTGTTTCTGACTTGCAAGTTTTTTTGAGCCGGGAGTCAACAGAAGAGGTCTGTTGCAGGTTGGTCCCTTCGGAGTGGCTCTAGCTTGTAGAAGCTCCATTTTGGTTGTTTGGTTTACATTAGAGAAGTCATAGAATCCTTCAGCTCTTCCTTTGCATCTCCCCTGCGGCCACCCTCTCCTGCCTCTCCCCTTGTTCTCTTCCCTTGCTCACTCGTGTCCCCTTAGTGTTCTGGTCCCTCTCTCCCTCTCTGTCTCTCCATCTCCTCTCCCTCCCATCCTGTCTCTCCTTCTGCTGGACGCAGATGGAGTGAGGAAGGTGTGGTGTCTGCTTTCCTGCCCCAGAGCTGCTTCGCGCCAACAGAGGAGCTGTTCGGGAGAGAGAGACAGAGGATTTAGCACTTATCACAGGCACATCGGCGTTTGGGCGCTGGACTTCCTGTTTACACAGCCCTCCTTCTCCTGCGGGCTCAGCTGAGTCTGGCCAGCTGTGGCCTGGGCAAGCTGCCGCACTCCCAAGCCAAGATCCCACCAAACTGGTGTCAGGCCTGGCCTTTTACCCTTGGCCCCAGGCTCACTGGACACCCCGAGGGCAGTGCCATCCTGGTGTCCCCACACCTGGCATCCCCTGGGCACTCCCTCCTTGCTCCTCCCCATCTTCCTCTACAGGGGGTCCTGGGCATGCACGTTCTTCAGGAGGATGGTGCTGGGGTGTCCCCCCATTAGCCCTGCTGTGCACAGAGGGGCCTGGCTGGTGGGATTCCCCTGACCCTCTATCCTGGAGGCAGGATCCCAATGTCTCTAAACTGGAAAGGCACCTGGGAATTCATGCATCAGCCCAGCCTGCACATATTTATTAAATACCATTTAGATATTAAATACCTAAATGTTCTCTGCATGCTTCTAGGGCTCTGGTGACAGGGGAGGAGGAAGATAAAAATCTCTGCCCTTATATTTTTATGAAGTTCACACGCTGAAGAGAAGACAGCCAGTGGACAAGGAACTGTCAAATAGCGCTGGGTGGTGTGGGGAAATTACATTAGACAGGGACAGAGGTGGGGCTGGGGTGCAGAGGGCTGTCTGCCCATGTGACTGGGGAGACTCTCCAAGGGGATCTTGTTAAATTGATACCTGAAGAGTGAGGAGGGGCAGCCGCTGGCTGACGTGGGGGTGGTGCCCTGGCAAGGGTCCTGAGCAGGGACCAAGCTGGGCTTGAGGGACAGAGAAGCACCTGGGGAGGCTGGATTACAGGAAAGGGGGCAGAGTGGGAACTTGCTGTGGAAAGGAGTTTGGATTTTCTGCTAACGGCATGGAAACACAGAGATGCCCCTGGGGTAAGGGCACAACTGAATTCATGTGTGAAAGACGAAACTGGCTGTCAGGAGCTCTTGGACACCCTGTAGAGTCTGGTACCAGTGAGAACCCCGTTGTATGACCTGCACTGTGCAGCTAGGGGCTGGGGGCTGCACCATGACCGTGGACTGAGCCCCAAGCGTGAGCTCCCCAATCCTCTGGGGCCTAGGCCATCAACGAGCAGAGAAAGGCATCTAGGGACAGACAGAAACAAGTGTGGCACAGTCTAGGGGACACCAGGTGCCCCTCAAGCACCATCCCCCAAACCCCTTGCAAGCATCTGCTCTGGGCCCATCTGGGTTGGAGGAGGAAGTGGCTTGCCTTTTGCAGGCTGGGGCCTGGACAGCTTCAGGACAACCCTTTCTACCCTCACACCTGATGACTCTGTTGTTGGCATGGAACGTGCTGCGTTGACTCACACAGGCAGTGGAGCCCTCTGACCATGGGCACAGAGCACTTCAATGGAGATGGCTGGCCAGCAAGGACAGGGTGCCGTCTGAGAGGGACTGTCCCTGTGTCCTTGTAGGGCCAGTGCAGGGACCCAACCTGAATCCCATTTGGGAAAGGACTCTTCCTGAACAGCAACAAATGTTTAAAACAGTCCCCTTTCCACACTGAGCCAGTCACCAGGCCCTTGGGTGACCTGCAGCAAGATGCTCCTCCCAAACCAGACACCTAGGCTGGCAGCCAGCCTTCTGGGGACCTTTCTAGAGGGATCTTTCTTCCTGGGATATCAGAGGATGAAGCCTCAGTGCATAAAGTGAACTGCAAGTGCTCGCAGACGCCAAGAGTGCTGATGTTCTGTCACCAGTGATAAAGACACCGATAACAGAGCTTTGCCACCCTGAAGGGGACCCACTTTGGCCTCAGGGTCACACAGCAGAGGACAGAAGAAGGACAGAATAGGCTCTGAAAACAATAAGACTGGGACAGACAGGGACAAAAATATCTTCCTGCCACACTTGCCCTGTTAAAAAGCAACCAGAAGCTGATGTATCATAACCTACTATGCTTTACTTATTAATTGCTCTTTACATCGAATGGTGTTTATAATAATCACATGAGAATCACCTCCATGTTTTGAGCACTTATTGTGCTAAATGTTTTTCGTACATTATCTCATTTAGTTCTCCCCACATGTAGTATCTCGAGATGACAAGTTTGGGGCTCAGAGAGGTTAAGTGACTTGCCTGAAGCCTCACAGGCTAAGTGTAGACCATAGCTGAGGTGTACCCAACTGCAAAGCCTGGGCTTTTGTAACCTCCAACTTAATGCAGACTGAAGTTGTAAAGTTCCCATTCCAGAGTGTGAATCGAATCATTCTCAGCAAATCCTTTGGGCATCATGATAATTCATTAAGTTACAATCCCCCTTGAGGAATTTTTATACACAGATGCTGGAACTGGGCCCTCTTGTGTCCCTTGCAGAGTAGAAACCTGGGCCAGAGTGTGCTGGGTCAGGGAACTGCTCCCCTTGTAGAGTGCTGAATGCAGCCTTTTCTAGTTCTATATGTTTGCTGTTTACATTTACTGTAAAAGTAGAACAGACTTGTTACATGAAATGCAAACACCATGGGAAAATATCCTCTGAAAGTGTAAAAGTCTGTGTATTAGTCAGAGTCCCAGCAGAAAACAGATGGTAAACTCAAATTAGGATCATTTCGGAAGAGTTTAATAAAGGCACTACTTACAAAGGTGAAAGCCAGTCACGGGAGGGGAAGTGGTCACCCAATGCAAAGTCGGGATGTCCCTGGGCAGAGCTCCACCTTCCATCAGCAAAAGCCTGGGTTGACCTTGCCGGAATGTTACAAGGAACAAACATCCTGACCTCACCTCTTCCCACTGTCCCCATCGCCTGCTGATGGCACAGACAGCAGTGCCTGCAAGTGGGTCCCAGGAGAGAGGTCACGGCTTTGAGAGTAGGAGTTAGGTCTGGAGGGGTCCCTCAGACTTCCATCCTATGAAGTACCCTCTGTTGGCAGTGATGTCTCTAAACACCAACTTAAGGACTGAGTCCTCACCAAACCTGGATTATTCCCCTTCCAAAGCCCCTGCAGCCAAGGCCCTCAAGTTTTGAGGGGAACTGAGTAAAATGAAGTCTGTGCTGGGTAAGCAGGGGTTGGCATCAGCCGAATGGGAGCAGTGGAAATAGTCAAGCGGGGTAGGGAGGAGGCAGCCTCACAGGGGCTGGGCCCAGGCATGGGCTGAGAAGCAGAGAGCAGTAGCATGGGGCAGGTGGGAGCCCTCCCCCTCCACTAGCTGACTCTCCCTACTGGCTCCAAACCCACGTGCGTACACGCACACATGCACAGGGACACACACATACACACACACACATACATGGAAAGCTCCCTGTGCAGCCAGGGGAAGTGGCAGGGGAGGGCACGTATGATCAGGCATGGAGGCTCAGAGTTTGAGTTTGATTTTGTTTTTAAAGGACCACAGTGGCTTTGCCGATGGTTTGGATATGTGTGCGTGTGCGTGTGTGTGTGCTGGGGGTGAGCGTGGGACCGTTGAGGGATCAAGGGTGGCTCCAGGTTTTTAGCTCTTGTTACCATGAGACAGGAAAGCAGGGAGGTGAATGTGCTTGGAGGGAGGAAGATGTGAGAATCAAGATCTCTGTTGGTCTATGCAAAGTCTGAGATGCCTTTGACATCCAAGCAGGCAATTGAGTAAATGAGCTTGAAGCTCAGCTGAGAAGTCAGGACTGAAGATATGCACGTGGGATCCTCAGCATCTGGACATCAGCATACGGACTCCAGAAGGTGCCCAGCGCTGAGGGCTTCGGGGGGGGTGCTGGGTAGGTTCACCTGCACCACCTTCATCTGCATTGGGTGGGATCTCTCCCTCTCTCTCTCTCTGTCTTTGTGCCTCTGTTCTCTGTCTCTCTCTCTCTCTGTCTCTCCATCCCTGGATGGGTGGGAAGCCCAGGAGGGGAGAATGCACCAAACGGGTCCAGGATGCCTGGCCACGGGGAGTTGAGGCAGAGGAAAGAGAGTGGGAAGAAATCAGAGAGAAACAAGACAAGGAGCAGCCTCAGAGCTGGAGCCCAGGGTCAGCACTCCTCACCAAGCCCCAGGAGGGCCCCCTCACCAGGACCTCTCAGGGACAGCCTACAGAAACTGTGGGGTCAGCCCCACCCAGCCCCAGTAACTTTCATGAGAGAGAAATCGCTTCAAGGGGCCCACGGGCCTGGGATCCCGGGCACAGCTGCACAGGAGGATTCCACTGACAGTAAAGGTGGTGGCTGAAGACTCCAGCAGCCCCAAAGGACTGTGGAGGTCACTCGGCTCAGGGAGGGGCTTTCTTAGGGTCTCTGGGGGCAGAATCTCGACAGACCGCCCTCTGGTGCCCACCTTCACACGGCCGCCCCTCCCACCCCGCCCGTCCTGTTTGTATTTGTGAAGCCCTGGTTAGAAACGCAGCCTGGCTCAGGGGCTTCCTTTTGAGGGGATGAAAACAGAGCTCCAGGAGACCCCCGAGCGTGAGCAGGCTGAGGACTGGCCTGGCCTGGGCTGTGCAGGCTGGAATCAGGGCACAGCCCTGGCGCCCCTTCCCAGGAGCTGCTGGGGAGACGTTTGAATAAGAAATGACGATAATTGCCCTGGTGCTCACACCAGCTGGATGATGGAATCTTACACTAAGGGGCACTAAAGTTAACAAGTGCAAGCTCAGAATGGAAATTCAAGGGAGAATTGCACAGGAATCGGACCTGGAAAAAATGTCCTGGACTCCCCTGGGAGGGGAACGACCCAGAGGCAGGATTCACACCCCAGAGGCTGAGCGTCTCTCCCACTCTTCAAGTCTCGTGTCTCTCTTGCCCCACGGCCCTAGACAGTGCACGGTCACTGCCAGCACACTCTCCAAAACCCCATAACAAGGCCCGATGCCCGAGTCCAGGCAGGGGCTTCCTCACACCCTGCGGCCCTGGGCCTGCGGCAGCACATCCCGTGGGCCTGGTAGAAACGTGCATGCCTAGGTTCCCCCAGACCAGCTGAGTCGGGAAACTCTGGGGTGCAACCCCCACGCTGTGTCTTGGGAAATTCTGGTGCTACCTCAAGTTTAAGAACCACTAGTCTAGAGCAGCAATTTCTCATTGTGGCAAAGCATTGAGATCGCCTACAGAGTTCTAAAAACTACTGCCCCCCGGGGCCCACCCCAAGATTGCTGTTTCTAGACTTGCTTTTCTCATCTGTTTGCTTTTCTGTATTTTTGCTTACTAAACCTTTTTCTTGGACTTGCCTGCTTCTCTTTTCTTTCGTCCATTTCACTGCAAGTAGGTTGGGGTGATAATCTCCTTTCTAAACATTGCCGGGGAAAAAAGTGCTAAACAAGACACTTATGAGTAAGTCTTTTGTCTGAGGTTTTTGCACATGTGTGGTAAAAATAGTATATTCCATTTTTTCTTAATGTTTCAGTCTGTCTTCCTGAGTCACAGCGTTCCATATTAAGCTGACTTGGCCATCTTTTTTACTTTTTAATAAAATGGATGCTATATTTCACGTTAGTGTAATATTTTCCTTGCAAATGTAACCACTTGAAAGTCTTTAGAGAAATATTAGCTTGCCATACTATTCACATGATGATAATTTGACCAATGCAAAATCCTCAGAACATATGGGCAACACCAACAAAAACAGGGTTTTTGTAAACCCGCACTGCTTTGTAAGTATCAAACCTGTGACGGTTTTGCTGCCTTCCTTCTTGGGACAGTTAAGTCAGGCTTTGACCAAAGACAAGGTTAATAAAGTCGGACGTGGCTGTGTAATGGGAGAAGACTTCCAGAAAGGCAAGACTGTAGAACAGCCCGGCACTCTCAGAGGGCCTCCGAGCGGGGACAGGTGCAGGTGTGGCGCGGATGAGTGTCTGCCTGGTGGGGCTCCCCTCCAGTGGGGGGGGCAGACCATAGACACGTGAGCAAAGAAATACGGACGGTGCAGAGAGCTCGGGCTGTGGAGGGGTGGGGTGCGGCAGGAAAGATGATCGTGGAGGCATCTCGTTAGCAGGGAGCGCCCAGCTGTAGGTGGCATCTTGGGGCAGCCGGTCAGAAGAGACACTGGGCGAGGAAGGGTGCACTGGAAGACCCTGGGGCAGGCGGGGGTGAGCCGGTGTGACTGGGGAGGGGAGGGGAAGAGGGGCTGGACAGGGCGGCTCTTGCGGGGTTTCAAATAAAGGAGCGGAAAGGCCCACACAGACCATTTTTACTTAGTGCCTACAGTAAGGAAGCTTCGACTTTACCAGGCACGGGAGGGGACCATGAAATCAGGAGTAAGCAAATATTTTGTGCTCCAGAATCTAACACATGTTGCTACTTTTGAGGTACTTTTCAATCTTCTGAGAAGAAAGAAATTGATTGGCTCCAAAATACTAAATAGATCAAGACAGCTCTAAAAGTCCTCCTCACGTTGTTTAAAATGATTTAATATTATTTTACAGATTCTATTTCCTACCCATTTCAACTTGCATCTCTTTGGATTTTTCCCTTCAGACTCTCCCCAAATCTCTGTCTATTTTTTCCTCCCGTGGATGACCTCCTGTGGCCACACATCCAGTGAGTCGGGCAGCCTCCGTGTTTCTATTTCTGGATACCGGGAAGTGCAAAGGTCCCCGAACCCACATTTCATTGCATCAAGCATCAGGGACATGCCCCGAGAGTCACCGGTCAAGGCAGGAGCTGTTGGCAAAGCTGGCAGCTCGTCCTGGCTCACACGAGTACGCAGGCCTGGCTGCGTCCTCGGCAAGGGATCTCCCGCAGCTTCTTTAGTTCCTGCCTAGATTCTAAGCCCAAACCTGCCAAAGAGGCTTTTCTTCGGTGTTGTTTCATTCCACTTTGGTGCTGAAGGGTGCAAGTAGGTGAATGATAATTATGAGGCAGGAACACTCCAGTGCTGGGAACCTCAAAAATTTGTTGCACTTTGATCTGATTCCTGTAAAACAGCACACGGCGTGTGTCAGCGGGAAGAAGAGGTGGAAGTCTGATTTCCAAGCTGCCCCGGACATTTCTATTTGTCATTCTAAGCCTCCTCTGGGTGGGAGCCAGCTTGAGAGGTGGGAGTAGGGGACCCTGGTGGAGGGCTCTGTCTGTCTCATTTTACTCAGAAGCCTTTATTATGTATTTATTTATGTATTTTTGGGTGGAAGACCATCTGGCTGTGCTGAGAAGACCCCTGGCATGAGGTGGTGCTGGGGCCCCCTGGCAGGACAGCTGGCACAGTGAATTTGCTGAGGCTGGAGCAAACGGGAGGGAAGAATGGAAGCTGGGAATCTGAATCCCCGAGAACACATATGTTTGAGCTGTGGAGATCTGCTGCTTGTAAACCATCAGCAAAACTAAGAAAAGATGAAAGCCAGAGGCAAGATTTTCTGCTCACAGGTGAAGGAGCAAAAATGATTTCAAACCTCGTCCTTGGCAACAGACCTATAACTGGACACACCCTTCGTCCTGGACCCTTGCAGGGACAGGCAGCCCTAGGAGCCTGAGTTGGGCTGGGAGGTGCGGCCACCCCACCCCTACAGAAGCTGCAGGTCAGAGAGATGCAGTGGGTGGCAATTTACATAACCCCAGGCTGTTTGTTTAAATATTCTGTTCAAAAATCATTAAAATGTCTTGCGATGAGTTCATGGTGGTTTAGGATTGAGTCTTAGAAGCTGGAAATTTCCATGAAATTCGGCAGAGCTGGTGACTCCTGCTGATGAATTCAGGGCCAGGGGGTGGGGCCTGAAGCTCTGGTCAAGGGGGCATCTTGGAGAAGGCTGGACTAGGAGCCAGGTGTGCCCCTGTGTACCTAAACCAAGGCCAGACCCCTGAGCAACTGCATGTGGGATAATTCCTGAACCCTGACTTCCTAATGATGTCCCACTCCAGCTGGAGTGTACTGGGAGAGAGGCTTTGGGAAAAAGTCTAAATAAGGGCACAGCAATCCTGGAACCCAACACAGCCTCCAGCAAAGGAACATCCTTGACACAGACAGCTGAAGGAGCATCACCAAGAGCACCTGTGACTTCACTAAGATGTGGGTTTGATGACCAGGAGGACATAGGAGTGCCCTGGGAAATGAGGGAAGGACACACATGCTTGCAGGCTTGCAGGCACAAAGCCAGGGAGGGGAACCCCACTTTAGTGCCGTGCTCCCTGGCAAGGCTCAAAGCCAGCCCCCGCGCCAAGTCCCGTCACTAGCGCTCAAGCCAACACCAGGCAGAGACGCTGGGGAGGGGCACAGTGTGAGCAGCAATAGTGGGCAACCCTGGGCAAGTCACTGTCTTTCTCCCAGGTGTGGCAGGCTTAATGACATCCTGCCTCTGGGGTGACCATCCTTGAGTCCCGCACATAACTGGCACTGGGGAAGTATCAGCTGGCAGCATTTTTATTGCTATTATTCCTCTTACTTTTTACCAGCCTCTGTCCTGGCTCCTTCGTTCATGCCAACTGGTCAGGGCAGAGTCCAACCCCGCCTGTTTCCAGTTCCAGAATGTATTTCTGTCACCCACCCTCTGAGCCCACGGCTACTCATGACTCCAGCTGCGTGCCAGTTGACATGGTCACGTTGCATGTTCCTGTGTGTGCTGGGTCCCTTGAAAGTTTAAGCCATGTTCCCTGCACCCCAGGCAGCTCAAAGCCCAGCAGAAGACAAGGAAGGTGTCCCTTCCATCATTACGACCCCTCCCCTCCCCGACACCGTCATGTTTCCCTCCATGGCTGTGTCTCAGACACACAGGAAGGAGGAATCAACTGGGGATACAGTGGCTCAATAAAAAACATGGAGACTCAAGGTGCTGCTACTTTTATACACGTGGCTTAGGAAAGTACTTACCCTGCCTGTTTTCTCATCAGCACCACAGAATAACCATCTCCCTCGCAGGGAGTAGGGTGCAGTGCATCAGGCAACACGTGCTAAGCGCTGGCACACAGAAGGGTGCAATGAACACTAGGCTGATATCCTTCCCTGAGCTCAGGCTCCAGTGCTGACCCACCTGCAGGGCAGGCCAGGGCTGTCCCTTCTCCCTGCTCAGTGGGCTACGGATGAGGAATCACAGACAAGACACCAGGGTTTGAAGAGCCTCAGAGACTCTCCAGGTCTCCACTGTGGTCTGTGATGGGTGAGCACTGAGCACCTCCAGGGTTCCTCCTCAAACCCTGCAGATTCCCATCCTCTCTCTTCCTGGCTGGCCTCCCTGTCTTGTACCTGGCTTCCCAGGAGTATGAGGAGCCCAAGGCCAGGCCAGGGATTCAGATGCCCCAGAGAACAGCTCCAAGTTTGGGTGAAGAGAGGACATGGGCCAGGGGGGAGTGTGGCAAGTTCAATGGGGTGGGGCTCATGACTTGACTGTGACTTGTCCCAGGCTTCCTGGAGGAGGAGGAGAGGGGCATGGGAGAGGCTGGGGGAGCAGAGGCCTTTGCCTTCCCAGGCAGACCCTGCCAGCTCATCCAGTCTCTGATGGGCTGGCCATGCAGTTTATCCTTCATCCTAGGACATGGGAAGAGAGAGGATGCTATCAGTCATTTTGCTGGGGCAGCAGGCAGGTGCTGGGACAGCCCAGGGCACCTCAGATGCATATGCACTCCATCTTCAAGGACTATGAAAGACCATCTGAACAGAGTCACCCAGACCCTTGATGGCCTGGGGGGATGACCCCCTCCAGTCCACCTTTGGGAATTTTCGAGCTCGAATCCCTCCTTTCCAGGACCCCGTGCCCCAGGCCCTGCCCCTTGCAGCCTCCTGGGTGCCGACCCAGCACATGAGTGCACAGTGACCAGGCTTGAGAAGTCTGCAGGGGGCTCCATGAGCCCCACTCCATTGAACTAGGCTCCCTGAAAAGGTTCTGTGGTGGGGGCACCATCCCCTGCCCTCTTGACACCTGAGAACAGGGGCCTTGGCAGCTGCAGGGAAAGGGTCTTGTGGGTGAGATCAAGGTTTGCTCTTCCAGAAAAGCACAGAGTGAGGACTGCACCCTTCTTAAGATGGTCCAACCTCAGACTTTCCCAGAGAAGGCACAGGGTGAGCTTTGGAGTCAGAGATAATTGGGTTTGGGCTGCAGAGCTGCAGCTCCATCCCACCTATCTGAGCCTCTGGGTCCTCATCTGTAAACGTGACAGTGGCGTCTCCACAGCATGCGCCAGTCACGTGCTTCACTCCTGAAGGGCTGAAGGAGATGCTGATGCGAGAGCGCAGAGTAGCAGGCTCAAGGCAGGGCAGCAATTACAACCATGATTTTTTATTCTGAGGTGTCATAGTTCAATTGTAAGGCCCATAGCTTTTTAGGGGAGAGAAAAAAGGAGCCATTAGAGGTATGCTTTAATTGTGAAATGTATCCTGATTTTAGAAACATTAGAATTCTTTTTCAAAGCTTCTTAAATCAAGGAAATTCAGTGTTATCCTCCGACTTCTTGGCTTCCATGTAGGGAGTGGGGGCGAGCCACACTCGTCCTCGGGTTTGGGTACACGAGAGCAGTGTGCTTGCCTTTCTTTCTTTTTTTTTTTACCACAACGTACAATAAAAATTGTATTTTCCATCATCATGTGTGTGCACACATGATGCGCACACCGCAGAATTGTTCTTCCCCTTAGTAGATGTGACATATGCCCAAATTTTCCATTTTCTTTTTTTTTTCTTTCTTTTCTATCTGATGCTACTTCATTTTTAAAAAATTGCTGCTTCTGATGGGCTACATTGATTTCACAGCCTGAGTTTGCCCAGCGTGTCCTATAAACGGATTCTCATTTCAAACCGGGAAACACACAGGGCCACGAGGGGCGGACTGGGGACCTGAGCCGGCAGCCTCTGCCCGGCCACCCCCACCAGGGACGCTGCTTCGCGAACCACGAGGAGGAGACGTTGTTTGGGTTATGGGCGCCACGCGGCCGCAAGGCCCCAGCCCTGAGACGCGGAGATTTCCCCGCAGCTCTGGGGCTCCCTCTCCGTGTCTGTTGCGTGGAGCGTGCTGGGCATCTTGGGAGACTGTCGAGAGGGCTAAAGAAGGTGGCACCTAAAGGCACGTGTGGCCTGGCAGGCACAAGCTGCCCTGGAAATGTCAGCTGGATGGAAGGCACCTGACCAAGGTGTTGGTTTGTCCCCCACGGGGAACTCTGTCCCGCCGACCTAAGGAAACGCGCCCTGAATGCATTAGCCTCCAGTTCCCCTTGGGAGGCCTCACAGCCTGCGGGGCAGGTGCTCTCCCTGAGGAAGAACTGGAAAGAGCTGGTCCTTGGCAGGCCTCCTTCCCAGGCGCCAAGGCCCCGACGTGGCACTGGAGGGCTTCCATGGCGGCCGGAAGGACAGCCGCCTCCCCCAAGGCTCAGGAATGCCCAGAATGGTTGTTTCCTCACACCCTACAAGTCCTTGTGACCTGAGCCGATGGTCCCATGTTCAGGAAAATGCCTGCAAAGAGGGACTGACAAGGTCAGCCCATGGCTGCGTCTGGGACCTTCCAGACTGACTAAGACCAGTGGCTCCTCCTCCTGAGCAGCTTGCCTGGCTGCACAGCATGGCCACTCCTGGGGAAACGGAGCATAGCTACTACGCCAGCGACTGTCCTGAGCTCTTGGCCCTTCCCTCAGCTCCTCCCCAGAGGGATGACCATCCTTCCCTGGCTGTAAGCATCTGCCTTTAGGGCCAAACCAGCAGCAGCCAGGGTGGACTGAGGCGTCTACCTGGGCCGGGCAGCAGGAACAGCATGGAGAATACTAGAAGGAGGCAGGGAATCCCAATGGTTACAGGCTCATGTTTGGAGCCAAACAGACCTAGGTCCAAAACCCCACCCTACCATTTCCCAATTGCGTGCATCTGGGCAAGGACACAGTCTTGGCTCCCAGCAGCTGACTGTGTGAGGAACTCCCTGGTGGTTGCTCTTGTCCACTTTGTGGTGTCTTTGGAATTGCAGTCCTCTGGGGCCCTGGCTATGTCCTAAGGTCTGGCCAGCCATCCACTGCCCCAAGCCTGGCCTGTGCTGATGCACCAGGAGCAGGGATCTGGCCCTAAGGACCTGCACCAGCTGTGGCTGTCCCCTTAGGCCACCAGCTACAAATCCCAGGCTGACCGAGCCCCAGCCCCGTGCTGACCACCCCTGCTGTCTGCACAGGAGTGTGTGCAGGTCCCACACAAGAGGGAGGAGCTCTCAGAAGGAGGTGCCTCCCGGGAAAGGGACAATTCTTTAATCCGGACTTACAGGTAATAAACCACTATAGTTTATCACATGCTGGGACTCCAGAGGAAGGGTCAGAAACAGGGGAGTCTAGAGCAGTGTGTGTGACCACTCAGGTACAAACACTGGAGTAAGATGGATTTGGGTCCGAATCATGACTTACCAGTGTAACCTTGAGTGTGCAAACAAATGCACAACCTTGGGAGGTGAGTATCACTGCCTTTGTTGTACAGATGAGCAAAGAAAATTTCTAACATGTCAACATCCCATTGATTTATCATGCCATCCTTCAAAAATTATTTCCTTAGTAGCTTCTATGTGCCAGCCACAAAAAAATAGTGAGTGAAGAAAACAGAACAAGTCCCCCGCTTGTGCATGGCATGGGGAAGCAGACAATGAACAAGAGAGTGTGGTCGAGTGTTGCAACAGAGGAGGCCAGCCGGAGAGGTGGCAAGAGTGTGCTAGTGGGGCAGCATGGGGCGGCTGCATAGGCTCTTCCGACAAGGCCAAGGTGAGCAGAGGCTGCAGGTGGGGAGGAGTAAGCCGTGGGATGATATGCAGGCTAAGAGACCACCTAGTGCAGGCCTGGCCTGTTAGAGGGAGAGGAGGCAAGTGTGGCTGCACCAGGGAGGGCTGAGGTCAAAGAGGTGCTGTCAGGGGGTGCAAACCCTTGTAGGTGGTTACTCTGTAGGAGTGGCCTGTGACAATGGGTGTTGCAGCCCACCATTGTCACAGGCCACTCCAGCTGCAGCTGAGAGGGCCTGAGGGCAGACAGCCAGGGGCTGGCACAGTGACCCAGGTAGGCAATGCCAGGGCTTGGGCCAAGCAGAGAGCAGTGGAAGTGATTGGATTCTGGCAATATTTTCATGGTAACTAACTGGGTTTGTTAATGTTTTAGCTCGGGGATGTGTGAGAATAAAATAAATCAAAGATTTATAAGGGCTCTGGCCTGAGCCACTGGAAGGACGGAGTTGCTGTTTGCAGAAACAGAGATGAGCAGGTGGAAATTCAGATTCTCATTTTGCATATGGGCCCTTGCAGAGGGGGGCTGGGTGTTGAGGTCTGGAGCCCAGGAACAAGGTCTGGGCTGGAGACAGCACTCTGGGATTCCTTCCCATTTACATGGTGCTCGAGGCCAAGAACTCCCATGTCTGGAGGAGGAAGAGGGAGCAGCAAAGGGAAATGAGGAGTCATGAAGCCGAGGGAGCAGGCAGGAGTGGACTCCCAAAGGCCAACTGGGAAGTGTGCTTCAAGGAGGGTGATTGACAATGTCAGATGATGCCAGTAGACCAAGGAAGCCGAGCACTGATGACTGGCCTTTGCATTTCCCCCCATGGGGCTTACTGATGACCTTGGCAAAGAGCAGTTCCAGTGATGTGAATGGTAGGGTCAAATGCTAATTGGAGTGGGCTCTAGAAAGATAAGAGAAGGCGGGAGAGATAGTGGACATCGGGAATATAGATAACTCTTTTGAGGACTCGTGTGTGATGATGAGAAACAGAGAAATAGTGCAGAAGCTGTAGGAGGATATAATTTAGCAATTGTTTTAGTTTTTGCTTTGTTTTGGTTTTGATAAGAGATATAACATGTTGGCATGTTAATGCATAGAGTGAAAAAATTATGGTGCAGGAAATCAGGAGAGATGTCTGTGGGTGGGTGAGGAGCACTAGTCTTCATGTCCCAGGTGCTGTGCTGCCAGGGAGCCAGGTGACAGCAGCAACAGAGGATACAGAGTGGACAGGTGGGCGGACAAAAGGTGAAGCTTGTGGAAATCCCCTTCTTCATGCTGGCTTTTAAAATTCTGTGACAGAGGAAGCCAGGAGGATGAAGGGTTAGGAGAGAGAAGAAAGTATGGAATAGGCACTTAGGAGGAAGAGAAAATGGAACAGGCATGTGTGGTAGGCTCAGGGATGCTCTGAGGACCACTGGAGGGTGGTATCATGAATTTAAAGAGACCAGACAGTGGGGAGGTATTTTTTTCTAAGCTCCAGCCAGCTTTGGGGGTGCAGATGCAGGGTGGAGTGCATGAGATTTAGCAGCAGCAGGTCACAGGGCAATGGACAGCTACTCCCTTCCATCCATGCCCAGGGCTCCTCCCACTTAGCCGTCAGGTTCCTGAGCACCTCCTGCCCTCCCAGCCCCCTCTGTTCACAGGAATAACAGAGATCAGGGCACGTATGGGGCTTCACCTACGCGTCACTCGGCTTTGTTTCTGTTTGGTTTCATGGGCCAAGAGATGGATGCAACTCCCTTCCCTCTAAAACATAGCAGAGCAATGTCCCTGAAATTTGAGAGCAGCTCCCGCCCCAGGTGGGAACCCAGGGCTTGGCTGCAGCTGCCCGGGGTTGCTGCTCAGTGCCTGTGGTAGCCTTACAGCCTGAAGATGTCAGCCCACTCGCCTAAAGTCTGTTAGACACCCACTATGACTAGGCACTGGGAAGCAAGCCCCCAAGAAGACTTTATGGAGTTTTATCCTAGTGGGGGATGCCTAGGAATGGCCTCCCCTGGAGAACACAGCTCTCCCTAGTCTGCCCTGCTCATGGGACACACAGGCTGTGGTGTGGGCCCCAAGCGCCCTCCACACATCTGCTGGGCAGGGCTGGGCTCTCACAGGCTGACTGATGTTGACCCATCTCACCACAGCCCATGTTGGGCGAGTAGAGTCGGTGCTGGTGGATGCCTTCAGCGAGGGAAGCATGTCTCGGCCTTGCGTGGGCTCCGTGTGTTTTGTGGGGGGAGAGGCTTGTGGAAGCCTCTGGGTCTTTTATCTGTGCTAACAGGGCAGCGGGCATGGGCTAGGGCACCTTTGTGGTCTCAATGGTCTTTCTTAGGAGCTGGCTAATTGACCCTAGTGATGGTTATTTAGGTGTAATTAGCAGAAATCCTCATTCTAGCTAGAAGGGAATTTATTTGGAACACACAGACCCCAGTGCAGGGCATGTGGCCGGACCTCACAAGGGACCAACGTCCTCCCAGCTACTCTAGGCCCTCTGTGGGTGGCCACATCTCACCTCCCTCGAGGACTTGCTGGTCTTGCCTCTCCAATTCTCTCTGAATCTGTTCCGAGGTGGGGGTCCCTCCACTTCTCTGTCTCCCGGCTGCCCGCACCCCAGAGTGCCAAGTCCTCAGTTGTAGGCACAGAGAAATAGGAGCATGCCAAAAGCTGTCTGAACCAGAGCCCTGCACTCCTGGGACAGAAACCTGGATGAGCTCACAAGGTGCACTGGGTGTCCATGCCACCCAATCAGCTGTGCCGAGGGGACCCCTCATCGTGCTTCCCGGCTGCCAGGACCCCAACACCAAGGGGTCCCAGCTCTTCTCAGCTGTGTTTGTGCAGTCTGTGCCTCCCACAGACGAGGGAGCGAGGAGACTGAAACCCAGCTCCCTCTGCCCACCGTGCAGGGCCCCCTGTGCGAGCTGCACCCCTGGCAGAATAAGCCCCTTTTCCAATTCACATGAGGACACTGCCTGGGCTCTGCATGGCAGTCCTCACGGCCTCAGTAGACCATCCCTCAAGAAAATCTACTTCTTTCAGGTCTCGGCTTCACCAGTGATTTTTTAGGGAGCCCTCACTGATGTCTAAATTAGAGGTCTTCTCTGCTCTAAGCTTCCCTGACACCTGGATGCACCACGCTTTATGAAAAGGCCCCCACTGCAGTGCACAGCAGCCCCCAGGCTGCAGCCTCCATGGGATCACAGCAAGCACATCTTGCTCCCCACAGTGTTTGTAACACCTACTTGTCAGCTGACTAAATGAGGCCGGGTGGGAGCATGGCATGACACAGACTTTTATTTATTTATTTGTTTTTTTCACTAGGTCATTTGGAAGGGTCAGCTGTTTGTTAACTCCTGGTGCTAGAAATAGCCCTATATAGGCACTGAGGGAAACTACAAGGGACCTCAACCAAGTGGCTTCTCTCCATCCTTCAGCTGAGAGGGTCAGGCTCAACTTCTAGGTCACTTCTAGGTCTGGTTGGTGTCTTAGCTTCGTTGAGGGGCCCAGTAGAGGCAGATATGAATCTTATTCCAGCTCTGTAGGCTCCAGGGAACAGGAGGTGCAGAGAGGGAGCAAAATGGCTAAACTTTCGGGGGTGCAGAGGTGGGCTTCTCCTGCCCTCAAAAGCTAGCTGCTTCCGCACACTCTGCCTGTCTGATCCTCTCTACTCTTGGTGGTACTAAGCTTCAGTGTGACAGCGGGGGAGATCGGGACTCAGAGAGATCAAGTGATTCATCTCAAATCCCAGAGTGAGCAGAGGGAGAACCCAGATGCAAGTCCCAGCCCACTAATCTCACACCACACAGGCCCCACGACACCACATCACCTCTCCCAGGCTCCTCTAACACTTGTCCCTTCCTCCATCTGTCTGTGACTTAGCATCCACATTGCCACCATCCTATACGTAACAGGGAGGTTCCCTACGGAGTGATGTGGTCACATCTGGGCCAATGGGGAAGAGGGAGAATCATTTGACTCATTCGGGGCTATTTGTGCTGGTCTCTCCTTTCCAACGTGGTTGAGTACAGACTAGAGATAATGTGCTAAGATGTGTTCAAGGCAGACCTCTGTGAGGACCAGAGCCCTGTCTGTCAGGCTCACCCTCCTGTTCCCAGTGGCCAGGACAGTGCTGGCCAGCAGCAGGTGAGGGAATCAGCGCCTGGCTTCCAGCAGGGCCCCTGTGCAGAACAGGAAAGACACAGAATAGGGTTCCTCATGCCTTCAGGGATGGGACTGCTTGCATTCTACCAAGACTGAGATGTGCAGAGCAGGGGTTCCCTTCCTCCCCCACAGCTGTTGAGGAAATCCCTAGGACCCTTGCACAACACCATCCCTTGTGGAGTGGAGGACCAGCTCGCCTTTAAAAAGCAATTATAGCAAAACCAAGGACATTCAGAGGAAAAAAAGCACCTTTCCCCTGCTAAAGATCAGTTGTCTAGGAGAGGCAATTATGCCCCCAGAATTCTTGCCTGTGATTAGCGTGATTACAATGGCCTGTCTTCCACTAACCACTGCAGCTAGGATTACACAACCCCTCAGTTGGGTTTGAGGGAGAAACGTCACGTCTAGGATATTCCAAGTAGTAACACTAATTTCAAACTGTTGGTGGCTACATTTGAATACAGATTTTTATTAGGAAAATTATAAGTGCATATACATTTTTTTATTGATATGACTTCAAAGTAGAAATTGTTTCTCAAAGAGTTGTTTCTTATCAAAAAAAAAAAGCACACTGCATTCAGGAAGCTGCCTTCTCCTGGGCCATTTTCACATTATCTGGGAAATGCAATCCAAACAATACAAAATACAGTATTTATCACATTTAACATTGAACCCCTCCCTCACTGCTCAGAGACTGAGAATCCAGCAAGGTTGCAAAATAACAAGTTTTCTACATGGTTTTGTCAACTTGGCAATGTCAGTGGTCTGCTTAGGGGATGTACAGGTTTCTAGGGAGTATTTCCCGGGGATGGGGCTGCCTCAGAATGGGTCAGGGAAGCTGTGTGGAGGGAACAGGGCCCCCAAGTTCTCACCCAGCTGGAAAAGGGTGCACCTCCTGGGAACGGTGACCAACTCCAAGTTAGGGAGCCTGGGGTGATACCAGCCAGAAAACCCTACCATGGAGAAGCAAATGGGATCCCACGGAAAGGCTTAGAAAGTCTCTGGACTTCGCCGGTGGGGTGGACAGCCACCTTTTGCTATTCAGACCCTCTGCTCAAAGCTGAACCTTTTTTCTCAAGTGGCAATCTCTGGCAAACAGGTGCACAAGCAGACCACCTCTCCTGAGCATCTTAGCTGGTGTGTCTCAGTATCTGGCCAGAGTGGAGCAAACAATAGCACAAATACACAGCACAGATGCAAATTCCAACACACAGCCAGTCTGTGAGCCCCTAGCGCCCCCTTCCCGGGTCCTGATGCAAAGGCTGGCAGCAGAGGACCACCCTGGAGATCACAGGGAGCACAAAGGAATGCCAGGCAGAGGCATCACATGCCCAGGAGGGAGAGCTGGGTGATGCCTCCTCAGCAGCTCCCTGATGCACCTGACTTGTAGTTTGAAAGCAAAAGAGGATTAGGGTAAGGGGAGATTTTTCCTTTGCAAATAGACTACCGTATTTAAATGCATATTGCTTTAGCTGGGCAGTCTCCAGGTAGGAGTTGATTGTTCAATAGGCTACAATTTTCCCTGCAGTTTCTACTCTATATATTTTCCCCTCTATGGAGGAGAAAGAGAACTGATTCCTTACTTAACCAGAGTCAAGATTTAGGGTCATGTTTGTTTTTTCCAAGCAAGAAAATTAATGATCCTGGTTCAAAGATTGGGGGCAGGTGCTTCCAAATTTTTCATGAGAGATATTTAAATATCTTGGATTACCTGGAAAATGACTATCCCACTGAAAATTCAATATTTCTGTAAAATTCAGGAGCACTGTAGTGACTGGTTAATTTCAAAGAGGGTTTTGAAACTAGTTCTGCACCCTTATAACCAATAAGATTCCCCAGACTTCATTTTTTTCAATATAACATAGCTGGTTTCAGGATTTTAATTTTTGTTTAAATTAAACAAAAATTTAATTTTTGTTAATTAAAAAGTTTTGATTAAGGGGAAAGTTTTGGTCTGATGGATTTTGCCTTCTGCCATGAAGATCCAATTTAAAGGAATATTAAAGGGTTACTAATAACCCTACAGATTAGTAAATCTAAAAACACCTATTCAAGATTATTTTACTATAATTTATTTTCCACATGTTGCACACTGTGTCTTTGCCCAGCAAATTTCTTTGCTTATCCCTTCTTTTTTTCCACTTTCTTAATTTTAAAAATGTTACTGAGGTCTTTAACCAAAAGGGAAAGTATTAGTGAGAATGAATGAAAAACAAAACTAAACAAAAAACCTCAAGTGCTTATCTTTTTAAAGCGAAAACTTTAAGTAGTTTAACGCAACTCTATAGATTGCCCTCAGTCAAAGGGAAACACTCCAAATGTCATGAATTTTCACTTACTTTCTGGATAGCCCACCGTTTTCTTAGAGGAATGCCCTGCTGGACGTACTGGAAGCACAAGGTGACGTGCAGCAGCAGAGAGGGCCCAGGGTGTAAGATTAGAGATGACAGCATTGCCAAACGGTGAAAAAGATGAGGTTAGATTTTAATTGGGAAGGAATCTTCACCAGGACTGATTATTTTATGGGTTGGATTTTAAAAACTAAAAACAAGTTGAGAATTCTTTTCTTGTTTTCCCCGAACAATGCTGGGCTTGGCTCTAGTTCTAAGATACCCAACTACAGAGGGTCAGCAGTCCTCTGAGCTCCACACTGCTGCAAACCACATTCACTTAGGTGCTGTTTATTGATCCACCACGGTTTTGTGATCAGTGAGGGAACCAAGGCAGCTCACCCGAAAGGACCACAGCTCTGAGGAACCTGGTCACAGCATCAGAGGGGCATCCCCTCCCGCTCAGCCTTTGCATACGAGGAACGGACGGTGCACGCACCAAGCCATTGGTCACAGATGAGGATGCTGGCTTTGGACAAAAATAGAGGACTGGACAATGGACAATATTCCAAACAAGACATAGACGTGCACAGTGTTTTCAGGTAGCACAAGACATTTTGCTTTCCTTCTTGGTGCCAGTTTAAATGAAAGCTTTGGTCTTGGGAGAGTCCTTTTTTGGGTCACGAAGATAGTCTTGGAGAAACACGGCGATGGACGAGAGGCAGAAGGGGATGATGAGAAGGACGTGGTGCATGCGGAAGGGGGCCGGTTGGGGGCTGGGTCTCACTCGGCCCTGGCTGCACACTCCCGCCGCCTCGGCTCAGGGAAGCCCCACCATCCTCATGGAAGGGGCAGACCCTGGCCCCCATTTGGAGAGGGGGGAGCCTCTGTCTGGCCCTCTGGGACCTTCCTTCCACCACCCCACACTGCAGAGGGCAGCCTTCACTATGCTTTGCCTGAGCTCATGGGCCCTGGTGGCTCCAGCCTAGGCATGATAATGGCTCCCAGCCTGTGCTGTTGGGAGAGATGCAAAGTCCAGGAACCCCCATGACTAGGGGGCTCTCTGGGAAAGATATCATAATAAAGCAAGTAAAATAATGGCCTTAGTCTAAGTTCCTATGTGTCACCAGTGACATTGGATAATCAAACTAAATGAAAAATAAACACCATGTATTTTACTACATAATCAAATGGTGAAAGGCAAAGTGTGCAAAACAAAGCCCTTGGCAACACACTGGGCCCTGCCTGGGCAGGGGAAGCGGCCGTGGCCCTTCCTAACACTGGTTTCAGACCTGGGCTCTACTGTAAGGCTTCCTCAGGCGTCTGACCCGCCTCTCACATCTTGAACCTCCTGTTGACAAGAACAGAGGGAGACACCATTAAGGCGGGTCCCACCACACAGGTGACGCTAAGGCCTGCTCCAGCAGGGCGGCTGCCTGCGTAGATGCCGTGGGGCCTGCCCCTTAGCGCCAAATCACCACATCTGGCTCCGTGCATGGGCCCTGGGAGAGCAGGAGGGTAGTGAGAGACACAACCAGGGCTCAAGCGGAAGGATAGGATGGAAGGCGGGAAGCAGAGAGGGCAGATGCATGTAGCAAGCACTGGGTGTGGCAGACACACGACAGCATGGAGGACTGCACAGGGTCACGCGGCGGCAGGACACGCTGCCTCACCTGCACCAGCGTCCGGGCCGAGGCTCAGGGCTCACACCACTCCAGTCCCCGCCTCACCCTCCCTGAGAAGAGGCGCTTCCCACAGCTTCCACCAACCCCACCCTTGCCCTCAGGACCTCTGGGCCAGCTGCCATGCCATGCCACTCCTGCTGGCCCCGATGGGGTAGCCGGAGGTGGCACCTGGGGCGGGTGCCCGGGCGCCTAGGACCTCCCCCGAGGAACACGTGCCGGGCAGCGCACAGTGACTGCCGTGCACCTCTCACCTGGCCGTCTTGAGCGAGCACTTCCTGGTTTCAACCCACCATGGAATCCCTGTCTGGCTCTTCACTCTTCGAGGGCATCCCTGTCTTCAGCGGCCCGGGCTCCGCCTGCCCCTAAGAGCTTCATAAGCCACTGCTTGTGAGAGACAAGGGGCCCCAGGGCCTATGGGGTCACACAGTATGCGTGGGATGGAGGTTGCTTGCGTTTGTTAGTGTGGGCCCCACTCTCTTAGTCCCTGCAGCCTTGGCTCCCCCGAGAGTGGGGAGGGTGGGAGGTAGTGTCCCCTGGTCCCTGCAGCAAGCAGTCTGTCACCTCAGGACAGCGTTAGCTCTGCCCTTGGTTGCTAGAGGTCCAACAGCTCTCCATGCTGCCCCATGGACCACCAGCCCTCCCTGGCACAGAGCTCTGCTGCTGTGTACTCTGAAGAATGCAGAGAAGCAGGGGCCACAGGTCTGATGATCTCGGGGTGCCTTTGTGAGGGTCCTACAGACCAGAACTGCCCCTGGCTTCCACAGGAAGGACGGCAGCCCTGGGAAGACCAGCCAGCAACTAGGTGTCCTAAGGGGGGTGGTGGGCAGGGACACTAGGGCAGCCCGGCACACCCAGGGTTCAGGCCTGCAGTCTGTCCCCAGTGCTGATGACAGGGATTGGGCTGGAGAATTGTCCAGAGAAAAGGGACAGCAGTGGGAAACCAATGGCCTTTGGCTGCAGCACCCTGGCAGGAAGCTTCTCCAATGAGGACAGCAAATGGCTGCAATCACAATGGAGCTCATTAACACACAAGGGGACACCGCACTCGGTGACCCAGGTGGGCCTGACTCCTAGGGACCTTGGGGCTTTCTGCTCCTGAAACCCATTTGCTCCATTCTCTAACCACTGCATCTTCCTGCATACATTTATTGAAACTATGACCAGGGGTCTGGGGTTCACGCTAGGCACGTGTCTATGTGAGGTGGGAGGAGGGTTGACAAATCCAGGGCGTCCTTTTTCAGAGCATGACTGAAATCGGGGCCTTGCTCTCCCAAGGGGTCCCCATCCTCCTGGTCTGAATTAGAGAGATTTGGCAAAAAATCTCACATGTAAATCTGCAGGGGTGGGGGAGGGGTGGAGGAAAGTTCTAGAACTTAAACCATGTCCAGTTTAGGCACATCAGGTACTTCCCATGAGTGAGGACTGAGGCAGCTAAGCCCTGCAGCCTGATCACACCATCATGCAGAAAGGGGGAGGGGACAGGCTAGGATTCCCCAGGGCTTTGGACCCTTCACAAAGTTCCAGAACACATCTGTCCTCCACGTGGGGGACCCCTTTAAAGACTCTACAGTGAATTGCTGGAAGAGGAGGCTCCCTGAGAAGTGTCTCCACATCTGCGCTCTGGGAATGCAGCATTCCCTCCTGCTTACCCCACACAGTCTGCAGAAACCCACCCGGGCTTGGAGGTAAAGCCGCCCCCACAGCCCAGGGAGGAGGGGCTGGAGGTGTCCCTTCCCAGGTGGCGGAGTGGTCGATGGCCAGGCAATAGGTACTTGGGGAAAGCTGGGCCAGGCCAAGGGCAAGTCAGTTATCCCCTACCCTGAGAAGGCAGCAGAGGGTGGAAGGCACATGTCCCTTCCTGGTGAGGCCACCTCTGCTGGGTTAGCATGCTGCTCTGTGCTCTGGTCAGGCGGCCACACCCTGGTGTCCAGGGGGATGCAGACTGCAGGTGTGCAGAGCTGTGTGAGCTCCAGAACGAGTGCGGGCCGTGCAAGGGGGTGGGGAGAGGTAGGGCTGGGAGCTCCCCGGCCTGGCGATGCTGGAGACCCCGGGCCGTTCCAGACAAAGTCCTGAGCACACGGGATACACATCCCCCGCCCCGGTCTCTGCGTAACTACCTTCTTTCTTCATAACTTCGCAGACCAAGACGGGCCTTAAAACGCACATAAATACAGGAGCGGGTGCGGCCAGCGGGGCAGCAAAGCGCTGCTCCCCGCGGAAGCCCGAGCACCTGCCCAGCCCGCAGGGGTCAGCCCTGGAGGAGGGGCGAGCGGATTTACAAAGCGCGGACAGCGGAGCGCACTGCGGTCCATCTCGGTGGCAGATAGCTAGTGTTTCCTTTTCTGGGCAGCCTTTCTCTTCTTCTGCCGCTTCTTTTTTCCTATCTTTTCTTTTTTCCCCACTTTTTCTTCTCTGCGCCCCCTTCGATAAAATCAGTAGAACCGTTAATAATGTTGAAATAAACGAGAGTTCGTGTCAGTCTGCACAAGGTTTAACGCTGGCCCACGCAGCAGTGTAACTCTGCCTGCAGTCCCCGGCCAAAGCGCCGTGTGTGTCGGCAATTCATTTAAATAAATTAGACTCCCCCCACCCCCCGCCCGATCCTAAGAGAGTTCAACAAGCTTCTATAAGGCCTGTGAACTGGTTACAGCGACCACCAATTTGCCTGGCCCTGGTGCCCACCACCTGCCATGAGCACGAGGAATCCGCATCTCGGAGGTAGCGGGAGGCACAGCCTGGGCCAGGCTGCCCTGGTCGTCCGTGCCTCTCCACCCTGCCCCGCTGCCATCGGGCTTCTTTCCTTCTCAGCACAGAGCTCAGCTCTCTGCTTTCTCGAAGAAACCTCTGCATTTCCAATTGAGTGATGCTTTGGCGGCTGGAGGCCCAGGTTCAGATGGCCATCCAGGACAGGAGAAAGAAGTCAGCCCCATCCCACCTTCTCCTGTCTGGATGCCTGTGAACGCCCCCCGGGAAGGACTGGGATTGTTCTGGACAGCGAGGGAGAGAGCTGGTTAGCAGAATTTTATTAGAGCAACTGGCTCATGACTGTCACATTAAAATGATTCAAGCTGAATGGTATTTAATGATTTATGGGGTGAGGCCACCTGTTCCTGTGTAAGCTTGATATTAACCATGGCCTGGAGTCATGGGATTTTTACATGGGAAAATGGGAAAGCTTGGTATTACTAGGGTTGAGTCTCTGGGGATTACATGGGATGTTAGGAGAACCGAGGAGGAGGAGGGCGGGGAAGAGGAATTAGTGAGTCAAATATTATTCTCCAGAAAACTAGCACTGCTACTTCCATTGGGTTAAAAAAAAAAAGACGCAAAAACTTGAGCTGCAGATCTAATCTGCTCATGAGAAAAGCCCATACGCTGTCACACATGGGCCATGCAGAAGGGACCTAAGGCACCTGACCAGCGGGCAGCCTTATTTTAGTAAACTTCAGAAATGCATATGAGCTCCATCTCTAACAACTAGTAAATTTTATTTCAGGTAAATAAATTCCCACATACAGTAGGAGGTTTATACCATGGAACAGTTAGCATTTTATTGCTAGTGCAGATAACGTCACATTTGATACAATTTTAGTACAAGTGAAAAAATACACTGTGGCTAACATTGAAAAGCTGCAATTACATTTATATATCGTATATATTTCTTTACAAATTGCCAGTAGTTTAAGATAATAGAGAAATGTAAACTACTGACATATATATGGCTCCACTTCAAATATATGAATTGTTTAACTATAAATATATTCTGAAATACATTTGTTTTCTAAAGAAACATAAAAAAATGTGCACAAAAATATATATAAAAATGCCTTGCAGAAAGTTACAAATACCACCAGGACCATCTGTGGATCACATTTATGCATGGAAATTTCATCTTGCCACAATTCTGATTGGAACCTGAAACCCTGTGGTGGCTTCAGGAGGGGTGAGTGGCAAGATGCTGGTTTATTCATTTATTTTTCACTTCTGATTTCAGAAACCTCAGAGTCTGTAGAGCCTCCATGGCATACATTGGCTTCAGAGGCAATCACAGAAACCAAATTGCCCAAAGCAAGCTCTCCGATTTAAAATTGCATTTGATTCTGTAAAGACTTGTCTTTTGTGGGAAAGCAGGGGCATGATCTCACATCCCCAGGAGAGAGCCGGCTCCGTTCTGGAGGAGGCCAAAGACGGATCTCACAGAGGGCCCGAGTCAGGGGGCAGGCAAAGGGAGGAGAAGGATGCAGGGCTGGAGCCCCAGCGATCACCCTCCTCCCCACCGATGCAGCATTGGTCAGGCTACAGAAATGAGAAGCAGAAGCCAGAGGAAGCATGCTTTTGGAGGCAGGGAGAGGGCGGGAACGGCTGGGAGAGGGTCTCTGAGCACAGTCCCCAGTGACAGTGGCTTCTACATGGAGCCCACAGGGCCAATCACTGAACTCGAAAGAGGAGGTGAAGGAGGTGGCCAGTGGCCACTACCTAGCACTGGTCAGCATCTGAGAGCCACACAGGCCGTCACCCTTGGAGGGGTGCCCTCTGGCAGGAGCCCCAGCATCTGGAGGAAGGACGGTTTTCCCAGCTCCCTGCTAAGCTACCGCCTGACTGTGCCCAGACTCCCCAGGGGAGAAGAGGAGAAGCTCCAAAACAAACCAAATACAGATCTTGAAGTAATCATTGATTTTAAAAAGTGATAAGGAGGATGATGATGATGATGATGATGATTATGAGGGAACTGACTGGTGGGAAATGCTGTTGGGATAATACAGTTTCTTAGAAAAACCCCAGTTATAAAAGCTCCAATGTGCGAGGGTACGGGGCATGGATGAATACAGCTGCAATATCACACTGTACGCTACAAATGCAGTGTCTATATGCTGGCAAACCTCAGGCCCGATCCCAGATCAATGCACCACCCACAGACACACCGAGCCTCCTGCTTCAGCACCCTCCCACCTGTGCCCTTTCATCTCTCACAAGGTTTTAGCTTTCCTCAAGTGGATCTAGCGGAAAGTCCTTTTTGGTTGTTGTGCTTACTTGTTTAAAGCTTTCTCCAGGTACTCCTGAATCCACTTTAATTTTGGGTCGATACACACTTGTCTGTTGTTGCTCTTCAGCCTTGCCCTGCCGAAACAGAAGAGGCAAGAGTGCACAGCTGAATGGGAAGAAGGCACTGCTGTGACACATGCATTTGCTCACTTCACACCCATTTAGGACCCTCACTGGTGCCAGGTGCTCCACGTGGCAGGCTCAGGCTCGAGAGCCGCTCAAGGTGTGCTGGGGAAGGCACCACGCTGGCAGTGTGGCACATTCCATTGCAGACGTACGGAAAAGTGACCCAAGTCTTTACAGGGGAGTCCAGGGAGAATCCACGTAAGGGAGCATTTGAGCTGCCTTTGAAGGATAAGTAGGAGATTCGAAAGTGAACAAAGGGGAAGGGAAAAACAGGAGCAAATACACCAAAGGGATCAAAGTGCACTACGGCCACTGAAGAAGAGTAGGCAACAGGGTGTTTCGAGAATCCTGTGGCCAGGTGTAAGGGGAAAATGGAGAGAAACAGAGTATATTTTCATTCTGATGGATCAACTTGAGAGTACATGAAATAGACTTAAGGACAGACATAAGAACAGACTTAAGGACAGACAATACATGGAACAGACTTAAGGACAGTTATAAGAGGAAGCCTGGGGGCACAAGACCCATCAGGAGGTACTATAATAGTCAGGGTCAGGGGGGTGACAGTCCAGTGAGGGGAGGGACAGTGCCGGTGGTTTGCCAGAAAATGGTTTCCAGAGAGATTTTACAAGTTCACTGAATGGTTCTTGGTCTCATTAATTTTTGCAAAGGTTAGCCCAGAAAAGCCTCCCTACACACAAATTCCTGGAGAAGACCTGGACTTGTCTGTCTGGATTCCTCTCCGTAAAGACCTGGGTGCCAGGTAATCTTAAGCAGCCTGGGGATACCCCTGCCCAGCCACGTAAGGGTCTATGAGGACAACTAAGCCCCAGCACAGTGGCATAGGAGCACCCAGAGAAGTCCTTCAAGCAGCCTGCCCATTAAGTGAAAGAGGTGTGCAGAGGGAGGGTGTGGCTCAAAGCAAGGCACATTGGGGTGCAAATCCGGGCACTGCCATTTATTAGTGTTTGTCCAGACCTGAGAATTGTATTTGGCATCTTCTATTTCAAGGTGAAAGGCAAGTGAACCAGCATAATCAGTGCTGTAAAGGAGGTCCATGCTGGCTAAATTCAGTATCATTAAAATATTCCTTTAGGAGATATAGTATTTTATTTTAGGCAAAGTAGTGAAAAAATATTCATCTTCTAGGGCCCTAAAACATATTGCAAATGACAAATACATTCCAGGCAGCAAAGGCTAGGAAAGAAGAAAGACAAAAAAAAGGAAACCTGTAACAGTTGGTGTTGGGTAGAAAAGTCTTCAGGAAGTTGCAGCTTTGGTTCCAACTGCTGTGTCCCCACTCCATTTTTAGCACTAGGATTTTTGAAAAAGTGGATCCTCTCCAGGAGACTCCGAGCCCTCACCTCCCCATGTCTAGACACAGGACCTCTTGGGCACAGGAGGGGCCAAGCAATGGACTTTCAAGCATGTGGCTTTCTTCCTGCACCTCTCCTAGCTTCCTGCACCCCAGGCAAGATCTTTATGCATGGTGGATGTGTGATTTGGGTTCTTCTTATTTCCCACATGAATGAAATCAAATGTTAGTAGCTGCCATTGACACCAAGGAAAATAAAAAACTCATGTGTTGTACTTGAGAAAATGCAGGTAAGTGATCTGAAATTTTTCAAGTTTCATTAAGTGGTGAAAGATGACTTAAACTGAACTTGGGTCTTGTGAGATTTTGCTACATGAGAAAGGATTGATTTAGAGCACCAGAGCCCTGGAACTGGCAGGACAGATAGAACCGTTACTAGCAGCAGGTTAGCTATTTTACTGGCCTTCAGCCAAAACCTCAGTGAAGCCCATGGTCTTTCTAGTCCAGAGGCACCCAGCCTGCTGTGCTGAGGAAAGGAAGCTTGGAACAAAGAGAGAAGAACCACTATGAGCATAGCAGAACGCCCAGGGCAAGAGCATCTGCCATTAATTATGCCAAGATCAAGGCTGGACACTTGGCAAGTGTCATTTCAATACCATTAATAAGACTGAACTAAATGTTACTACATCCATTAGATGCAACATTCCTAGAGGATGACATTCAAGACTTACACAATCTGAAGGGCACAGTTCGCAGTGTTGAGGATTTTGAGATGCTTGACATTGGCTCTGGCAACATGGCTTTCGAAGAATCGGCATGGACATCTGTAGCTCAGGCTGACAGGTTTCCCTAGAAGAGGTAAGGAGGACAAGGCAATTTGTCACCCTGCCTGGATTTGGGAAACACGTGTGTCTGGGTCTGCAACCAATAGATAAGATAGTGCAGTGACGGTAGGTTAAGGATCAAGAGATGGCACCAGTGGGTGAGTTACAGGTGCATTCTGGGCAAGGCCGTCTCCTTCTCCTCGCGCAGCACAGACTTCTGGCTGGGCTCAGGCTCAGCCTCAGCCTCTACAGGGCAAGGGGACAAGGGGCCTGGGGACAGATGGACCCTAGGAGGGTGGGGTGATTAAATTAGAAGCCACCTGCTCAGGTGTCACAAGATAAAGATAGTAATTACAGGAGGTAATGCTTTCAGTCCAAGGTACTGGGATTTCCAATTTTCTTTACAAAATAAACCCCTCCAGGGACAACTGAGAAAGATCTCTCTACTCAGGGAAGGGGGTGGGGGGAGGGAGGCCCCAGGATCCCTGCCCTCCCTCCTCTGGCAGCTCTCAGGAATGCTGTCCCCTCCCCCAGCATCCCCCCCCAGCATCCCCCCCCCACATTCACCTCAAACCCTGGAAACCAAAAAGAATCCCTGGGCTGCTTCCCTGCCTGGGAGTCCCCATAGGGCAGGCCGAGGGCCCACCTTCTCCCCCAGGCCTTGGAGATTAGTGGGGCTGGAGCCAAATGTGGCTTTCATTGCCTGTGCAGGGATGCTGCAGCCTTTGGCATTTTATTAAGATCTTTGCAAATTCACCAATTTACAAAACGCCATAATTGACACTCATTAGTGTAAATTAGCAAGGGGCTTCTGCAGAACTCACCACTCACCCTTTAAGTCTAGAATTGCAAACCCTGGGGGGCTGGGATTTGTGGGGATTTTTTTTTGGTTTCCTGTAGATTTTATCCAAGCTCCACTTAATACCCCAAATTATTTGAATCTGTGGATCCTTTCATCAGGGATTAAATGTATGCCTGAGAATATTTAGTGCAGAGATTTTTTTAAAAAAGCGTTTGCCAGTTTACAGAGTTTCAAGAAGCCTGGGTGATTGTGAAGTTCTGTACCTTTGGGAACGAGAGCTGGGGACGTTGAAGGAAGTCCTGTGAGTGAGGGGCTATTTTATTTTTTTCTACAGGCTGCATTCAATTGAGGGATGTTGTGGGCTGGGGAACAGCAGTGTATTTAGACACTGAGTCAGAGGAAAAGGAGACCAGCCCCAACCCCCCAGCCCCCACCAAAGGCAACTCCTGAAAACCAGAAGGACAGAGCCTGGATCAAGATACCCAGTGATGATGGTGCTGGAGACACAGGGAGAAGCCTTCACATTTACACCTAATCTAACTCCAGAAAGCCACCTCTTGACTGACTTCCAGCAACTGCACTGGGTCTCTGCAGGACACATCAGTACTACACTGTAACCAGATCACCTGGGAAAGCAACCCTGAAGGGTGGGGGGCCAGGCAGCCCAGGTAACTGAGGAGCCACAGTCTCCTCTGTGAGTGCTGTACCTCCAGGTTTGCCTGGGTTTCTCTTGGGTCCTTCTGAGCCGAGGGGGTGGGAGTGGCGGGTGCATAGGAGCACTGGAGCCCAGTGGTGAGCACAAGTCCTAGCCCCACAGCAACAGTGAGCTTGAAGGTATGCAGCCCAAGTGCAAGTGCTCCAGCGGCCTGCTGGGGTGCGTAGGGGCTGCTACTCTCCAGCATCCCTGGGAAGCTGTTCTGCCCCACTAACCAAGCAGTGGCCATCAGGCCAGAAATCAGAGCCTATTCAGAGCTCAGGACACAGGCTTTTTCTCTCTCCTGTCCCCCTCCACCCCCTGGGATTATCCATTGCCTTCAAAGGCAATTCTCATTCCTACTTCCAGGACCCAACTGCCAGCCTGGCAAGCAGGGAATTCCAACAGGTTTTTTAAAGTGACAGAGCCCCCAGGTGTTCTTACTAAGAGAACTGGGGTTTGTGTCCACCTCCTGTTATTTCCTCCAGCTTTCTGTCAGTATTACTAACTTTTCTAACTGTTTTGGATGTGACTCCATGTATGGGCAAGAGTGCTGACCAGCTCCAATGTTACCCCAGATTTGGGACCTAGGGAGCTTGGCACCTGGAGCAGTTTCCAGAGAGCCTTCTGCACCACCAATGCAGACAGGAGCCCCACCAGCCCCTCCAAGCAGGCCTGGGAACAGGGCCCATCCTGGGTTTAACCCCGGGAACCCCAGGGCACCCAGGGGTCCAGCTGCTTGACTGAGGTCAGCCAGTGGGGGCAGGGCAGGGGCACCATCTCCCGCAGTGCAGCTGGGGACTAAGTGTGGGGTCAGAGGGCACACAGGCACTGGGAGGTAAAAAAATACATTCTGGAGATGCATGCAAAGAGAACCAGACCCACCTGGAGTCCAGAACTCTGACCTGGCTACTTGGCTGCCAAGAGGGCACCTCTGAGGGGCAAACAACCCAACCCTTCCCAGGGTCAGGAGGAGTCTGTGGTACACCCCACTTTCTCTGTGCTTCCCCCTGACCCCATGAGCTGCATAGGTCCTGGGTCCCTGCATTCCAGTCCACAATCTCATATGTAGCACTGGGGTGGGGGGACCATTTCCCAGAGAGGTGCACTATGACACCTCCACCCTCACCAGACCACCCAATTATTACACCTAGAGTGTCCCATGGCCTGGGGGTTCAGTGTGGAGACAGAGCCTCAGATACTTTTTCAGCAACAAGAAAAATTCTAAATTGCCTCCAACCTGGGTCCTCTGCAGCTCTGAGCAGCAACTTGTTATGCTTTTAAAGAACACTTCCCAGGCAGTCAGCTGCTTTTAGGGTTAGCCCAGTCTCTCCTGCCAGGCTCAGCCCCACCTGCCCTACCACACCAAAGTCCAGTGTGCAGCCAGCGAGGACCTGGTGGCTGGGTCTGCCAGAAGAACCCTGCCTAGGGCCTGGGGCACGCTTGCTCCCCCCCCAGCACAGACCTCCCTTGGCTGCAGCAAGAGCACTCAGAGTATGCTTCAAACCTTTGCAGGAAACTTCACAGTCAAGGAAGCACAGAGGCCTGACTGACATGGTTTTGTTTTGTGTTCAGAGGCAACAGTTTATTTGGTTTGCATCAGCAGTGTCCTGTGACCATGCAGCGAGTTTCTCTTCAGCATTAAAAAAAAAAATCTTCTCCCAGTGAAACGGGACACCACCATTCCCAGTGGCCCAAGGCCTTGGCGATTGAACTCTGCTGCAGCTCTCATTCTGAGGCAGAGCGCTCAGCTGGCTGGTGACAAAGGCGCCAGTCTGCAGGTGTGTTTGGGGACTGGGGAGGGGAGTGCACGATGCAGATCGCCCCTGGGCCTCTCTCCGGTGAACCCAGGAAGACGCAGGGAGACAGTGGCTGGACGCGCGCCTAGGTCGGAGTCGCTGTGAACCGCCGAGCTGTGCAGAAGCATAGCCTGGGGGTGGCGCAAGCCTGACAGCTGCGCTGCGCAGCCTGCCTGCGCCTGGCCCGGAGAGGGTGCAGGGAGAGGACCGGCTTCGCGTGGAGGGGACGCAGCGCAGCTGCACCCGACCGCACAGCCACGACCAGCACGTCGCGGTATGAGACTGGCTTTGCAAAGCGCGCTCTCCCGCACGCACGGCGTGATCGCACCTCCAGCACTGCGCGAGCGGGACCTCGGAGCCCATTCGCCGCTGGAAACCGAGCCCGTCGCGGGAAGGTACTAGCTGGAGGGTGAGCGGGCAGGGGTCTGGGGCCCGCGGCTCCCTACAGGCCTCCCCACACGGCTCCCCATCCCTGCGCCCTCCCTTGCCGGCTCCGAACGCGCCCTCGGTGCGCTCCTGCCCCGTTATCCCGCCTGACCTCCCTCTGCAGCGCGCTCGGGGTCGGGCGGCCGCTCTTTGCGGGGCGCAAAACCTCAGCACGACGCGTGGGGCGTTGGATGCGGCGCCCCGCGAAGCGGGCTGCCCCAGCCTCTGCTGTCCCAGGTGGTGCTCAGGGGGTTCGCGCCCAGCGGCGCGGGCGCAAGAAGAGGAGCGGCGGCCCTGAACGTGGCCCGAAGCCCGGAGCCCGGAGCCCGGAGCCCGGCCGCGGGCCTCCGCCGCCGGGCGCACTCACCGTCGCCGAGGCAGAGCGCGGCCACCATGAGGGCCAGCACGGCGATGACCTTGGTGTCCATGGCGCGGACGGGGTGGCGGGTGGCGGCGGGCGGACGCGGGCCGGACGCGGAGGGGACGCGGCAGCGGACGGAGAGTGAAAGTGCGGCGGCCGGGGGCGCGCGCCGGGCGCTTTAGAGGAGAGAGCGGGCGGGGCGGGGCGGGGCGCGCGGCGAGGGGCGGGCCTGGAGCCGAATCCCGGCCGCGGCCGGGGTCTCTGACGCGCGTCTCCCTCCTACACGGCCGCCCCTCCTGTCGCCTCCCTCTCGCCCCTCCTCCGCGGCCGCAGTGCTCCAGAGGCCACCGTGCGCTTGGCCTTTGACCTGCTGGAGCCTCACCCGGTCCTGCTCGCCGGTGCAGCCTGCAGTGAGGCCCCAGCCGCACTGTGTGGCCGGGCTGCAGGGCCGGTTATTGTTCCCATTATGCAGATACAGAGACTGAGGCCCCGAGGCGGAAAGTGGGGGACGGCTGGAAAACTGGTGGGGACTGAATGGGAACCAAGGAGAAACAAGTTGGTTGGGGTGAGAGTGTGCTGGGCTTCGGCGTCCTGGTCCTGTGTTCTGTGCGCGGGAGACCAAGCTGACTCCCGCCCCTGAGGGAATGAAACCGGCCTTTGCATTCAGGGTGACTCCAATCCATCAGCAGCCGAGCGTCAGCGTCCTCGCCGGTGAACTCGCTGTTCTGAGATAGAGTGTTGTGCCGCTGAAAGGGGACAAAGCAGCTCGCCCGGCGGCTCTCAGGAAACGTGAATTTAGCCCTTGGTACCTCTTTTCTCTCAGTTGTGAACTGCGCTAACACGGTTCCCACCCCCAGTGGGACCGGGGGATTAAACGGCACCCCCCCCCCACCCAGGGCCTCAACATCATGTCTGACACATAGTCTTCAATAAATTGAAGCTGGAAATAATTTGTTAAACTTCAGTGTTTCCTGCCTTTCCCAAATGAAAGCCCAGAGCGATGGATGAGAGCTCCCCACCCTCCCTCCGCCTGCTGGGACGATGCTCCCGGCGTTGGCCATTCGGGTCCAGAGGACGGCTACACCCGCGGAGCCAACCCTGGGATGTCCAGCCCTCGCGGGCACTCTCTGCACACCCCAGGGGATAAGGCCCAGCACAGTGGGGCGCAGGCAGCCGGCGGGGAGGCGCGTGAGGACAGCGCCCCTTTGGGCCTAGCTTTGCGACCACAGGCGGCTCCGGCCTCTCTCCCTGCCCTTTCTCGCACAGCCAGTCAGTGGACTGGGTTCTGTCCCTGCGTCCATCCGAGGGGTGCGCAATGGGGACAAATCCCTGTCCCTGGGACGTCCTGAGTCCCAGCCGTCAGGGAGCGCGGACCTGCGGGGCCTGGGTTCAGCGTCTCCATCTGGGGCCCTGGGCCTTAGGCGGCAGGCGGTAGGCATGAGTGTCTTCTGCGTTTTTTGTTTTGTTTTGTTTTGTTTTTTCTTTTCCTAAAGCCACTTTGGCCCCAGCGAGATGCGCTGTGGGTCTGCACGGACTCACGCACCCCGGGCCGAGCCCACTCCTGGGTACCGGGACTTAGAAACGGGAGCCCCACTGACTTGCCCCCGCCCTTAAATAGTGAACAATCCAGCGCAGAGTGAAGTCCTCATGCGTCGCCCGCCTTCCCCTGGTGCCGGGGCGCGCAGGCCGGCGACCTCCGGGCGGGCGGACTGACCGACCGCAGCGGCCGGGCTCGGGCGCCCTCTGCTGGCCGCACCACCCCTCCGCCGCTCGGGAGCCGCGGGCCTGCGACCCAGACCCAGGCCCGCCCCACTCCCGCACCGCTGCTAAAACTGCGGGGCGGCGGGTGGCGGGGGGAGGGGTCCGCGGCAAGTCCCACGCCTGGGCGTCGGCGCGCGCCCTGGAGTCTGGAGCCTGGAGCCTGGAGCCTGGAGCCCCGAGCCTAGCCAAAGCCAAGCCGTACTAAGTTTGGCCAAAGCGAATGTCAGAGCCTCTGGCTGCTTTTTGCCGCAAAATCAGGTGGGCAGAACTTAGGTTCTGTCCCCACGGCCCAAGGGGGCTCTGGGAGGGGCCCGAGTGGACTGTGGCGAAGGCCATCCAGGGCTTCTGGTCTGGCCCTTGCCCCTCTCACAGGTGCCCTGCGGCCTCAGCACAGACATAAGTGTGGGACCCACCGCTTCTCCTGTTCATTCATTAAAATAATTATTGAGCACCTACTATGTGCTAGACATGGGCTAAGTGTTTGAAATACTTTAGAAAAGGAGGCAAATTCCCCACCCTCCTGTAGTTTACATGGAGTGGGGGCGGGAAGAAGCAAATAGCATTAAAGTTAAGTAATTAAGCACATAATACCTAGAAAGTCATTAAGTGCTGTAGGAAAATGGACAGGAGGGACGGGAGAGGGGGGCTGGGCAGGGAGTTAGAGTTTTAAATAGGGTGGGCACTGATCTATATTTTAGGTAAAACGTCCACAATTTTACAGTTGGCAAATGATTTAAATTTAAAACCCTGTGCATCCTGGGACCTTGGCACAAACTGCAGATAGATGGGGCCATCAGTAGCCATTTTAACTTGGGCTCTACCTCACTCAGCCAGAGGGGCCCACCACCCTCTCCCCTCTGTCCCTTGCTTAAGCTACCATCTCTGCTCAAAAGGCTCCTATTCCCCATCAAGGCCCAAAGAAATGCCCCCTTTGCAGTGAGGTCTTCCAGCTGTTTCCCGCTTTGCACAAGAATTCGGGGAATTGGGGAATTGCTACTTTTCAAGGACACCTTATTGCATAGAGTTCAAGGTGGCAGGTAGGGTTCTGGTGGCTGAGTTCAAACTAGACCCTGGCACAGGCATCTGCCCACTCCCCTCTGCCCGGCCTGGGCTGTTCCCCCCTCCAGGGTTCAGCGGCTGGGCTTGCGGGAGGAACCCAGCATAAGGTTGAAGGTTTGCACTAAATCAGTACCGAATAGTGTGTAACTGTCAAGGTGACTTCAGTTGGTCCTCTGAAAGCATTATTTTTTTAAAAAATTTAGATTTATATATTTACTTTTTAAAGTAATAAGAAAAAATACAGCTAGCACATTAAAGCCAGACATTTTAGATATTACTCAGGATCAGCTTTATTTTATTAAATACGTGACTCAAGTTTCAAAAAGTAAGTCAATTTAAACTGAGATAACATGTAATAATCTAGGTGGTTGAGACATAGCAAAAATTCTGACAGTAATACAAAGAGATCTGAATTTTGAAACTCCTGTCTACATGACGTATTTTTTTTGGTATTATTTGACATCCTCCCATCCCAACCTCCCTTTTAAAAGGAACAATTTGGCCCCAAAATGGTGAAACATAAAATCCTACAAGGGAGGGACAGCATCTTCCTCACTCGCCCACGAGGTGAGACTGGGGAATGCTGGTCCAGTGATGCTGGGGTCCCAGGAAGAGTGTGGGGCCATGTGGCATCACTGCATCCCCTGGGCCCCCCACCCCATCAGGAGTGCCCGCTCGCTGGCTCTGCACGTGCTCTGCGCTTCCTACCCACCCACCTCTGTTCTCCCTCCTTTGACACCTCACACTGGGGTTCAGGAGCAGGTGTCCTGCTCTTGAGGGAGACGAATCTTCAGAGTCTTGCTCTGTCATCCGGGCAGTGGGTACACTAGCTGTTGTGGGTTTAGTAAGTGTGCAACTGCTTGGCCCAGAGAAGGCCCTTAGGAAGGTATTTAACAGTTCTGTTTACAAAGGACTTCAGTTTGCCATCTCTGAATTTGTCGCATTTGGTACTTACAAAGACCACGCTCACAGAATAAGCCCTACTATCTCAGCTTTGAAGACAAGGAGCCCAAGGCTGGGGTCTTGGCCAACATGGTAGAGCCAGCCAGGGCCAAAGGCATGACTCCCTGGGACCGGCATCTCTGGATTTTGGAACATCAGCAAGGCCCTGGGAGTGTGCTTGGGGATGTAAGTCACTCATGTGGCAGTCATCCAGGGAGACCCTTGGAGTCTTGTACCCAAGGCTAGGACACAGCATTTGTCCAGCTGGCCATGTTTTCCTTGACTAGATCCCAAGCTGGCCTCAGGAGCTGCTTTCAAACAGCCTCAGGCTACCCTGGAGGGTCGGACCCCAGGGTGGGCAAGCTGGTCCCCACCAGCCTTGGGGCATATATTCAGGCAAGACTCACCTTCAGGAAACATACACACCCAGAAAGCTAGAATTTCGGCCTAAGGTGGCCATGCCCAAAGACTCTCCCTTGCTGAACACTTCTGAGAATATAGGAATAAAAACTTAGTTTCTCCCATACTCTCACAACACAAAGCACTTCTGTGACCTCAGATATGTGGGGGGTTTTCCCCATAAACAGAGCAAGTAGTCCTGCAGCAGCAGATGCCAGCAGGGTGTCCTCTAATTCAAATCAGTTCTGACACTATCTACCTGGAGGCAGCGCTAGACCCTACAGGTTGAGGGTTCGGTCCCCCAAGACTGCTCCCCCACACTTCGGATGCCAGTCAGAAGCCCAGGTTGCTTACCTGTGCTCTGACCAATAGGCTATACAATAGGTTCCTGCGACCCCTTCCTCGGGTTCGACCATTTTGCTAGAGCAGCTCACAGAACACAGGGAAACACTTGTTTTTACTGGTTTATTGTAAAGGACATTACAAAGGATACAGAGGAAGAGAAACACAGAGTGAGGTCTGGGAGAGGAAGGCGTGGAGCTTCCATGGCCTCTCTGGGTGGGCCACCCTCCAGGAACCTCCACTGTCCGAGAGCTCTCCAACCCTGCCTGTCCGGGTTTTTATGGTGGCTTCATTACGTAAACACGATTCATTGAACCACTGGCCATTGGTGATCAACTTAACCGTCAGCTCCTCTGCCCTCCCTGGAGGTTGGGGGAGATGAAAGTTCCACCCTCTAATCTTGCCTTAGTCTTTCAGGTGACCAGCCCCCATCCTGAAGCCACATAGGGGCTGCCAGCCTCCAGTCAACTAAACCAAGGATTTTAGGAGTTGTAGGCCAGGAAGCTGAGATGCCACCCAAATATGTATTTTAAAACATCACAGTTGGTATTTCCTGGGACGCCCCCCAGGAGTGTCAGACTACCAGGGCTAATATTCTAGGGCAAATCGGTCCCATGGGCCCCAAGGGTTCATGTCTGTGCCCCCGACCTCCATGCCAGTCCCCGGGCACCAACTCAGCTCTGCGTGTGCCCATGGCCACGGTCAGGGCTGGGTTCCTTCTGCCTTCCCTCCGGGCCTTACACCTTCTCCTGTTAGCCCTACCTCTGGGTGCAGGCAGGAGCTGGGCTCCAGTGGCTTTCCTGAAATCGGAGCATGTGCCAGCCCCCCACTGGCCCTCCTTGTTCAGAGAGGGACTTGCACTTCTTTCTCCACCCTACCTCTCGTGGCTGGGTGTCTGGAGTCTTATTGCACAGATGTGCTGGACCAGACTGCACACAGAGGCTACTGAGAGAGGCTTTCAAGGTTGAGTGCAAAGGCAGGCCCCACTGGCAGCCTGGCCCAAGGAATGAAGGTGGGAGATGGACTCAGGTGCGAAAGACTGCCCAGCACCTCTGAGGTATCCACCAATCCATCTATCTACTCATCCACCTATTCACTGAACCATCCACCCTCCATCCCTCTCTCCATCTATCCACCACCATCTACCCACCATCCGTCTATCATTCTTCCACCCATCCGTCCATCCATCCACCAGAACGATCACATAGATGGGCCCCGCATCACCTGCTCATCCGAGCTTCCCAAGGGCATTGCAGGGTAAGCATGCTTACCCCACTTTTCAGACGCAGCACCCAGGATCGGAGAGGGAGGTCACTTCCCAACACATGAACCAGTAGTGCTGTCAGGGCTCTGACCAGGGCTGCATGATGTGGCACTTGTGTGCCCCCTCTTGCTCCCTGGTCTGGCTGTAGAAGTGGTTGCTGTGGATGCAGAAATGCAGATCCCTCCTGACCCTGCCCCCACTTCAGGGCACATTTGCTCTGTGGGGTGGGGGCCTTTTGCATCACGGTTAGGCTCTGCCCAAGAGCCCAGAGGAGGAGTTTAATAAACCTACAGAACAAATGACCGTGAAGACAAAAATGAGGCCTGGGTCCCTTCTGTGTGTGCCCACAGCCTGCCATGGGGTCTGTAGAGCCTTGGAAGCCCAGGCTGGCTGGGGGCCGCCTTCTGGGTGTGCCACCGCACCTGCTCCCACTGGCCCACGCCAGCCAGCACCTTCCTGGGGAGCTATAGGCATGGTTTTTAGGACTCCTGAAGGGGGGCTCCCTCAGCCCTACCCTTGCATACCCAAAGTGCTCACAGCTAAGGTCATGCATGGACACCAGATTCTTAGAATGGAATGATTCAAACGGGCTTTGGATGGTTAGAGGACCTCGAGTTTGGGGAAGGACCTGCTCTTCCCTGGTAGTGGCACCAGAAGCTCTGAGGGTGATACTTTGCTGTCCTGCTGAAGTTCAGGGAATGCCAGCATTTATCATTATTATTGTTACTATCATTAATATTTGTCTCTTCCCAATTTACAGCCCCAGTTGGTTTACAAAGCAGCCCTCCTGTGCATTTATCCCTCCCATGGACCTTTGGTGAGGCAAGTTCTCATCCCTCAGGTGGTGGTGGTGAGGCAGGGCTCCTGGGGGTGTCACCCCTTGGGCTCTGTGATCTCTAAAGGCTGGTGCAGGGCTAAGGTGGCTGGAGTGCCATCAGGTGTCTGGAAAGATCAGCTCTTAGGTGGTGAAGGCGCCTCTGCAGGATGCTTTGATAAATATGACCTTAGCAAGACGTTAGGAAAACAATCTCCATACCACAGTCATAGCCTGGCTTCTGCAGGCTCCATGGGGTTCTGAAGCCACCCGGGTCTTAACACTGGGGGTTTTCAGCAGGTGTCTGCACACAGCCAGGGCCTGGGTCACACCTGAGTGTCAAGGAAAGCAGATCTCCAGCCCCCATGCCCTTGCTGTTTTCAGCTTGGCCCCTTAACAGGTCCTTAAAAGGGACCTTGTTTTCTGCAAGCGCCAACCCCTGGAATTTGGGCAGTCATGGTTTCTGTGAGAACCAGCCTGTCTGCAGGCCCTGAAACCCCAGGATGATGGGAGCAAAGATGAATTGGTCTCTTCAGTCAGGGTCAGCTCTCCACGGTGTTGGGGAAGGGAGTCGGGGCAGGAGAAAGGAGGAAAGGCAGGGGAGGGAGCTGCAGCGAGGTCTGGGAGGGAATTCATTTTCCAGGAGCGGCACCTTGGTAGGAGGCAGAGGGTGCATGTGTACGCCTATGTCCATCTGCGTCGCTGGACAAAGCCTCCAATTCCAGGAGCCCAGGGAGAGCAGCCAAGGGCAGGGCTAGGCTGGGGATGGGCTCCCACCTGTTCCTCTCTCCATTCCAGACAAGTGCAGGCATCTCCCTCCCGGGCCAGAGAAGTGAGACCCTCCTCCTCCCTTCCCCACCCAGCCAGCCCAGGCGTGTGCTGGTCTCTGCCCGAGAGTATACATCTGTGGTCAGGAGGTAGCCCAGGCTGTGAACAGCTGGATGGATTCTGGAAATGACAGGGGACCAAGACAAAAAAAAAAAAAGGAACTTGTTTATTCAGGCGGAAATGCTTCATGCGTGCAAAATTTGACCTCCATCTCCCCAGGTTGCCAGATGGTAGATGTGTTTAGTTTGCAGATAAGAAAAAGGAAGAAGCTGGATGGAGAGCCACCAGCCAGGCCTCAGAGTGGCTGACACCCACTCTGTGCCCATCAAGGAAGGGTGCTGCTGAGTGGTGGCACCCCGTGAGCCCCAGGGAAGAGCCTTCACACCCAGCCCAGCCTGGACAACAGTGTCTTCTGCAAGACCCAGGGAGCTGCTGGGTGGGTGCAAGGTTCAGCTCAGATCACGCCCACAGTGGGGAGAGGAGCACTGGGCGTTGGGGCGAGCCAGAGTCTCCACCCAGGCACCTAGGATAGGACCCATTTGGCCTATTTGGCTGCAGATTTGGGGTGATTTGGAGGCCAACACGGTGTGAGCCTCAGGGAGGGTGGGTCATCAGTCAGCAAGGCCAGCTGGCAGCCGTGGCTGTGGGCTCTGAGTTCCTGCCCAGGAAGGCCCCTGTCTCCCGGGATCTCTCTGAGGGAAGAACCTGAAAAGGCACCTCCACTCCTGTCCTGGACACTCCACAGCCTCCCTGCCCCACCCCCACAAGTGTGTTTGCTTTTCCTGAGTGACCAGTCCAAGCCAAGTCACCTCAGTGGTGCCACATCTTCATTCCCAGCAGTCACGCCCAAGCCCCAGACTTCCTGTCCTGTCCCTGCACCTGGGTGCTGTCCGCCGTCCTGGGTGCTGCCAGCACGCTTGCTCCACCTGGCTGGCTGTGATGAGGGCATGCTACCTCCCTGTGGCCTCCTGGGCTCTTCCTTATTCCCTTTTATGCGGTGACTGGAGGCCCTGGAGGGAGCTGACCCCAAGGGTGCAGCTTTCGTGCAGAAGTCGGAGTGACAGCCTGAGCTCCTAGAAAGCTCCCTCACTTCCTGGAGGAGCAGGCCTTAGAGTCCCAGCAAGGGCATAGGCAGGAGAAGGGACCTGACTTGGATCCTGTTGCAAGCAAGGAAACCGAGGCTTAGGGAGTTTATCACCAGTGAAAGGAAAAGACGGTATCTGAACTCACAGTCAACTACAAATCCCAGCTTCCCCTTCCTTCCCACAGCACAGACCCTGTCAGGGCAGAGTGGCTGGTTCCCATCCGGGCCTGGGGGCTTGGGCTACAGGGAGGATATGCAGGAGTCCCAGGAGAGGAGCAAGGGAGGGGGTGGCAGAGGAGAGAGGGTTTTCCCAGGGGCAGTTTGAAAGGTTTGATGAAGGAGGGGTGTCCCAGCTACATGTTGAAGGATGAAACGACCTAAAAAGCAGAAATGTGGTGGGTGGATGGGGAGGATTTGGGGAGCAAAGGAATCAGGGTGAGGCCACAGGGGGTCGTGTTGGGGGCAGCAGGGAGCTCGGTTTGGTGGAATAGCAGATTCCTGAGGAGTCATCCTGTAGCTGCACAGGGAAGGCAGGTGTGGACCAGGTCACAGAGGCCTGGGTGTCAGACCAAGGGACAGGGAGCTGCCCGTCAAGCCTGGTGTCCCCACACCCCCAGTCAGTGGGCGCGAATGGGTTTGCACCTGCAGGACATGGTGACTAGCCTCCATTGTGCTGGAGACCTGCTCCTGGGGTGCCCGAGGAGTGTCCAGGGGTGTCTGGCTCCAGCCTGCCCTTTCATATCCAGCCCACAGTGCCACATAAGGACATGCTGACACTGGTCTAGCTGCTGGAGCCAAGCCCAAAGCTGCCATCATCAGGCTCCTGGCTGAGCCCACACCTCTCGAGCTGCCCGCCGTCTGGCTGCTGAGGCAGTGCGGGGCCCGTCTCTGCGCATGGTGTGGAGCGGTCCCTCTTCCTCACCTGTGCCGAGTTCTGAGCCAGTATGATGTGTCCTTCAGAGCTTCCAACTGCCTGCAGCTCCCCTCGCAGCCATCTCAGACTCAAGCAGAGGGGCCCGGCCAAGAGCAAGAACGCCTCCTGCGGCCGGCCGGCCACCCCCGCAGCCACCTTGCTCTTCTCTCCAGACACCCTCTCAGCCTTCTCACCCCACCAGTTGAGCCTGGTAGGACATGCCCAGGATGATGTGAACCCCGTGGCGGCCCAGGTGGACCATAGCTGGTATGCTGCTGAGTTCGGGAGGCAAGGTTTGAGCACACGACCATGAGAGTGTGTCTTTATCTGGGAGTGCACCTGGGGTCGCCTGTGGAGAGGGAGGGAAGGAAGCAGGATCGAGCAGAGGGGAAATTGGGCTGAGATGCAGCCTTAGAAAGTCCCCAGTCTACCCCAGGGGCCCAGGCCCCGAGGGAGCGGGCTTTCATGCACCACCCTAATGGGGTGCTGAACGCCTCTTCCCTGGGAAGAGGCATGACCATGGGCAAGCTTGCTTCCTTCAGTGGAAGGCAGCTTCCCATGGAGCCCAGTGAGGGCTGCCAGGAGGCCATTGGCCAGGCTTTCCCAACACTTGGCAGAAACTAGTCCTTCAGGCCTGAAGGGGACCAGGGGCCATCACAGCATCTTCTACAGTCCACCCCTTGCCTTGGCAAACCACGTCTCAGAAGGAACTGGGCCAGTGAGGGCGCTGGACTTGGACATCGAGGAGTCCTAGCCTGGAAGGGCTCCTGTGTGTTGGCAGCCAGCTTGGACAAGCTGGGTGGATGGGACCTCCGGGAAGCCTCAAGTTGCTCAGTGGAGTTTCATGGGCCAAGTTTAAGACGAAATAAATTTTAAGAACCCTTTATCATGAAAATAGCAGGAACATAAAATTCTACCAGCTCGTTGCAGCAGAGTGTCTGCAAACCTTTTGCAAGGGCTTTTGTATTAGTGAAACAGCTTTACAGTCACAAGCGACTAACGTCTGACTGAATTAACTCAGGCCAAAGCAGAGGAATTTACTAGTTCTCATAAATAGACTAGGGAAAGAAAGGGAAGTGTGGACTGGCCTCAGGGAAGACTAGATCTCCTGCTCTTCCCCTTCTGTGTCCCCTTTTGCATGTTTGAAGTGGAGGAGGAGAACCCGGCAGACTAGCCCCAGCGTCCGAGGAGGGACCGCCCGCTGGGCTCAGCCAGGGGCAGCAGACCTGGGTGGTGTGACCGCTGCCCCAGTCCTGGCAGAGGGTCCTTGCATTTCACTCCCTTCTCCACCCAGCTGCTGGGAAGGACAGAGATGAGGTCCAGGCCTGGAACAGGGAATGGGTAGGAGCAGGAGCTGAGTTCTAGTAAGGTCTGGACTCTGTCTAGGGGCCTCAGTGTGGCCCTGGGACAAGCACTGTTCCCCATCCTTACTGCTGGCTTTTTGTGAAAGCTAGTAGGATACTTGGGACATCTGGGCAAAGGCAATGATGCCTATCCTCTGGGTCATCGCCTGGCAAGGCCCAGTATGGGTGAGGAGTGGGGGCTCACATGGCTGCTTTGTGGGTTCTGGAGCTCCAGCTCCACAGGGGCCCCTCAATCCTGAGCTTATAGCAGACAGCACCAGTCAAGGACAGCATGGATGACACCACATGCCAGGGCCAGGCACCACCGGCATGCACGCAGACGTGCCACCAAGCCCTGACTGACCATTCTCTTCCCCACCCCTGTCTTTTCATGTGAGTATGATACTGTCAGCATGTAAGCACAGTGGTGGAAAGAAGTGGGCAATTAAACTTGGGTTTATGAGCAGCTCCATGTGTCAGCACCCTCCTGGGACATAGACACAGGGTCACTACTTTAATTGACACACAAACTCTATGAAAGCAGGCAATTTTATCACGACTTGTTAAACTAAGAAAGAAATGGGCATAAGAGACATTAACAACTTGCCCAGCCCTGGAGCCGGCCAGTGGCCAGGATGAGTCTGGGCTGTCTCGTTGGAGCCTCTGATGGCCACACTGCCTGCATCTGCCAGGCAGCAGCTCCTGCTGTGTTCTGGGGAAGGTCGTTTAACAGCAGTGAGCCTTCCAGCCAGTGTTCTCACTTGCAAACAGGGCTGAGGGAAGCTTTCTGCTGCAAGGATTAAGTATATGTAAAGGTGCTTGTAAACTGTGAAGTGCAGTGTACGTGGCACATTAAGGTGTCACGATTCTCACCATCTCAGCTGGTCACTACACAGGGTTATAGCAGGGACAAGGGCAAACCCGTTTGCTTGCTTTCCATTTATTTTAAAAGCTCCTACAGCATGAAGGAACACAGTGAACTGCTGGCCCCTCACGCTACTCCTCGAGTGCAGCTCCTGCTTCCATCTATGGCAGGCAGTTTTGCAAAACGGCTCTGATCCTGAAACTTGGAGGGTGAGCTAGACCTCATACCCCCTGGGCCTCTGCTTTCCTGTCTTGGTGCCCCAACGTCCAGGGATGCAAAGCACAGAGGACCCTCTGAGGCCACACCGGGAAGTGCTCATTAAATGGATGAACAAGAGGCAAGAGGTTAGGGGACCTGCGCAAAGTCAGCAAGGCTTGGAAATGGGATGTGATCCAGGACGTCCAGGCGGTCAGATTTAGCCAGGAGAGCTGTGAAAATAGGGAAGCTGATCCCCCTAAACCCCACGGCCTTTTTAAAAATCAATGCTGGTGGGTCTAGTGGAGGAAAGACCTGAGTTTCTTTTCACAAAGACCTCAGAAATTCTGCCCCCCATCCCCACCTGTAACACCAAGAGCCCAGAGACAATACAGGTGTCAGACACTTCTCCACCCCTCAAGAGGCCTGGGAAGCCCAAGTTGATTGACTTCTCTTTCAAGGAAGGCAGAGCCCAGACGCACTTCAAGGTAGGTATTTCTGTTTGTTTCCTTCTCAAGGAAAGCACAACTGAAGGGCCCACATATTCCACACCCTGTTTTCAAGGCCCATTAATAAGGACTCTGGGGCCAAATCATAAACTGGCAAACTCCACAATCCACTAAGGCCAGCAGAGCAGCGAGAGCTGCATTAATGGGGAATTTCAGCAAAATGCCTCATGGTTCCTAAATTCATACCAGATGAGTTCCAGAAGATTAAAGTTATTACAATAAAGCCCCAGGGAATCAATCACTCTCTGCCTTATAACCTTCTTGGTTTACCTCGTCATTCACACAAACCTCTTTCTACAGGCCTGTGAGGAGGACACAGGATCCATGCAGTTAAATGTGTGACAGCTTCCATAGGGTTCAGAGCTGGGGCCCTCTTGAGCCGGGCATGCCCAAGCTGGGCGGGACCCACAGGGCCCAAGAAAACTCATCAGCCTAGAAACCCCCAGCAGGGAGGACAGGCTTGGTTTGGGCTAGCGGCTGGGGTCTGGCATGGGGGGGATGGGAGCCCAGGAGGGGAGGGGTGGGCTCCCTAACTCCCCAGCCTGCCTGAGGCACGCCCCTGGGGGTGGGCATTGTTTGAACCTTGATAAAAAACAGCCTAAAAGCTGGAAAGCGGCTTGGTAAATTGTGAAACATGGCACAGTTCTCTGTGTCTTTTGATGCTACTTTGATGTTTCCACTTTTTATACTTTTTCTTTTTTTCCTCAAAGTGCCTCCCAGCCATCGGGGATAAGTCTTGCCTCCTGTGTGCTCAGCCAGGCCGCGGTGGGCCAGAGGAGCGCTCTCTCCCTGAGGTCCTGACGGTCACCCGCACTGCGCACGCACACCTTTCCCCTCAGTGTGACACAGTCCTCATGCCCCCTGCGCCTCCGAGAGCAGGCATCAGCTCGTGCCTCCCCTGTCCGGAAGAGTCCAGGTGACAGAGGTGCTGAATAACTCACAGAACAGTCCGCGACCTCTCAGAGCCGGCCTTGGCCTGGAGTCTCTGCCTAGGCTATCTGTGGCCTCGCTCTCAGCCGCAAGCTCAAGCTGTCCCCAGCTTATCCACACTTCGGTGTTGAAGCCCCCAAACCCCCTGCTCCCTCCTGAGCACTCCCCCCACCCCCGCTTCAGTGTATTGGGCGGGACCACCCATTCCCTTCACATAAGTCCCCACGCTCAGCCGCAGACCAAGCAAGATGCTCCTGACGTTGACCGTGTCTCTGCGCGTGTTTGTGCTAATAATTAATTTAGGACTGATGCTTCAGCATTTGTGAGTTGTCTGCAGTTTCCTTTTCCTGTGCTGTCTTTTTTGTTTTGCTGTCAGCGCTGTACCAGCTTTCCAGAAGATGGCTGAGCCACTCCCCGCTCCATTCCGCGCTCTGGTTCAGCCGAAGGGAATTCAGGGTGGGGACAGCGCTCCCAGACACCGCGGCCGCTCTCGGGTGGAGTTCTCCCACAACTGTTTGATTTGCCCTTTAGCATCTCTTCTCGAGTCCTTTTTGATTATTTGCATATTCCCAGAAAATAGGACATGTCATCCAGATTTTCAGAGTCTTTAAACTGTTTATATAATTCTGTTTTCATCTTTTTTATACCTAAGTTTGGCTATTTGTGCTTTCTCATACTCTCTTGCTCCCCCCACCTTGTCTTTCTCTCTTTCTTTTTCTTTTATTAGGTCATTTTTGTTTTCCTTGACTGGGACAATTAATATTTTATTTTACCACATCATGTTTCACTCCATTCCATTCTCCTGCTCCACCAGAAGACATACCTTTTACATCATGATCAATAATGTGGTGTTTTTGTGTTTTCTCTTCTGAATTCAATTCTGATTCTATTTTTAGTATTTTTAAGTGACTTTAATTTAAAAAAATTATTGAGTAAAATTCTTAATTCATTTATTTTTATTGTTTTATATTTGTTACTAAAATTATTAGTGGCTATGTATTTTTCTATGAGTACACCTTTGATAGTATCCCAAAGATTCTGATGAGTGTTCTTTTCAAAGAAATTGAGTGAGTGAATTTAAGTTTTTCTTTGATCAAAGTATATTTTTGGGAAGAGCTTTTAAAATTCCAACATCGTTCCTTGTCGTTATGGCAATGACTAAATTTTTGTTATGTGTCCTAGTTTTACTCTATTGATGTTAAAGAAGATGATTTTTGCTATTTTTCTTTTTCTTTCTTCTTATGAATTTGACTTTTTCTTTGTGAAATAATGTAAGTACAGTGCACAATAGAAAAGGATGTAAACTCTGTGTTCACAAGGCATGGGGAAGGAGTCAGATATAAACAAACATGTTTATATAAATGTATGTACTTTATATGTACTATCAGTGTGTTTAATGATATTATTTAGATTCTCTGTATTTCACTCTTCCTCAATTTCTTGACATACGGGACTGAGTGGGAGAGCTACCTTAAAGTCTCCCAATGACTTTGTACTTAGCCAAATTTTTCTTTTACTCACTCTAGCTTTTGCTTCATTTATTAATGCTATGTAGTAAATAAAGGTTCTTGACAGCTGTATCTTTAAATCAGTCGAGCAATAAATACTGTAAAATATTGTGTATTTTATGCTGAATATTTATATTGATTATCATATTTTTCTCTTGAGTACAATTCCATATTATTATAACATAGTCCTCTTTTTTGGTCCTGAATGTACCTACGTATATAATTAATACCCAGCTTTCTATTTATTTACATTTTTTTCAACCTTTCTAAGTGCCTTTATTTTAATTACCTATTATTTAGAATGTAAGTGATCTGGTTGTGAGTTATTTTGCTTTGGTCCTGACTGAAAACCTTTCTTCTATGGGTTAGGTTTACACATTTATTTGTGTTGTGTAAGATGTGTGTGCTGTAAGATCTACCGCTGGTGTTTCTATTTGAAAGCTTCCTTGGTTTTTAATTTTTTCTTTCTTTTGAACAACTTTCATTGAAGAAGAACCATTTTCAAGTTCAAATAGACAGTAAATTAGCCTCTGGAGCAACGATGCTGTACTCAAGAGCCTCAACCATCTGGAGAAGTGGTTTCCATGTGAAAATTTACAGTTGTGTGGCCGTATTTTAGTGCTTTCAGTTTGGTTCCTCATGAGAAATGTCCTTCCTTTAGTGAAGTTATTTAAATATGGACACGGCTTACATGGTGACCAGATTCCAAATTCTCGTTACAAGGGAGTCAACGCCTTGGCCGTATGTGGATGGTTCCTTCTGCTGATGGGGTTTCCTGAAAAATGGATATCTGGCTTTTTTCTAGGAGAAGTTGCTGCCCCAAATTTGGTAATTCTAACGGCCCTGGTGGAGAAGCCGCTTTCGTCTCTTCTCTTCCTACCTTTCCGATTTTGGCTGTCGTCAGTGGTCAATGAATTGGGCAATTTAGAGGAGTGAGTGTTGCCTCCGCAAGAGGCTAATTTTGGACACATTCATTTCTCTACTTGGTAATTTTTTCTTGCTTAGAAGCAAAAGATGGATTCACAGACAAAGGCCATCAACGTAATATACGATACAAGGTGTATTGTATTGTAGTTGTCAGCAACACGTATCGCGTATCATGTAGTTTTGTTTGATCAGCAAAGTTTCATCAGATCTGTCTGTTGTTTTTGATGAAACCACTTGGCTACTGTTGACTTGAAAGACTAGTCATAGCACTCAAAGATACAGGAAATTATTCAGAGAATTCATTCCGTGAGTGGACAACTTCTCTAGTAACAAAAGGAAGAATTGATTTTTGCACAAGCTAAGGAAAAACGCTGGTCCCCAGTAACACACCGGATTTAATCCAGTGGTCCTGCCCTCCTCGCAGCTCCTGTCCCCTCCATGCCTGCTTAGACCAGGTTAAAGGAAATCTTCACCCAGTCCATTTTCTCTACTGACTAGTCTTTTTATACATATGTATATATGCCTTTTATGTAAACATTATATATGTATAGTAGGTGGTTGCCCTAGGTTTAAAATAAGCATTTTTAAATAATCTGAGTTTACCTTCAAATAATATTACACCACTTCACATCTAGTGCAAAGACCTTTCTTCCCAAGTGTTCCTCCTGACTTTTGTGCTGATGCGGTTATTTGTTTTACTTTTACATAAGCTATGAATATACAGTACATCATTACCATTATTGCTTTAAATATTTGGTTGTCTTTTAGAGCAATTGAAAATAAGAAAAAAAGGTTTTTATTCTATTTTCACTTCTTCCGTTTCTAACAGTCTTCATTTCCTTGTGTAGCTGCAGTTTTCTAACCAGGGCTTCTTTCTTACTTCCTGGAGAAGTCTCTTTAATGCTTCTTACAGAGGAAGTCTGTCAGGGTGATTTATGTCAGGTTTGTTTGCCTGAGAAAGTCTCTATTTTTTCTTCACTTTTGGAGGGTGTTTTCACTGGCTATGGGATTCTGGGCTGACTTTTTCTTTTCCTTCAGCACTGTAAATACATCACTCCATCGTACTGTTTCTGACAGGAGTGCTGCTGTCATTCTTACCCTTCTTTCTCTGCAGGTAATGTGCCACTTTTGTCCAACTGCTCTTTTTCTCTTTGCCTTTAGTTTTCAGAGATTTGAATATATGTCTATGTGGTTTTTGTTTGTTTCTTTTGTGTTGTTTTCATGTTTATTCTGCTTGGTGTTTTGTGAGTTTCTTAGACCTGTGACTTGGTGCCTGTCATTAATTTGTGAAAAGTCTTAGATGCTATTTCTTTAACTGTTTCTTGTATATCATTGTATTGTTTTCCTAGAATTCTATGTATGTCTTAGAATATTTGATATTGTCCATATCAAATAGTTCTTGGATACACTTAAAAAAATTTTTTTCTCTTTGCATTTCCGTTGGGCTAAATTTCTACTAATGCACCTTCAGATTCACTGATTCCTTCCTCAGCTGTGTCATATCTACTGATGACACATTCTTTATCTGTGTTATCATGTTTTTCATTTTTCATATTTCTATTTGATTCTTTTTTAGAATTTCTATCCCTTTGTGAAAATTACCCATCTGCTCTTGCATGTTGTACCTTTCACATTAGAACCTCTAACATATTAATCATAGTTGTTTTACATTCCCTGACAGTTCCAACCTCTGCATCATATCTGAGTCTGATTCTGACACTTACTTTGTCTCCTGCACTGAGCTCTTCTTGCCTTTTCATGAGCCTCCTATTTTTGTTTTCATTGCTATTGTTGAAAGTTGGACAGTAGGTAGTGAATATTGAGATAATTTTTTTTTTGCTTGGATATGAACCTGCCTTTCCTTCTGCTAGGCCTTCAGGGTGGGGGTTTGTGTCAATACAGTCATGAGTTTGGCTACATTTGAAGTCTGTTGTTTCTCTGGTTACATTCAGAGCACCAGAGCTTTCAGAGTCCTCTGGTTATACCTTGTGTTTAAGGTGTGGGCTAATTGGCCATTGGGTTTTTCCCACTGCCTGTATTCTGCTTGGCTTGGGAGTCTTGCTAGGTAGTTTTGGGTCTTCTCCTTGTGTTGCCCTTCAGAGAGAATCTGTCTGCCATAGTTCTCCCAAGTAGCTCTCCCAGGTAGCTCTCCCAGGTATATTCCACTGCTACTGCTGCTCTGCTGTCTGACAGCGTGGTGTTGGGGGAAGGGGAGGAAGGGTATGTGGGATGTTCTGAGTAGGCCTCAGTCTCAGGCAGGTACAGTGAATCTGGTGTTGGCCTTCATAAGTGCCCCCATACCTTCTCTAGCCCAGCTATAATGCAGGGTTTGACATCTTTCCCTGGCCTTCTCCTGGCACACAGATTTTCTTTGCTGTTCCCTTCCCCCAGCTATAATGGGTTCCCGCCTGTGCCCTCAGGCAGCAGTGTTCATCAATCTTCTTCTGAAGATTAGGGCTGCTGTTCCTTCCTTACCCAGCACCAGGAGTGAGGCCATATCCACATTCTCCCTGATCTCCCCTGTGAGTGCCTTTTGGGGTTCATGGAGGAAAAAACCTGCAAGAGGTACCAGTGCCCCTGTATCTCCATCCCTCCAGGGCTTCACCTTCTCCTGCTAGCCCATATGTGGCGTTTATCATGTAAAAGTTGTAACATTCAAAGCAGAGTTGCTTGGGTCAAACCCTGGCAAAATGGAGCCAGGGAAGACCATGAAGGGAGGGCTGTCACCAGGGTGGCCTGGGGACAGGAACCGTCACAAGAAATTATTCCAAACTGCAGCTTACTAAGTAAGTCACACAGAGACAGCTAGCAGCACAAGGACGACTAACCCCTTATACAAGAACACCTGCCTGGCACACTGTGTCTCAAGCCCCATCCCAAACTGCAAGGGCCTATCCATAACCCCAGGACCACATATCCTACCTAACAACCACTGACACCCACAGTTAGAACTCGCCAGCTCTTGTTAGACGCTACCAGGGCCAATGAACTTCCTTTCAAAACAACTTGTGTAACCTCATCTTTCCCCAAGGAAACCCTAACATTTTCCTTTGTTCTTTGGACATGCTAGAGGCCACCCTGGTCTATGTGTATGTCCTAGATTGCAATCCTACTTATTGTATATTATTTCCAAATAAAATCTTTTTACTTAGAGATTCATCTCTCTATATGTTTTATGTTGACAATCAATTCATTAAAAATTTTTAGCTGACTCTTCTTAACCAGCTTGTGTGGTACCTGATGGTGTCTGCCCAGGTAAGCAAACACTCACATCCTATTTCTCCTGGTAGAACCTGTCTCTCCCCGGATTTTGGGTTAGTTGGTTGACCTGTGACCTCAGTTCTCTGATGGGTTCAAAAGAAGTCATTAATTTGCAATTTGTCTAGCTTTTTTTTCTGGTTGTAAGGGTGATACTTTTTTTCCAGCTTTCTGCGTTTCCTGAGCCAACACAGGAAGTATTTCCTCAGGTCTAAACACTTAGAAAATGACACTTTCTCAGATATGTGTGCCAGAACTACGGCTTCCCCCTTTCTCCTGGAGAGAAGGCCTATGTAAACGGGTTTGCAAGGCTTTGCTCTTGTTTTGAAAAACACATCTGCACATGTTTGTGCTTGCCAGAAGCCTCAAGTTGTTCGGCCAATCTCCTGAGCACTGTAGTGTTCCTATTTTGGAAAAGCCTTTGGAAAATAGGAATGAATATTGAGTTGTACTTTACCGGGGTTTATGTACTTCAACATGAGGGGTGCCAGCTGGAAGAATCATTATGGATGGAAGGGGGCAGGAGCAGAAGCCAAGCAGGGCCACTGGGACTCTCAGGGCAGGCCCTGGAGGGCTGTGTGTGCCCTGGTGTTGGGGCAGGGCTTGGTGCTCCTGGAGAAGTTCTTGTAACAGCGCTTGGAGAAAGGAAGTGAAAGCTTCCTTTTTAAAGCCATGTCATAAACTCCCTCAGCAAAGTTGTTTGTAGGAAATGGTAAAACAAATATTATTTAACGAATGGTGTGGGGAGATTAGGACTTTGTCCAGCCAAGGAATTTACGCTCACCTGAGAGAAGTGACGATGTCCCGTCGCTGAAGAATGTTAAGTAAGCCAGCTCAGGACGGGAGCTGGGGCTTTTTACCACATTCTCCCCGAGAGATGGATGGAAAGTGCCCTCCACATAGGTCCAGGGAGAGCAGAAAGTGGGGTGCACTGGAGAGCAACTTGGAGATTGCCTTGCACAGTCCTTGTATGTGTTTGCTAACTTGGCAGAAACAGACCACCACAGGCTGCACAGCTTAAACAACAGAAATGTATCATCTCACAGTTCTGGAGGTTGGAATGTTTAAAATCGAGGTATTGGCAGAGGTGGTTCCTTCTGAGGGCTGTGAGGGAAGGACCTGCTCCAAGCCTCACTCCCTGCCTTGCAGACGGCTGTCTCCTCCCTGTGTCTTCACATTGGCTTCCCTTTGTGCATGTTGGTCTCTGTGCCCTTTTTATTATGTAAGGACACTAGCCATGTTGGCTTTGTGGCCCACCCTACCCCAGCATGACCTCATGTTAACTAATTTCATCTGCAAAGACCCTATTTCCAAATAAGGTCACACACTGAGGTGCTAGGTTGGGACTTCAACCCATGATTTTGGTGGAGGTTGGACACGACTCATCCCACACCATTCCCCGTTTTAGAGATGAAATATTGAGACCCAGAAGGGGGAGCAAAGTGGAAATAGAGCATTCAACAACGGAGATTCATTGAGGGCCAACCATGTGGCACTGTCTGGGGTTAGCACCATGATCAAACCTAACCTGTTTCCTGCTCTTATGGAATTTGCATTTTTAGTAAGGAGACAGGAACAACCCACAGAAAGTGAAGGCAATTCCAGGAGGGGTTGGTATTTTGAAAAACATAAAAGAGGCTGATGTCCTTGATGTCTAGCTTGCCTGTGAGTGTTGGGGAGGGGCTTCTGTAGCCAGGGGGCCTGGGGGACTCACTGGAACCTGAGATCAGAGCTGAGTCCCGGCCTGTGAGAAGGAGACAGCCACAGAGCCACCTGGTGGGAAAGTGCTCCAGAGAGGGGGAGCGTCTCGTGCAAAGGCCCTGAGGTGGGAACACGTGTGGCACATGTGAGAGAAGGAAGGTCAGTGTGGCTGCCGTGAAGTGGACAAGGGGAGAGGGACTGAGGTGAGCTTGCAGAAGTGGCCAGGAGCAGCTCGTGCAGGGCCACAGGGGTCAAGGGATGGAGCCAGTGCAGGGATTGGAATTCAGTATTTACTTGGTTCTCTTTACTTTTAAAGAAGACCCGTCTGAAGGCTGGGGGAGGGGTGAGTGGGCAAAGCGGTCCATAAGGTCCCTTCCAGACCCCACGCCCCGTGGCTCTGTCCCATCTCTGTATCTAGTGCAGGGTGACAGGCGTTTAGTTTTGTCTGCTTCCGTCTCTCTCAGAACACCACCTATCCTTTAGGCCCAGACTAAATGCCACTTTTGTGTGGAGCCAACCCAGTTTCCAAGCTGGTGATTGGGTCCTTTCTCCGCTGGCCGCAAGCACTCGGTTGGTCCCGCTCCTGGCATGTGTACTCTGCCACGTGGAGGAGCCTGTGCGTGGCTTGTCTTCCCAAGGGGCAGGTGCCTGAGGGCCGAGCTCTGGTCTGCTTAGACCCTGTGCATGGCGAGGGCCGGGCCGGCGTTTGGGGAGAAGAGGAAGGAGGAAAGAAGGAGGAAGGGAGAGGTGCATTTGCTAATCAAATGTTCTCGTCATGTTTTCGGTTTAGTTTGGCATCTGCGAGAGTGTGCGTGTGAGAGCGTGTGCGCACACGTGGTGGGTGGTGTCGCCCCTCCCAGGCGGCACACCTGCAATTTCAGTGAGCCCCAGGCAGGTACAGAGGCAGGGCAGGGGTGAAGAATCAGCCTGGCGGCCTGGATCCCAGGCCCACCAGGCGCCAACACCTGGCCTCACGCAGGCCACTCAGTGCTCACCTGCACGTGGGGACGATACTCTTGTCCACCCGCACGGGTTCCTGTGGCAATGGGTGTAAGTGCCTGGGGAGGATTAGCACATTGTGACTATGTCCAGTCAAGCAGCTCGTGTGCCGTAGTGAAGCTCCCTCCCCTTGAGCCCCTTGTCTTTATTCTGCTGTAAAGGACAGACATTACCATGTTTTCCCACGATGTCCCAGGGGCCAGATTGCTGGGTATGAACACAAGTCCTTGAAGATCTTTCTTCTCCCCCAGGAGACCTGGCTTGGGCTGCTTCCTTTTGGTGGGAGGAGTGCAACCAGCCAGTTCTCCTTGTCTTCCTTTTTCCCACAACCCTGAACAGGTAGGAGCTCGAGCTGCCTATCTGTGTTGTAGCTTGATAAGGGTGTTGCGCACAGCCCACACTCTGGACCCAGTCTATTCCAGGGTGGAATCCTGGCTCTGTCACCCGATGGCAGGTTACAGAACCCCACAGAGCCCTGGTTTTCTCATCACGATATCCCCTTCACAGGCTTTTGTGAATATTCAGTGAGATGATGATGTGGTTCCAAAGGGGAGAACTTGGCCCTCTCCCCCTCCTCCCACCCACTTGAAAATCATCCCCACAGTGAGCTACGTGGTGATGGGGGTGTCAGAGTCCTTGACAATACCAGGCGGAGAGACAGGTTGAGACTCATCAAGGTACTGCCAGTGATGAACACAGAACCAGTCCTGCAGTGCAGTGGGCAGGTATCAGCTCCTTGCCCCCATTAAAGGGCTTGGCACATAGCAAATGAGCAAAAGGTGTTTTTCTCTTCTTGCCTAAGTGCCATGTTCCTTCTCTGGGGTGGTTCTCAGGCCAGGAGACATTCTCCTGCCTGCCTGCTGCCCCAGGGGTGAGCCCATGATCACTGGCTGTGATACAGGACCTCTGGCTGGCTCACCCAAGGACATAGCACTGTGCACCTCTGGACAACTTCCAGGCCTCTGTGACCTGCACTTGAGCGACTGGTCACACTGTACCCATGGCCCCATGGGGAGATACAAGAATAATCTATTTATATCAATGTGCTAAGCCTGGGCTGGGTATTATTAAGAATTTTCCACAGGTGTGAAAGCCACTTTTCCACAGCTAGGAAAAGTGCATCTGGGGCTCCATGCCCTAGCAGGTGTGGGAGGCTGAAAGTCATAGAGGCCCCTCCTCCGTGGAAGAGCAGAGGAAGATGGGGCAGGCAGACTGCAGTGGTTGGAGGATCCCAGGAGGTGGGCAGAGGACAGCACAGCCCACACATCTACACTGGATCTTAGCAAAAGGCAGAGAAGTGATTCAAGCCCACGTGTCCAAGGAGCCAGAAGAATTGGGCTTCACCAACACAGCTGAGCAGGAACTCCTGCCTGTGTCCATCTCTCCCATGCGATGAGTAGAGTGGGGTGCAACAAGGTGCAGTGGGGTTGCAGGAACACCTGGGGTATTACATAGGAGCTCATGCATGCCAGGATTGAATGCCCTGCTTAGGAAATGTACAAATGATTTCAGGGAAAGAGAATGAACTTTGCAGACTGAAGTTGAGTTAAAGTCTACACACTTAACGTTTACTGTTTGCATTATATAGCATTTTCTGCTTAGTAAACTTCTTTGTGTAGCTTTGCAGGGGAGGTCTTTATCCTGTCTGTCGGGTATTTCTAGAACTACCTGAAAGGGATGGAGGTGGTGATTGCATTCCGTCTTGTGATATTGTATAAAGTAGTTATCATAGGGGAAGTTATAAAAATTGCATTCACTGCTGTGTTACACGCAGTCTGCCCTGTGTCTAGAAGGAGGGCTCAGGACACACAATACTTCCTGCAATATGATCAGTTTCTCTTGCTCTTTATTCACCAAAACTCTTCTGGAAACCCAGTTTCTCCAGACAGTCTTCTTAGACTTATTAAACCAATTGTTTCCTATCAGTATGTGTGCCCCAAGGCACTTTGTAACAAAACAGTAATAATTCATGTAACTACTGTTTACTGAGAACTGCCGTATGGGGAACACTTTGGATAAGGGGTTTATATGCATCATCTTACTTAACTCTCAGGGTAACACTTGAATGTTATGTAATAGGCACTATTATGATTCCCATATTAGAGATTAGGAAACTGAGTCTCAGAGAGGCTGAGCAAGTTGCTAGAGATCACACAGCTACTAATTAGATGCAGAACCAGAGCTTGTGCTCAGGCTTGGTCTGGTCTGCTGCCAGCCTGGAAAACCATGGAGCTCTGTGCTATGCAGGGCTGCTAACAGCCCAGTGTGAGCACACGCAGACGAATGCCCTGAGCATCTCAACTTTTTATTTATTCATTTATTTTTTATTTCAGAATATTATGGAGGTACAAACATTTTTGTTATGTAAATTGCTTTTGTACCATTTGGGTCAAGGTTATAAGTGTGCCCATCCCCCAGACAGTGTGTATTCTCAACTTTAAAGGAAGGCATTATCAATCACGGACTCCAAGGGAGGTACTTGAGAGTGCAGAGTGCTGCTATCTTATAAAACCAGGGGCAGCATGGCTGGGCATTCTGTGGGGCCAGGAGTTAGGGGTTCAGGAACCTGATGACCTAAATGCACAATTAAGTGTTCAACTGATGCCACTACACACAGTGGGGAGAGACCCCCAGAGAGGTGACAGGAGTCTTTTGAAACTGTTTTTGATGTCACATTTCGCTTCCTTCCATTATGGTCCACAATGGGAACCTGCCTGCCACCTCCTCCCATGGCCAGCTAACAGCAGAACCTTCTTCTTAGAGCTGTGTGCTGGGCCTCCAGGCCGCCCCGGCCAGGCACCAATCCTCTCTGCATGTTTACTGTGTTCGGGTTAAAGGTGAAAAACACTAAGCAAAACATGCTTGTCATTTGTATATATAAAACTAAATTTGAACCCCTAATTGTACAGGTCAGACAATTGGAAGAGGAAGGCAGGTCTCAGGGCCACTGTCAGGGGCAGTTGTCCTGGGCTGCCCCGGCCTGGGTGTCAGCACTGCTGAGATTGTCTCCTCATCTCACGGGATGCCGTCAGGCCCAGTCACAGGCAGGGGACCAGGACAGGGCAGAACTGAAGAGGGCATCTCCTCCACCCTCCTGCTGCATGTTAACAATGCCCACGTTCTGCGGGCTCAGTGTTAGATGTACCATATTAACTTTCCATGGATTGGTTTATCTGGTTGGTTGCCCTGGTAGGACCACTGTCTATTTTTAAAAAATTGTTGATGGGTTTTATTGTATGCATCTTGTCTATGGGATTAGATTTGGTTTGGTATGATAGATAAAGAAAAATAGATGTGTGATTAATGGCAAGAAGTTGTCAATTGATTTTGGAGAGAGGAAGGGACCAGTGTTTGGAATAGGTGCTCCAGCAGGCTGGTCAGGAAAAGTATAAGTTCTGCCTTGGCCAAGCTGGGTTTAGTTAGAAAAACAGGGGCAGGCATTTTCTGACTCAGTGAGCAGGGCCTGTGTCTGAGCTGCCTGTGCCCCACCAGCCACTTCCCTGCCCACAGGAAAGTCCAGGGCCCCTACAGGGCAGGGCTCAGCTGGCCTCAAGGTCCACAGCATGGGCATCTTCCCAGAGCCCAGCTTTGTCCCCTGACCAGGGTCACCTCTATGCTCAGGCCCGTTGCCTCTCTTTGCATTTCATTTGTTCTTCTGCATCTCGCCCTGAACATTCTCCCTTGGGGACAGATCATGCAGCTTTTTCTTCTGAAAACATGCAATTTTGACAGAGATCTTGACATCTCCCTGGGATCCTCCACCTTACTATTTGCCACCCAGATTGTAGCACTCATGGTTAAACGGGCCCTTCCCCTCCAGACACCAAGCCCCATTGCTCTGGGTCCCTTCATGGCATTTGTTGAGGATTCTCTGTACGGGACAGAGGTGACACTTCCCGCCCTTCCCTCCCAGGCTTTCCTGTGGACCTCCTGAGAAGCATCCTACCCCTCTCATAGCTGCTTGCTTGAACATGTGCACAAATATCTGTATCTGTGCACATCACCACTGACTCAATGCTTTTCAAAGGACGAGAAAGCCTAGCGGACAAAGTTGGAAGCCAGTGACAAAGTCAATGTGCGAATGCACATAGGAGAGCGGCTGAGGAAGGGGGAGATGGATGCTATCTAGGGACGGCTATTGGGTGCCTCCCTGCTACATGAGGTACGCACTTGGCTTTCAGAGGTTCCCTGCTTCCTAGGGCCCCCCCACCCTCTCTGATTTTGAAAAGATGTGCATGTGTGTGGGGTGGGGGAGAAAGTCTGGGCTCGAGCCAGGGCTTCAGTCGAGGGCATCTGCGTCATTCACCCCCACAGCAAATCCCATCCATGTGTCTCCAAATGGCCATTGAAATTTTATGTTCTTAAGTTAAGTAGTTCTTGTTTCAAAACCTAAGTTGTTATCCAGTTTAAATAAAGGGATGTTTTCCCTTCCTAACAAACGACCCTCTAGCCACTTTTATACCCTCATGTCTGTGAGCTGCAGTGAGCGTTACTGTAGAAGGATTTATGTCAAAAAAACATAAAACTAGAGTTAGGGTTAGGTTTAGGGTAACCCAACTGGGGGTAACTGGGGGGAAGAGGAGAGCTCCTTAGACAGAACACTGCTCAGGTTTACAAATCAGATCCAAGGGCACGCTGGACGCTTACCACGGCGTTGCCCATCAAGCCTGCTTTCACGACCCAGGCATTTATTTAGCCAGTTAAAGGAGGAGTTTACACCCAGCCCAGAAAACAAGTCTTTGTTTTCTTTGGAGATGCAGGAACGGTCAGAGGTCCCACCCCCTCCCGCTGAGCTGCTGGACCAGCTCTCCAGCCGGGCTCCTTCCTCATTCATTCATTCACCCCACACGCACAAGCGCCTACTTCCCAAGGGCCCAATATATAAGTTAGTGTGAGCTGATGCCCACAGGGAACCACCAGCGGGATGGACAGAAACCCAGCAGACAGACAGCTGGGGTACAGCAGATTCATGCAAAGATCAAGGTGCTCTCACATAGCTGGGGGGCATGGGGAGGGCCTGGAGCTTGCTTTAGAGGCTTCCAGAGGGTGAGATGCCTGGGCTGTGGCCAACACAGAGGGTGGGAAGGGCATTCGGGCTGGGGGTAGCCTGGACTGATGGGGGAGGAGGGCGGCCAGGAGGAAAGGCCGCCCCCCACTGCCTCCCCTGCAGCTTCCTGCTGGGCCCGAGCAGCCCAGACTGCTCCACACCGGGGGTGTCTGCAGGTCAGCAGGTGTGTCTGCTCCCCTGAGCTCCTGACGGTGGGTCCCTCAGGGCCGCCCCCAGCCCCTGCGCCTTCTCGCCTCCCTGCACTGTGCCCCACCTCTGGCGCCCAGGATTTTGTTCCATCCTCAGGTGTTCTTTACCTCTGCCCTTTGGACTGTACCTTTGGCCTCTGCCTCCTGGCCAGGAGCTGGAGTGAGACAGACCTCCCCAAATCCAGAAATGTCCTGTCCCACCCCTCCCTGCACGTGCCCCATAGTGACCAGGACCCAGGTGACTCTCAGCACGCGTATCGCAAATGGGGGAGCGAGAAAGGGAATTAATTTAGCCCTCAACATCCCCTTGTCTTGAAATGGAGCCAGCTCCCACAGGGCTGAGGGACAGATCTGTGTGTTGGTGACACTCCCCAGACAGTTTTCTTTTCATATTTGACAATAAAGACAAATAAGACATCTGACCCTAATGTTTACCCAAGACCCATTATTAGGACCTCACTGCTTATTAAGAAAACACAGTGAGGCGGTGACTCCGCGCAGCCCCTGCACAGCCACATCGTGGGCGCACATCAGGCCTCGCGCTGACAGATGAGTCCAAGGAGGAATTCCTCAGTGCCCACCACTGCCTTGGTGGCCCATGGTGGCTCCCCTCCATCAAGGTTCATCTTAAGAAGTGATTATTACTCTGGCCAAAAGCCCAGGGACAAATGTGGCTTTTGTCCAACAACAGCCCACAGGCAGAAGTCTGTTATTCCTTCTTTGCCCCAGATGCTGTAACTTGATAAAAGGACATTGTGGACACTACAGTCCTTATTTTAGACCCAAGCTCTCCTTTCTCAGTTTGCAGGTGACACCCGGGAGAAGCTGCTGGCCCCCACGGTTGTCCCCGGGGTGGGCACGGACAGGACTGAGATCCCTCTGGGTTTCCCAGGGAAGTAGTGACGCGCGACTCCCCAGGGAAGGCCTCACTGAGATCACCACAGTCCCCTCGCCTGGCCCCTCGCTGGGGTGCTAGCTGGGGAGGGGAGGAATGTGGCTTGGTGGCCAAGGGTCGCTGTGGGGGGAGCCACAGCTCAGCCCTCCCCAGGCACACAATCCTGGGTGGGCATTCAAGCTCCGTGCGTTAGTTCTCTCCTCCGTGGCACAGGGGCTACGTGAGGAGATGCCTGTGGCGGGGCCCAGCACAGTCTCCAGGACCTAGAAGCGCAGAGGAACGCAGGCTTCCCTCCCTGCTATTCGTTCTGTCCGTCCCCTGTTTGTGTCCTCATAACACCCATCCTCTTTCGTGTCTGGTTTGTATGTCCTGTTGACTTCCTCTGAGAGCCCCCTGCACATGGGTGGCTGTACCCACCTCACAGAGAGACCCAGCTGCTTCCCAGAGCTGGAGGTGGGGACGGGAGTTAAAAGCAGTCAGAGTGGCTCCGGGGGTAGGGTTGGGAGGGCCTGACATGTAGTTGCTCTCGTGGTGTGGCTGGTGGGGTCATGTGGTGTCTATGATGAGTGGATATGTGGGACCACACGTGGAGCCTCTGGGGGAAGCCGTCCTGCCCGGGCCCTGGGGGCGGTGGAGCAGAATTAGAGCAGGTTTGTGCCCAGGATCTGGGCTCACACCTCACTTCACTCCCGTCTTTCTTGAGTAAAGACAAGAGGATCCCAGGGAGAGCTTGCAGTTGCTGCGTGTCTGTTTATGTCAATTTTCACAGTGGAGAAGGTCCAAGGAGAACCGTGTCCCCACAGGATGCCTGTCTGCCTCTCTCCAGGGCCTTCCACAGTGCCCAGAGCAGGATGGAGTGGCTCCACGATGCTGATGCTACCTAATCGGGTGTTCCTGGTGGGGCCGTGGAATGGGGTGGGGAACACGGGATGTTTGAGCAGACAGAAAAAGGGCGCAGGTTGTCAGAAGCAGGAACATGGTGCCTCGCTCACCTTGGCAGCAGATTTTGGGGCACACTGGGACTAACTGGAATTAGAGGCCAAAAAGGGGGGTGCCACACTGCTGGCTTTCAGGATTTGAGCCCAGGTGCTTTGCATACTTGGCCTCTCTCCCAGGTGCCTTGTGGTCCCTGGTCCCCTGTCAGCTATGAGTTTCTGGACTTGGCAGACCCTAGGCTACTCCTCTGTCTGTCCCCCTCCCCTTCCTCCCATCACCTACTGGAAAATGGGCCAAAACAGCCTTGGGGCCCGTGGAAGTCTGCCTGGGGCTGTAGGCCGAGGAGTCCCACAGAGCCCGGGGGCCCCATTCCTATCTTCTAACTGTTCACTCAGGTTGCAGCCAATGTTTGCAAATGGGTCACAGGACTGTGAGCAGATAGGAGGCCAGATGCTCCAAGCTGGGTCTGTGGGAGGGCTGGGGGACTCAGTGGGGGCCACCTTGTCCTCAGGTGGGGTGCGGGAAGGGTCTGAGCTAACACCAGCTCTGCTAGTGGGAAAAGGCCACCCCTTTCCCAGACCAGCCCTGACTCCCTTTGTCCTGCAAATGCTGTGTGTTTACCTGGGTGCCCAGCCCAAGTGGGCACAGTCACAATTGCAGGTACAGTGGCTTGGGGATTTTGGGAGGGGGGTAGGAGGAACACAAGTGGCTTCCCCTGGTCCAATCCTGCCTGGCTGTCCTGACCTCAAGGCCTGGTCAAGGACGTCCTTCAGCCTGAGAACACCAGCAGATAGACCAGTTTGGTTCTGAGACAGCCAGCCCTTGCTCTGAACTATGAGTCCAAGCCAAGACACGAGAGGCCTTCCTGCACAGGAGCCTCAAGTTCAAGGTGTGCCACTGGGAGCCCGGGGGTCTATGAAACTGGCTGTAGCTGGGGTGCAGCCAGGGCCATTTCCTGCAGGGTGGTTTGGGAGCTATGTGGTCCCCTGAGAAATCCCAGTCCTGGGTTGGGAGCCCCGGAGGGGCCGTGAGTCCCAGGATGGATGACTCTGATGAAAATGGCTTCTCACCTGGCCCTGGCAGCCCCATCTCCAGGGATGGGGCTGAATGACAAATGTCCAGACTCCAGGCCCTGGAACCTCTGCTGCTCCTGCAAGCCTGAGCCAGGTGAGGTGGACCAGGGACCCCAGAAGCTGGTGGTCAGGCCTGGGTCCCCTCTCAGGCACATTCTAGGACAGTGTCCGTGGAGTTCCTGGACCTCCCCCCAGGCCCTTTGCTAGGGACACAGGACCTGGGTTTGTAGCTGGATCTGAGGGGACCCTTACCCTCTGTGACAGTAGTTTGAAGTCCCTCCTTTCCATGGAGATGATCTCCTTTAGTGCCAGCAGCCTCCTGTCTCCTTCCCTGAAGTGTTAACTCTGGGATAACTGGTGAGGTTACCCCATCAAATAGGTACAGGGGCGAGCTTGGCCCCTGCCCACAGGGGCTCCCGGTAAGTCTCTCTAGCCCCTCTTGCAGGAGAGGAGAGTCACCTCTTGTGGGGCCTTCGGCCCTTTGTGTAGATCTCCTGTTCAACACTCAGCAGACTGTAAAACAAAAAGGTGGTGATACTAACAAGTATTGCTGGTGGGATTCCTGCCCCAAGCCCTCAGTGTGTCCAGTTGAATCTCTATGGCCTGGAGACCAGCTGAGTGTTGTTACTCCTTCCTTAACGGACAGGGAAACTGAGGCTCCAGGGAAGGAAATTGCCAGGATGAGGTCGTCCACCAGGAAGCGAGCAGACAGGTGTGGCCACGTCCGTCCACCTGACTGCAGCTCCAGTGCTGCCCTGTGCCCCTCCTGGATTGGAGAGAGCCTCCCACTTGAGGCTGGACCTCCACTGGGAGAGGCCCTTGGCTCCTGTCTGCACCTGCTTCCCACGGGAGGAATGACAGGGAATGGTGGGAGGGGAATCAAGACAAGATAACCCAGGAGCTGTGCAAGGGGGTGAGTAACCAAAGCCCAGAGCCAGCCGGCGAGTTAGGAAACCGGTGAACACAGGAGTCGCCAGACGGGGAGAGGGAGGCTGGCAGGGGCCAAAGGAGCAGAGGCTGCACGGACGAGCTTCCCACCAGGAATGGGGGCACCACAGCTACTGCCGGCCTTTTCCAGTTCTCCTCATTGCCTGAACTGGGTGCACCCAATCTGTTTTTCCATGAAGTTGGGGTCATATTGGTGATTTGAATTTGTAATCCCTAAATCTCACCAATGCACAAAGTCACATCGTCTGATTGTCTCTCCTTTCCTCTGCATGGTCTTGGCTGGGGAGCAATGGACAGGGACTGGAACTAGACTCCGACAGAATGCTTTTATATGGAACAAAACCCAGCTCTGCCACCTCCCAGGCTTGTGAGCTTGGCAAACTGCATAACTTCCCAGAGCCAGCCTCCTCCCTGTAAATGGAAGACAATCATAGTAACCACGGCCTTGCCTTGATATGAGGTTTAAATTAACAGAAGACTTTTGTAAACTTGTAAGTCAAACTGTAAATATCAATGGCTGCTCATTTCACACACATCTTCTGTGTGTGAGGAACACGTAGGACCAGCCCCTGCCTTTGCAGAAACCCAGCCTGGGGAGATGGGGAGAGCAGGGGAAGGAGAGACCTGGACACTTCTGAGGGTTTATGTACCACAAGCGCTGGGGATGAGGGTGTGTGCCCTGGGCCAGGAAAGACTCCTGACCGAGCACTGGAGCTCTTTCCAGGGCACATGTGCCATGGCCCATAGTGCAAGGGGACACAGGGAACCCCAGGGAGTGCACAGAGCCCTATGGTCCAGAGCAGGGCAAGGAGGAGGAAAATGTGGGGGCCACCCACACAACTCGGTGAGGAATGCATTCTGATCACTTTGTAGCTCTCTCTGTTTCTGGAGATATCTGGAAATGTCCTATCCTCTTCTCTCCCCCAGGAAGCTGAGGGGCAGAGAGTAGTTCTCTATTGCTATCAGGTTGTGTCCCAGGGTCACCTTGCCTGTCCACCCAACACGTTCCTGGTGTGCTGACTCTCCCCAGACCTACCTCAGGGCAGGCCTGGGCTTTCCCACCTCCCTGACCTTGGCAGAGAACTCATAGAATGCTCTCCATTTAGTTTTGGGGTCTTGGACCTAGACTCCAGTGTGCCTGGAGCTCACTTAGTGCCCCTCATCCTAAGCCCAAGATCCGCCCTTGGTTTTTATGATGACTCCAACCCAGCTCCTGCAAGCCACACCCCCATCCCAACTCAGCTCATCCAGCCAGGGCCTCGCCCTCTGCCCATGGTGAAGTGTTCTGTCTCAGGGACTCCAGGCACTGGCCAAAGTCCTGCTTCCACACAAAAAGCCTCGTGTGCCTGACGTGTGACCAGATTGTGAGTCTCTGGTCACCTGGATTATCTGCCTCTGCGACCACCACCCACAGGGCCCTGGATGCGGCCGAGAGCGTCTTCCCCAGACCCCACATAGGCCTGTGGGCGACCTTCCAAAGTTCTGGACCTTAGAGCACCCCAGAGGGAATCCTGCGGCCCCTTCCACGGCGCCCGGGTCTTGAGGCTAGCGTCTGCGGGAAGGACGGGAGTGGGTGTCCTGACCGGCTCTCTAGTTCTTCATGGCTTTGAGCCGAACAAGAAAGAGGCAGAGAGAGGAGCCCCAGCCTGCCTGCTCTCTGCCCGCCTCACTGGCGGGACCCAGGGCCCTCTGCTCTGCGGGGCACAGAGACACAGTGTCACTCGTCCCTCCCCGCAGCTCTGAAGGCCGGGGCTCCCAGCCTCAGCCTCTCCCTCTACAGCGACGTCCCAGGCATTTCACCCTCCCCCACCTGATTGAGGAGCCAGCTCGAGGGGGAGAACTGTTCGTCCCTCCACCAAGGTCTCTGTCCAGCGGCCCAAGGTGAGAATGCCCGTGGATGGCAGGAGGCAGTGGTGACCCATGGCACCTGCTGGGACTGGGCTGGACGCACCAGCTTCCGTCCAAATCTGGAATCTGTTGCTTATCAACTTCACTCGGCTTCTTTGCTTGCCCCCTGGTCCTGCTGAGCCACAGGGACATTGGGACTCATGGCTCAATGGCACTGTCTTGCCCCCAGTCACCAGAACTCAAACGTCACAATCTGTGGCCCTTTCCTCTTCCCCACACCCACTTCTGTGCCACATCCTGATCCAGCCTCCTCCGCTGTGGTGGGAGCTCCCTCCCCTTCATGCCCAGCTACCCTCACCCAGGTTTGGCCTCATCCCCTCCCCCATTGCATTATTTCACAACCCCTATGGCCCCTGGCTCCCTCCTCCAGGGTACCTTTCCTTAGTGGCCAGAGGGATCTTTCTATAGTGTAGCTGGGTCCCCACTTTCTAGAAAATAAAATGGAACCTCTCAACTGATATTCACAAGATTTTCACGGTTCTTGAAGTGGAAAGGGGAACCCACGCATCTCACCTGCCCTTATAGGCCAGAGAGGAAGCAGCACACCGTCCACCTGTCATGGAGGCCCTGGAATGGAAACCTCCACTGTGCCCTGGCCCCTTGCTTGTCCCTGCACCTGTGGCCTCCAGTCTAGGGGTCTGACTGCAGCCCTGGCACCCTGGGCCCTGGCCTCCTCCTTCCCACCAAGTTCTCTTTCCCAATGAGCAGCCCACCTGCTCCTCACCCCAACAAGGAAGGCTGGCCCATCCTTAGCTGCATCCTCCCCCCACCCAGCTCCTAAAGCAGCCTCCAGGTGCAGGTGGCTCCCCGATGCTCTGCTTTCCTGCACACCCTCACCTCTGGACCAGTGGGGTTCCCTCCCAACAGCCGTCCCTCCAACCAGTGTATTTGCAACCCCTGTCCCCTGTCCCCTGTCCCCTGCCCCCTAATCCAGGCATAATCCCTACTGCTGCTGGGTGATCAGTCTGGTGACACAATCCAGTCCCCTGCTTGGGCCTCCTCCCCACCTCAACTCCTAGCATCCTTGCACACTCTGTGGCCAACCGTGTCCGGCCCATTCTCACCTGTCTTAACCTTGGCACGCGATGCTCTCTTTGCCCGGAACGTTCCTGTCCCTTGTAACTCTGGCAGGCGGCTGCTGTTCCCGCCCTTCTCGGCATGGTGTTGCTGCCTCTCCCAGGAAGGTGCTCTTTGCCTGCGCTTCATGTGGCTGGCTCTGGCTCCCTCGGCGCTCAGTGCTCACTTTTACACGTGGAGAAATAAAGGGGCAAAAAGCAGAGTCTCGATCCTCAAAGTATTTCGTATCTGCTTTTTGCCCCACGTCCTTCCTCTGCCCACCATCCCTCTTCTCTGCTCCTCTTTAAAGGGGCATTTTCGGAAGTGGCTTGCCTGATACCAAACTTTTGGCTCCTGCTTCACCGCTGCCCCGACCTGCAGCCCTGCCGCACCCAGACAGGGCCCCTGTCGCACCGCGGGCACTGCCTTCCTCCTGCCATTTGAGCCGCACACCCAGGAGTTCCTGCTGCTGCCTGGTCTGTTTCCACACAGTGGTCTGGTGGCTTGTGGTGTGGTTTCCATGTGTTCCTACTCAGAACCGCCTACAGCTTCTCATCCCTTCCAGAAGAAAATCCAGAGCAAACACCATGACCTGTGAGGCCCTCAGCACCTGCGGCTGTGCCTTCACTCGCCCGTCCCAGCTGTGCTGCCCCGACATTCCTGCAACGTGGAGCTGTTCTTCTTATCACAGGACCTTTGCACTGACTCGGCTCCTTGCTGAGGGGCCTTCCAGGCTGTCAGGGAGGGTGGCTCTTCTCAGGGCGCACCCCTCACATCACTCAAGCATGTCCCCTCAGAGAGGCCTCCCTCCCTCTGGATCTGACGCCCCCAGCCCTTCCCGCTCACGCCCCGACCACGGCGAGCTTCCTTTACTCACATCACTTCTCTGCGACGGTCTATTTGCTTGCGTGTTTATTATTTTCCTCTGGAAATGTGGACTCCCGGGCAGGGTCCTCCTGTGCCTTATTCATCACCTAGGCCAGGAGGAGCCTACGAGCCCGGGCGTCCCTCCCGGCTGACCACTTGGCCACCACCTGCCGTCTGCATTAGGGCTGGGAATAGTGTAGCCCAAATGACAGCCTCTTCATTAACAGGGATTTAATAAAAAGAATGCTTACATGTGGCTGCAGGTAATAAATTTCTAGATAAAAACGACATTCTGCCGAGAGAGGGCTAGAGAAAACACACTTCTGTTTTTCCTGCATCCTTACAATTTTCCAGAAAAAAACCCCAAATTTTTAACCACTGATTTACACACCAGTTTTAGATTTGATCAGAATCTAAAATGCTGGTAAGTGCTGGAGTAGAACCATGAGTGAGAAACCATGCGAGAGCGCCCTGCAGAGAGCCTTCCCTGGGAGCTGCATGTCTCTGATCTGCCCCAGAAGTCCCGTGAGCTCTGTGGGGCAGGACCCTGCCCGTCACCTCTGAGCCCTCAGGACCCTGCTCCACACAGTCCATGGTTCTTTACAGAATTGTCACGGACTTAACTCATCACCAGGCACGAACAGAACATCTACTAAACGGCCCACCCTGCGGCAGCCACTTGAGAAGTTTTGGCACTCAAGGCATTTGTGGATCTCTTGGGGAAGAAAATTAAATATTCTTATGTAATAAAAAAAATCGGGAGATGGACACCACTAGAGTATGTACTAGGAGCTGCTTACCAGCTGTGTGGCCTCGGATGCCCTGCAATATTCTGATACTTCTTGTTTTTTGCAGGGTTATTCGCTTCTCACTTTGGCGAGGGGATGAGGCATTAAGGTTGAGCATATCTGCTGCTCTGTCAGCTGTTTTTTAGACAAGGATTTTTACTTCTTATGTTTATATTTAAAAAGAACAGCATCTTACAACATTTAGGAATTACTACTTCATGCATTCAGTTTCCCTTTGGCAGAACCCTGAGGGTGTCTGTGTGTCTGTGTGTCTGGCCGCCCTTCCTGGACGGGGTCCTCCACCCAGGGTGGCCCACGCCAGCACCCCTCAGGGCTTGTCTCCCTGTCACCTGGAGGTGTCCAGCGCTTGGCCAGGCTGTTCCTCCCGACTACATGAAAAGACATTTTGCCTTCTCTACTCTCCAAGTTGCAGTTTCTTGCTGTAAATGGAGCAGAAGAAAAAGTGCGGCAGGGATATGATGAACTGAAGCACACACGCTTCCGGGACGCGTTTCTTCAGTTGGGAAATTCTTACTTTATTCCTGAGTAGAGGTTGTTTTTGTTCCTTAGCTTTTCCCCCAATGCACGTCTCTCTCTCTCACACACACACACACACACACACACACAGGCAGACCCAAGGGTGCCCAGGGCCCAACATTGGCTCTCTGGGTTGGTGGGGTCTCCGGGAGGGTGGGCTCTGGGGGGATGGGCTGTCACGGGTGAGTGTGCACAAGGCCAGGAGCAGGGTGGGCCTATTAGAGATCCGGGCCCCAGCTCTGCAGCCCCTCAATGTGTCCTCAGATCATATCTTCTCCATCCACGGAAGAGAGGCAAGCCACAGCGCTATCCCACAGGGGCTGGGGAGTCACTGGGCACAGCTGGGGGCACAGAATGGGTGCTCGGTGAATGCCGGGTACAATTCTTCCCACTCTGGGAGAGGCCGTTGCCCTGGAGGTGAGGTGGGTGCTGGGAGCTGTCCGGGACTCCTGCAACCTCCTCCCTTACAGCAGCTTGCTTCTTACAGGAAAATGACAGGGATTTGAATGCTCTGGACTCTGTCTCCTGAATCCTTCTGGACCAGGTATTGGATGGACGTGCAGGCGTGATCTAGCAGCCAGGCCCCAGTGCTGCGCACCCGCCCGGCCAGTGACTGGGGACACATGCAGCCAAGTGCCTGGGACCAGACGCTGCCAGGAGTCTGTGAGAGGGTCTGCACAGACGCCCTGGCTAAGGTGTTGCCACTCACAAGTCATAGCTCCTGCTGCCCCCTCCCAGCCCGGCATGGGAGGAGCCTTCCATGCGTGGGCCGGCAGTCTGGCCCTGGTTTCAGGCGGGACCACTGGGGGACAGTCAGTCTAGGCCACCAACCAGGCAGGCCCTCCTAGGAGCCATTAGGGTGCAAATGTAGGTCATTATTCTGCCTCCCACCCACAGTTTGAATCCACCACAAGTACACCAACAGCCTGGGCCTTGCCCGAGGGGTGCAGACTGCTGGAGTCTCTTGGGCGTTACTGGAGAGCCCCAGGCTGGTCCACAGTGCCAGGTGCAGCCTCCAAAGGGCCTTTATGGCAGGGCTTGGATTCCTGCTTCATGGGTGGTCTAATAAACCGCCCCCTGGCTGGTGTTGGGCCAACTGTACCCACTTCCATCTGATGTTTCTGGCAGAAGAATTCCTGAAGCCCCTGGACCTCATTAGGCCTCAGAATGAGACCCACTAGGCCCAAGTATGGCTCATTACTTGGATCTGTAAGCCTGTTGCTGCAGCCTTGGGCCTGCAGTCCAGGTGGCCCAAATGAAGGAGCTTGGAAGTCTCCAGGCCCTGCAGGAACCCCAGCTGGTGTTCTCTGCTCATCCCTTAGAGGAAGGATGTGGTAGCCATGATTCCAGGCCTACAACATGAGGGGAGCTACGGGAACAGGCTCAGGTTCAGGTCTCAGATTTTCCAAGTAGCTTGTGGCCTTTGGCAAGACATCTACCTCTCCGAGCCTCAGTCTCTTCCTCTGTCATGTGGCAATAGAGAACATAAGTCACAGGCAGGACGTGAGGACTCACCCACCACTGTGTGAGACAAAAATTGATCCTCGGTAAATGAGAGCCAATGTGATGGTGACTGTGGATAACAAAGGCACAGAAAGTAGGACTGACACATTTGTTAATTTGAGTTTAACAAAATCTTGAAGAAAAAAATAGCCCCTGTTCTGCTTGCCAACATCAGCCAGGCCATACCCTTCCCTTTGCAAACCCTCATGTCCCAGCTGCTTCACCAAGACATTTGCCATCTGCGGGTGTAGACTGCCTCATGTGCTGAGCTTGCTAGGAGCTGGCTGCAGTGCTGAGCACTGTAGGGGCTTCCTCTAGCCTCAGTGCTCTGGAGTTCTGGCAGTCTTGGGTCTTATTAGTTATTTGACTCATGAAAGGAGCTGATCTCTTCTAAGCCTCAATGTCACCTTCTGTAAAAGGGGTGTGAAGATTGTCTTGGTCAAACCTGCTGTGAGCATCCCATGATGCACACGCATGGAACATTGCGTAGTGCCTGGCACGCGGCTCCACTCCAGAGATGGCAGCAAGGAATTGGGAATATCCTGTTATAAGTTACCTGCACTACATATAAAGTAGCAAATGAATATGTACTTAGATTACTAAAAATGTGAACTGTAAACTCTGAGGTAATCACAAAAAAATTGAAAAGAAGTATTAATGACATACTAAGAGAGGATTTAAAATGGAATTATGTAAAATGTTCAATTAAAAACAGAGAAGGCAGAAAAATAGGGAAAAAAGAAAGGACATATGCAAAGAATTAAAAAGTTATAAATAAGGTGGGTATTAAACCAACTACCTAAATAATCACTTTAAACATGATTGGTCTAAATACTCCAATTAAAAGATGGATTATCAGAGTGGACTAAAAAAAAAAAAAGGAATGAACTACAGTTGTGTATAGTAGACTAACTTTAAGTATAAAATTCAGACAAGTTAAAAATAAAGGGGTGGAGAAAATACCTATCGTGCTAATATTTATCAAAAGAAAGCCAGAGTAGCTGTATTAATTTCAGAGAAAGCAGCAGGACAAAGAAGATTATTAGGAATAAAGAGGGCATTTTGTGATGATAAAGGGGTCCATTCTCCAAGAAGACACAACAACGCTACATGTGCAGGCACCTAACAGCAGAGCACCAGGGTGCATGAGACAAAAATGGACAGAAATGAAAGGAGAAATAGACAAACCACTATTATAGTTGGATACTGTAACCCCCCTGTAAGTAATTGATAAATCAATCAGGCAGGAAATCAATAAGGATAGAGATGACCTGAACAGCACTAAGAAGCAACTTTATCTAATTGACATTTTTAAAATATTCCACCCAACAGTAGCAAAATATACATTCTTCTCAAGCTCACATGCTCATCCATTTATACACATTCTAGGCCATAAAACACATCTTAAAAATTTTAGAGAGTAAAAATCATACCAAGTATGTCTCATACCACAATGGAATTAAAATAGAAATCAGTAACAGAAGGGACCAACTACCGTTGTGTACAGGAGACTCACTTTAAATATAAAACTCAGACCAGTGGGAAAATTCCCAAGTATTTGGAAATTAAACCATACACTTATAAATAAATTATGGGTGAGATAAGCAGTCTCAAAAATTAAAAAGAATTTTGGACCAAATAAAAATTAAAATACAGCTTTTCACATTTTGGGGGCATGCAGAAAAGTGGTTCTGAGAGCACAATTTACAGCATTAAATGCATATATTTGAAAAGAGAAATATATAAAACTAGTGACCTAAGATTCCACTTTGGAAAATGATTGAGAACAAAGGCAAATTATACCTAAAGAAGCAGAAGAGAGAAAATAATAAAAATTGAAGCAAATACCAATGACATTGAAAAGATGAAAACAATCAACAAAATCAGCAAAATTAAAAGCTGATTCTTTGAAAAGATCGAGAAAATTGGTAACCAGAAAATAGAGAGAGAATATCAAATTACTGATATCAGAAAGTAAAGAGAGGTCATCACTACTGATCCCTTGGACATCAAATGGATAATAAGAGACCTTTATCCACAAATTTGATAACTTCTATGAAATGGACAATTTCCTGAAAGATACAAACTCCCAAAACTCATTCAAAGAGAAATAGATAACCTGAATAGCTCTAATTTAGTAAAGAAATTGAATTGATAGTAATAATTTAAAGCCCTCCAAAAGAAAAAAGAAAGGAAAAAAAAGCACCAGGCCTATAAAATAAGTACCAGTGGATAATATCAATTCTCCACAATGTCTTGTAGAAATTAGAAGTAGAGGGGACACTTCCTAACCCACTCTTTTGAGGCCAGCATTACCCTAATACTAAAACCAGAAAAAAAATCACAATAAAACTACAGATCAATATCTCTTAAGAACATAGCTGCAAAAATCTTTAACAAAATATTGAAAACTTAGTAAGCAATATCTCAAAAGTATAACACATTACAATCAAGTGGCACTCGGTCCAGCAAGGGAGGGCTGGTTCAAGTTCATAAAGTAATCAATGTAATTCATTGTATTAACTGACTAAATAAGAAAAATATGTAATTATATCAATTGATGCAGAAAAGCATGCAACAAAATTCAACACCCATTTATGATAAACTCCCAGCAAACTAGGAATAGAAGAGAAATTCCTTGACCTAATAACATGTGTATATGAAATACCTACAGCTAACTCGCACTTCATAGTGAGGGACTGATACCTTTACCCTAAGACTGGAAACAAGACAAAGAGGTACTGTCTCAACATTCCTGTTTAACATCATACTAGAAGTCCTAGCCAGTGTAATAAGACAAGAAAAAGTATGGTATGCAAATATGAGGATAGAAATAACACTGTCTTTATTCACATATGCCATGATTGTCTAGGTATAAAGAACTAAAGAATCTACAAAAAACCAAAATCCTTCTGGAATGAATAAGCAAGTATAGGAAGGCAGCAGAATACAAGATCAATATGCAAAAATAAATTTCTTTTCTATATACCAGCAATGAACAATTGGAATTTTAAGTAAAATCCAAATACTTTTTATAATAGTACCAAAAAAATGAAGTATTTAGTTAGAAATCTAAAATAAAAAATATGTTCAGGATTATAAAGGAAAATAAAAATCTCAGGATCACCCCCCTCTGCACCCCCCCCAACTCCTTATGCAATAGGGAAGGTCAAGCCTGGAGGCTGAGTCATGCAACACCCCTTCCACATGAACAGCTGCTACTAACATTATGCATCAGCCAGGTCCCCAGGAAAGGACTGCCCCAGGGATCATTCAAAAGGAAATGCCTTGCTGGCCTCCCATGAGCAAGGACATGCATTTGTGACTTTGGGTCTGCAGGCTAAGTCTAGCTCCTAAACTAAAGTCTGTTTGATTCCATGCTAATGACGTTGATTACATCTTCCCAGATACAGAACAGAGACAAGACAAGATCAATCATTCTTCAACCCACCCAGGGACATCTGCATAATTGATTCTTCCTTCCCTTTTTTCTCTTCAAACATTTGCCTTATCTTATGTACATGTAGATTTACTGAGCCTCACAAGAATGTGATCATTTTGCTTCCCTGCCCACCCCCTTCTTCCTTTTTCTTTCTGTGTGCCCTATCCCCTTTAAATGCTGAAGTCCCCAAATCACCCCTTGGAAAAACAGTCATAGTCTGCGGTTTGTGTTGTTCCTGGGCACATCCTCAAATTTTGCCTCAATAAAACTCCATCAATTGAGACCTTCACCTCACTTATGTTGGGTTGCCTGAATCTTTATGTATAAATTACAAAGCTCTGACAAAAGAAATCAAAGATCTAAATAAATGGAGAGATATTCCATGTTTAGGTATTAAAAGACTCAATATTGTTAAAATGTCAATTCTTCCCAGCATTATCTTCAATTTCAGGAATGTAATCCAAATTCATGTTTAGTTTTTAATGTAATCTCATTCAAAATTCCAGCAATCTGCTTTTTAGGTATCAACAAACTAATTCTAAAATTTATATGGAAAGACAAAGGACTTAAAATAGCCAATATAATATTAAAGAAGAAGAATAAAGTTGGAAGACTCACACTATGTGATTTCAAGCTTTACTCTAAAGCTATAGCAATCAAGATGACAGAGTATTGGTCAGATAATAGACATGTAGAACAACCCAGAAATAAACCCACACAAATACAATCAACTGATCTTTGACAAAGGTACAAAGACAGTTCAATGGACAAAGTGTGGTCTTTTTCCTCAAATGGTGCTAGAACAATTGAATATCTGTATGCAAAGAATGAAACTAGAGGCACACCTTACACAAGAATTAACTCAAATGGGTTGTAGAGCTTGTATTAATTTCCTATTGCTGTTGTAACAAATTACCACAAACTTAGTGGCTTAATTGACACAAATTTATTATCTTACAATTCTGGAGGTCAAAAGTCCAAAATGAGTCTCACTTCATGTAAAATCAAGGTGCTGACAGGGTTTCCTTCCTTCTTTCCATCCTCCCTCCCTGTCTCTCTCTCTTTCATTTTTTCCTTTTTTTTTTTTTTTGCCTTTTCCAGCTTTATAAGCTGCCCAAATTCCTTAGCTCATGGCCCCCTTCTGTCTTCAAAGCCAGAAATGGCCAGCTGAGTCTATCTTATATCACCCCACTCTGATATGTCCCTCCTGCCTTCTTCTTTCACTTATGAGGACTATTTTGATTATACTGGGCTGGCCCTAATATCCTGATAACCCATGACAATATCTCCATCTCAAGATCCTTAACTTAATCACATCTATGAAGTCTCTTACTTTATGTAAAATAACATATATACAGATTTCTGTGTCTTTGGGAGACATTATTTGATCTGTAACAGTCCACCATCTGGCCCCAAAGCACATCCATCCCACCGGCAAATGCATTTTCCCCATGCCAACACCCTCACAGTCTCCATCCGTCACAGCTTTAACCAAAGTCCAAAATTTCATCTCAAATTGCATTTACTCAAAACTTCCAAATGTCATCATCTAAATCATCTAAGTTAGGTATGGGTAAGGCTCTAGTTATAATCCATGCTGGAGCACAGTTGCTTTCTACCATTGTCTGAAATGTTTTATTCCGTTTACATGACATTCTGGAAAAGCAAAATGATAGAGATGCAAATAGATCAGTGGTTTCCAGAAAGGTTGGGAAGAAAGGAGGATTAAATAGATAAAGCCCAGGTGAATTATTAGGGTAGCAAACCTCTTCTTTCTGATACTGTGATAATAAATATATTGCACCATTGCACTGTGCATTTGCCAAAACACATAGAACTAAAGAGAATAAAAAATGAACTCTAAAATGTAAGCAAATTAAAAAAAAATCAACTAGGTGGTCAGTGGGTACCAGAATGGACCGCACACTATGATCAAAAAAATGTAACTAATGTAATTGTATTACAAATGTAAGAAATAACTTCACTGCAGGGGATGGGGGAAAAAGTGCTGACAGGTAATTTAGAAGTGAGTGGAGACTGTAAAACTAAAGGCAAAAGGAACTGTACATAAACACTGTGCTCTAGCAGGTGAAGTTGTTTCCTACAAGGGTATGATTTAAAGATTCTGAAACCATAACACATGTATAGTGCAATGAAATAATTAATGTTGACAGATGGTGAGAGCCAGTTTTCTCACTGTTGTGGGACGAGGTTACAGACAGACAAGGGTCAGGCGAAGGTTAGAATGATGCAAGTTGTCCTGAATTAGAGTTGGAGAGTTTAGTATTAACTCCTATTTAGCTTAATATAGATACAGATGGATACACAGAGGTGTTTATCCATGTGTTCATATACTCACATATCTTTTCTTGCTGTGTCAGTTGAGAGGGCTGAGAAGCAAGGGCATCCTAGTAGTCATAAGCACACACATCACCCAGATCTTGAGTCCTAATACCAATCTCTAATTAAAGGAACCAGGGCTCCTTAGAGATATGGTTGATTCTGGGGTTGGGCAGGGGTGTATAGAAGAGCCTGCAGTATCAGAGTGCTAGAAAGTAAGTACTCTCACACACACACACACACACACACGTGCACTCAGTGGTGATGGTGTGTCAAAGGGACACTGGAGCTGACACAGAGAACTGCCAGTGGCCACAGCTGGAACAATTTGAGCACCAAAATGAAGGGGTGCTGGATTATAACCTAGAGTGTGATATGAGCATCCATGGGATCATACTGATATCAATATTTGATTGACTAAATAACTAAAAATGGGGGCAAATAGACAAACCTCCCATACAGAAGAATTCAAAATAATTTATGTACATACTCCCCTCTCAAGGAGGTGGATTGTGTCCCCATCCCTTAAGTGTGGGCTGCATATAGTGACTTACCTGCAAAGGTAAGAAAACAGGAAAAAGAGTGAGGAAGAAGAGTGAAAGTCAAGAAAACAGGAAAAAGAGTGACTTTGCAGTAGAGAAACCTGACAAACACCCCACCAGGCAAGCCAGGCAAATGAAGCTCGGTTGTGTTGACAACGCGTGCCTCCACCTCTGTGGCTTTCCCCTCCACACCCAGTCTGGAAAATACCGGACGAAGCCCACTTGATGGCCCTTCTACAAAACACCTGACAAGTCTCCCACAAAACTCCTCAAACCATCAAGGTCATGCGAACAAGGCTATCCTGACAAGGAAAGTCTGAGAAACTGTCACAGCCTGGAGGAGATGAAGGAGACACAATAACTAAATGTCCTGCGTTCTCCTGGATGGGGTCCTGGTACAGAAAAAAGACATTAAGTAAACGGTGAGGAAATAGGAACAAAATTTCGAGAGTGTAGGTATATGGGAACTTCCTGTACTATTGCTACAACTGTTCTACAAATCTAAAATCATTCTGAAATTACAGGTTTCTTTTTGAAAAAGTGAGAAGGGCTGTGCAAGTGAAGGGGACGGAGTAGGAGTGGAGTGGCGGTGGCGGGGGCCGCGCATGCAGAGGCCTCGCTGGGAGAGATGGGGGGGAGAGGGAATGACTGGCCCATAGAAGATTTTCAAAAACATGGATTTAGAAACCGTTTGGGTGCTGACTTCAACATTACTTAGTGCTACTGCTCTTTAAAATACCAGTCATATGCCATTACCTTTGCTTTGAGTGGAAAATTTCCCTGCGACTAACTGAGCACATGCAAGCAAAATTATTTGTGTTTTCAACTGGCAGTGTATTGTCTGTTGTTGAGGGCTCTGGAAACTACCTTGAACAGCAAAGGGAAGGCATCAGGGAAGGGCCCTGTCCTGGAGGAGGACGGGGTGGGTGAGCTCTGAAGTCCCCAGGGGCAGAGGAAGCTGACTGAGCCTACCAACAGGGGCCACCTGCTCTGTCCAGCTTTCTCCTGCCCTGTCATAGCCAAACATCAGGACTGCAGCCGCAGGTGGAAGAGGCTGCATTTTCTGCCTCTGGTGAGTCACAGAGGCCACAGTCTCCCGAAAGGGAGACCGCTAAGGTTTGGGCTTCTGCCTCTAGCCAACCTGTGGCCTCCTGGAAGCCAGGCGCTGCAGAGCTCTGTTCTTGGGCAGCCAGAGTTGAGGGTCTGTGGGTTGCTGGTGATGCTTCAGCCCAAGGCCAAGAGGGTGCCCTGATCCCAGCCAACTGTAGCCCCAAGAAGGACTACAGGATGGAAGTGGCTGCACATTCTCTTCTGCTCCTGCAAAGCAACACAGCACCCATGCCTTGTGGCCTGAAGCAAAGACCACATGGTCTATAGTGTGGACAAAGGCATGTCAGGTCAACACGAAAGGAGAGTCAGTCCAAGCACTTAGTCATATGACAGCCCACACCCCCGTGGACCCACGGCCTACACTCGTCCCGGCCTCAGTGCTTCACAAACATCCTCAGCCCAGCTGGTGAAGGCTGGTGTTCATCATACATCTCTCAAATTCTTGGCTTCAGGTTACTAGCTGAGACCTTGGCTTTTGCTACAGTTTAAAGATGTGCCTTTTAAGGATTGAATCATGTTCAATTTTCAGCAGCTGCTTTATGAGGTTGTATTTTCAGACAGCTTAGGTTAATTATTGTGTGATCATAAAAAATCACCTTTGGAGCTAGTTAAATTTACTGATGTTCCTGGGTCCCATCCCCAAGGAATGTCCTGGGGATAAGTATTTTTAATGTGCTTCCTGTGATGCAGATCTAAGTATCTAGGAAATGATATAGAAAGTTAAACCAACTATTTCCCCTAAGTTATAGTTCTCACACTTCTTAAAAAAATTAGAATGGGGAGGGAAGGGAGGTTGGGAATCCGAAACTGAATGTTACAAAATGTCAGCTAGCAGGAACCCAAGAGAACAAGTTCTCCAATCCACTAGAGAAGGAAGCTGGGTTTGGGAGGTGAAGGGTCTGACCGAGGTCATTTAACTGCAAGGCGCCAGAGCAGGATTGGAGGCCAAGTCCCCCAGCCTGCATTCATGATCCCAAGGTCCAAAGCTCTCTCCCTAGGCAGGTAGCAATTCTCATTCAAATTAAAAAAAGGACCTCTCAATTCTTTAAGGCTGAATCTCCCCTGGAAGTTTATTATACTTTGTATTCTCCTGCAAGCACTTCCAAAGATGCCCAAATAAAAACTGCAGAGTCATCACTGTGTTGGGGTGACTTGCTCTCCCCTCCCCAGACCCTCCTTTGCCTAAACCTCTTCCTCCCACATCCCAGCCTGGTTGTACTCCTGGGTTTCTCATGAGTTTGATGTCAGCCTCATGCCCTCTTCCCAACCCCAGTCCAGGACGACTCTCCCTGTGGAGTTTGCAGCCTCAGCCTGCTGTGCCTGGACCGAGCCTGGGGTGCCTGGCAAACCAGCAGGACCAACGGGTGGGGCTGTGCTGGGGTCCAGAAGCCTCGCCTATGGTCTCCAAGGGGTCAGGTCACAGAGCTCTCTCCTGAGCTATCGAGCCCACCCCTGGTGTAGGGGAGGGGAAGACTGAGGTCATGCGGTGTATTGACCACCTAGGGCTCCAGACGCCTCTCTCTGACCCCACCATCTTCAAATGACAGAAGAACACAGAGGTACTGGTTTTTGAATAGTTACTGTACATTGCGCGCTGGGTTGGTCAGTTGATGCGTATTATTTCCAGTTCTCACAATAGCGGTGTGAAAAGGCTGAGACTGTGGCTCAGAGAGGGTAAGTCTCTTGCCCTGGTCTCAGCCTACAGGAGACGGAGCTGGGACTCGATTGTGAGAAGAAAGCTCAGACTCCTTCCGCAGCACCACACTCCCACCCCATCTGCAAGCTGCAGAGCACATTCTTCAACTCCTACACGAGTTCTCTCGGAACATTTTTGGTTTTGTTCCCTTTCTGGAGGTTTCTTCTAGAAATAGTGGTTCTTGATAACATTCCAATGTCTCCTGATTGCTCAATACCCACATCATAAAGAAGCAGGGAGAACCATGCTTGTTCCTCTCAATTAGGTCATAATTTTGTGATTACCTGAGGACAAGAGAGTGATGGGAGGGGCCAAGGCTACACAGACTCACAAGTCCCCTTGGTCTGTCCCCAGGAGGGCACATTGCAGGGAGAGGAGGGGTATGAGCAGTGAGGCTGGAGAGAGAGCTGTGAGCCAGACATGGACAATTTTGAGTGTCAAGATCAAAAGTCGGCATTTTATCTTGCAGACAATAGAGAGTTCTGTCACTTTAAGCAGTGGAGAATCCGCATTATCCCTGTTAACACTTTTTCTCCAAGTTTGAAAGACAGGCTGGGCACGGTCCTCACACCCCACCACCCTCACCCTCTGTGCCCCACACGAATCGAATCCTCTCCCTCACACACTGCAGCCCTGGGCCGGGCACAGGGACACTGACCACCACACGACCCTCACCTCCCATCCCAGGCCGGCTGGTTCTTTCCCGTCACTTCCTTTCTCCACACCCGTGTGGCTGGTCAGCTCCTCCTTTCCTCAGCTGGCCAATTGCGATGTCCTCTGACCGGCCTCCGTGGTGAGCTGAGTTATGGCTTCCAAAAAGATAAGTGCCACTGAGCCCTGCTACCCGTGCACGACCTTATTTGGAACAGGGTCTCTGCAGATGTCATCAAGTTAGGACGAGGTCCTATTAGAGTAGGGTGGGCCTGAAATCCAGTGGGATTGGTATCCTCGCATGAAGAAGAAAAAAGGCAGACACACAGCGAGAAGGCCGTGTGATGACAGGGGCAGAGAGTGTCCACAGGCCAGGGAACACCAGGGATCACCAGTGACACTAGACTCTAAGAGAAAGGCATGGGACATATTTTCCCCCAGAGCCTTCTGGAAGAACGTGGACTGTGGAAGAACTGCTGTGAGAGAATAAACTTCCATTGTTGGAAGCCACCTCGTTTGTGGTGATTTGTTGAGATGGCCCCAGGAAATGAATACTGTCTCCCTGCCTCCATATTTGCCTGCCACCACCTGTCCTCCATGTAATTATCAGAGTGATCTTTCTAATTGCAAACTTGCCCTTGTCATTTTCTCATTTAAAAATGTTAGCGGCTCCCCATCCATTACCTACCTCGGGATAACATCCAAAAGCTGGCTGGCGCAATGGCTTACATCTGTAATCCTAGCACTTTGGGAGGCCGAGGGGGAGGAGGATGGCTTGAGGTCAGGAGTTTGGGACCAGCCTGAGCAAGAGCATAGACCTCATCTCTACAAAAAATAGAAAAATTAGCCAGGCGTGGTGGCACGCACCTGTAGTCCCAGCTGCTCAGGAGGCTGAGGCAGGAGGATTGCTTGAGCCCAGGAGTTTGAGGTTGCAGTGAGCTATGATGATGCCACTGCACTCTAGCCCAGGCAACTGAGCAAGACTCTGTCTCAAAAAACAAACAAACAAACAAAAAATAAAACAAAATCCAAAAGCCTTACCTCTTTGGTTGCCTCTCCTCTGCTCTGAGTGTTCCATGGGGAATTTTTTGGTTCTTGGTCTGTGATTGGCCTGCTGTTCACCTTTCTGTCTTCTCCTATCCTTACTTCATCTGCAAAGTGGCCTGGATCCATGCTCCTCCTCTGTGCCCCTCTGCGATTCTCCTGATCACTAACATGGAACGTCCTAGAAGTAGCAACAGACTATTCAATGCTTGTATCCACAGAGCCTATCACTGTGTCTGGAATAAGGAAGTGAAGAACAAGTGTTTGTTGGATGAGTATATAAATATATGAATGAATAACACAGATTCAGGGAAAACCATGGTTTCTATTTCCTGTAACTCTGCAGAGTTCAGAAGAGCATAAAAGGATTTGATATTAGAGGAAAGCACGACTTTCCACTCTTCCATTTACTATCTGTGTGACTCAGGGAAAATTACTTAACCTCTCTGAGATCATCTGTAAAGAAAGAAGCAATAACACATACATGACGGAATTACTGAGAAAAGGACAGGAGAGGCGTGGGTGAGGGAGAGCCTGGGCAATGCCTGGAGCACGCCGTAGGGCTGTTTCTTCCCTTCCCCAGTAAAACCCACTGGCTCGTTATGGAACCGTGGATTAGCATATTCCACGTCTGAAATCTCATAAACACTAAGAAGAAATTGCCCTTTGTTTTTCCTCCGCCAGGACATGCACGAGAATGACCTCTGCAGTGGAAACTTCTCTAATTACTTGTGCAGAACAATAGCAAAAGCCACGAGGAGGTCCATTTAAACACGGGAGGAGCAATTAATCACAGCCCCTTGGAATATTACTTTGGGTCCTGAACTCAGTTTGCCTTATATACAGGAAATGAAATGCGGTAATTATGGCCGTCACTTGAGACTCCAGCGTCCTGGCTGCAATTCCCCAATCCTTCGTCATTTCATTTCGGCTATGTCTGTACGACGCCAAAACATCTGGCTAAAAAGTAAAAAATGCCATCCATTTTTCAACTGATGACTCACTGAATATTCTACCTTTCCTTTTTTTTAAAATCTTGGTAAAATACCCATAATATTTACTATTTAACCATTTTTAAGTGTACAATTTAGTAGCATTAAGTAAATTCACATTGCTGTGCAACTATCACTACCAACAATCTCCAGAACTTGTTCATCATCCCCAGTAGAAACTCTGTACCCTTAAATGATAACTTTCAATTTCTCCCTCCTCCCAGCCCCTGCTGACCACCCTTCTACTTTCTGTCTCTAAATTTTATTATTCCAGGTTCCTCATATAAGTGGAATCATGCAGTGTTTATCCTTTTGTAAATGGCTAATTTAACTTAGCATAATATCCTCAAGGTTTATCCCTCTTGTAGCATGTGTGAGAATTTTCTTCATTTTTAAAGCTGAATAATATTCCTTTGTATATATGTACCACATTTTATTCATCCATTCATTAGCTGACAGACACTTGTGTGCTTCCACCTTTCGGCTACTGTGAATGATGCTGCTCTGAACGTGGGTGTGCAAATATCTGTTCAAGTCCTTGTTTGCTTTCAATTCTTTTGGGTATGTGCCCAAAATGGAATTGCTGGATCATATGGGAATTCTATTTGTATTTTTTGGCGGAATCACCTACTGTTTTTCACAGCAGTTACAGTATCTCACATTCCCACTTTCCCAATGCACAAGGGTTCCAGTGTACCTACATCCTCACCAAAACTTCTTACTTTCTTTGTTTTTTAATAATAGCCATACCAATGGGTGTGAAGTTTACTTTTTATTTTTCATGTGTTGCACGAATTTACATTTTTACATGATCATTCATTCCTTCCTTCAGTCTCTCCATTTCCTCACCGATCATATATTCTAGTCGGTTTATCTGAACACCTTGCCCAACCTGTGTTCAGCACTCAGTATGCCAAGGATTCTAGATTTTCACATTTCTGACCAGTTCATCCTACAAATTTCTGCAGCTCAAGCAGAGCACAGCACAATGAGAAACTGAGAAGGAGGTGGCATTAGGGGGTGACTAGCGAGGACGGAGGAATGTTTCCTCTCCTGAGAGCCAGGTGCTGACTCCCACGTGACCCTGGCACTGTCTGCATCCTCTGATTGATCCTTCGGTGACTTTGTTGTTGAGGGGACTGTGAGCTTTGGAGGAAATGGATGCCACCTACCAATCTGTGTATCCTAGTACTCAGTCAAGACCAACTCATGTCAAATGCTCAACTATTTTTTTCTAATAAATTTCATTTAAGTAAGTTAAATGAATTAGTGAACAATTAACATTTTTATACAAGCAGAAGAAGCAGTAAGAAAAGCAAACTAAATTTTCTCGTCAAAACAATTCTATCTAGAGAAAAATTTACAAACTTCTGTCTGTGCAGTTTTAGTTCACATGATATTAGTGACGGTGGCTTACTTGGTCTCCTAGGGTTCTGAACACTTTCCCAAGGCCATTTTAAAGGTTAATTTGAATCTGGACACCTAATCTCTGGTCTCTGCCTGGAGATGTGGCTCCAGGGGCAGTGACATGCTGGCTGCTGCTGAGAGCTGTCCATCCATGATGGATCTAGCTGTTTGCTGAACCCGCCAGCCAGCAGCCAAAGGCTCGCTACAGAAGTGCCCAGTGCAGGGGAGTTTTTGAGTTGTTGAACTCCTCATTCCTGCCTGTGCTTTGTATTTGAGCCCATTTTTGTTTACTTATGAGGCAATATCAGAGACAAAAAGGCCAAGCTCATCTTCTGGTGACATAAGTGTGGTCTTCGGCTTTATAATTTTCATCTTTTATTACCAACAACAGAAGCTCTGGGATGGCCAATTCCTAAACTTCCACCAACATGTCAGACTGAGTTCTCCCTCACCATGTCAGGAAACAATTTTGTGTGTGTGTTTCATGTTTCTTGTGGCTGCCTTTGTTCCAGACTGTCTTTATAAGAATGCTTCTACAGAGAGGAGCCCTGGAAGATAGTGTGCCCCTCCAGAGCAAAGGGCAGGCTCGTTTACTGTCCAGTAAAATAAAAATAATATCTCCCTCTGGGGCAAAGGTTAGGCAGGGCAGGTTTGTTTACTACATGTTATAAAATACTCAGACTCCCTAAATTGAGTATTTCTCAGCTGTGATGCAAATTCACTGTATGTGGAGTACCCACCTGGTCCCCTCTCTGTCACCTCTATGGGATGCTGGGGAGCAAGGGGAATCGATGCCAGTATGCTGATGCTCATGCTGCTTGCTGTGCTGTGATTAATAAAGTCCTTTGTCTCTGACCTGGGAGTCTCATATCTTCTGCCACCACCCATGAAACTGTGGCAGGTTACACTTGTTACTTTGTAACTAGGGTAAAATCTCAGACCTGAGACCCCTCCTGATTCCTGGTGGGCGTACACACTGCCTTTATGGAATGTCACGATTGTGTCTTGGTCCTGTACTCATGCTGCCTTCCTTTGCCCCAGCCTGGGTTCCGGGAGTCCATGCACACCTGTCTTCCACCCATGTCCGTTTTTCTACCCAACAGTAACTTCTGGGAACAACCTACAAATGTCCAGACTGGGACTGGTCATGAGGAAAGAGAGAAAGGAGAAAGTCATTCTGAAGATGAAAATGGACCCCGCAGGCTCTTCGGGAAACGCTGGTAACAGGAATAGTATTGCCATTGCTTCCCGACACCTCATTCTCCAGATGTCTGCTCCCTCCAAGGCTCTGCCATGAAATACATTGTCCCAGGGAATTTCGCACTGGTATTTCTTGAACACAAAGGTCATTGATCAAGGTTAGTCTCAAAGTTGACTTTCTCAGGCCTTTATGGGTGCAGTAATCCTGGCAGCCAGCTGGGCCTTTGTCCAGGGGCAGGCTATAGGGTTCCTTATTGAGCAGCGTGGGGAAAGAACAGGAACGCAGCCTGGGGCTGGCCAAGCTGTGTGTCATGGTTCGTGGCTGCATCCTCTGAGAGTGGGCAACATTTTCTCGTTCTCACAAAGGTTCCTTGTTGACTAGCAGAGACAAAGCCAGGCTTTTTAGGAGAAGAAAGAGGGATTTTTAAATTCCCAAGCTGCCAGTTTTAGACATAAAGACTGCAGCTTTCCAAGCCTCTGATTATAGAATTTTATTGCAAGTCAGGATAAAAAGTGAGGGAGTTCTCCAACCAGACTGAAAGAGGAACAAGAGATCCTGGCTCTCCTGGGCCTGGGCCAGGAGTTGGCAAGGAAGGGGCAGGATATAGAGGGAGGGTGAGGAGGCCAACCCTCAGGCTCCACAGCCCACCAGCACCGTGAGGCTTGTCCTCAAGTTAGAGAATAGTCAGGAGTGGGACAGGGAGACAGTTAGGAGGCTACTGCTCTACGGGTAGTCACTTAACACTCTGGGGCACCCCCATATCTTCCTGGCTGCTTCTAAAGCTTTCTCTAACTCTGGCCACCCTGGCCTTCGTGTTGTTTTGCAAATACACCAGACATGTTCTTGCCACAGGACCTTTGCATGTGCTGTCCCCTTTGTCTGAAAGACTCTTTGACCAGATATTCTCATGGCTCACCTCCTACCAATTCTAGGTTTCCATTCAAATCTTCTCAAACACCAGAAAAGGCTTCCCTGACACTCATTAAAATAGCACCCTCCCATCCCAATGGTCCCCATTGCCCTTCAGGGACATCCTTTCCCCAACAGCATGTATCACCCCCTGACTTACTGTGGATTCTACTTGTTAGCTTATTGTCTTTTTGCTCCCACTAGACTGGGGACTTTGTTTTATTTGTTGCTCCATCTCCAGTGCCAACAACAGTGCCTGGCACAGAACGATCACTTGATACATATTTGATGGATGAATACATGAGTGAATGGGGCTCTAGGCTAACGGCAGAAGCCCCATCTTGGCTCAGTGTTGGACTCAGTACAGGCTGGGAGTGTTGGAGGGTGTCTAGATGGCTGGGTCTGAGCAGTCCTCCTGGCCTCTGAATTCTAGGCCAAGCATGCATGGGGCTGGGACCTCCCAATTGCCAGATAAGAGCACTTGAAGTGCAATGTTGACCCACAACGATCTAGGATCTGGAAGAGATGGGCCCTGGAGGTGACAATGGCCAAAGGCCCAGCCAGGCTGGTGGCAGCAGTGGTGGATGGTATGAGAGCAGCCAGGATCCCTGGTGCCTCAGTGTCCTCACCACAGACCACAGCAGAACTCACACACCCGCTGCACACTAACCGTCCTCAGGCCGCCGTTCACCTGGTCCCCAGGACTCACACCCAGACCACCAGCTAGAGAAAGAGATCAGGAGCAATGACTCAAATGGAGAGCTGAACTTGGAATTGACTATTTATCAAAAGAGATGATTCAAGCCAGAAACAAACTGCAATGCTGCTTACTGGAAAGCCCCAGTTGCCTTCCCTGGCCCTTTACCCACTCCCCAGCTGGGGGTGTTCATATAGAAGACTAAAGCAGTTGCAGGAAAATTTAAACAAACAAACAGCATGTTCTCTGCACATTTGAGTGCTGTGTGTTAAAATATGGGACCCGGTTATTACCCTTGAGCCTGATACAAGCTGGAGGAGGGGCTCCCTGGGAGGTGCCCCTGCAGCCAGGCAGCCTGCGGTGTGTCTCTCTTACCCACGGCTCCTGCTTAGATTAAGTCCACGGCTGCCGCCTCCAGACGCCCTGGAACTTTTCCTAGTGGGAATGGCTGTGGGGGCTGGAAGGGTGTCTTGCCGAGTGACTTATGTGCCAGGTATTTCTTTAGAACTTTGCACAGACTCCCCACTACTTTGGGGATCCCACTGGAGCCTCTGAAATTAAAATCCCACACTGAAAATATTTTACTGCCCTCCAGGTGAAGGAGAGATGTGATCCGACACAGGAGAGCATGAGCCATCTGGGCTTTGCTTGGAACAGGTAGGTTTCTAGCTCATTCTCACGTGAATAAGTAAGACTTAAGTGGTCAAAGATGCAATCAATGTGAATTTTGAATTTCAGTGAAAAACAGACCAGTTAAAGAATTAAAATGATTAATATGATAGTCTCTACTACAACCAAAAATTCTCATGGAGCAGTGGTCCTCAACTGGGGGCAATTATGCCCCTACCCTAGGGACATTTGGGGGTGTCTAGAGGCATTTTGGGCTGTCACAACGTGGGAGGTTGATATTGGCACCCAGTGCACTGAGGCCACAAATGCTCTTTAACATCCTACAATGCATAGCCCCGACCTCACAGCCAGGAAGGAGCTACCCTGAATGTTCCTAGCGCCCAAGTTGAGAAACCTGCTTACAGAGCCTGTTAGCTTTTGCAAAGCACTTTAGAATCTGTTCTTTCAATGATGTCTCACAAACACCCTGCAAGGTAACACAGGTAGGTATAGCTGTGCCCATTTTGCAGAAGGCCCGGGGGCTCAGAGATGGCCAGTGAGCTTCCCAGGCCACCATGGAATGAAGGGCTGGGGCAGCAGCTCCCTCTCCACAGCCTGGCTCCCTTGGGGTCACCCCGCCAGCTGCAGGCATTTTTCTACTCAGTATTTGTTAGTTTTGAAAAAGGGAATAAAAACGTCAACATTTTTTGAGCGCCTACCATGTGCCAGGCATGGAGACCAAAATCTTTGCTCTCAGGAAAGTTACAGTACAGCAGGAAGCAGTTAAAAAACAAGATGATGTGTAAAATAGATGGCATGCCAGATTATAGGGGCTAAGAAGAATAGGGAGGGAAGAGAGGTGGTAGAGCTGGGGGGTGGGGACCGAATTGCAGTTTTAGATAGTATGGCCAGGGAAGGCCTCAGCAAGATGGTATCTGAGTGAAGACTTGAATAAAGTGAGGGAGCCAGGCATGTGGCTGCCTGGAGAAGGGGTTCCAGGAGAAGGGGCAGCAAGTGCAAAGGCCCTGAGGCAGAGCAGGCCTGGCGTGTGATGGTCAGTGTGGCCAGCTGGACACATGAGGGAGAGAGAGAGCAGGACATGAGGCCACCGACCTCATGAGGGGAGGAGGGGTGGGAGCAAATCGTAGATGCCCAAAGTTCATTTCAAGGACTTTGGCTTTCATCAGAGAAACAGGGAGCCACTGCAGGATCTCAGCAGAGTTTTAGGGGAATCTTTGGCTTTTAACTCGATCACTCTGGCTGCTGTGTGGGGAATAGACTGCAGGAAGAGGCAGTGAATTTTTTCAGTTTCATTTTTGCCAGCTGTCCTAATTTCCTCAATTCCTTTTTTTTCTTAAAATAAATTCTGTGATGATGTGAACAAGGAGGAAAAAATATAGTTGTGGAGGAGCACCAAGGAGAGCCCCCGAAATAGGCTGGGTGGTGAACCAGGAGAAGAGCAGCTATGAGGGAGGAGAAAACCCAGTGTGCTGCCAGGGCCTCCCTGTAGATCCGCAGGCGCCAGCCGTGCATGGAGCGGGGCCATACACAGAACTCGAGATCCCAGAGCATCTACAACCGCCCTGCGTGGACAGAGGCTGCGAGGCTGGGGGGTGACATCATTTCCTCCAGGATGAGCAGGGCTTCTCGAGAAAATTCAGAAAATTATTCTCCTCTGATTAGTTTTCATTTCATAATGGTTTGTGTGTCATTAATTTACCTGTCTTATCAAAAGTCCACAGCCGGTTTATATTAAGATATAAGCCCCTGAGCTTGAGATTCTCAGAGGCTAAGTCTAAACTTCCCATTAACTAATACCTGCATTTGTTAAGACAGCTACATTGCCAACTGAGTGGGGCAGGACATTTGAACAAAACCCATTAAATTGCTGAGTCCTTGGGGATGCGGAGTTTTGATTTCCATCTTATCATGAAACCAAAAATGTAAAGAAGTATGACCAATTAATCTATTTTTGTTTTATCAGAAAAAATCAATCCGTGTGTATTTATGTGGCAGCTCCTCAGAGCAGGTGAGAGAGAGGTGCAGGGTGCCGACCCCTGCGTGCTCTCAGGAGGACGGGACTGGGGAGCCTCCTGTGTGCTCTCGCAGGTCTTGGGGCATGTCTGCTGGGGGTGCATCAGCCTACTGTCTGCAAGCCAGTGTGACCCTCCAAGGGAGACGTTTACAGCCAATGTAATATGAAACCTGAGGCAGACAGTCATCCAAACTCACGAGCCAAGCTTGGCCTCCAGTGCGTTTTGCACAGCTGGTCCCCGTGGAGTTTCAGGAGAAAACAAGATTTGCACTACGTATGAAAACAGGGAGGCGGCATGTAAAAGCACACATTTCCAGATGCCCTTGAAAAATCAGAACATTTTACAAAACTGGACACACCTCCAGTGTGGGGACAAGGATGCTAGGTGAGAAGCAGCCCCATGCGGGCCCCCCAGCCTCACCACAGCTCCCTATGTCCCCAGCTACGGGAAGGAGGGCTGCAGCTCATTTATCACCATACGTGCATTGTTTCTTTTCCCTTTTAGTAGAGAAATATTTCTCTGTGTTTATGTTTCTATCAAAAGTGGGAAATCAAAAGAGGCATGTGCTTCCCCCAGAATGATAGGGGTCTGTTCTTTGGGGAAAGGAAGAGTATCCCCATGTGTTGGGGTGCATGTCATGGCTGCGTGTTTTCCTTCTGCTCAGCCAATTCCCTCACTCACTGCACTGCCAGACCCCTGCCGCACCCAGGGTGTGTGATCAGTGCTCCCTCAGTGGGCAATTCGCGTCCTGGGATGAGGACCCTCCAGGCCACTTGGTGCCTGACTCGTGAGTAGCACCCAGACCTTGGGCAAAGTCCTGGGGAGCCAGAAGGTGATGCTCACCTCTGCCCTTCCAACCTCACCATTGCTGTGGAGTCACCAGATGAGAGGGTAGGCACAGGGGACTGGGAAAACTGTTACGTTCTGCCTTGACAAGAGCAATTCCTAGGAAAGCAGGGATCTGAGCGTGGCACTTGCGGGAAGTCAGGGCCAAGGGAGGGGGTGCCGCCTGCAGGGCTGCTCTGCTTCCCTCTGGAGGATGGAGGGCCGGCAACTGCCTTGTCGCTCTCCTGCTGTGTCCTCAGGCGGGCCCCTGAGTAAGAACACCCAAAAGTAGAAGGCAAGATGTCGGTATTTCTCTAGCGCTGTAAAATTTCCAAAATGTTCCCCAGGACAGTGTCTCCTTTGCCTTTCATTTCAACCTACCTGAAGGGGCTGCAGTATCACAGGCCGGCCCCCACACCTGCAGGCTCCGTGACTTCCCGCGACCCCACTCTGCCCCCACCCTGTGCGGGCCTTCATTAGTTCAATGTGACAAGCATTCTCTCTGTGAAGGAAGCAAACGTCTCTTCTATTCTGAGCCTTTAACTCGTGATAGAATCTTACACTTGCCTCTACTGTTTTTGTCATGCCAGGGGTGCACACCACCAGGACAGGCGGTTTTAGAAAAGCAAGCCCCCAAACTTAACCTCCATTCCTGCCGTCCTTCTCCCCCACCTGGCACCTGTGTGGAGGGCAGGCCTGGTGAATTCCCCAGAGCTCTGTCCAGTCTTGTTTTCCTCCCTTTCGGAGATAGGGTTTCCACCATTTCCTACAGGAGATTTTCCCCCAGTTTATCATCTCTGACGTTTATAGCAGGAAGATTGGGGTCGTTGGGAATACTGGGCTGGGAAGTGGAGCCAGCTGACTTGCACAGAGACACTTACACGGGGCAAATAGGAAAGTTCCAAGCAACTCAATACCTGGAAGGTATCCGAGGATCAATAAAGCTATAATCACAGCTAATCTTTGTGGAAGGGCGCAGAATCCCCGAGGCCGGGCTGGGTGCGTGTTTACAGAGCCATTCCTCAGCCCCTGATTTATGGCAGCCCTGGTCAGAAGAGGCAGTGAGGCCGGAGCTCTGTGGCTCTCAAGAACAATAACAGCTCGCCCTGGGGAAGCAGGCCCAGGGCCAGCCCTGTCTCCTCACACCAACTGTCTTCTTAAATAATAGCCTTGTTGAGATATAATTCACATACCATACAAGTTACCTATTTAAAGTATACAATTCAATGGGTTTTAGCATATTCACAGATTTGTGCAACCATGACCACCATCAATTTTAGAACATTTTCATGACCCCCCCCAAAGAACCCCGTATACATTAGCAGTCACTCCCCTTCCCCCGGCCCCATTCCCAGGTGACCACTTTCTGTGTCTGTGGGTTTGCCTAGTGTGGGCATTTCACATAAGTGGAATCATACACTCTATGGTCCTTTGTGGTCAGCTTCTTTCACTTAGTATGTTTTCAAGGTTCATCCGTGCTGCAGCATGTATTAGTACCGTGTTCCACACGAGCCAGCCATCTTACTCCTAGGCAAATACCCAAGACATATGAAAATACATCTACGTAGAAACCTGCCCACGAGCACTCGTAGCAGCATTATTCACAATAGCCAAGGAGTGGAAACAATGCAGACATTCGTCAGGTGATGAACAGAGTGGTAAGCCCATTCAATGGAATATGATTCAGCCATAAAAAGAATGAAGTACTGACACAAGCTGCAACGTGGACAGACCTTGAGAACATTAGGAAAGAAGTCAGCCATGAGAGACCGCAGACGGTATGATTCCGTTTATGCGTAATACCTAGAAAAGGCAAATCTGCAGAGACAGAAAGGTTGGTGGTCACCAGGACTGGGGGAAGGAATGAGGGCAAATGTCCACTCATGAACACAGGGTTTCTTATCGGGGTGATGAAAACGTTCTGCAATTAAAGGTGGTGCTGGTGGCACAACCTGGTGACTCGGTTAAAAAGCACTTACTGTACACCCTACATGGGTGAATCTTATAGAAAATAAATTGCATCTCAACAGAAGATTTGTAAAAGGAGTATATGGAGAAAAAAGAAGAAATGAAGAAGACCAAGGAGAGCTCTTCTGGCCCAGAAAAGACGGTACAGAACTGTTTCCCCTCATCTCTGTACCAGGTACAGCAATAGGCCCTGGAAATAACACAACAGGCAGCCAAATGGAGAGGTGGTGAGAAGAATGACAGTGGCCTTGAGACCCCAGGGCTGGGGGAAGGACACAGCTGCAGTGTCTTAAGTCCCACTCAGCAGAAGACAGAGACCACCCCTGGTGTTCCTCACCCCCCACCAAGCGACAGAAGCCACCCAGGTAGGCTCTTCCCACTGGATTGGAGGAGGGTTCCTGTGACCAGATGACCTGCTAGGTCAGGGGTCCCCAACCTTTTTGGCACTAGGGACCAGTTTCATAGAAGACAATTTTTCCACGGATGGGGGTGGGGGGATGGTTTCGGGATGATTCAAGTGCGTTACATTTATTGTGCAGTTAGACCTCTCTGCTAATGATAATCTGTATTTGCAGCTGCTCCCCAGCACTAGCATCACCGCCTCAGCTGTACCTCAGATCACCAGGCATTAGATTCTCATGAGGAGCATGCAACCTAGATCCCTTGCATACGCAGTTTACAGTAGGGTTCATATTCCTATGAGAATCTAATGCCACCACTGATGTGAAAGGAGGCAGAGCTTATGCGGTGATGTGAGCAATCGGGAGCAGCTGTAAATACAGATGAAGCTTCACTCGCTCACCCGCTGCTCACTTCCTGCTGTGTGGCCCAGTTCCTAACAGGCCACAGATTGGTACCAGTCCTCAGCCCAGGGGTGGGGACTGCAGAGCTAGGTGATCAGCTGGGGACCCCATTACCAAAATAAACAGCAAAGGGAAGAGCTCTCCACCCCCCACACTCAGGCCTGAGACTTTTCCCTCCACTGGAGGCTTCCTAGACCAGGTGGCATGGGCAAGGGTATCTCCCCACAATAAGTGTCACAGCCCAGAGACCCTCTTTTTCCCCAGGGGGCTGATATGCTCTTCTCCCACTAGAGATACCAGGGCAGCTGGGGGGGTCACTGTTAAAGGGAGCCCATCACAACAAGCATCTGGCCAAAGAAGCCGCTTGTCCCCTTGGGCCTGACGTGCCCCTACCCACTAGGAGACAGCCAGTGCTCCATCTGGAAATACCCCTCCTACTACTCAGGTGGCATTGGCAGGACCTGGGGGAGCCCCAGAGGCAGCAAATGAATGAGCAGGCCACAATGACATGGGAAAAGCCTTGAAAAATAAACTGTCATTGGAACCACAGCCCACAAAATAGGCTAGTTCCCATGTGCTAAAACTAAGCATGGTGACTGCCTGCCAAAATAAATGATTTAATAGGTTCAAGAGTCTCCTAACATCAGCTATCAACCTACTTCTGTGTGGGCACAACTGAGTCCTGCACTGTCCCATGAGCTCTGGCAGCACAAGGGCCGTGTTTTTGTTGTATTTTAAAATTTTCACTCATTATTTTGCAGATTGCAAAGTGATGTATGTGCATTGTAGAAAACATGAACAATAAAGAGTAATAAAGAAGAAATTATAAGTCACCTGTATTCCCACCAGAGAGAATATATGTATTTATGCTTGCATGCATGGATGTGCACATGTGTATGGATCTATGTTATTCATATACCCTTCCAGTCTCCTTATTTTTATAGGAAGAAAGTTTTTCTCTTATAGAAAATAACATTCTCTGTATAATATATTTGTAACGTGCCTTTCTTCCTATATAATATGTTCCTTATCCAAATCACTAAGTGCTCTTTCTGCATTATTTTTAGTGGTTACATAATATTTAATCACATTCCTATAAAGAATATGTTTCAGTTACATTTGGACCACCTACCTTGGCACAGTACACTATAGGTGCTCAATAAATGTTGGATGAATGAATGGACAGAGCTATGTGGCCAGGCTGAAGGCCACAACACCTGGTGAGTCCTTTGCTGGGCGTTCATGTCTCCTGGCCTGGGCCTGGAAAAAGCCTGTGTCTGGGCTTGTGGGCAGTCCCCAGGAGGGGTCGTGGTTCCCGTGTTGAAGGCTCTCCAGTGTTTCCAAGTGGACGCTCAGCCTTGGTCCTCCAGATGCCACCAGAAAGGGAGGCCACTTCTGGCCCGCCCGCGAAAGCTTGCTGCAAGATACCTTGCCATTCTGCCCCCATCCAACTCGTTCTTGTACCTCCAGGCCACCCTGCTCTGGCTCATGTGGTTTCTCAATCTGAGTAGCGCACCCCACACTTCCTACTGGAAAACCCCAATCTGACATCAAGCCCCAGCTCCAGAGACATCTGTGTGCACCTTCTCTGATCCCCTCCGACACCCCCACTGAGCTCCCTGGCACTCAGTGCAAGCCTCGGGCAGAAGCCTGGGCCATCTGTTGGGCAAATGTGTTCTCGTGTCCGTCCCCCTCATTAGACTGCAGATGTGCAGCCCAGCCTTGGCCCTCAGTGAATGCTCCTGGAAGGACTAATGGGTGGGGCGGGCCCGCCTGCCTTTGCAGAAGGGCAGAGAGCCTCACGCCCCACAGCAACTGACCTTGCAGCTCTGGAGGGGAGCGGGATGGCAGCTGCCTGGACCAGGGCTGGCGTCCCCAGGGAACATTTGCCCTTGCTGTGCCGTGCCCAGGATGCCAGAAAGTTGCCAGAGCAGGGAGAAGAGGAGGATCCCTTGGCGTGTTTCCTAACCATGTTTTATGAAAGGGAAAGTCATCTTTATTGCATTTAACTTAGACAAGGAGGTTACGGGCACTTCATCTGGTGCTCACTTCGGAGCAGCTGTTCAGCATTACGGAGCAGAAGGATGAGCGACTCGTGTTCCTTGCTTCATGCCAGAGAATCCAAATAAACAGACACAATGGCGTCTCTCCCGACAGGCAGAGTTCCTGGAGCCGGGAGGCTTTCTCCTAGGGGAAGACTTCTCCCCAGGTCTAAGTCCCAAGATTTTTTTTTCTTTTTACCCTGAGCCTTCATTTAGTCAATGGATATTTTTGGTGCTGATTCTGAGCCAGTCCAGGGCTGAAGCTGGGAGCTGGGGTTCAGAGATGAGTCAGACCAGAGTTGCCATGTTGCAGTGGATTTTTCTACTAGAATAAGACACAGGAGCAGAGGTTAAGTAAGCTTAAGCAAGTAAGTGAGCAAGCTCAAGCAGCAAAGGAATTTACTGAACGTGTATAGGGATACTCCCAGGATTCATAAGCAGGCTGGTGAACAAGACTTGAAGAACTGACTGGACCCTAGGGAGGTTAGACAACAGGGAGAGCATCCCAGGCAAGCCATCGGAGCAGTTTTTGGATGCCATCCCTGGGCCTTTGGCTGTCCTGAATATTCTCTCAAGTGTCCCTGAATGTTTATGTCACTCTCTCCAAATTCAAGGTAGTAAATGGGAGCAACGGATTGGCTCAGTCCAGGTCACCTGCCTGCACTCCGGGTGTTGGTGCACAGAGAGGACTAGCAGGTGCTTTTGAATGCCGAGGAGAGAGTGGCCTCACAGTGGGACCCTCCCACAGCCGGCACTTCTATTGGGATTTCTTCCTTTAAAATTGATCTTCTGGTTATAAAGGAGGTATACCCAGGGTCTTCAAAGGTAAGGGTGAAGTTCTATTTCTTAAGCTGGACGTGAATTTTTGGTGTGGGGGACACACTATTCAACCCAGTGAAGTGGGATAAATAAATGCATTCCTCCCAGGCCTCAGCAGAAAGCAAGCCTGGGACACAGCTAGGGAGAGTTCGGATTTGGAAATAGATGTCATCTAAAGGTGTTTGCATTTTAAATCTTTTGTTTTCCAATGACTTCAATTTAAATTCAAATGTAAAGTTCTTAGTGGTCAAGGTTATGTTTTTCTGGGTAGTTAAGGCAGAGTTTGCTTCAATTTTGCAAAAAAAAAAAACAAAAACTTTGACCTGCCAGTAACTGGAAGAAACACATTTCTAATCTCAAGAAAACTGAAGTCAACTCTCTATGCGGTTTCTAGCCACGTAACAAGGATTTAGAGTCCAGAAAGATGGTGGTCCTGAGCTGTCTAGTCGTATCTTCCTTAAATTACAGCAAAACCACAAAATTACTCTGCAGAGTGAAGAATGATTGCCAAGCTTCTCGTGTTGTTCTCATGGCTCCTTCCTTCACACATGCCTGGTGAGACTCCTCCAGCACGCACGTATGATTCACGTCCGAGCATTTTCAGTATCGCTCATTGTTTTTATGAGCTATCATCCATTTTCCCCCTGGATAACCCAAACATACAGCATCACCTGAGCATCATTAGAACCTCAAGTTGCTGCTACAAATATTTACTTATTCAACATATATTTGTTGGGTGCCTACTAAGCTCTGTAGCCAAGGGGATGAGGACAAATAGACCTGGCCCTTCCCTGGAGATTAGTTCTGGGGTGGGAGATGGGTCAGCAGAGGACGATTGGAATTCAGCATGATAAGCACTCCAAGTGGGTTAATCACAGGGCGCCACAGGAGCATGTGCCACGGTGCCTCTACCCTAGCCGGGGAAATTGAGGCAAGAGGCCTAGGCTGCTCAGTGGGAGGGAGGGTAGAGAGGAAAGGAAGCATGGGGTAGTGGTGAGGAGCAGAGCTGCTTGGACCCTGGACTGTGTGGATGTGGGGTGCAGCGATGTGGGAGGAGAGAGTGAAGGGGACCCTGCTATTCATATAAGAAATAGGAGGGTGAGCCATTTGGAGGAGCAGGGCGGGGAAAAGAGTGAGTTCAGCTTTACATATATTGGTTTTGTTGCCAAAGAAACATTCAAGAGGAGCTTCCCAGTTGAGAGTTTGAATCCCGAGCGCTCTGGGAGGCAGATTTGTATTTCAAAGTCATCAGCACGTACATGATCCACAGATGGGAGTAGAAAAGCAAATCCGGAGACCAGGTCCAGGCAGAAGCTGTTCTAGGATGGGGCCAAAGCACGCCCACTGTTAACAGGCAGGTGGGGGAGGAAAAGTCCCTGAGAGAAGCGTTCCCCAAGCACAGTCAATATTTTGTCCAAACGAACCTGCAGCTCCCTAGTAAATCTCTGTTGTCAGAGTGTGGTGGCCCTTTGATTTGACTCAGAGCCCAGCTCAGCTCAGCTGGAAAAGTGGGGAGGGTGGGGGAGGAAGCCTACCCCCAGGACATTACTGAACCAACAGCACACTGCTGGCAGCATCTCAGCTGCCTGAAGCTGCGATTTTATTTAGGGCAAACAAGAGTCCGACTGGGAATTTAAAAGGAAATCCTGGACAACTAGGCTAGCATAGGAAACTTCGAAAAGCTCTGACATGTTCCTGGGGATGTAAAAGGCTGCACACGTGCACACAGCTGTGCACATGCACAGGAAAGATGTGGGAAAGGAGAAGTCACCAGTCACTCACCTCTGGCCGACCACAAGGACCTGGGCAAGCCGACGCCACCTGGAACGTTGCCTGAAGTTTGCAGACTCGCCTTCTCACGTGCACCTTCTTCGCAAGGCATGGAAGACATACAGGCAAGGCATTTAAGGAGATCTTCTCACCAATCATTGGCTGTCTGATAAATTATACCAACCCGGGTATGACCCCTGGGAATCCAGACTTAAAAATAGAAACAAGAACTTCAAAAAAAGGTAGCAAAGGACTCAGTAGCCGCACACCACAAGGAATAGAGGAATCTGCAAACTCAGTCCAGAAAAGTTACTACACAAATAATCAGCAAAGAGGAAAAACAACAACAATAAACCAGCAACAAAAAATAAATTTTGAGGGAGGAATCTGAAGCCGGAGTTGTTAATAATATATTAACTCATATGTCCAGCTTTCAATAAAAAATTGCAAGACATGCAAAGAAGCAAGAAAGTATGCCACATATATGAAACAAAAGCAAGCAACAGAAAATGTCCTTAAGGGGGCACAGACTTTGGATTTACTATACAAAGACTATAAATCAGTTAGTATAAATATGTTCAAAGATAAATATTTATAATATAAATACAAATATTTCTATGTTATAAATATATATGTACATAATGTAAATATAAGTATTTATATTTATATAATATGTCTAAGATTAAAAGAAAGTATGACAATAATGTCCTACCAAACAGAGAATATCAATAAGGAGAAAGTTCATATCTATATATACACCCATGAGAGTACTTCAAAAAAGAAAGGAAAAATGGGATTAAAAGATAAAAATAAAAATAGAAACTTTATTTCTCCACATAAGCTCTATCAAGTTCAAGACATTTTTGTAAGCAATGAACCAGCCATTTAGTCCATTCCTAAGAACTGAGAGTCCTAGAAATTCAACCATGTCAATTCAATCTTTTTTACATTATTAACTGAAAAAAAAAATGGGTGACCTTTAAAGATTTTTTTGAGACTATGAAACAAAAAGAAGTCAGAAGGAGCCAAATCAGGACTCTAAGGTAGAAACGCTTACAAAATTGCCCTTGTTTGATAAGAGGAATGAGCAGGAGCATTGTTGTGGTGGAGAAGGACTCTCTGGGGAAGATTTCCCAGGCATTTTTCTGCTGAAGTTTTGGCTAACTTTCTCAAAGTGCTCTCATAATAAGCAGATGTTATTGTTCTTTGGCCCTCCAGAAAGCCAATGAGCAAAATGCAAAAAAACCTGTTGCCATGACCTTTACTCTTGACTGGTCTGCTTTTGCTTTGACTGAACCACTTTCACCTCTTGGAAACCATTACTTTGTGCTTTGTCTCCAGGATTATACTGGTGAAGCCATGTTTCATCTCCTCTTGCAAAGATGAAGAAATGCTTCAGGACTTGATCCCGCTTGTTTAAAATTTCCATTGAAAGCTCTTCTCTTGTTGCAGCTGATCTGTGTGCAACAATTTTCACACCCATTGAATGGAAAGTTTGCTCAACTTTAATTTTTTGGTCAGAATTGTGTAGGATGAACCACTTGAGATGTGTGTGGTGTTGGCTACTATTTGTGCTATTAATTGTTGGTCCTCTTCAATTAGGGCACAAACAAGGTTAACTTTTTCCTTGCAAATTGGTGTCAATGATCTGCCACTTTAGGCTTCAGCTTCAACATCATCTCATCCCTTTGTACAAGACAAGTTTTCCCTTTGTAAACTGCTGATTTCTTCGGGGCATAATCCCCAAAATGGCAGATATAAATCCTACTTTATCAGTAATAGCATTAAATATTAATGAATTAAATACCCAATCAAAAGACAAAGATTGGAACAATGGATAAAAAAATGATCCAACTATACACTGTCTACAAGAGACATACTTTATGTTCAAAGACACAAGTAAAAAATGGAAAAAGATATACCATACAAGAAGCAGACAAAAGAGAACTTCAAGATAAAAATTTTTGCTAGAGACAAAGAACATTTTGTAATGATATCAGGGTTAGTTCATCAGGAAAATACAGTGATTATGAACATATAAGCACCTAACAATAAGACCCAAAATACAAGAGGCAGAAACTAACAGAATTAAAGGAAAAAATAGACAATTCAACAATAATAGTTGCAGACTTCGCAACTTCAATATCAATAATCGACAGAACAACTATGTAGAAGTTCAACGAGGAAGTAGAAGAGTTAAATCATATTACAAACCAACTATAACTAAGAAATGTGTATAAAACATTCCACCGAACAGCAACAGAATATTTATTATTCTTAAAAGACAAAAATTATTCTCCAGAATAGATGATATGCTAAGCCAGAAAATCAGTCTTAATAAATTTAAAAGCTTGAAATCATGAAAAGTATTTTCTCCAACTTCATTGGAATGAAATTAGAATGAACAACAGAAAAAAAAATTAGGAAAACCTCAAATATGTAAAAATTCACCAAATATTCCTAAACAAACAATGGGCCAAAGGAGGAATCACAAGAGAAATTAGGGAAAAAACCAAGTTTAAACAACTTAAATAGCTATCAAGAGGTAAATAGATAAATAAAAGTGGTAAATCTATTCAGTGGAATATTATTACTCAGCCATAAAAAGGAATGAATTACCAATACTTGCTACGACATGGACAAACCTTAACAATATTTTAAGAGATTGGCTCATGTGATTATGGAGGCTGGAAGTGCAAAATATACAGGGTGGGCTGGCAGGATGGAGCCCCAGGGATGAGCTGATGCTGCAGTTCAGGTCCAAAGACCATCTGCTGCAGAATTCCCTCTCGCATGGAGAAGTGAGTCTTTTGTTCTATTCAGGCTTTCCACTGATTGGATGAGGCCCACCCACATTATGGCAGTCAATCTGCTTTACTCAAAGTCCAACAATTTAAATGTTAATCTCATCCAAACCCACTCTCACAGAAATATCCAGAATAATATTTGGCCACATATCTGGGCACTGTGGCCCAGCCAAGTTGACAGATAAAATTAACCATCACAGTGAGAAAGATGATCATAGTATACCCACACCAATATGAATCCAATGTTAAAATTATCTGATAAAATTTTTTAAAAGGCCATTATAAAAATACACCAAAAATCAATCACAAGATTTTTTGGAAACAAATTAAAAAAGAGAAAATCTCAGCAAAGAAATTCAAATGTACATCAAAAAAATAATTCATCATGATCAGGTGGGCTTCATTCCTGAGATGCGGGGATGGTTCAACATATGCAAACCTATAAATGTAATTCACCATATAAATAAAAGCAAGAACAAAGATCATATGATCCTTTCAATAGATGCAGAAAAGGCTTTTGACAAAATCCAGCATCCTTTTATGATAAGAACTCTACACAACATAGGCATAGATGGCTCATACCTCGAAACTATTAAAACCATATACGATAAACCCACAGCCAATATCATACTGAATGGGGAAAAATTGAAAGCATTCCCCCTTAAAACTGGCACCAGACAAGGGTGCCCACTATCTGCACTTCTTTTCAACATAATGCTGGAAGTCCTAGCCAGAGCAATTAGACAAGACAGAGGAATCAGGGGCGTCCAGATGGGGGCAGAAGAGGTCAAACTTTCACTATTTGCAGACGATATGATATTATACATAGAAAACCCCAAAGATTCAACCAAGAGATTACTGCAATTGATAAATGAATTCAGCAAAGTCTCAGGATACAAAATTAATACACACAAATCCATAGCCTTCATATATGCTAATAACAATCAAGCTGAGAAACAAATTAAAGATGCAATACCTTTCACAATAGCACCAAAGAAAATTAAATATTTAGGAACATATCTAACTAAGGAGGTCAAAGACCTATATAGAGAGAATTAGGAAACATTGAGAAAAGAAATTGCAGAGGATGTAAACGATGGAAAGCCCTACCATGCTCTTGGATAGGCAGAGTCAACATAGTAAAAATGGCTTTGCTACCTAAATTAATTTACAGAATCAATGCAATCCCTATCAAAATACCAACATCATTTTTTGCCGATCTAGAAAAAATAATTCTACGCTTCGTGTGGAACCAGAGAAGACCCCGTCTAGCCAAAGCAATCTTAAGCAAAAAGAACAAATTGGGAGGCATCTATCTACCAGACTTCAAACTATACTACAAGGCTATAGTAACCAAAACTGCATGGTATTGGCACAAGAACAGAGACGTAGACCAATGGAACAGGACTGAGAACCCAAATATAAAACCAACCTCATACAGCCACCTGATCTTTGGCAAATTCCAGAAAAACGTACACTGGGGAAAAGATTCCCTATTCAACAAATGGTGCTGGGAAAACTGGATGGCCATATGTAGAAGACTGAAAGTGGACCCACACCTCTCACCTCTCACAAAAATCAACTCACAATGGATAACAGATCTAAACCTAAGACATGAAACCATAAGAATTCTCAAAGAAAACATTGGAAAAACTCTTATGGACATTGGCCTAGGCAAAGAATTTATGAAGAAGACCCCCAAAGCAATCACAGCAACAACCAAAATAAATACATGGGACCTGATCAAATTGAAAAGCTTCTGCACAGCCAAGGAAACTATCACTAGAGTGAACAGACAACCTACAGAATGGGAGAAAATATTTGCATGCTACATCTCTGATAAAGGGCTGATAACCAGAATCTATACAGAACTTAGGAAAATCAACAAGAAAAAATCAAACAACCCTATTAAAAGATGGGCAAAGGACATGAACAGAAACTTTTCCAAAGAAGACAGAATAATGGCCAGCAAACATATAAAAAAGTGCTCAACTTCTCTAATCATCAGGGAAATGCAAATCAAAACCACAATGAGATATCACTTAACTCCAGTGAGATTGGCTCATGTAAAAAATCCCCAAACAACAAATATTGGCGGGGATGTGGACAGATAGGAACACTCATACACTGCTGGTGGGACTGCAAATTAGTACAACCTCTATGGAAAGTAATATGGAGATACCTCAAAGAATTAAAAGTAGAATTACCATTTGACCCAGCAACCCCACTACTGGGTATTTACCCAAAGGAAAAGAGACGTTTTATAATAAAGACATCTGCTCACAAATGTTTATAGCAGCACAATTCACAATTGCAAAGATGTGGAAACAACCCAGGTACCCATCAATACACGAGTGGATTAATAAAATGTGGTATATGTATACCATGGAGTATTACTCAGCAATAAGGAACAACAGTGAATTAACACATCTGGTATTATCCTGGTTGGAGCTAGAACCCATTCTTCGAAATGAGTTCACAGGATGGAAAAACAAGCACCACGGTTCAGCATCAATTGGTACTAACTGATCACACTTTATCACCACCAGGGCAATAATATTCATCAGGGGTTGGGCAGGCAGGAGGGGGGTGGAGGGGATGGGAAAAACTTTCACTGAATGGATGCGGGGAGCACAGTTTGGGGGATGACCACGATTGTAGCTCTGACATGGGCAGTGCATGGGCAATGTATATAGCCAAAGTGTTGTACCCCCATAATATTCTGAAATTAAAAAAAAAAAAAGAATTAAATGAAAATTATAGAAATGAAAAATTCAATAATCAAAACAAAAACTACTGGATGGGCTCAATGGTAGAGTGGAGATGACACAGGATAGAATCAGTGAACTTGAGGACAAACGGAATTTACCAAGTCTGAACAACAAAAAGAATATAGATTAAAATAACAGCAAACAAACAAAACATCAGAGCCTATAGGGACCTGTAGGATAATAACAAATGATTCAACATTTGTATTATCAGAGTCGAGAAAAGAGTACAAAGAGAGTGGGGCTGAAAACGTATTCCACAAAATAATGGATAACACTTCCCAAAACTGCTGAAAAATAATAACCAGTAGATTTAAGAAGTTGAGTGTCTTAGTCTATGTGGGCTGTTATATCAGAATACCATAGACCAGGTGGCTTATAAACAACAGAAATTTACTTCTGGAGGATGAAATGTCCAAAATCAAGGTACCAGCACATTCCATGTCTGGAGAAGGCCTGCTTCCTGGTTCACAGATAGCTGTCTTCTCCCTTTGCCTCATATGGCAAAAGGGATAAGGGTGTTCCTTGGCCCTTGCTTATAAGGGCATTCACAAGGGCCCTGACCTCATGACTTAATCACTTTCTGCTATGGGCTTAATGCATCCTCCAAAACTCAAATGTTGGAAATTTAATACCCAATGTAACAGTGTTGGGAGGTGGGGCCTTTTGGAAGGTGTTTAGGTCATAAGGGCTCCACTCTCATGAATGGATTAGTGTTGTCATAAAAGGGCTTGATGGAGAGATATCATCGCTTTTTACCCTTCTGCCTTCAGTCATGTGAGAACACAGGGTTCCTCCCCTTCTTCCCCCAGAAAACATAGCAAGGCCCTCACCAGATGCCAAATGCTGACACCTTGATCTTAGACTTCCCAGCCTCCAGAGCTGTGAGAAGTAAATTTCTGGTCTTTATACATTACTTAGCCTCAGGTTGTCTGTTATAGCAGCACAAATGGCAGCACAAATGAACTAAGACAGTTCCCAAAGGCCTTACCTCCAAACACCATCGCATTAAGGATTAGATTTCAACATGTGAATTTTCAGGGGACAAAATATTTCATCTATAGCACTGAGCAAATAAAAAAATAAAAGACAAAGCAGATAAAGCAAATAAATCCGTGCCAATACAAAACCTAATTAAAGTTTAGAAAATTAAAACAAAAACAACAGTATCTTAAAAGCAGTCAGAGAGAAACAACACATTACCTCAAAGGGCACATCAATTGTAATGACAGCGTATTTCTCATCTGAAATAATAGAAGCCAGAAGGAAGTAATATTTTATTTATTTAAAATGTTTGTTCTTTTGTTTGTTTTAAATTGAAATATAATTTCAATTCACCCTTTTAAAGTATACTATTCAGTGGTTAACATATTTACAAGGCTGCGTCACCATCACCACAATTTAATTTTAGAACATTGTTAACGCCACCAAAATCCCCCATACCTTTCTCAGTAACTCTCCCTTCCCCCTCCTCCCACTCCCTGGCAACCACTCATCTACTTGTTGTCTGTATGTATTTACATATTATGAACATCTGATATAGATGGAATTATATAATGTGACCTTTTGTATCTGGCTCTTTTCACTTATTGGCCACATATCTGGGCACTATGGCCCAGCCAAGTTGACACATAGAATTAAGTCTATAGCACTGAGCAAATAAAAAATAATATAAACCAGATAAATCCATACCAATACACATCCTAATTAAACTTTAGAAAATTAAAACAAAAACAAAAATATCTTGAAAGCAGTCAGAGGGAAACAACACATTACCTTGAAGGGAACAGCACTTGTAATGACCGTGTATTTCTTACCTGAAACTGTCTCATTTCACCACTCTGGGAGGACAAGGTGGGAGGATCTCTTGAGGCCAGGAGTTGGAGGTGGCAGTGAGCTATGGTTATGCCACTGCATCCTAGCCTTGGCAACAGAGCAAAATGTTGTCTCTCTAATAATAATAATAATAGCCCATTTTAAATTGGGTTATTTATTGTTTTATTTTTGAGTTGTAAGTGTTCTTTACATATTTTGGGTTCAAGTTCCTTGTCGGAAATATGATTTGCCCATATTTTATCCCATTATACTGGTTTTATTTTCATTTTCATTTTCACAATAGTGTCCTTTGAAGCACACAATTTTTAAATTTTGATGAAGTACAATTTATCCATTTTTACTTTGGCTGCTTGTCTTTTGGTGTCATATCTAAGAAATTATTGCCTAATTCAAAGTCACAATTATTTACACCTGTGTTTTCTTGCAAGAGTTTTATAGTTTTTGCTCTTATATTTAGGTATTTCATCTTTTAAGCTAATTTTTGTCTATGGTGTGAAGTAACGGTCCAATTTCATTTTTTTGCATGTGAATACCCAGTTGTCCCAGGACTATTTGTTGAAAAGAGTTTTCTTTCCCCATTAACGGTCTTGGCACCCTTGTCAAAAATCAATTGACAGGAAATGTGAGAGTTTATTTCCAGACCCTCAATTCCATTGTACTGATCCATGTGTCTGTCCTTACACCAGAACCACACTGTTTTGATTACTGTAGCTTTGTGGTGAGTTTTGAAACAGGAAAATAGAAAAGTGAGTTTTCCAACTTCATTGTTTTTCAGGATTGTTTTGGCTATTATGGATCCCTTGTATTGGCATATGAATTTCAGGATATGAGTGTTCATTTATGCAAAAAATTAAAATAACAAGTTATATTTTGATAAGGATAGCATTGAATATATAGATGAATTTGGGAAATATTCCCATTTAACAACATTGAGTCTTCTAATTCATGGGTGCAAAATATCTTTCCATTTATTTATGTCTTTAATTACTTTCAGAAATGTTTATAGTTTGAAGTTGTACAAGTCTTCTATGTCCTTGGTTAAATTTATTTCTGAGTATTTTATTTTTTTGATGCTGTCATAGATTGATTTGTGTTCTTAATTTGTTTTTCAGATTTTTTATTGCTAGTGTATAGAAATACAATTTATTGTTGTATATTGATCTGATGTTTTGAAACCTTGCTGAACTCATGTATTAGTTTTAGGAATTTTTAAGTAGAGTTTTTTGGATTTTCCATGTAGGCAATCATGCCATCTGAAAATAGGGGCAGATATTTTATTCTTTTCTATTTTATTCTTTTCATCTGGCAATTCTATATCCAGCAAAACTATCCTTTGGGAATAAAGTTATCAGACGAAGTAAAACTAAGAGAATTTGTCACTAGCAGTACTACCCATAAACGTTGGCCTAAGGAATTCTTCCAACAACATGTAAATGATAAAAGAATCTTGGAGCATCAAGAAGGAAGAAGGAAAAATGAAAAGAATTGAAACACGATAGTCTTTTTAAAGGAGTTTTATAAATCATATTTGATGACTGAAATGAAAATTAGAACATCATCTGGTATCAAGACAATGTAATTTGAAAATCGGGAAGGTAAAGCAGCCTAAAGGGCAATGAGGCATCCACATTTCACTTGAAGTGGTAACATGTTGATACAAGTAGATTGCAATTAATCACATATGTATATAATAAAACCTGAGCAACCATTCTGAAAACTATATGAAGAGATACACTCAAAAATGTTATAAATTAATGAAGATTGAATCCCCCAAAATGTTGAAGTGACCCACAGGGAGGTAAGGAAACAAAATATAGGACCATAAGAAACAAACAGGAAATAATTACTAAAATGATAGAAGACTTAAGTGCTAACTTATCAATAATTACCATGAATGCAAATTACCTAAAAACACCAAACTAAAGAAAGAGATTACTAAATTAATTAAAAACATAACCTAAGAAAATGTTGTTTCTAGAAAAACTTACTTAAATTTCAATGACATAGGCAGACTTTTCATAATTCAGGAAATTATGGAAAAATATTCCAAGCAAATATTAACAAAAAAATCAGAGTAGCTATGTTAATATCCAATAAAGTAGACTTTAAAATAAAAAAAGTTCTAGATATACAGAGGGGTATTACATATGATAAAAGAGCAATCTACCAGAAAGAAATAACAAACTTAAATGTGCACACACCAAACAACAGAGCCTTAAAAATGAATAGAGCTGAAAGAACTATTTATTGATACATACAAAAACTTGTGTGATCTCAAGAGAATTATGCTGCATGAAAAAAGCCAATCCCCAAAGGTTGCAAACTATTCCATTTATATAACATCCTTGAAATAAAATTATAGGAATGGAATGATGGGGGGGATACAATTATAAGCATGGAGAACAGAATTTGTGGTTGCCTGGGGTTAGAGACAGGGAATGAGGGAGAATGTGAGTATGCTTATAAAAGGGCTACCCCATTTTTAAATTTTTGTTTTTGTTGTCTATACTTTTGAGGACTTAGTCACGAATTCTTTGCCTAGATCAATGTCCAGAAGAGTTTTCCCTGGGTTTTCTTTTAGTATTCTTGTAGTTTCAGGTCTTACATTTGTGTCTTTAATCCATCTTGAATTTATTTTTGTATATAGTAAAAGACAGGGGTCCAGTTTTATTCTTCTGCATATGGCTATCCAATTTTCCCAGCACCATTTCCTAAAAAAGGTGTCCTTTCCCCACTGTGTGTTCTTGTTGACTTTGTCAAAGATCAGCTGACTGTAAGTATGTGGCTTTATTTCTGTTTTCTATTCTGTTCCATTGATCAATGTGTCTACTTTTATACCAGCACTATTCTGTTCTGGTTATGACAGCCTTGTAGTATAACTTGAAGTCAGGCAATGTGATGCCTCCAGGTGGTTTTTTTTTCCCCCAAGATTACTTTCGCTAAATGTGCTCTTTTTTGGTTCCACAATTCCTTTAGAATTTTTTTTTATCTAATTCTGTGAAAAATGACATTGGTATTTTGATAGAGATCACACTGAACCTATAAATTGCTTTAGGCAGTATAGTAATTTTAACAATATTATTTCTTCCAATCTGTGGGCATGGGATGTTTCTCCATTTGTAGAAATCTACAATTTGTGTCATCTACAGTTTCTTTCATCAGTGTTTTGTAGCTTTTCTTGTAGAGATCTTTCACCTTCTTGGTTAAATACATTCCTGCATTTTGTTTGTTTGTTTGTTTGTTTTGGCAGCTGTCATAAATGGGATCACCCTCTTGATTTGGTTCTTGGCTAAATCATTGTCGGTGTATAGAAATGCTACTGATTTCTGCATATTGATTTTGTATCCTGAAACTTTACTGAGTTCATTTATCAAATCTGAGAGTTTTTTGATGGAGTCTTTAGGGTTTTCTAAATATAAGATGAATAATCGGCAAACAGGGACAACTTGACTTCTTTTTTTCCAATTGAGATGTCTTTTATGTTTTTCTCTTGACTGATTGCTCTGGTAAGGACTTCCAGTTATATGTTGAATAGGAGTGGTGACAGTGGGCGTCCTTGTCTTGTTCCAGTTCTTAGTGGGAATGCCTTCAACTTTTCCCTGTTCAGTATGATTTTGGCTGTGGGTCGGTCATATTTGGACTTTATTATTTTGAGATGTGTTCCTTTAATGTTCAGTTTGTTGAGGATATTTATCATGAGGGGATGCTGAATTTTATCAAATACCTTTTCTGCATCTGTTGAGATGATCTCTATACAGCAAAAGAAATAATCAACAGAGTGAACATACCATGTACAGGATGAAAGCAAATATCTGCAAACTATACACCCAATAGGGGACTAATATCCATAGTTTACAAGGAACTCAAACAATTCAACAAAAACACCCCAATTAACTCCATTGGAAAGCAGGCTAAGGACATGAATAGACATTTTTCAAAAGAAGACAAACAAATGGCCAATAAGAATATGGAAAAATATTTAGCATCAGTAATCATCAGAGAAATGCAAATTAAAACCAAAATGAGTTATCACCTTGCACCAATAAGAATGGTTATTATTAAAAAGACAAAAAATAACAGATGTTGGCCAAGAATGTGGAGAAAAGGAAACTTTTATATGCTGTTGGTGAGAATATAAATTAGTGTACCCTCTATGAAAAACATCATGGAGATTTCTCAAAGGACTAAAAATAGAACTAGCATATGATCCAGCAATCCCATTTCTGGGTATCTACACAAAGGAAAAGAAATCACTGTATAAAAAAGATACCTGCACTTATATGTTTATCTCAGCACTATTCACGATAGCAAAGATGTGGAATCAACCTAAGTGTCCATCAACAGAGGATTGGTTGCCTGGGGTTAGAGACAGAAGGAAAATATGGTTTATATATATAATGGAATAATGTTCAGTTGTAAAAAAGAATGAAATTATGTCTTTTGCAGCAACATGGATGGAACTGGAGGCTATTATTTTAAGTGAAACAACTCAGGCACAGAAAGACAAATACTGCAAATTCTCACTTACATGAGGGAGCTAAATAACGTGTACACATGGAAACAGAGTGTGGAATGACTGGCAGCGGAGACTCAGAGAGGTAGGGGAGTAGGAGGGGGGTGGACAATGGGAGGCTGCTTGGTGGGTACAATGTGTGTTGCTTCAGTGATATACGCACTGAAGGCCCTGATTTCACCACAATGCAATATATCTATATAGCAAAAAACAAAACAAAACAAAATAGGGGGGCTATACCAAATTCCTCATGGTGATGGAGCTGTTCTGTATCTCGACTGTGGTAATTGATAACCAAACTCACACATGTGATAAAATTGTATAGAACTAAATACACACAAAAATTAGTACAAGCAAAAACTGGTGAAATCTGAGTAAGATTGGGGACTGTATTAATGTCACTATCACGGTTGTGATATTGTTCTATAGTTTTACAAAATGAGATATCATGTTACCATTGGGGGAAGCTGGTTAAATAAACGATACACGAGTTCTCTGTACTATTTCTTACAACTGCGTGTGAATCTGTAGTTATCACGGTAAAGTTCTCTATTAAAAAAAAAAAAAAAGACTAAAGAGAAGTGGAAATTGTAGGAGGAGAACCCAGGGAGAGTGGTGATTAAGAAGATGAGAAAGACAAAGGTCTTTGAAGAAAAGGACACAATAAAATGCATTTAAACATATCATTCCAGGAAAAAGAGAAGATTGTAGGTCATGCTTCTCCCCTCCGTCGACTCTGAGCTCAACCCCACATGCTTTTCACAGGCTCCACGTGGGCACCAGGCTGCCCAGAGCAGCACCCCCTGCAAGCTTCCCTTTGGCCATGGAGCAGCCCAGGGGCTCCCCTGCAAAGTTGGGGGAGTAAAGTTGGCACCAAGGAATGGGGCCAAACTTGGGGGAAATCCTTTCCCTGCATTTATCAAAACGTGGGCCTTTGGCCTCCATGGTGACCTTCCATGTTGCTTCCCTGGGATGCCTAATTTTAGGTGAATTACCACCAAGGTTGGCCTTCCACTAGAGATTAAGGGTCAGTCCTGGCTTTGTAATAAAGCGAAACGATACTCCTGAGTCCTCCTTCTTCCTAAAATACCTGGCAAGAGAGCACGATTACATTTCCCACCTACACTGCTTGGGACCCTGGAGTCCAAACCCTGAGTCTTGGGTGGCCACATGGCCCTTGATGGAGGTGGGGGAGGGGCTAGGTCTGGCCCATCTTCTGTCCCTTTTGGGATGGATTTTATCTGTGGGGTGGCATTAGTGCTGCTCTTGGAATGGTAAGCTAAAGTCCTAGAGACAGCAATAGGTGAGCATTAGAACTGGGACCAGGACTGGGGGAGGTGGCCCAGGCTTGGTGCTGGGTGATACAGTGCGGTGGTAGGTGCAGAGTTCTGGGGTCAGCCCCTGCAGGTGAGCCTGGCCCTCTCTTCCCCACTGTGCCCGGGTCCTCGTCTGCGAGATGGGGAGACTGATGGCATCATCTCAAGGGACTCGTAAAGTGCCTAAAACAATTGCTTACTGTGGAGCAGAAGCTCAGTTACACTCAGGGGTCGTGACTCAGTGATCTCTGCCCTGTGAAGGAGGGAGGTGGGTAAAGAAGTCTGTTCCTGGCAGGTAGGGAGAGAGGCGGAGGGTGAAGCCCATCAGAGCAAGACATTGGACTTAGAGGCTGAGTCACAGGGCAGCTGTGACAGCTCCCACAGGCAGAGTGGAGACTCATGATTGGCATCTTCTGGTGAAGGGCCGGGCTCTGAGAAGGAGGTAGCAGACCCTGAGGTTAGTCTGTGGAGAGGCAGACAGACTGGGAATGGAGATGCCCATGCCCAGGGGCACATCTTCCGAAACCACTACTGGCGACATCCAAAGCTGCTGCTGGAATGGCTTATTTTCTGCACAACCCACTTGCTCCCATCCCTTTCTTCTGTCCTCAAGCTTCCAGGCCTCAGATGGGGGCCGTCCCAAGCCTCCAGGCTTCTGTCCTTTGCCTCTGACTTGTCCTTTGCTGTGATTAATTATACCTCCCCTTCCAGCCTCTCTTCCCCACCCCATGGTCACAAGTTACCCCCAACACATTCAACCTCTTACTGACAGCAGCTGCTCAATTAGGGAAAGCATTTCCACAAGCCCTCACAACATTTAAGCTCCTGCTGTATACCGGCAGAGGGCTGGGTCCTGGGGGACCCATGATCTCTGACCTCTACCAGTCTCTTGTATCTGTGCCAGGAGTGGGGGGAAAGGGGGCATCCAGGAGGGCATGTGAGGGGAGGGGGAGGTGGGGATATCCCACATAAGGTATATCCAAGACCTGGAGGAAATGCTCTGGGGTTGATTCATTTGTTCAGTCTACAAATACCGACGCAGGGACTCCTATAACCCATGGACTGCGCTTGGCATCTGGGACAGGAAGAGCTGTAGCTGTAGCACACACACCATCTCTGTCCTTGAGACACCTGCCGTCTAGCAGAGTAGACAGCAGGCCCATACAGCTCAGGATTGCTCTGTTCTGCCCTATGATGGGACAGAAGCGAGGGCTTTACTGCCTTATTGAACTGTCCATGTTCTGGAGCAGAGGACTCAGTGCCCAGCCTCTTACTGGCATCCTCAAACGCATTATCCTACTTTTTGTGATCTCCAGTGTCACATCTGTTATGCACATGGGAAACTCAAGCCACAGAAACCTTAAAATACTGTAAAGGTCACCCAGCTAGCAATTGGTAGAGCCAGGATTTGAATCCAGGTCTTTATGCTTCTTTTGAAATGTACCTTTGGTGAGAGGTAAGCCTGCACTGGCTGGGGTGGAGGTGGGGAGAAGAGCGGGGGAGATGGCAGACCAGGGGAACTGGCTGGGTGGCGATGACGATGGCATGGGCTGGGACGGCATCAGTGCAAGGGCGCAAGGGAGCTGGAGAGACGTGTGCTGTTTGATTGTGAGCCTTCTGCAAAGGCTGGCTTGAGCCAGGCAGAGCTGGGCATTGAGGACGTGGAGACAAACCATATCCACGAGCTCAGTCCAGTGGGCAAGGGAACTGAGGCTGACAATGCAGAACAGCATGATCGGCCTTCCACGCTAGGAAGAGCCCGATGCAAAGAAGGTGAACTCAGGGCAGGCTGCCTGGAGGAGGCAAGCCCGGAGCCAACAACACCTGCGAAGGAGTCAAGGGGGCAATGAGGAGGACCAGAGGAAACTGAGAGAAAAAGAGGTAAATGTTCTTCCCAGAGAAAAACAAGGAGAAGGGTGTGAGTAGGAGGCGGAGGGGATGCACAGTCTGTGGTTTTCTGAAGTTTTCTTCACGGGGTCCCTCGGACTCCGTCCCTCTCCCCCGGGCACCCTCAGGGCAGTGTTCCTCGCCTGCTCTTCTCCCAGCCTCTGCCTCTGGCTGCCCTCTGGCTTCCTTCTCGCTCCCTCTCCTCTGGGGGGTTGGAGCCCCCCATGTGAGCTTCCTGTGAGGCTGGCACCGACCAGCCAGGACCCGAGAAACTCGGCTGGAGATTTACGCATCTGATTGGATGGAAGCACCAGGGGAGTGGAAGGATGTCACCTGGTGGGGGAAGGGCAGGGCACACTGAGGGCCACACCAGCCGGAGGAAAGGGTTTGTCTGCAGCAGAGTTCTCTGTCACACTCGTCTGGTAACTGTCACTAGCTCTGGGCTCATTTAACCAAGAATAGTGACATTCTTGGCCCAGATGCCAGGGAAACCACAGCTGGAGGAGATGCCCACCACCCCCTGCTGGTGTCTGGGAACAAGTGGAAGCTCAGGGAGTCCATGCCATTGTGGGGCAGGAGGCTCTCGTTAGCAAGGATGTGACATGCTGAACGAGTTACCTGGCAAGAAGTGGCATCCTGTGGAGATTTGGCTCTGTTTGGTTTTCTTCTGTAAGTGCCACGGTCCATCCTCAGTATTCCAAGACTGGTGTGAGAGCTGACATGTCACATCCCACCCACAGAGGTGTCAAGATAAAAGAGCCCCAGTCCATGACCTCAGAAAGCGAGCTCTCTGGCAGAGGAGATAAGATGCGGTCAGAAAGCAACTGTGTTACTGCACAGTTTAAAAGGGGATCTAATGAGCCACAAACTGAGCCATAACAGGTTAGTGGGGAGAGGAGGCACAAGTTGGGAAGGTAAGGGAGGCTTCCGGGAGGAGGTGGCATGGAGGCAGGTCTCAGGGAACGGAGAAGATTCCGTGGGCGGTGATGTGGGGATGGAGGGAGGAGACCCACACAGCAGCGGTGGCTGGTTTAGCGGGTGCGGAGACTACATGTAGGGGGTGCGCAGAGACCCCGCCACCCAGAGTAGCTTGAGGCTCTCTGGTCATGTTAGGTGTCTGGCCTTAATGAGGGAGGAACCCACGATCCTCTGAGAAAAGCAGTCACAGGGTTGGCATTAAGGTGGGAGCATGTCTACAGGGGCTAGAAGCTCAGACACCAAATCAAAGGCTGTTGTCCCAGCCACAGCAGAGGTGGCGAGGTCAGACAGAGCAGCAGGTGCTGGCAGGAGGACAGAAGTGTTGCCCCTGGGGGGATTTAGAGACTGGTGGGAAGCAGGAGTTAGGGGCAGAGACTGCCTGGGTGACCCTGGGGGGCTGGGCTCCCCTGCCTCAACAGCCCTGAGGATGAGGAGGCCCCGCCCAGGGCCACAGGACCACCCGGGGGCTGTTTATTTTCTTAGCGCCTATTGGCATCTCTGCTGGGCTGAGACTGTAAGATAAGAGCTCTGACTTCTAGGGTTTCTCTTTTTCTCTCTTCAGTTTCAGCGAGGGAAAGACAGCAGGCCTGGGATTAAGCAGGAGAAGAGCAGCGATTAGAAAGTGAGGAATGCTCTAGTGTCTGCACAGCTCGCTGGGTGTCCCCCTAAAGTAGGTTCCTAGAAGGTGGTGAGAGCAGACTCCCCAGGCAAGGAGAAGGGCGCGTGGGGGGCTCTCAGCAGGACAGGGCGGGGTCCCCCTTCCTCCTCATAGCTTGGAGAGGGAAGAGGGTGTCAAGTCAATTACTCACCAGCATGTTCTGCTCCTGTGGATGGCACAGCTTCTTCTACTCTGCTGCAGGCCTTTGTCCAGGGCGTCCCCACAGGCTACCGAGGATGGGCAGGGTGGATTTATGGTATGTGAATACGTAATTATAGCTCAATTTCAGTTAGACAGGAAGAATAAGTTCAAGAGATCTATTGCATAACATGGTGACTGCAGTTAATAACAATGTATTACATTCTTGAAAATTGCTAAGAGTAAATTCTAAGTGTTCTCACTGCAAAAAATGAGTAATGCATATGTTAATTAGGTCCATTCAGCCATTCCCCAATGTACACATATTTCAAAACATCATGTTGTATATGATAAATATGTACAATTTTTATTTGTCAATTAAAAAATAAATACATTAGAAAAAAGAATAATAAATTAAAAATAAACTAGACTGTTTCCCTGGCAACTTAAGAAATGATTTCTATCTCAACCAGTAAACCACTTGGTACTCAAATAATGGAGAAAAAAATGAAGAATCCCAGAACAATTAAGAAGGCTTACAGTTTAGTAGCATCTCACCATCAACCTCACTGGGGCAGGGAGGGTGGTCTTTTAAGACAGTCACTCTGCAGATGCCAGACTTCAGGGGAAAGGAGGTTTTCCTTGGGCACAGCCCCGGTGAGCAAGAGCCTAACATCAAACCCAGAGCCTTCCCCGAGCCCAGTCTTCCCTCTGCAAGGCAGCAGCCTGGGCCTGGCCTCCCCCAGAACCGATAGGAAATCCCTGCCACCCAGGCTAGTCATTCAGAGCAGACATCTGCTTTGTTTCTGAAGGCAGGTGATGGGGTCTTAAAGCATACATGGCATCAGCAATAATCCATCAGCAGTTAATCAATCTTTCAAATAGATCTGGGCACCTACTGGAAAGTTAAGGGGTGAGTTTTCTCCAAAGTGAAAAACACCCCCAGAATACAAGATACTGCTAGGTACCAAATGATGTCATCCCAGAAGGACTTAGCATGGCAAACTGACATTGCTGATGAGGGGGGCATGGCAAAGAAGAGAGAACAAATCTCCCTCTGAGAGGACTTTATAGGATAATAATCCAAATGGCTAACATTTATCAAGCATTGTTAGATGTCAGGCATTGCCCGAAGTGCTGACATGACTAACTCACTTAACTTATCCATCCTATGTGGTAGGCTCCTAATTTGCTCAAGGTTACCCAGCTAGAGACTCAGTCTGACTTCTAAGCTTTTGTTCTGAACTAACCCATAAAGGACAGCACTGGGTGTTTACTGAGGACTTTCCATATTCAAGGCTGAGCCAGAGCCACTTACATAAATGGTCACATTGAATCCCTAAAAACCTGTGAAAATGCCTCCTCATTTTACAGAGGGGGCAACTGAGGTTCAGAGTGGAAAATTCCAGGTCAGGTGGTGCAGACAACCATTAGATGACTTCATAGAGGGGGGCTGTGGTAAGGAGACGGATGGGTGTGGAGCGGAGTCTAATCACAGAGAAACAGCAGGTCTCCAGGTGGGGAGGTCACGTTGTGGAAACAGCAGTTGGAAGCAGTGCTTCCTCTTCAAGATGTTGGTATTAGAGATGGAGAATCCGAACTACTAGAGTTTTCCTGCATGTCCTTCTCTTTGTAGGGCACAGGATTGGATTGAAAATCTTCTGAGAACAAGGCTTTGCCACACAGCGTTCAATAATAGCCAAACACGCTTTGCTGAGACTTCAGAGTAAGCCTGACCCTCACATCCCCGAGGCTGCTGGACCCTGACCCTCCAGACAGCTCTGTCCATCTCATCTCTGGGTTCATAAAAACTGCTCTGAAAAGCCCAGGAAAGAAGGGCGTAGCCTCACACACCCTGGAGTTGTTTATTGGTCATTTTCAAATTTAAGCCTCAGGTCTGAGCTTTGAATGGCCAGAGGTCTTACAGGGGTCTATAGGCTTCCAAACAGGTTAAACACTGAGGAAAAAGCAGTAAAAATTTTAGATGCTTTTGCTAGACAAAGTCAAACTCTGGATATTTAGAAAAAGCAAGATTTTTAGTGGAGCTTTTCACTTTCTCACGGATATTTTGCCTCATGTAGTCGCAAATGTGAATCAAAGTCTAGAAATAACATGTGGATTTGCACTGCAAGTTCAGTGGGCACTGAGCTGGAACTGTCAACATGAAAGGTCCACTCTAGTCCAAGTAACATCTTGGTTTGTATTATTGCAAGATGATGACAGCATGTGTGTGCTGTATTACAACAATCTGTCATGGCATGAATAGCTTTGGTGTGTGATAAATGCAACAGATCCCTAGGGAAGTCCACACAGAGGTTAACTCCATACAAACAAGTTATATATAGCTTCACTCTCACTAAATTCTACCAACTCTCCTACTTTCAAGTAACACCAGAGTTGGAGCAATATTTTGGTATAAATTTTGCCTATGTGATGAGTGTTTTCAGTGCTGGACTTCACGTTACCCTGGATCATGTGTCCTGTGATTCTGAGGGTAATTAGGAGTGAATGCATAGCAAGCCTGTCCCTAGGGAGTCCCTTGTAGACTATTACATCGAGGCTGTGGAATGGATGAGACTAATCGGGCTGGATTTGGGAGCCAGCTGTGGCCCATCTCCAAGGCAGAAAGAATAAGGAACGATCCATGGAAGGGGACACACACTGATTCCCTCACCACTCATGAACGCGTGCCCCTGGGCTCAATGCCACTTGCTGAGAACAGGGAGATGAATATATTACAGAGTCTGGGGCAGTGTAGGAGGTCCAAAGGGTGTAGAGCAGGCTGGAGAGCAAAGTCGCCCTCTGTCCCAGGCGAGTGCCGAGTGGTGAGCCCCGCTCTGCCCCGGCTTGCTGGGCCGTCTGGCAGACTCCTTCAGCCACGGCTGGGTCACACCCTGCTGTGGGGACAGCAGGGACTGTGCAAAACGTTGCTGGGATCTCCCCTCAAATGTTTCTCGTTTCCTAACCCAGCTTTTATCTGCCTTGTTTGGGCCAGTAAGAGTACATTTTGTAACCCAAGGGACCTCTGGTCATTCTTTAGGGTTTTCTGGACTGAAAGGACCCTGAGTGGAGGGAAAGTGCCACCCAGAAAGTAAATTGGTCTGCTCAGGGAGCACAGTCTGTGAGCTTAGGTGCGCAGCCCTGGCGAGGCGCGATGGGCGCTGAGCGTGTGGAGGAAACTCACTTGCTTCTCCGCAGCACAAGCGCCGGAGGCCTCCCCTGAACATCTGTGTGAGAAAAACAAAGAAAGGTGGGAAGTTTGAGAAGGCGAACTTGTCACGCGTGTGTGGGAAGGAAGCAAAGTTGATAGGCAGAATCGATGGGGAGATGCCAACAAAATGGAGCATTTTTATCTGGTTCCCTTTTTACCAAGGAAGAAATCTGTGCACATGGTAATACTCTAACAGTGTTAAAGTAACACAGTACCGTCTAATCCCAGATCCTCTAATCTTACCTGCCTGTGGCAGCAATTACAGTAGTTCCCCCTTATCCTAAATTTTGCTTTTCACAGTTTTAGTTATCCTTGGTCAACTGAGGTCCAAAAATGCTAAATGGAAAATTCCAGAAATAAACAATCCATAAGTTTTAAATTGTACATTATACTGAGTAGTACGATGAACTCTCTTGCTGCCCTGTCCCATCCCACTCAGGACGTGCATCATCCCTTTGTCTTGCGTGTCCACACTATATCAGCTCTCCCCGCCATTAGTCATTGACATCGTCCTCTCCTGACATCCAACCATCAACGTTGTCACAGCTCAATGATGTAGAATCATCCAAAACGGGGGAATCTCCTTCTGACATGTCATCAGAAGGTCAATCGTAGTCTAACATTAAGTCACGATGCTTGTGTTGTGCCCCTTGCTTCATCTCGTCACATAGGCATTTTGTCACCTCACATCATTAAAGAAGAGTGAGCCAGTACAATAAGGTATTTTGAGAGACAGAGAGAGAGAGACCATATTCATATAACATTTTTTTCAGTATACTGTTATAATTGCTTTGTTATTAGTTATTGTTGCTAATCTCTTACTGTGCCTAATTTATAAATGAAATTTTATCACAGGTATGTATGTATACAAGCAAACATAGTATATATGGGGTTCAGCCTTGAAATATATCCCCCATGGATAAAGGAGGACTACTGTATTAGTAGTTTCTCGTGTAACGTTCCAGAAATTTTATACATATGCAAATATAGATGCTGTTATACAAAGATGTAAATGCATATATACATGTGTGTTTGTATATACATCTCTAATTTTTTTACACAATGGTAGCATATTTATGAAATTCTTCTATGTACTTATTTTTTCTTTTTTGATTAGTCGGTTACACTATACCTTTGAGAACAAGGTGGATATTAATGGTGATTTTTCCCAAGGCTGTGGGTTTGCAGTGTGCTCATTCACAAAAGAACACAATGGGGGAAGAGCCAGCTTAGCTGCTCCCCGTGACTTGGAGTATTATACTGTCATAGAGAGCTCGGCTTGACCTATTATAACAGCTGTGATGCTGGTGTTATAACTGCATCCATGACCTTAAAATTGCATTAACAAAATTACTGTTTTCGGGACAAAGAAGGCAATAGCTCAAACCTCGCACGTGAAGAGGATATAAACGGGAACATATATCAAAGACGGTGGCCAGGATGATTGGGGGGACTAAAAATCATGTCAAATGAGTTCTGAGTGACACACTGACAAATGGAATCAACAAACCAACAAACCAACCCCACAAACTAGAGATCCGTGGATGGCAGTTTATTTATATAGTTTTATTTTATTTTAGTTAAGATATGAGGGGTCTTGGTAGCTACAGGAATGTGGAGAAGAGAGGAAGCATCTTCTATGGGGCCCTCCTGTGTAGAATTAGGGTCACCGAGTGGAGGCCACAGAGAGGCTTCCTAACACGAAGAGGAATCCAAGGACCCCCCTCCCGTGGTGGCGTCCTCAGCCTCGTAAAGTGGCGTGTCCTCTGGCATTGCGAGTATTCAAGGGTAAGTTGGATAGTCACATGAAACAAGGTCATAAAACAATATTTCTCAGTCTCTGCTTTTAGCAAAACTAATGTTCACTATGATAATACTAGTTGTTTCTCAGAACATGTTCTATAGAATATTAAAGTTTAGAAATCTTAGTTTAAACCAAGTTCAGCAGGTGTCTTTACTGCAGATTTTCTCAGGAGGGGATGAAATGCACTGCCTTGCACCCTGATTTGGTGATGTAATACCTTTTAAGGCATGTGTATCCACCTGTTGTAGAATGTGGTGGAGGAACATTCCAGGGCTCAGTGGTGTTCCACAGAATACAATTTGGGAAACAGTGCTCCAGCAGGACGGAGGCAGCACTGGATGATCATCAGGGTCTTTCTGAGTTCATGACTGTAACTCCAGGTAAGGACGTGTGTTCAAGATAGCCCATCTGGCCTGGGCCAGGAATAGTCCATGTCAGCTGCATGTCGTGGGCACTACTGGATGTGTTCAGAGCATTATCTCATTTCATCATCACTACACATCTTGGGGCCAGGTGCTGTTATTGGACTTATTTTACAAATGGGGAAACTGAGGAACAGAGAAGTTACACGAAGTGCCTCAGGCCACACAGCTGGGAACTGAAACCCTGGCTGTCTGCTCCTGGCATCGCTCTGTAACTGAGAGGAGAGACCAGGCACTGAAAGGACAAAGGTAGGAGCAGCTGTAAATTAGATATCTTCATGGAGGAATTCACGGTAAAAGCTCCCTGGAGGAATCTGGCTTCTAGAAAAATGAGAAAACAGAGAGCAGGTCTGAGTTTATATGTGGGAGGGAGAGCAGGGCCAATTTATACTTAGAATAGGAAGCTGCCTATTCAAGTGATTTGAGATTTCAACATATCTTCATATGAACTGCTATGGTGTCTGACATTCCACCTTTAGAAATAGAGTCACTTAACTAAAAATAAAGACTGCATCTCTGAGTGTGGTTTCATATTTAAAGATCACGTAAAAGGAAGATCAGTCATTTCCACACCAGAACAGATTAGCCCTTCCCATCACCATGTCTGTGATTTCTAGCCGAAGGCAGGGGCTGGGAGGAAACAGAGCAGAAAGTGAGGTTGGTCAGGGTGGGCTTTATTTAAAGCTCACCAGGGGTTCAGTCTGGTCTGCCTGGGTCATCAGAAGAAGGAAGAAGAAGATAAATGTCCTGTCAGTCCCAGGAAATCTTCCACACACATGTCTAAGGGTCTAAAGACACCCAATGCCTTTGGTCTGTCTGTTTCATCAGAGGCAGCACACCAGGAACTGCAGTTGATTTTGTCTCCCCCCAAGCACATTCTTCTTAAGTGCTCTGAGAACCCTCTGTTAGCTGGTGTCCCCATTCCCTCTCCACCCCCTCCACAAGTCCAGCCCTTTAGGCAGCAGAGTGACTGAGTGAGAACACAGCTGACCTTTGGCAGAGGGTTCTTCCAAGTCCACGGCACAGGCAGCATGATTTGTGGGTGACCAACTCTGATGAGGCTGGAGAGAGCAGGTCAAGGCTGCAAAAATGGATAAGCCCTGAGGACCACTGGCTTCACGTCCCATAGGTCACGGTGGCTGTGGGCTGGGTGCCCTCCAGACTTGCTTGGAGAGAAAGTGGCCTGGACTCCAGGGGCAGGGCTTTTCTGTAGTGTCTTGCAGATGAACTGGTCACAGGCTATGATGTCATTAGGGGAATGGTGTTTCATCAGCAGGCCCTGAGCTCAGATGAAATCATCATCATGGTCAATCTTTGGCGACACGGCCTAGAGGAAGACCCACATCTCCTCTGCACCTTGTCCTGACATTGCGTGTACCTGTGGCTGGCGCCTTAGGGGTGCAGAAGAAGGAAGCAATTTGCCTGAGAGAGCCGCTGTTCCACAACAAACTTCCCCAAAACTTGGGCATAAGGTAACAACCATTTTATTACATCTAATGATGTTGTGTGTCAGGAATTTGGTCAGAGTTTAGCTGCAAAGTCTGCTGTACATGGTGTGGACTAGGTCCACCTGGTGGTTCTGTGAGCTGAATTGTCTCACAGGTTCAAGATGTCTTTCCTCACATGTCTGGTGCCTTGCAGGAGAAAGATGGACAGGTGAGTCCAACTGGGCCCTCCTCCCTCTCCAACAGTGCAGTTGGATTTGTTACCCAGGGGATTAGGGCCCCTAGAACTGGCACCGTGCCACTTATGCCATACTCCATTGGTCAAAGTGGTCACAGGCCAGCCTGGGTTCAAGGAGTGGGGGGATAAAGAGCCCTCTCTGCACAGGAGGATGGCAAAAGAACGTGTAGGCATCCTGAATCCACTGCACCCACCTTCACATCCGTTAGTTATTCATTCAGAACTTAGTGGGCCTTGACAGTACATCAGATGCTGAGCTGAATGATAGGGAAAATGATAACACTCAGACCAGTGACTGGCATGTAACACTCAGTAAGCATAAGCGCTTTACGTATAATAACTCATTTCATTCTTGCAATACCCATTTCATAGATCAGGAAACCGAAGTACCAAGAAGTTAAATGCCAAAATTGTATAACTGGTAACCAGTAGAGCTTACACTTGACCCAGGCAGTCTGAGTTAGAAGCTTGTACTCTCACCCACATCTATAACTCCTCTAGCATCCTGCTTGTCACAGCTCATGTTTTGTGATTGAAGTAAAGTATATAAAAAAATACCTACCATATGGTGGTAAGTGATAAATGCACCAGTGATTACAGGAACATGCAATGGCATGACACAGAGACAGAAAGTACTGCCAGCTGTAAACATCACGGCTTTACAGAGGGCTATATCGAAGAGTGTTTCAGTTATCTATGGCTGGGAAGCAAGTCAACTTAGTGGCTTAAAATACCATTTGATTATCTCTTACCATTCTGTGGGTTGACTTGGTGTCTTTTTTGTTCCAGGTAGCACTGGGGCAGTTGAAGCCATCTAGAGGCTTGATGGACAGCCCATCAGGGACTCAGCGGGGGCCTCAGCTCTCCTGTGGCTGCTTGGGCTGCCTCACCCCATGGCATCTGGGTGCCAAGAAGGAGTGTTCCAAAGGAGACGAACCAGATGCCACTAGACCAAATAAGTGCTACCCCCGGAAGAAGTGGCTGAACATCACTTCTGTTGTATTATGTTGGTCAAAGCATTCACAGGCCCTCCAAGAGACAACATGGACTGGAACATCACAAGGGCATGAACATGGGCCCCTGCAGCCATCGGAGCAATAGTCTGCCACAAGGAGAAGGAGGTAAGCTGAAATTTAAGAGATGCTATTTTAATTTTCTTGTGGTTTTATTTTCCCTTAAATCACAGATATTTCTGTTATAAATATTTGCCATGCAGGTGTAAAATTAAATGGTAATGTGTATTAATACTGGGACTAGATGAATACATACAATGACCATACTCAGAAGCAGGCAGGGTTTTGACAAGCAGGCATGGGACTGGTCAAGTCTTCTCTGTCAAGAAAGAACAGACCACACGAAGGGAGAGACGTGAGCACAGGAGTGGAAGGGAGGGTGTTTTCAGGGAAGAGCCAGGGGGCTCATCGTCCACTGGGAGGGAGGCCATGGGGGAGGTGATAGAGCTGGGAGGCCCAGCCTTGAAATTTTGCTTATGTCACAGCTTGATTTGGGTCAGGTGGCTCTCCTAGGCAGCCCATCTCCAAACAATGGCTCAGAATCCAGAATATTCCCTTTCATGATGTTGTCATCTTCAACTCATGGCCTCCAGAGTTGCCACAGAAAGGGAGAGATAGGTTGTGGGTTAGGACAGTGGGTTTTGCAGTCAGACTGGAAGGTCATGTGCATCACGTTTGTCCACATCTCAGGGTCCTGAGATCAGTCACATGGCCCCAGATCATCTGCAGGGACAGCTAGATGTGTGCCCAGGAAGAGGAAGGTTGATGGGTGAACAGACAACCTGTCTCTGGCACACCAACTCTGCAACCTTGGACACATTGCCTAATCTCGGAGTCTCCATTTCCTCTTTTGGAATTTGGGGCTGATAATGTCTATCTTTTGTGGTTGTTTGTTGTGAAATAAGAAAGATACTGTATATAAAAAGAGACCTGGTAAAAATAAAGTTCCAAGGAACTGTCATAGTGCATACTGGTACTAGTAAATATATAATGAAGATAAATTACAATTGCCACGATCAAAGGAAGCAATGGAAAGTTGAAAATAATTATTTTAAAATAAAGTAATTATTTTAAGTTAAATAAGTGCTGACTTAAGCTAAGCACAGTGCTTTACATAAATTTCCTCATTTAATTCCATCAACAAACCTTTGAAATAGGTGATGCCGTCCACATTTTACAGGTGAGACCCTGAGATTTTGAGAGACTGGGAAGCTTGCCCAGGCGCCCATGGCTAAGCTGTGCGTGGAGCAGTCTGACTCTACACCCTGCTGGTAAGCACGGTGCTATTTTTCTTTTTTAAAAGAAGAGGTGGAACTGGAGAAGGAGAAGGAGAACAGTGGAAAGTACAGCGATTTCGACTGTGACCATCTTCATTTAGTGAAACACTCACTACTCATTTTGAGGACTGATTAGCAAAAACAAAGGGCTGTGGGATTCAGGACATGTTCCTTTCCAGGCCAGTGTGGGTCCATGACCCACTCTGTGAAGCCTCAAGTGGAACTCTGACCATCCTACCAGCCTCCCCTGCGCAGTTATAACTTGTGTTGCACCAGGAAAGTGTTTCAAAGTCCCCACATACCAGTGTTCAATTGGGGAGCAACATGAATTAGTGGGGAAAAAAAGAGTTTGCCAATTTTTAAAATAAACTTTTCATTTTGGAATAATATTTGATTTACAGAAAAGTTGCCAAGATAGAACAGAGCGTTTCAGAGAGTACACCTGGTTTCTCCCGTTGTCAGCATCCTACATAACCATGGCACATCTGTCAAAACTAAGAAACCAACATTAGTACATGACTATTGCTTGAACTCCAGACTTTATTCAGATTTCACGATTCTTCCAACTAATGTTCTTTTTCTGTTCCGGGATCGGATCTGGCACCACCACCATGTTACTTTCAGTAGTTGTTATGGGCTTGATTATGTCCCCCTAAAATTCATATGTCAAAGTCCTAACCTGCAGCACTTTAGAACGTATTTGGAGACACGGTCTTTAAAGAGGTGATTAAGTTAAAATGAGGTCATTGGGGTGGGTCCTAATCCAATATGACTGGTGCCCTTATAGGAAGAGGAGATTAGGACACAGACTCAGAGGGAAGACCACATGGAGACACAGGGAGAAGACAGCCATCTACAAGCCCAGGAGAGAGTCGTTAGAAGAAACCAACCCTGCTGACACCTCGATTTTGGACTCCCATCCTCCAGAATGTGAGAAAATAAATGTCTGTTGTTTAAGCCACCCAGTCTGTGACACTCTGTTATGGCAGCCCCAGCAAACTAAAAAAGTTTTCATGTATCTGTATTTTCCTCTGGCTGGTAACAATTTCTCAGTCTTTCCTTGTTTTCCATGTCCTTGACAGTTTTAGAAAGTACGAGTCAGGTATTTTGTAGGCTAGCCCTCAATATGGGTTTGTCTGATGTTTTTCTCATCCTTACATGGGGGTAGTGGGTTATTGAAAAAAATAGCACATAGGTGAAGTGCCCTCCTGTCTCATTGCCTCAGGGGATATGTGCTGTCACTGGTGAGTTAACCTTGATCACTTGGCCAACATAGTGTTTTTCTGGTATCTCTACTGTAAAGTTACCCCCTGTCATGTTTTATTCATTGAAAGCTAAATCCAGTCCACACTCTGCTGTAGGGCAGGGGAAATTAAGCTCCGTTTTTTGGAGAAGGACTATCTGCATAAATCTTATTGCCATGCTGCATCCTTTTGTTCTTTAAGCTCTTCCTTACTTTGTGGCACTGTGAGATATTCCAGTCTTACCTTGCATTTAACCTGTCCCAGCCCTAGGGTCTGCTGCTTCATGAAAGGAACCCGACTCCTTTTATTGGAGAAGGATATTTAGAAACCAAGATTTGGGTGTTGGGAGAGATCATGGATTTTCAACCTATTTCATGTATTTCAGTCCATTAGAGTTATTGTTCTTATCGAAGCTCTAATTGTTCCTTCTTTGGCCATTTGGAGCTTCTCCAAGTTAGTTTCTGAATTATTTTGATACCACCCCCAGTAGTCTTTGAGAGCTGGATTTTTTCCTGGGCTTTTCCTGCCCCAGTCCAGGACTCCCTTCTCCACAGAGTCCAGGCTCCCGTCGGGCAAAGCTGTGCGACAGCAGCCGGGTGCCGGGCGCTGGCGGCTCCTCACTCATCACAGTGGGGAGGCCTTTCCAGTGGACAGAGCTCGTCAGTGCACGTGTGTGTGTGTGTGTGTGTGTGTGTGTGTTTAAGCATAAAATACATCATAAATTTCCAGATACTTCCATGAAAATATAGAACTATAGGTTTTTAAAAAATGTTTAATTTTGAAACAATTATAGATTCATAGGTAGTTGGAAAAAAATGTACAGTGTGGCCCGTTGCAGCTTCCCCCAGCATCAATCAGTGGAGATGTTTTGCATGACCACAGTACTCTATAATAACTGGATATTTATACTCGTACAACCCACAAACCTTATTTAGATTTTATCAGCTTTATAAGCACTCATTTGCATGTGTGTATATGTGTGTGTGTGTGTGTGTGTGTGTAGTTTTGGCAGTTTCATCTGTCATATGTGTAGATTTGTGTAACCACCACAATGATCAAGATACAGAATAGCCCCCCCCCACCGTGGGGATGCCCGGGGCTACCCCTCTGAAGCCACATCCACCCCTCCCTTCTCCTCATCCCTAATCTCTAACTCCTGCAGCTACTAGGCTATTCTGATATTTTTCATATCTGTAATTTTTTAAGAATGTTATATAAGTAAGATCATAGAGCATGTAATCATTCAAGTTGGCTTTTTCATTCAGAATAGTTCTCTTGAGATCACCTAAGGTGCTGGAATGCATATCAATAGCTGTTTCCATTTTATTGCCAGCTGGTGTATTCCACAATAAGTATGTACCACAGTTTAAATATCCACCCGTTGAAAGATATTTGGGATATTTCTAATATTTGCTATTATGAGTAAAGCTGCCACGAACAGTTGTGTACAGGTGTTTGTGTGGAAGAGAGTTTTCATTTCTCTGGGATAAATGCCCAGGAGAGTGATTATTGGGTGGTATGGTGAGGGTGTGTTTAGTTTTGCAAGAAACTGCCAAACTCTTTTCCAGAGTGGCTCTATCATTTTACATCCCCACCAGCAATGTAAAGGTGATAAACTTTGTCCTCATCCTCATCAGCACTTTTTGTTATCCTTATTTTTTGTTTTAACCATTTTTTGTTTTTTGTGTGAAGTAATAGTAATATATCATTTTGGTTTTAATTTACATCTCCTTAATGGATCATGATGTTGAACATCTTTCCACATGTTTATTTTCCATTTGTATCTCCTCATTAAAATGTTTATTCACATTTTTTGCCTTTTTCTAATTGGATTGTTTGGGTTTTTTTACTAAGTTTTTTTTCTTTATTGAAGTGAAATTCACGTAAAATTAGCCATTTTAACTGAACCATTTAGTGCTAATATCATGCAACCATCATCCCAAAAGGAAATCTCTTACCCATGAAACAGTTCTTTCCCCATTTCCCTCTCTTCCTTTCCCTTGGAAACAACATATTTGTGTTCTGTCTCTAAGGATTTACCTAATCTAATCACATCACATAAAAGACATTGACAATATGTGACATTTTGTGTCTGACTTCTCACTTAGTGTGTTTTTGAGATTCATCCCCTTTGTAGCATGCATCAGTACTTCATTGATTTTTGATGGTTTAATAGTGTACCATTACACAGATATACTACAATTTGTTTATCCAAACATTTGTTTATGGGCATTTGGGCAGCATTCACTTCTGGCTATTGTAAATAATGCTGCGGTAAATAAACTTGCACATGTACTTGTTTAAGTACCAGTTTCAATTCTTTTGAGCATATACCCTGGAGTGGAATAGCTAGGTCATATGATAATTCATGTTTAACTTTTTGAGGAATCGCTCAACTGTTTTCTACAGTGCCTGAACCATTTTACAATCCCACCAGTAATGTACAACGGTTCCAGTTGCTTTATATCCTTGCCAACACTTGCTAGTTTCGTTTTCTTTTTTTTGGTAACCACCCTCATGAGTATGAAGAGCTACCTCATTGTGGTTTTGGTTAGCATTTCCCTGTTTAATAATGATATTGAGAATTTTTTCATGTACTTGTTGGTCATGTGTATCTTTTCTTTGGAGGAATGTCTGTTCAAGTATTTTGCCCATTTTAAAACTGTTGTTTGTCTTTTTGTTGTTGAGTTGTAAGAGTTCTTTATATATTCTGGGTATTAGATCCCTTATTAGATGTATGATTTACAATATTTTTACCCATTCTTCAGGTTGTCTTTTCACTGTTTAAATAATGCCCTTAGATGCAAAGAAAGCTTTTAATTTTAATGAAAATACAACTTATCTATTTTTTTCTTTTGTTGCTTATGACTTTGGTGTCATTTCTAAGATTTTATTGCCAATCTCTGCACATGAAGATTTACCCCTATGTTTTCTAACAGTTTTGTAGATTTTGCTCTCATATTTGGGTCCTTGATCCATTATTAGTTAATTTTTGTTGTAGTCTGAGGTAGGGGTCCAAATTCTTTTTTTGGGGGGGCCATATGAATATACAGTTGTATCAGCACCATTCCTTAAAGGGACTATTCTGTCCCCATTGAATTGTCCTGGCACCTTTATAGAAAATCAATTGGACATAGAGTTATGGGTTTCTGGACTCTTAATTCTATTCCATTAGTCTATGTCTATCCTGATAAGAGTATCACATTGATTTGATTACGGAAGCTTTGTAGGAAGTTTTGAAACTGGGAAGTGTGAATCCTCCAACTTCGTTCTTCATTTTCAAGCTTCACAATCTAGAAAACCTGGAGGAAATGGACAATTCCTAGAAACAGACAACCTCCCAAGACTGAGCCAGGAAGAAATAGAAATCCTAAACAGTTCAATAAATAGTAGCAAGATTGAATCAGTAATAAAAAAATCTCCCAACAAAAAGTTGTTAAATCAACTGCCTTAAATATGTTCAAAGAGCCAAAGTAAAACATGAACAACAACAACAAAAAACAAAACAGAACAATATATGAACAAAATAAGAACATCAATATCAATAAAGAGAAATTATGTAAAGGCATCAAATAGAAATTCTGGAAATTTCAGTAACTGAAATGAAATATTCACTAGCAGAGTTCAAAAGCAGATCTGAGTAAACAGAAGAAAGAATCAGTGAATTTGAAGATAGGACAATTGAAAATATCAAGTCTGAGGAGGACAAATGTATTCTATATAATTTCAGTTCTTTAAATTTTTTCAGTTTGTTTTTATGGCTGAGGATATGGTCTATCTTGGTGAATGTTCCAAGAGTCCTTGAAAAGAATATACATTCTGCTGCTATTGGGTGAAATGTTCTGTATATGTCAATTAGCTCATGTTGGCTCATTGTGTTGTCCAGACCTTCTGCATGTTTGTTTTACAATTTTCTGTCTAGCTTTTCTACCAGTTGTTGAGAGGCTGGTGTTGATGTCCCTAACTTTAATTGCTGATTCGTTTATTTCTTCTTTAAGCTCTCAGTTTTTGCTTCATGTGCTTTGAAGTTCCAACATTTGGTGAACACACAATTAGGTTAGCTATGCCTTCTTTGTGGATTGACAAAAATACCATTATGTAATGTTTCTCTTTGTCCCAAGTACCTTTCTTTGCTCTGAGTCTACTTTATCTGCTATTAATATACACATGCCTGCTTTCAAAATTAATATTTGCATGATATCTTTTCAGTCTATATGGATATCTCTTCTCTTTCAACCTACCTATGTCACGTTTCATGTGAGTTTCCTGTAGACAGCACATAGTTGGTTCATGTTTTTCTAATCACTGGGCTAATTTCTGTATTGTAATTGAAGTATTTTGGCCAATCACATTTAAAGTAATTATTGATACGTTAGGGCTTGATTCTGTCATTTTATCATCTGTTTTCTAATTGTTCCCTCTGTTGTTTATCCCCCTGTTTCTCTCTGTTTGACTTCTTGTGGGTTACTTGACCATGTTTAGAATTTCATTTAGATTCATTTAACTGTTTTTAAGTATATATCTTTGTGTACTTTTCTTATTGGTTGCTTTAAGTATTGTAATATTATTTAATATTACTTCACAACCTACTATTATGTATGTTTCACCACTTTGAATGAATGAAGTATAGATACTTTACTTCCGTGTGGGTGTCTTTAAATTAACCACTTCTTAAATATAAGTGCCTTGTACAGTCATTGTACACACTTTGAGCTCCACATCAGAGCGTGCTGTTCCTTTTGCTTCAAACTCTAACTGTGATTTAAGAAGCCCGTGAGGAGACAAGAGTCTATTATATTTATGATCATTTTACCTTCTCCATTGTTCTTTCCTTTCTAAGGTTCCAAGACTTCTGTTATCTAAACTTCAGCCCTCTGAAGTCTCCATAACTCCTTTTAGATGTTCTGTAAGGGTAGTCCAGCTGGTGACAAATTCTGGTCTTTCTCTCCCTTTCATTCCTAAAGGACAGCTTTGCCAGACAAAGAGTTCAAAGTCAGCAATTACTATTTCAGCACTTTAACATGCTGTGCCAATTCCTTCTTGTATAAATGGTTTTAAGTGAAAAACCCACTGTCATTTGAATTGATGTTCCCCTATGGGTAATGTGCCATTTCTGTCTGATTGCATTTATGATTTTTTTCTTTGTCTTTAGTTTTCAGTTTAATTATAATGTATCTTGCCATAGATTTATTTGCATTTATCATCCTGTTAGGGGTTTGCTAAAATTTGCGAATTTATAGGTTTACGTATTTTGCCAATTTAAGATGTTTTCAGCATTTACTTTGTCAAATGCTCTTTTAGTCCCAAGATAATGAAGTTAAACCTTTTGTTATTGTCCAACAGGTCTTTGAGGCTCTGTTAATTTTTTACAGCCTATTTTCTCTGTTTTTCAAATTGAGTAGGTTGATTTATCTTCAAGTTTACAGATTCTAACCTCTGTCATTTCTGCTTTACTATCGAGTCCATCCATCCACATTTTTATTTTGGTTATTATATTTTCCACATTTTTTATTTCGGTTATTATATTTTTCAGTTCTATAATTTCCATTTGGTTCTTTTTTATAACTTCTATTTCTTTGCAGAGGTATTCTATTTTTTGCATTTGTTTTAAAAGAATTTGTAATTGACCATTGATGCATTTTTTAAAATGATAGCTACTTTAAAATCTTGTTTAGGTAATTTCATGGAATTCTTCTCAGTATTTAGGTTATTTGATTGTCTTTTCCCATTCCAGGTGAACTTTCCTGGTTCTTAGTAAGATGAGTGATTTACTATTGGACAATAGGCATTTTGCATATTATGATAGGAAATTCTGAATCCTATTTAAATTTTCTACTTTAGCAGGCAGTTTCCCTGTGTAGTTTCAGCGTGCTGGAGCTGTGGTTCCGATGGCAATTTGGCTTTTGGAGCACTTGCAGTCTTATTCTGTTCTGCCTTGTTCATCTGGCACTGCTTGATTCTTGATGGAGCACCTGTGGAGGGAAGCAGAGGGCACTTTCCCTGGACCTGGTGTTGCTTTGTTGAGTATAGAAGTCAGTGGGTCTACAAGGCAGTGAGCACTTCCCCAGCTCTGTCCCTGACTTACATTGGTTTGACTTACGATTTTTTGACATTATGATGGGCTTACAGGGGTATTACATGCATTTTTGACTTAGGATCATTTGATTTATGATGGGTTTATTGGGATGTAACCCCACCATAAGTCAAGGAACATCTGCATGTGCATTTTCCTTGTTCTTAAATAAATAGCAGCAAAATGTATACACCTTCTTGCCCATCTTGTTTTATTCACTTCAAACTATATCCTGGAGAGCACACAATAGTCATCTGTAGAGTTATTCCTCAATTCTTTGTATTGCTTCAGATTACTCCTTTGCATGACTGCATCAAAGTTTATTCCATCAGTTACCTATTGACAGCCATGTGTGTTCATTCCAGTCTTTTCCTATTGCAAATAGCACCACAGTGAATAGCCTTGTACCTAAACCTACATTTTTTCATATTTTTACTATCTTTAGGATGTATTACCAAAGTCTATGTAATTTTGCTACCTCTTTATAGCATCTCTTTGGATAGTTATAACTGACATACTGAGGTGGTCTTGGACTTTAGTCTTAATAAGATACTACTTGCATGGATAACTTATTTCCGGTGTAGTCTAGATCAAGTTAAATTATCCCTCTAGACTTGTTTTGTCATCGCTATTATAATAATAGCTACCATTTTTTTTGTGTGTGTGTCTATTAAATTCTGGGCATTGTTTTAATTGATTTACTTATTTCACAACAGTCCAGTGAAGTCATTATCAAAAGTCTCATTTTACAGACAGTGATTTGGAAGGATGTAGAGAGGTTAAACAAATAAAGGACAAAATCCGGGTGCAAGCTCTGGTTTGCCTGAAGGAGAAACTCACAATTGTTGTTTTATTCTTTGCCTTCTGTCTAAAAAAGGAAATAATTACAGCCTACCTCTTAGGGTGTTACAGAGATCAAATGAGGTAACAGCTATGAAGGCATGTTTAAACCATGACTGGCAAGGTGCACATTCATTATTATAATAATTTAATTTTCCTTGGAGAGGTTTTGTAGACACCAGTATCTACTCTCACCATGGCATTTAGTGACCTTCCCTCAGCACAACCTCTCACGAAGGTGGTAAAATTGCTCATTTCATGGTGACTCCATGAATCACTTTCTCTTTAGGGGGGGGTCCTCCAACATTGTCCCTTCCTCTGAGGACAGTGTCCCTGTTCGCTTCACAGTCCCTGTGTTCCGAGGCCAGTGCCCTGTGGGACATCATCTCTTTAGAAGTCCTCTCACGGCAACCTGATGTCCACGCTCCTGAGACCCTTCCCGTGCCGACCCACACCATTCGTTCCAAGGAGCCAAAGCTATGGAGGGCTGTGGGGTTGGGCTGCTCAGGGAAAGGGAGAGGACACAGGGAGGGCGGCAGTGCTGTCCACGAGACTGATGTGCGTCAGCGCTGGCAGCGGCCCTGAGCTCCGGAAGGAGTCTCTGGTCTTTCTCTCATTCTTTAGCCCGGACGCCTCAAGTGTCTATTTCTACCCACCTTCAATCAGGCAGACAACAGAGGGGAAAAGATTACTGCTATTGGAGATAAAGTAAAGCTAGTCAAAGCAGGATTCAAACTAATTTGACATTAATTCTACAGTCAATATTAAGGGCATAATGATTGTTCTCCAGATGTCATTTTCAAGTATAAGAAAAAGAACAAACACGACAGTTTGTGAGCACAAAACATTACAAGTTGCAGAGGAAAAACAGGCAATAGGTTTGTCTTAATTAAAGCAATCTGTTAATGTTTTCTATTGTTCAGCCAAGCTCTTTATTTTTCAAATGTTAAATGAAACCTACACAACACCAGTTTGGCACTCAGCAGCCTGTCCTCCTCCCTCTGCCCACAGCCCTGCAGATGGCCTGGCGAGTGAGGGAGTGGCTCGTCATATCCTTGCTTTGTGAGCTCATCCCGCCTCCTCATGCTCTCCTTTGCTGCCAGAAGACGAATTTTTGTTGTTGTGGAAGAGGATGCAAAATAAGCAAATTAATGCTTTTCTTTTTTCTGACTGCTGGCTCTGTGCCCACTTTCACGTTGCATGGACCTCGCCCACTGGGAGGGTGGCCAGTTCAGTCTGGCTGGGAGGGTCCAGGGAGCTGCAGTTCTAACTCGTGGAGATAAAACAGTACGATTTATTGCTAGCTGCCTAACCTTTCTGCCTTTTTCCCATTCCTGCCGTGTTCCCATGACATTCTGATGGAGTAGAAGACATCTAAGGTGGTGCCTTGGGGTTAATTCCAGAAGTTTCCCCTGATGGGTGGAAATTTGCATTTTTCCACATATGTACTGTCTTTTATTATTTTTAAACATAGGCAATCAGCCCCCCGCCCTGTCAATTAAGAATTGAGTATATATGCCAAACATAGTTTACTCCCTTATATATGAAGCAGTGTATAGTATTGTTTTGTTTACCTTTCTTGTTGTTATTTTTGTTTATAGAACTGATAGTATTTTGGGGGGAAAATACCATTTTGAACCTGGAATCATTTTTCAGTTTTTGCCAAAGGACAAACTTTGAATACTGTAGTGGTTCAAGGACTAGGACTCAGGAGCCTGCAGGAAGGGCATGGTTACCCAATGTTCATGTCATGTGGAAGGAACCAAAGTGAAGAAGGGATGGGCCCAGGAGGGCAAATTTGAATTTTGATAGCAGCACTTGGAAGAGTCTGAGACTTTGGGACATGCATGGTCCCAGCACAGGAAAGTAGGTAGATGGCGGGGCAGAGGGTACTGGACAGGGCCTACTGAGGAGGGCTGAGCAGGGCACTGGGGGGCAAGACAGAGTCAAAGTCACTCCTTGTGCTTTGGATCCCTCCTGCTATACACAACCTGAGCACGATTTTGTCAAATGCTCCGAAAGCATTTGTCAAATTGCTATAGAGAATACTAGGAGGAAAGGGTGGCAGGGTGTGCCCCAGGGCTGCTGAGAGGTAAGGGTCACACATGGCTTCACATGGTCTGCTGCACAGAGATGGGCAGCCCCACGACACCCCAGCACTGGGCCACTCCACTGACAGCTGAGAGGGAACCTTAGGGGGGCAGGTTCTGCAGGACTAAGTGGTACCTCACAGCACTCAGAATTTGTGGCATCAATGAAAACATGACATAATTTGCACTCTGGAGTGATGAAACCTGGAATGTTTTCATTACCTATTATGTGATTATCAGAAACCCCGGTGAGGTGGGTGTTGACTACTTATAGGTGGGGAAACAGGCAATAAGAGAAGATGATCAAGTTCTCCAAAGTCACAGACCAAGGAGGTGGTGGAGCTCGGGTTCAAATATGTACTTAAGAGTAGGGAGAGATTTTTCTCTCCGCATCAGCCCTTCACAGGGAGAAAAGCTGGGAAAAGACATAGAAATAGCAAATAATGCCCCAGGGTAGGACAGAATAAGCTTTTGATATTGTCAAGAGAAAGATTCCTTCACCTAATTGAGTATTTGTGCTGAAGCATCTGGAAAGGCAAACTCCCCCCTCTGGTTTCACCTAGGAGAGAAGTAGAAGTAAATTGTCCAACTCTTAGGGGAGGCAAACATGTAAAAATATTCCAGGGGCTGCAGCGGAGAGGAAAGAGTGGACAGCAAAGGAAACATATCTGGTACCCATCAAGGAGGAGCGTTCCATGGTCTGATAGGAAGAGGACAGTTTAGCGTCATCGTAGGGGCTCTGTGGGTTTCTGAGTGGCCAATAGCGATATTTTCTCTCTGCTTACCATCAGTGGCCTTCTGGGGCTGCCATCTGGATGCTGAACTGCAGTTCCTCAGTAGTCCCTAGAGGCCAAGGGAGCAGAGCAACTGTCTGCCATTCCTGAAGGCAAGAGCTTTCAGTGGAAGGAACCGTGGTGGGGCAGGCTGTGGCCTCTTCTCCTGGGGAGAGTATTGCTCTGAGAGTACGTGGTTCAGGCATAACGGGGGAGTTGTAATCTACCATGTGAGTTTATATGACAGACTTTCTTTAGTGTAGGCCTCGAACAACTGAGTGTTCTAATGAAGTTTTGAAAAGACAAAGTTGGGTTGGTGCTTTGGAAGGAAGGAAGATTCGTAAAAAGTATGGCAGAGGAGGTTGGTGGGAGATTCCCGGGTGACGTGGAATCTTGTGCCCGCCCCCCACACACCCCTAAGATGAGCAGTCCACGAAAGCACTAGAACAGGTGCTGGTAGCAGGCAGGGAAAGCTGAGAACAGGTGCTGGGGAGGAAGGATTCTACCACGGATGAGATATATTAGGGAAATGTGCAAGAACAGGTGTGTGTGTGAGGGGAACCTGGATAGGAACATAGGCAGGATGTGGACCATGTAGGGGCCCTACCAGGGTCATGTGTGTTGAGCGACCACAGAGGGCTTGGCTGATTGCTGGCTTTTTCTCTAAGTATTTGGCAGGGTAGAACTTGGTAAGAAAACATGTGCTAATTTTTTTTTTTTTTGAGAAAGAGTCTTGCTCTGTCGCCCCAGGTAGAGTGCAGTGGCATCATCATAGCTCACTGCAACCTCAAACTCCTGGGCTTGAGTGATCCTCCTGCCTCAGCCTCCGAGTAGCTGGGACTACAGGCGAGCACCACCAGGCCCAGCTGATTTTTTCTATTTCTAGTAGAGACGGGGTCTTGCTCTTGCCCAAGTTGGTCTCGAACTCCTGAACTCAAGCGATCCTCCCACCTCGGCCTCCCAGAGTGCTGGGATTACAGGCGTAAGCCGCCACACCCGGCTGATCCGCTATTTTTTGGATGTGAGTCTGCGAGAGAGCGTGAAAATACGAATGAAAAGATTTCCAGTTTCGTGAGCAGAGTAAAGACACCTTTACCCAAACCAAAGAGAGAGAAGAGAGCAGTGGGCGGCAGGGAGAAAAGAATCCCACAGTGCTGGCAAAGGTGCTTTCAGCCAATCGCTACTAGCAAATCTTGGGTTACTAAAGCGCCCTGGGGGTACCTGGGTTTCCCTTTTAATTTCAGTTACTTGGTAGAATGGAAGAAAGCCAAGACTATTGAGAATCAGATTTAAATAAACAGTATAGGGTGCAAGGTGGCTGCAACTCCTCTGATTCGTGCCTACCTCCCTGACATTGGGGTGCTACAAAATTTAGAGGTACCAGTTAGACCAGTGGATCACTGGAGAGGGCATGATGTTGGGTGGTAGCCCAGTCACAATGCTCAGCAGCGTGTTGGGTGCAACTGGAGGCCACAGCCAGAGCTGTGAGGGCAACACACACAACCACATCTCACCCACGAGAGGACTGGAAAAGTGGGGACCAAGCCCACCCTGGAGCACTGGACGATGTAGACGTGCACCCACTGGAGCCAGCGAGGTGTTTGCACACTCGTTCCAGGAGATGAGGGCAAAGGAATCTGAAAGTGAGGTCCAAGACACAGAGCCTTGGGGACGATCCACCACCACCCTGGTGCAAAATGGCTGTGTTTTCTTCAGCAGATCTTAGTGGTCAAAGCCTAGGACCCAGACACGCATCCAAGATGAATATATGACTGTGGAATCATTGTGAGAGCAGTGGCAAGTGCCCCCCACACGTATGTGTGTATGCATGTGTGTGTGTGTGTGTGTGTGTGTGTGTGAGAGAAGTGGGGCTAGGGATGGAAATCTCAACATCTGGAGAATACTGGCGAGCCCTGGGCACCCACCCTGCCTCAGAACACACAGGGCACAGAGGAGAAGGGTGCGTGCTGCGAGGCTGAGGTGGACACCCCCACCCCACTCACCCGTCCTCACTCTCCAGGGTGGGGTGAGGAGTAGGTACCTCCCTTTAGGGGCTGAGGCTTCCACTGGGGGAGGCCACAACAGAGCATGATTCTCCACTCCCTGTGGCTGATCCTTGGAACAATTGAGGTTAGAGACAGAAACTCTGGGGGCTTTAAAGCACGTCCACAAACTGCAAGGACAGCATCAGTAGATGAGCATCTGCAGGCCTCCTCCTCTGGCTCAGTCACAGGGGCGCTGGACGGCACTGATCTCTGAGGGGGAACAGGAGAAATTCAGTGGGGCTTCTCTCTTACCCACAGGGGGGCCCACAGGAGACAAACAGAGGGGGACACAGAGAGGTGACTCCCTGCCGCCTATCCTGGTGGGCCCTGCAGAACCACAGGCGGTTCATTAGGAAAAGTAAGAACCGGTTTAACCCCCTCTCCTGAACCTCACAGGAATTATGATCTTTCTCCGGTGGGTTTTCTTTTGGTAATGTCACTCCCTCAGGGATGGAAGCTCCTCTGAGCTGCTGCTCCCTCTGCCTCTGCCTGGGATGGGAAAAGGAAATCTGAGCAATCTCCCTTCTGCCAAAGTGGGGGAGACTGCCCATGGCCCTTCAAGTTTCTGTGGAAACATGGGGTCTTCGTGAGGGCTGGGCTGAGCCAGGCGTCCCCTCCTGGAGCCCTGCCCTGTCCCTGCTGCCTTCCCTGGGAAGGCTGGACGTGCCCTCTGTGCCCGGGGACAGGCTGTACCTTCCCGCGTAGTTTGCTCCCCCACCACCCCTCCACACACACAATGTTTTTTTCTCTTCTTCAATTCAATGTGAATTCGAACAAATTTCAGACCTTAAAATCAGACTTAGAACCGTCATGCTGTGCCTATTTAGAAAAGCACATACTACAGAAAAACGCTGTTGTAAACACAGGTTCCAGCTGAGACGACAATTCTTTCCAGCTGCCTACGTAGCTCTTCTGATAGTCCTCCGTGGCCGTAGGCTCAGCTCGCTCTCATCGGGGACTGCTGGAGCTGATCGCGTGCCTGCTAGTGGACAGTCGTGTGTTCTGGGGTCCGGCCTGGCTCCAGCCTTCCCTGCAAGGCAACCTCTGCCCTGCCCCAGCTGTGAGAGGAGGGAGCCGGGCTTGTGGTCTCTGGCCTTCGGGTCGCCTGTGCCCTGTGGTGTGCTGTAAACGGGGTTCAGGCTGGACCTTTCTGCAGAGGGTGTTTTATCCAGGAAGTTCCCAAAGGGTGGGTCTAGCCCCCAGCTAGCCCACGGTGAGGGCTGCACACACCCAGCTAGTGAGACCCTGGAAGAGGCTCTGCAGGTGGCCTCTGGACAGGCACCTCGCGGGCCTCCTGCTCCGCCCACCTGGCCTCTCTCCCTGATGGAGTCTTTCTTGGCCCCTCCACTTCCTGTGCTGATTGCACCAGCAAGCCCTGAGCCCAGGCTAGCCCCACACGCCTGGCCCAGGTGCTCTGACTGCCTGTGTGTCCCATCTGGGCCTGGGTTCCCTCAGAATTTAGGCTGGACGTGGCGTGCCCTGCCAGGCTTCTGTGGGTGTGGATGGGTCGCTGTGTTTGAGGAGAGGCTGAGTGAAAGATGCCCAGGGTCTGGCCGAGCCTCCTAGGAGAGCTGATGACACCCAGAACTATGGTATTTCTAGGACCACCCCTGGGCATGTGTGAGACTAGCCCTGGCATCCTCCCCAGTGGGCTCAATTCATGTGGGACCTGGTCACACACTCAGAAAACTATCTCCTGTCTGAGCCGTATCTCAGGACTGCACGCTCCACCCCCAGCCCAGCAAGCTCCCCTCTTCAGAGCTCATGCCCAGAGCCACACACCACGTCAGAGGGGCATGATCCACCGTCCCTCTATAAGTGCTGATGCCTGTTGGAGCTCAACTGCCCTATCAAAGAGAAACCAGTGATTCAACCATATTCAAATATTTAATTAACATTTATTAGGGGCCCAGCCCCCAGTTGCTTTCTGGCCCTGAAGAATTACATTGGAATAACTGAGTAAATATTCCCCCAGAATCCACTTAGGAGACTATAGGTTTTCCAACCATCTCAAATGCCAAAGCAGCCGGGCTGACGCCACAGGTCTCAGCAGTGGACATAGGGAGGGACTTGCCCCAAGCTGAATTAGACAAACCTTGCTATGCTGCCCACCCTGGGTCCCTTGGCCTCTGTCTGCCCAGGCAGCGGGATGGTGGCAGTCAGGGGACAATGACTCTGGCTGTGAAGGTAAAGTCCAGGGACAGGGAGCACAGTAATTTGGGTCAAGAATATCACATGCTACAGATGCCCACCATATAGGAAATTCTAAAAGTATGTGATGTAACAGAAGAAGACCTAAAAGTTCTATACCTCCATGCAAAGTCCACTTCTCATTCACATGAAGTTCAAAATGTGTATTTACATCTGGTGACCATTGAGGACCCAGTTCCCTTGATATCAGTCCCTCTTCCCACACTTTTTCAATAGCTGGGTTCCAAGGATGTTGCCTCGGTCTGCAGCAGGCCAGCAGGTCACGGGGAGGTCTTTGAGCCAGCCTGCAAGTGATGCTTGGACTGCACTAGCTGGAACTGTCTCTCGGCCACTCAGAGCTGCAAGGGGGCTGGGAAATGCAGCTGAACTGTGTGCTCAGGAGGAAGAGAGACTAGGCTTGGGGTCTGGTCTGCACTGGCCATAGGAACTGAGAGAAGGCTGTGGATTTGGTCATGAGGATGTCACTGGTAATTCTGGTGGGTACCACTTCTAGGATCCAGTGGGCCGCAAGCTGGTGGCAGTGAGCTGAATATTGGGGGGGGTCCCCTGGTCTGTGCCCTCAGCTGCCCCAAAGCTCCTGGTGAGAGGCTGGCTCAGGTCAGGGTCACCCCTCCTGATCACAAGTAGGATCCACCTGCTCTACACTTGCAAGTCTCTCTGTGCAGACCACGTTCACCACCCTCCCCCTGCTGGCCTGCTGCAGACCCACCGAAGCAACGTCCTTGGAACCCAGGTATTGAATGAGGGTGGGAAAGGGGGCATGGGATCAAAGCATCCTTGAACGGCCACTGGGAGATGTGAACACACATTTTGGACTTTGTGCAAACGAGCAATGGACTTTGTGTGGAGGTATAGAACTTTGAGGTCTTCATCTGCTGCATCACATGCTGTTAGAATTTCCTATCTGGTGGCCTTCTGCAGCATCTGGTATTTCCCTGTCACTTCTATCCCAGGACTCTTCTGGTCATGAAGATTATATATAAAGCAAACCACCCCCCTCCACTCTGAATGAAACCTGCTGATAGTTTATTTTTAAAGGGAAAGTCTTAAAAGCAGCATTCGAGAAAATCCTCCTCATAAAGACATCTGGGATACTTTTGATGAAAGCAATACCTCTTCTCCAGCAGTGAGTGTGGGAGTTTCCCTGACCTCATCACTTCTGCTGTTGAAATGGTAACCTCACCTCTGTCATCTGCCAACACCACTGCTCTGAGATTCTGAGCCATGTCTAGACTCCAGGCTGTGAAAAGTCCAGGATCCTGTCTTTTTCATTGGTCCTTTCCTAGCAGAATATATTATAGATTGTAGATAGCTAGTAAACATTTATTTTCCTTGGAAAAGAATGAAAAGATTCGTACTCCCTAAAACCCCACCCTCTCCCTCTCCTCTGAAAAGACAGAGGCCAGCAGGCTGGCCCCGCTGCTCAGCCCTCCCTGCAACAGCCCTCTCCCCTTTCCAGTGCTGCCCCACCTGGGCTTTAAGGCACTGGCTCTCAAACGTCAGCATGTTCCGGGTCTCCTAGGGGGCTTGGCAGGATGCAGGTTGCTGGGCTTCCCCTCCCTGCCCCCAAGGCTCTGATTTAATAGGTCTGAACTAGGGGCCTGGAACCTTGTATTTCTACCCAGTTCCCAGGTGATACTGGTGCTGTTGGTCCCGTGACCACACTGAGAGCCTCTACTTTAGGGTATGTAGTTCTACCCAATGGTCCTGATTAATCCCTGTCCTTCCCTTAGCCTCAATTTCTTACCTTTTATTGGCTTTTTGCTCTTAGCATTTAAATGTATATAAGTTTTTCTCATTTAAAAAATAAAAACAAACAAAAAGCAAAAACACTTCTATCCAAACTCAATCATCCACCCATGCCAGTCCTCTGTCCTGACACCTGAGGACACACTGCACAGATCAGCGTGTTGGTCCCTCTGAAGATCCGCGGTCACCAGCCTCACCTGAGTCCTCACTGTTCATCACACTGCAATTCTCTGGCTACTTCTCAGTCCTATTTTATTCTAGGACTATTTCAAGTATTTCCTACTTCCTTAGAAATCTCCACCTTGCCTACTCTTTCTCTGTGAATGACCTTAACTACTACTTACCAAAGAAAATAGGAACCACTAGAATGCTTCACCTGCCCATTGCAACCTTATGCCGTAAGGTCCAAGCAGCATAATCTGTGCATTTGTTCCCTTCTCTGTTTTTGTCTCCTACCAGGACCAAGGATGTGTCCTTTCTCCTCTCAGGGGTACCCTGGGCTCATGTGTGCAGTTGCCAGCACAGACGTGGAATTATCCATTTTTCCAAGGAGCCTAATATATTTTCATGGGAAATGGTATTTAGAAGCCACAATCTAGGCACTGAAGGTGCTCATTGTTACTGGATTATAATTGTTTCTAGGTATTTTTAGTGGATACTGCTATGAAATATGTATCTTTTAAAAAGATCATATATATTGGAATTCATATTTGTGGCAATAAGATTTTTACTTAGCACATTGATCTTATATCTTAAATCCAAATGATACTAATATAATTAATCATCTGATAGACCCCACAATAGTCACACAGCTGTCTCAGAATAAAAACACCAATACCAATGATTTCTGAAAAGAGCCAAAGAGGTTTTGAGAGGTTTAAGAGGTTTTGTTTGTTTGTTTGTTTTAGTTCTTGTTGTGGGTAAGTTATAATTCACTGGGAACATACAGTCAGATGACTGTTCTTTAAGGTTTCTTGGAATAGTTATGATTATGCTGTTAACTGTATATACATTTAGGATAATCAGTTTTATTTACATTAGATTTTTAGGGAGCGTTTTTGCACTAAATTTTGTTTTTAAATTCTATGACATATTTATAGTTAAGAATCTATAAAACATGGCATATTTAAAGAAATCTAGCATCTAAACATGCCCTCTCCAATCTATTCCCTCTCTCTCCCATAGATGACTATTTAAAAATAATTGTGGTTTATTCTTTCATTGTTTTTTCTTAATTCTATTAAAATATATATGTTTGAATGCACACATTCATATCACAGAATTTTCTTATATAAATGGTAACATACTATATGCACTTTTCTGTACATTTTTCACTTAATAAATACAGGAGATCATTCACAGGGTAGTATACAGAGAGATCTCTCATTTTTTATGGCTACATAGTATTCCATGTTGTGGATTTATAATAGTTTGTTAAACTATTTCCATAGTTATAAACATTTGGGTTGTCTCCAGTTTTTTTATATTACAAATAGAAACATAATGAAGATCTCTGTGCACAATTATTTTTGTGCTTCTGCCAGTGTATCACTGGAGTAGATCTCTAGAAGTAGAATTGCTGGGTGAAATGATAAATGCATATGCTTTTGCTGTACATTATCAAGTTCCTCTCCATAGGGTTTATATGATTTCACATTCTTACTAGGTGTCTTAGTTTTGCTTGGGCTGCTCACCCTGTGGGTGGCTTAAACAGCAGACATTTATTTCTCGCACTTCTGGAGGCTGGGAAGTCCAAGGTCAAGGTGCAAGCAGATTCGGTTCCTGGGGAGGTCTCTCTTTCTGGCTCACAGATGGCCACCTTCTCACTGCATACTCACCTGGCTCTCTCTGGTATCTCTTCTTACAAGGGCACTGACCCCATCAGGGGGCCCACCCTCATGACATCATTTGAATCTAATTACTTCCTAAAGGCCCCACCTCCTAATACCATCACAGTGAGAGGTAGAACTTCAACATGTAAATCTGAGGAACATGGACACAAATGTTCAGCACATAACACAAGGGATGCATAAGAATATTTCTTTCTTCAAAGTCCCACCAACAGAATATGTTGTCAAACTGGAATTTTTGCTCTTCTCAATGTTATTTTAACTTTTGTTTCTCTTATTATGAGCAGGGTTGAAGAGCCATTTGAATTTCTTTTATCTGTGAATTGTCCTATTTATATTTCTAGCCCATGAGCCCTTTTCGTCTATTTTTAGAAGCTCCTTATAAATTAAGGACATTAACCCTTTGTAATATGTTATGTTTTTTCAGTTTATCTTTTGTCTTCTTACTTTTTTTATGATGTTGTTTCCTGTTTTTGTAAAGTTTTATATAACCAAATTTATCAAACATTCCTGTTATTGCTTCTGAATTTTTTATTTCAAACTATTAAGGGGGTACAAATGTTTTTGTTACATGGATACCTTGTATAATGTTTAGGTCAGGGCTTTTGGTGTTCCCACAACCAGAATAGTGTTCATTTTACCCAATAGGTGACCCTCCCCCCATCTTCCTTTCTTCTTGGTTTCCAACGTCCCTTATGTCTCATTGTGCCTGTGTGTACCCATGATTTAGCTCCCACTTGTTAGTGAGGACATACGGTGTTTGGTTTTCCATTCCTGAGATACTTCACTTAGGATAATGGTGTCCAGTTCCATCCCAGTTGCTGCAAATACCATTATTTCATTCCCTTTTTATGGCTGAATAGTACTCCATGGTATATACGTATACCACATTTTCTTTATCCACTTATGAATTGAAGAACACTTAGGTAAATTCCACATCTTTACAATTGTGAATTGTGCTGTGATAAACATTTGAGTGCAGGTGTCTTTTTTTTTTTTTTTTTTTGCTCAAAATCACTAATCATCAGGGAAATGCAAATTCAAACCACAATGAGGTGCCACCTTACCCCGAACGGAATGACCATTATTAAAAAGTCAGAAAACAATAGATGCTGGCATGGATGCAGAGAGAAAGGAACACTTACACACCGTTACTGCGACTGCCAGTTAGTATAACTTCTGTGGAAAATAGTGTGGAGATTTCACAGAGAAATAAATGTAGACCTACCATTTCATCCAGCAATTCTACTCCTGGGTATCTGCCCGAAGGAAAATAAGTCATTTTATAAAAAAGACACCTGCTTCTGAATTTTGAATCATACATAGATAGAAATGTTTTCTCCACTTCAAAATTTTAAAAGGATTTAGCCCTTTTTGGTACTTGTAGCATAGCTTTGCTTCTTGAAAGAGCTATCCATTCAAACCCTCTCTACCGCCTCAGTTCTGTATACTGCTCATGTCATTTCAGTCTGGTTTTCTGGCTCCTTCTCCCCACCGTCCATCCTTGATTTAGAGCTCTTTCCACTGTGCCTTAGTTGCATCATTACTGACCTGTTTTATTTTCTCTTTATTTTTCCCTACTCTTCCTTAATGACAGGATTCTGCTTTGCATCTTTGAATCCCTGGTGCCTTGCGCTGTGTTAGTTTATAGTAGGTGTTCAATAAATACTTTTGAATGCATGGATTAATAAATGGTGGTACTTTTGTTGGAAAGTACTGAGAGCTAGAAACTACTTTTTAATGCTATTCCAATCTATTTCTGTTTCTGCCCGGAGCTAGACATTTGACCCTGAACCTTGAACATTTAACTTCTCTCTACACATGCATAAACATCCTCAGATGTAGAATAAGGTCACTGGGCTAGGTGACATTTCCGAGTCCTAAAATATCTCCTATTCTAGGCTCTATATCAAAGGATCCTAACTCTCCCCACACAAAACATATATTTCGGCTCATTTCTATGAGAGGAAATAACTTGACTTTCCTATTTGCATCTTTGAAATATTATTCTTCATGAGTTGGGACAATAAGAACATCTGCCTGGAGTAAATTAGGCTTGGTCAAGGAACAATTGTGCATGTTTCTCCAGTCACTAGTGACGTGACTGTCTTTGGCAAAAGGACTTTTGTTCTGCAGCCTAGTTCCGGCAGCAAAACAGCAGCCACACTACAAACACATGTACTAGCCTCTGTAGGACGTAGGTTTCTTTCTCAGATCACTGAATCTGGCATACTGGCTCATGCCCTGAAGGGAAAAGTCTAACTTTGCCAAACCCAAGCTTTGGCGGCTTGGTCTGCAGTGCTTCTGGGTATGAGAGAAGGCCGTGGGGACCAGGCCAGCACTCCGGGCCTCTGCTCCACGGATGCAAATAATTCAAGCCAAAGTACAGGGGCAGGGGTGTGGCCCCACTCCCAGAAGGGTCTGGTTGCCTCCACAGGGGTGTGAGCTACCCCTCCTCAGAGGCAAGTCGCCCTATGCAGCCGGAGAGGTTCATAGACCTTGAGACCTAAGGTTTCCAGGAAGATAGTGATAGATTTCACTTCTTGCCCCATTCAGTTGGTGAGTATTTATGGATTTCTGTGTGAGACTCTGTTATGGAACTGGGAATACAGTGGTGGACGCTTAGACTTACCGGTTTAGAACAGTGGTTCTAAGACCTGATATGAATTGCCTGAGGAGCTTTTAAATATTCCAATGCCCAGTATACTGCTGAGATCACTTAAATCAGAAAAAACTCTGGTGGCAGGCCAAGACATCATTATTTTTAAAACTCTCCAAATGCTTCCTATGTGTAGCCAAGGCTGAGACTCTTGGCTTTAGAACCTACAGTCTAGAGGGGAAACAGAATAGTGAGCTAAAATAAGATAGTGCCATTGCTGGAACATACAGTGCATGCTGGCAACACATGTTTTAATATTCATCTCAAATGTGATGGGAAGAAATGGTAAATAAGCTGAGATCCAAAAGATAATAGTATTAATAGTTACAAAGATGAAGGTGGATGGTTTAGGAGTGAGGGATGGGTTAGAGGTAAAGGGAGAATGTTTGGCATGGGGAAATTGTGCGCAGAACTTAAGTGTTAGAAATAAGGGAGGGAAAGTTTCTTACAGTAGGCGACTGAAGGGAAGGTGGTGCTACCAATTAATTTAGAGACAAATGGGTGGAAGGGAAGTTTGGGGAAAAGGTGAGTTTCCCTACGAGCATCTCAAATTTGAGAAGTTTGTCTATTCAGATGGAAATATCCAGTGGGCAACTAGATGTGTTTACTCTAAAGGGAGATAGGCCTGGTGAGAAGAAATAGAAGAAACAGAAGTTGGTCATGACAGAGACCTTTGGTTGTTCACCCAACATCCATGTTCCTTTTATCCTTGACTTTGGAGCCCTGATTTTGTGTGGCCATGTTCTTATGGGAGGAGAATGAATTTTGGCTCAGGCCCAAATCCTGAATACTCTAATTGTTGCAGATTCATTCTTTTTGCTAGTGACTTCTTGTTGTTTTAAATTAACTGTTTTATTTTGAGGCAATTATAGATTCACATACAATTGTTAGAAATAATACAGAAAGATGCTGTATACACTTCACCCAGTTTTCCCCAATAACATCTTGCAAAACCATAGTACCATATCAAAATTAGGATACTGACATTGACACAATGCATCAATCTTATTCAGATTTCTCAGCTTTACTTGTACTCATGTGTGTATGTGTGTGTACATCTGTGTGTGTGTGTTTAGTTCTATACAATTTTATCACATGTGTAGGTTCCTGTATCCATCAGGATAGTCAAGAAACGGGATGATTCTATCAGCACAAGGATCTCTCCAATTATACTTTTATAACCATACTCACTCTTGCCTGTCCCCACCATTAACTGATCTTAGTGCCTGGCAACCACTAGTCTGTTTTAAAACTCTATAATGTCATTTCAACGATGATACATAAATGTAATCATATAGTATGAATTATGCATCACTCAGCATAATTCCCCTGAGATTCACCCAAGCTGTCCTGTGGGTTAATAGCTATTTCCTATTTATTGCAAAGTAGTCTTCTATGGTGCCAAATTTATACGCTAACTTGACTGGGCTGCAGGGTGCCCAGACATTTGGTCAGTCATTATCCTGGGTGTTTCTGTGCGGGTGTTTCTGGATGAGACTGGCATTTAAATTGGCAGATGGCCCACCCACACTGGTCCATCAGTTGAGGACATAAATAGAACAAAAAGGTTGACTCTCCCTAAAGTAAGAGAGAATGCTTCCCATTTGATGGCTTTCAAACTGGGACGTTGGCTTTTTTTCCCACCTTCAGATACAAACTGAAATATCTGCTCTTTGGGTCTTGAGCTGCCAGCCTTCAGACTGGAACTATATCAGCAGCTCTCCTGGTTCTGTGACCACCATCAGTTCTCTCTCTGTCTCTCTCTCTCTGTCTCCATTCAATTAGTTCTGTTTGCTCTGGAGACTGGAACCCTGGCCAATACACGTGATGTGGGTGTACTACAGTTTGTGTAGCCACTTGCCCGTTGAGGAGCATCTGGGCTGTTTCTAGTTTTTGGCTATTATGTGTAAAGCTGCTGTGAACATTCATGTACAGGTTTTTATATGCACATTTCATATAAAATTCCTGAGCTTTTCATTTCTCAGGAATAAATGATCAAGAAGGCAATTACTGAGTCATATGGTAGTTATATGTTTAGTTTTGTAAGAAATTTTCATACTCCTTTCAGAGTGGCTGTATCACTTCACATTCCCACCAGCAATGTATGAGTGAAGCCATTTCTCCACATCCTTACCAGCTTAGGTGATATCACTATTTTTTATTTAAGCCATTATGATAGGTATGTAGTATTAGCTCATTTTGTTTTTTACTTGCACCTCTCTAATGGCTACTGATGTTAAACACCTTTCCATGTGCTCATTTGCTGTCTATATATCCTCTTGGGTGAAACATATGTTTATGTTTTTTTTCCATTTCTTAATTAGATTGGTTTTTTTTTTTCCTGTAAAATTGTGAGAATTCTTTCTGTATTCTAGATAGCAGGACTTTGTCAAGTATATGGCTTCCAAATATTTTCTCCCAGTTGTAGTTTGTCTTTCCATACCTTTTAACAGAGTCTTTTGAACAACAAAAGATTTTAATTTGATGAGATTCAGTTTATCAAACTTTCCTATTATGGATTTTGCTTTCAATGTCAAATTTAAAAACTTTAGCCCTAGGTCCAGAATAATTTCTCCTACAAGTTTTCTACAAGTTTTATTCTTTAAAATTTTACATATAAATCTGTGATCCATTTTGAGTTAATTTTTGTATAAGGTGTGAGGTCTACATGGAAGTTCATTTATTTATTTTTTCTTATTCCTCCAGTGCCATTTGTTGAAAGGGCTATCCTTCTCTATCGAATTGTGTTTGTACCTCTGTCACAAAATCAGTTGGGAATATTTGTGTAGGTTTCTTATGGGTTCTCTATTTTGTTCCACTGATATATGTGCCATATATCTACCAATACCACACTGTCTGAATTACCATAGCTCTGCAGTAAGCCTTAACATCAGGTAGAATGATTACATCCATTTTATTCTTCTTAGCTCTACCTATTCTACAGCTGTGCCTTTCCATTTAAATTTTGGAATAAGCTTTTCTCCATCTACAAAAAGAAAACTTTGTTGGGATTTTGATACAAATTGTACTAAATCTATAGATAATTTGAGAAGAATTAACATCCTTACTTTGTTGAGTTGTCCAACACATGGGCATGGCATGTCTTTACTTGCCTTCTTTGATTTCCTTCAATTAGCACTTTGTGATTTTTTTTTAGCACACTGATACTGTACATGTTTTGTTAGATTTATACCTAAGTATTTCATTTGCTTTGGAGCTATTGTAAATGATAGTGAATTTTAAATCTCTGTTTCCATAGGTGTATTGTTAGTATATAGAAATTCAATGGATACTTTTGCATTGATCTTGTATTATTTAATCTTGTTGAACTCACTTGTTAGTTCTAAGAATTTTGTTTTTGTAGAATACTTGGGATTTTCTATATAAACAATTATGTCTTCTACTAATAGAAACAGTTTTATTCCTTCCTTTCCAATATGTATGCTTTTTGTTTCTTTTTCTTGCCTTATTACAGTGATGAGAACTTCTAGTGGATATCCTTGTCTTGTTTCCAAACTTAAGAAGAAAGCATTCAGTCATTCATCAAGTGCAATGCTAATTGTAGGTTTTTTTGTTTATTTGTTTTTGTAGATGCTTTTTATCAAGTTGAGAAGGCCCTCTCTATTCCCAACTTGCTAAGAGATTTTATCATGTATTGTGTTGGATATTTTCAGGTGCTTTTATGCAACACTTAATGTGATCATATGATTTTTCTTCTTTTTCTTGTTAATATGGTGGATTACTTTGATTTTGGAATGTTCAACCAGTTTTGCATACCTAGAATACATAGATTTAATCAAAGTATATAGTTCTATTAATACATTGCTGGATTCAATTTGCTAATATTTTGTTGAGAATTTTGTGCCTGAGTTCATGAGTTATAATGGTCTCTCTTTTTTTTTTTTTTTTTTTTGAGATGCCTTTGCCTGATTTTGACATCAGGGCAACACTTGCCTATAAAATGACTAAGGAACTATTCCCTTCTCTTCTATACTATGGAAGATACTAGGCAAAATTGGCATTAGTTCTTTATAATTAATTTAAATGTTTGGTAGAAGTCTCCAGTGAAACTATATGGGCCTGGAGAATTCTCTTTCAACAGCTTTTTAATTATGAATTCAATTTTTTAAAGGTTATTAAATACATGCTGTCTATTTCATCTTGGTTGAGTTTTGATAGTTCGTGGTTTTCAAGGAAATGGTGCAGGCACAGAGTATTTCTGAGCCATGCCATTTTTTGTGCTGTGACCTTCTCATGCACTCCCCACCAAAGCCAGCTGGCCACCTAGTGTTTCTTGGTAGGGGAAGGAGTTCTACAGACCATGGGAACAAATAGTGCATCCTAGGGCAGATGTTTACTATGGTGCCATGCCCCCCACAACTGCAGCCTGGCCTCCCAGGTGTCTCTGGTCAGTGGAAAGGAGTCTCCAGCCCAGCAGGGAAAAAGAACACTCCCCAGATGCTTATTTTGAGCAGGTGCCTCCTCAATCTCCCTTGCCAGTTACACAGGGCTCCCCTGGTGCTGCGGGCAGGGCTCCTGTTTGATCAAGAATAGGAATGAGCCTACCCAGACCACCTTCTGTTGCTAAGTCAGGGGTCAGGAGACATGGAGCCTTAGTCTCCTTTTCTGTGGGTGGAAGGTCAAAAAGATCGCTGCTACTGTGTCCTTCCTCTAGTCCTGGGGTCCCTAAGCTTCCTCTTCCCACCATTTGTAGTCTTCTTTTGGTTTCCTTTGGTTTTATTTGTAGGCTTCATAATTGTATTTGGTGTGGAACAGCAGAGAGAGGCAAGTCTACACCATCTTTTAAGCAGGGAAATAACAAGGTTAAATTTGTGTCTTGGAAATGAGAGTCCCCCGGTCTGGGGTGAGTCAGATCTGCACTCAATACCAGCCTTTCCACATTTCCACTCAGTGTGACCTAGGATATTACTAAAACCTCCCCAAGTGTGTTTCCTATCTGTAAAATGGGGAACATGGGAGGCTCTTTCTTGTAGATTCTTTGCGAGGAACGGATGAGATCATAGGTCCTAAGTGCTTGTTGCCATGTCTGATCTGCCAGTTGTTGTTTATGCAATCACAATTCTAGAAAGATTTGAGAAGAGCAGACTGGAGAAGGATAAAATTTAAAACAGAGAAACTAGTAAAATATGTAATTGCCCACGCAGAATTGACGAAAGACTGAATGAGGCCATTAAGTCAGGAAATTTGCTCTCTTAAATGGCATATGCTGAGAATAGTGGCTTGGCCAAATTATATTTGCAGGATTCTTAGGCAATCAAGAATTCTGAGCACACATTTCTCCCCTATGAAAAACACAGCACTTGGAACAAATGCTCAGGAAATGCCTGGTCCCTGCCTGTTTCATGGCCAGCTGTGGGAGCAGCTGAGCTGTAATCCAGAACTGAGACCAGGGCACAGCGTCCCTGAGGCTGCGACAGCAGAGGCGACCACGCTTCAGGGGCAGGATTGCTCCTGACCCTGCAAGAGAACTTGGAATTGAAAGTCAGCCCATTCTCCTTTCAGGCTGGGCTGAGCCAGTGGAGGCTGCTGGGACTTCACAAGACAGGCTAGAAGCCTTCTCCCCAGATGAAGACTCAAGACTGGGGAGGGCGGATGTGTGAGGGCAGGTCTCTGTTTCCTTCAGGGCACATGGGCCACATGCAGTAGCAAGTGTAGCATGCCTAGCTCAGCGCCTGGCAGAGGGTGATAAACATTCATCCCTTGGTGTTCCACGGCCTGGTCTTCCTCCAGCAGCATGTGAGGTGACCAGACAGAACCACAGATTTACAGAGCAGCTCTGCTCTCAAGGGGAAACCATTTGGCCTGGGCTCCAGGCCCTAGAGACCAGTGGTATAGCTGTGCATGGGGTCCAGACACTGAGAGACCATCCAGCACACTGTGACGATAAGGGAGTTTGGCTGGGAAAGTGGAGTGGCGGAGGTTTGCTGTGTGGTTGGAGTGATTATGGCTGGTCGTCAGCAGGTCAGGGCCTGCTCAGAGAGCATCTCCTGGCTGGTAATGGCTCCAGAATCAGACGTGGTTGCGGCATGGCTGGGGAAGCACAGCGTGTGCCCTGATGTGCTATTCTCCACCTCTGCGCTGTGGCTGATCAGGAACATCTGATTTGGCCCCAGAGCCTTGGCCTCTGGCATCAAAAGTGTTCATCATGCAATCCACAAAGAGAAGCTTGGAGGGGGCTCAGCCACCACCCCACAGAGGGGGCAGAAACGCAGTTGGGGAGAAGAGAGACTTTCCAGTGCCACGGAAGGCAGGACTGCACTCTTGACACTGGCATCAGGGTCTTTCCCCAGCAAAGCAATGACTCTTCACAAAGCAGTTCCCCTGCTGTGACACACATGGCCCCAGGCAGACAGCCACCCAGCGCAGCTGAGTGTGAGCCTGGCTCCAAAGTAAGCCCAGGCCTCACTTTTTCTGTCCGTGCTTGGAAGGGCAAAGGGACAGGGACCCTGGGAGTGGCAAGGATCAGGGAAGGGGGGTGGAACTCCAGGCTCATGCATGGACCCCTCCCCCTCGGCTGCACCCCTCCCACAGGAGGTTAACTGCATAGGTTCTCATGCAAACTCTCCACATGTACCATCTTCCCTCTCCCGGAACCCTCCACTGACCAAACTCTCCCTCCTCTCCACCAGTGCGGGATGAAACCCTCTCCTCGGTGCCCCCCCAGAACTCTGCTCTGGCCACTGCTGGAGCAGCTTCTCCATCAGTGACTATCAATCTGAGAGGCAAAGACTGCATTGCTGCTTAGTGTGTCCTCAGTACTTGAAAAGCACCTGTGTGTGTACACATACATGTGTATGTACATTGTGGGTGCACACTGTGTGCCTGGTACCTGGCAGGTGTGCACTAAGTATCGGCTAAAGGTAGGTTCCAGTCCATTCTGGTCAGGGCCTAGGCCTCAAGCCTGCTACCATGTGGGATTTTGGAACCCTCTTCCTAACTCCGTAGTCCAGGGCATCCTAGCTAGAGGAAGCTGACTACACATAGCTCCTTGAGTTCCCAGGGAAGAGGCTACTCTGGTTAAGGAAGGCTCTCCAGGCTCTCAGGACTTCCTTCAAACAGATTGAAGTTCTGACTGCAAAGAAAGGTCCACAGGCAGCTCCTCTGGGCTGTTAGTGCTGTAGACCCTGGCAGGAGTGAATTTAACATCTGTTCTAACTATTGCCAAGTGACCCTAAAGTTCCACAGTACGTACTAATTTTTGTTCATTTGAGTCTTACATGTGGAGATGCTGTCACCTGGGAGCAAGAAATGCAAACAGAAAGTGGCCTGGACAAGGGCCCATCAACATATTCACTCCTCGGGGCTCTGTGCTCACCATTGCTGGCAGGAGAAAAGCTCTCAGGTGGAAGATAAAGCACTTGGGATCTTTGCAAAGGCATCTAATTTCTGATGCTGTAAGAAAAGGCTAACGCTCACAAACCACAGGCCAAGTGGCCATGGCTTTTCAAATCATGTCAAGAGCTTTTCTGTACATTTCTGTTATCTCAAAAGTCAGTGGCTGCTGGGATCTACCTGCCTCTGGAGGGCTGATTGACAGGCAGGCCTTCCCCACTGCAGCACCTAAACAGATCGAGGCCGGAGAGTGGGTGTGGATACAGCAAAGATGCTTTTGGTTCCCCTCTATTCACCAGAGTAAGGCATATTGGTACCAAAGCATGCTTTAAATTGGACACATTTAATTCAGCAAAACTGTGTGAAAGGCTATGATACCCTGGGCAGTGGGGATGCAGCAGCAAGTAAGGCATGGTTCCAGCCCCATGGTCCTGTCAGTTATATTTGCCTAACGTAAGTCCAAAGTTTATAAATGCCATTAAGAGCTGGAGGGCAAGTGCTCAGGAAGAACAAGATTAAGTTTTGACTCAATGAGAAGACAGGATCTTCAAGGATTCACATCTCCCTCAGTCTGTGACAGGGATGTGAATTCCTGGCCTGCACGTGGTAGCCATGTGTTTCATCTGCCCGGAGCCCATCTTCCTCTCTTTCAGTAACAGCATCTTGGTTTACCATTGAGAAAATGCTTTCTCTTCTAATCTCCTCCACAGGGGCTTCTTGCTCTGCTGCCCCCCCATCCTCCCTGTCCCCCAGCTGCAGGGATACCAATCAGCATAGCCCACCCCTCCGACCACACTGGCTTCCTCAGGGACGGAGGCACCACTGTGTTGATGTGATGACATTCAATCATGGCACCTTTGTAAGAACTCTTAAGAAAGAGAAGCTGTCATTGGATGTTGCTGCTAACTCAGTAAGTTTGAAACTGTTGGTGGTAATTCTGGCATCACCGAGTGTGCAGGGAGAGTTGGGAGATAGATTTATGAGGATGTTTTGAGTGCCTGCATCCAGCTATGCCCGAGGTCTGCACTTTTACCTTACATGAGGCCATACATCCTCTGTGTGGTTAAGCCATTTTGACTTCGAGTTCTGTCCTTCACAAGCCAGAGAATCCTGACTAAGGGAACCTTCTCTGATCCCAAGAGGAGGAGACACATCACAATGGCAAGTCTCCTATTGGGAAGGTTGGTAGCAAGTGTGGCCCTTAAGTAGCGTTGCTCTCTGGTCTGCAAGAAATCATGTGGCTGCCTGGAAAAAGGATATCCTCTGGTCGCTCCACCAAGAGACACCTCCATTGTTCTCTGAGACGTTCAGCAAACACAGACTTTTCACATAACCCACATCTCCACTGCGCAGCCCCCAAGTGGAGAGAAGGTGCCACATCCTCAGGGTCGGGCTCTGTCTCTTATGGGTGAGTGGGATGTGTGACTCTCCCTGAATGAGCAGGAAATGGCAGTGGACCCCTCTATGTGTGCCCTGAACTGCTGCCCCAGACCAAGTGGCTCTCCGGTCAGCCCTCCTGACCCTCAAGGTCGTCACAGAACTGTAGTCCAGATCTTTCCAAGCAGTAGATGTGAGCAGGCAGCTTTTCTTTTTAAAAGTCTCTGGTGCTGTCTGTTGGCAGAATAGAGATCAAACTCTCACCGCGACCTTCTCCACCTGCTCGGTGCTCCGCCGCACTCTCATCTCAGGGGACCCTGCAGTCCTGACTGCGTTTCCCCCCTTCTCCCCTTGCCGTGCTGTCTCGCCGCCACTTGTCACCAGCTTCGAGGGCAGCCTTGCCATGGATGATCAGAGAAAGGGTCCTAGAGGCCTCATGAGCTGTGCCTAGCAGGGAGCAATTGTCAGTTTCCTGCTGGGCTGAGCGAGACAGCAGCTCTCCCGAGGCTGCTCCACGTTTGGGGATGTGCGCCTCTCAGTGGGAGAGTCGGGCTGCGTTTGCCCCTCTGACTCCAGGGCAAGGATGCTTCCCAGGGACCCTTGCTCTCTTGGGTGTCTGGGCTCAGAAAAAAACATAGCACCAGAGGATTCTCCTTCATTCAATGCTTAGAGGCACCATGTTCCAGACTTGGGAGAGGAGAAAGGGGGCCCGACAGGGTGTCTTCCTGAGTGACAGTGCCCATTCGGCTGCTTTGCAAGCAGAGCTTTCTGGTTTGAGGCACAGGCCCCGAGGGAGCTGGCATATCTCCTCTGAGCCTGGCGTGGGAGGGGAGGCAGTGAGCACATGGGCACAACCTTCATCATTTTGAGAGTGGAGAGCAGAGAAGACACCCTCTCTCTCCATGTCCTTTAGCTCTCCGTCCTCCAGACCAAGCACTCTGGCGTTTTTCTTACGGTTTTAGACAAACTATGATGAAAAGATGCCTGTCCTCGGCCAGGATCCCTGGGCACAGACCCTGAGATTGGGGTGCATGTGAAGGAGGGTTTGGGGAGTCTTGGAGCAGCAGGAGCAGGACGGGTAGAGGTGCAAATTGTGACAGTTGAAACAGGGGCCTGCAGAGCCCACAGTGAGTGCCGTAGCTAGCATGTCGCTTGACAGTTGCCCCCAACTGAGGCAAGGGGGCTGAGCCTTTGTACCCTGCCCCTTCAACCAGTCAGTGGATGCAGCCCCTCCCCAGGGAGAAGGCGTGACCTTGGGGCTGTCAGTTACTGGAGCAGGAGCTGGGAGCCCTGGGGCCAGCCCTCCCGGATCCTGGGGGGCAGGCACCTCCCCCCTGAAGGGGCATCTGGACAGGCATTACAGCACCCCCCAAGACGGCTCTACTCATGCAGAACAGCCAAGGAAGGAAGCAGAACTGGCCTGGTCCATGGCATCAGGAATCTATTTTTCCTGTAGGAGCATCATGCCAGCTCTCAGCCCGTGACAAGGACAAAAGTGACAGTAACAGCCACTCTCTACCATCTGTGTGCTCTGTGTCAGGCCCTGGGAAAGTGCATTATTTATACACATAACTCCTTTCATCTCCCTAGCTGCCCTATGAGGTTGATGACCCTCAGACAGGGTTTAAGTGACTTGCCCAAGTCACAGAGCCAGGCAGGGTGGCACAGATGTAGGAATGCCATTGGTGGCTGTCTCGGTATTCTGGATTGGGGATGGTGGCCAGGAGCTATGGAGACCCAGGACCCTTCCTGGGTCTGGAGAGGTGTCAGGGCATGCATGCTTCAGTGACTATGTGAAGGGCCATCTCGGGGTGGTGACCACAGTGCTGGTTCTCTGCCCCCAAATCTGCAGAGAGGTCCCACAGCCTGACATGGTTCCTCTGGAAGTCCTGTCTACACAGGGCACCTGCACATATAGATGTTTATCCCCTACTGTCAAGTGTCCCACCTCTTGCCAGCAAGACCCCAGGTGTTCTGGGCCTTGCTGTGGAGGATCCTGGCCACCCCCAACTCCCCCCGCCACAGGGTCACTGCACCATGGTCCCAGGGAGAGGGATTCCGGTCCCCTCACAGGTCTGGACTTGCTTTGTTCTACTCCCCATGACGTGGACAGACATTAGCAAAGAGCCTGGCAGTGAGCCACCTCCAGACACAGCCTGAAGAGCTGGCATGTGCACAGCCCTCACTGCAGGGGACCTGCATTTTCACACCAGGCAGGCCCAGGAGGCGGAGTGGCTTGTTACCGGAGCACGAGGCTCTAGGCCCCATGTGCACTGACTGAACCTGTGCTCGTGTTGGGAGGGCCGTGAAAAGTGAACCAGCCAGTCAAGGAGATGCTGAGGCAGAAAACACATAGGCACGGAAAGCTTGGTGACAACATATGGTTTAAAGGATGCACCAAGGTGGTGATAGGCAAAGCAGCCCCAGGCCCGGCCCCACCCAGGGACTGGGCGTCAGGAGAATAACTTCTGTCCCTACGATGTCCTCCTTTCACCATGGCCTCAGAGCTGACCCTGCAGCAGGCAGGGCAGCGTGGACCAAGTGAGGACAGACATAGAGAGGGTCAGTGGCCCAGCCACGCTCACACAGCCCACGCCTGAGCGTGGGCGCAGGTCCTCCGACCCTCTTCCCAAATGCTCCCTGGCCCCGAGCATCTTGCAGGGTCAAGCCCAGGCCCTGGCCTTCCTCCACCAGGCCACCCTCTTCCCCACACATACCCTGTCAGCATGTCCCCCCCATGTGCAAACTCACGGCAGCCTCAGTCCTTGCCGTGCTCTGCCAGGCCTGGGTCCTTGTGCCAGTGTTGCTCTGCCTGAGGCTGATGTCCCCTTTACTCTGCCCAATTAACCCCCTCATTCTTAACCACCCAGCTGTGCCGCCTCCTGTTAAACCCTTACACCAGGACACTCCACGCTGTGTGTTACGTGGTTACAACAACCTGAGGGTTCCTTGACACCAAATGGGACCCCCCCCCACTCCCGTACCACAGTCAAGGCACAGCAGGTGAATAGATGTGAGTGGCTGTAACAGTGAGAGAAATAGTCCATGCAGTCACTAGATGCACGATGGGGAGTCTTTGCACCCTGGAAGCCATCTGTGGGGACTGCTGGGCAGGATGTTCATGTCAACTGAAGAATTTCCAGTTACCATGGAAACTTCCAGAAACACTGAGTGCCTGGCTTGGATCCCTGGAGGGAGGAGGACGTCTGCCTCAACTTGGCGAGCACCCAGGAGGCTTCTGTCACTGCTTCTCAGGATGCTGACACTGTGGAGTGTCCACCCACATCTGTGCTGCGGGAAGACAGGTGGCTGCACAGCCTTGAGCTTCCCTCCCCTGATTTGGGGACAAGGAAGTGAAGCATTGTTGATGTCCCTGTGCCCCATACTCTCCCCGGGGAGCGGCGTCTGTGGCCCACGCCCTCATGTGTTGGCTCCACAGGGAGGAGCAGCTTCACGGTTCCACCCTTTTTCTGGTCTGCATAAATATATGGACCCTGACCTAGTTTCAGAATCAGTTTTAGACCCATGAGCAAGGACAAAAATGAAAGATGATAAAGCTCCAAGTGCACAGAGAACCACAAAGAGGTCGAGGACAGTTTGAGAAGGAGAAACAGAGCCGAACCCAGACGCTGAGACCCGGGGTTGGCTCTGTTCACGGGATCAGTCGGAGGCAACAGAGCACGGATTTGTACTGGGTGACCCCAGGCCAGTCACTTGGCCACCCTCAGATTTAGGTTCTTCTTTCCTGTAAAAAGGCGGTACTATTCCACCTAATTGTAATACAAATTCCTGCCCTAGTTCTTTCCAGGATTGTGAAAGGAGATAATCAGTATGAAACAGGATGCTTTTCTAAACAAAAGAGACCTCAGCAAATCCTGCAAAGGTTAGTCATGCTTAATCAGAAATGGCCGGACTGTTATGAAATTGTGAGATTTGGCCCAAATGTCAAATTCTAGAGCTGTCTTTTTAACGCTTCACTTTAAAGTAGATAGAAATATATTTTTTAAGTGCGAGAATAATAAATATATATATATATGGAGAAAGCATGTTTGCCTGCTCATTTGTGAATGTCGGAGATGCGCGGCCATCCCGTCAGCTTTGAACATGAATATGGATTGCTTCTGTATGTATCCTGTTTAGCAAATTCAATTTGGGGGCTGGTTCCCTCAGACAGTGATTGCCAATTTGCTCCTTTGATTTGGGTTCTGATGCTTTCCTTTGCAGTATAACTGGAGGAACTGCTTTCGTTTTGCTTTGTTTTGTTATACGAACAGGTTTAGAGGGTACCAGTTGAACTCCATTGCATGTATATTTTGTATAGTGGTGAAGTCTGGGCTTTTGGGGTACCCATCACCTGAGTAGTGTCCATTGTACCCCAGGGGTAATTTTTCATCCCTCTGGAGGAACTGTTAAAGAAAAAATTATTCAATGGAACTCATTAAAGCACAATAAGGCAGACTTTACTCAGGCCCATCACGATAGGTTTCAGGACCACTGCGGTGGGGAGAGAGGTTGGGCTCAACTCTGAGTGCAGCAGGGCAAGTAGGGATTGACAGCCAAAGAGAAGGGGCGGGTGGAGGTGGAAGATTTCTAAGAGGAAACATCAGGGGTGAACGAGATTCTAGACAAAGCAAAGTAACAGGATTCTTGCTGAAGACAGGCCAGGGTGACCGGACGTCACCTGGGGGATGGTGGGGGGATGAGGAACCTGATTAGACATTGAGGATGGGGGATTCTTGCTAAACTGACTTAGCAGGGTTCTTGCCAAAACTGGATTTTATAAGAAAGTGTACAGATGAGTCCAGAAAAAGGTTTAAGAGCCTGACCAGAGTTTGTTCAAGCAGAGAACCTTTGTCAGAACTTGCCAGTGTGCAGACACCCTGAGCACGTCTGGGCTGCCCCAGGTTATGAGACGCCCCCTGTTTCTGGTCAACAGGCAGCTGCAGTGAGTGTGGGATTGTCGAGCAGATTCCAGTGTGACATTTTCAGAAAAGGAGTCTGGAAGAGGTTGAGAAGTCCCCGGACTCTCCACGCACCTTTGCATTGCCTGGCACCCTGCAAACAACCTCTGCCCAGGGTCCCACATCCCGGGCAGCCCCGCCGGTTTCCCGAGCCAGCTCCTAGACCGGCCACCCTGTGGTTCAGTAGCACAGTGTCGGTTCACATCCCTCTTTCCTGTGTCCTGGTAGAGGAAGGAGCCTTCCTCCCAGGTGGGGTTTCCTGTGAGGCGTATTTAAATGCCCTACCAAGAGGGGCTGGTTTCCAGAGACCTGCCCACCAGGCTGCATTTCTTCGGGCGTAGCTTTTGGTTCCATTTTTTCTAGCTTTTGTTCTGGACCAAAGGAATATCTAACATTCTCTAATGATTTATTTGGTCTTACATCGATTTTACTTTATATGAAATGTGCTAGCTTTGCCTTGCAAAGGTTTGCTGTCATTTTCAATATTTATGTCTCAGAACATCAGTTGAGAAAAATGTGGCCACAGTCTAGGGCATGGGTAACGATAATTCTCTTACTCATTCATTTATTTACTCTTTATTCTATAAGAATTGTTGAGTTCTTCTGTGTTTCAGGCCCTGTCTTAGGTATTAGGGTTTCAGCAACTACCCAAACTAGCAATAACTCTAACCACATGGAGCTCACATTCTAGAAAGGTCAGACAGACCCCAGGTGAGTAAAAGATGAAGGGCATCAGATGGTGATAAGTGTTATGGAAAAAAATAAAGCAGAGAAAGTAGCCAGGGAGTGTTTGGGGTTTGCTATTTTAGGAAGTGTTGTCAGGGAAGGCCTCCCTGAAAGCTGATATTTAAACAAAAACCCAGAGGTGAATTACTGAGCCAGGCAGGTGTCCGGATGGGCTAATTTGTTGGTGTTCAGGGGCTCACTTAACAATGCTCACTCAGTGTCAGAAATTGCTCTGGGCAAGCAGGACCAGCGGCTGGCAAGCTGGAGCCTGTTCCCTTCTTCTGCCTCACACACAAAAGGCCACAGCGTGCGATCATGTGGTGCTCACGTGATCATCATGTTTTGGGCACCCAAAGCAGGGCTGATTGATACCCAGAGGCGATGCTTGGGCAGGATCTTTTAAGTTTCCAAAACTACAAGGGGATTTCAAGGCAGGAGGAATGTCTCCCTGCAGCTCTGGGGCCAGGCCATAGGGGCATGAATTAAAAGTCTCAACTATTAAATTTGCAGCTTGTTTCATTACCAAGTAACACACGTTACAAAAGCCTTTCTCTTTCCTGATAGTTCTTCATTCCTCATCCTACCAGGTCCCAGCCAATTCAGCTCTGATTATCTGCAGAGAGGACCAGCTGTTAAGTCACCATTCCCTGGCTTTTCCACTTTCCCTGTCTCCCTCCTCTGCTCTGTGACTCCTGTGTCCTGGGATCATGCCTCAAATGCTTTACCTGGTGCCAATTCCTCACCTCAGGGCCTGCTTTCAGGGGGATTCAAACAAGGACCGTGCCTACATCTGTATTATGAAGATGTGCTCCCAAGAAACAAATGCTAGAAGATTCATATATGACTCATAAAAAAGCTAAGTCCTACTAACATTACTGGCTGGTAGGAGATAAGGCATGTAAGTGCCTTTTTACTGTATTTTTCGTAGGGAAAATCTGGGGATTTATGATAGTTTCTGGACATACCTCATGATTTTCAAACATCTACTATACATGAAAAAAATCTTAACAAAAAATAAAATAACAATTTGAATCCTATAATACATGAAATTAATCATTCACCAGGACCAAATCTGATGTATCCCAAAAACAAAAGGTTAATATTAAGAAATGTAAAAAACGGAGCATAAGTAAAGCCAAAAAGATGAAGTAGTTTCATGAAAATCAACATTCGTTTTTTCATTCTAAAAAAATCCTAAAATGTTAAGAAAGAAGTATTTTTTTTGCCATGCACTTTAGTAAGCATTATTGTTTTACAAGCAAGTCATCATATAGTTCTTAAAACAAAAATTAGCAAAGATACCTATCACATTATGATTTTACACTGTCTTGGAAGTCAGTTAAATAAGATATGAATTATAAATAAAAAGATAAGTTTGGAAAAGATCCCTTTAATTTTTATTTTGACCATGCCATGGAGCTAAACTCAAGGTTATCAAATCTCTGAAAATAAAAAAGTCTAATAAAGTGGCTCAAATTGTATAAAACGACAGCTTTTCAACACATAAGCAGTAATTATGAAATACAGTGAAAATAGAGATGCCATTTGTCATACCAAAAATCCCCAAATCTTCAGTGATAAGTCTGACGGGTATGTGTGGGATCTAAATGAGGAAAACTAAAAACGCATTTCTCCAGGGATGTAAACGAGGGCTTGGATAAATGCAGAAGTATCAAAAGTCTCTGAATATTACAACAGTGACATTCTTCCCAAATCCATTCCTCAACTTCATGTAATTCCCATGAATGTGTCAATAGAAAACTTTTTGGAAGAAGCAATCCTTATAAAGCATCCATGTCTATAATACAGAGAGCTGCAAGAAGACAAGGATCTCCAACTCTGATGGTCTGCGTGCTGACAGCTCAGAGCACCTCCTTGGGAGCACAGGGGCCTTGCCACACTCAGCAAGAACAGTTCTGGGGGAGGTGCCAACCATGGGGGGACAGCTGAAGAATAAAGGTGTTGAGGAGATGATGGGGTGAATTTCAGGGTCCAGTTGGATCTTGGAATAATAATAAATTTTGGAAGGAAGGGACACTTCTTTAGATGGAAGGAAAGAAAACTAGGATGCATTGGAGGGTAGGGATAGGGTTTTTCAGAGCCCAGTTTTCTCTTTGTCTACACGCACAAACACACACACACACACATACACATTTGTGCCGAGGCCCCCAGAGTGTACAGGTTTTAAACTTAAATGGTTTGCTAACTGTAAAATTGTGGCAATTTTACCTAAAATATAAAGCCTTGGATACCCTATTTTATGTCCTAACTGCCTGCTCCCATCCCTGTGCCACATTTTCCTATGGCACTTAATGACCTTCTAGATACTATGTGTGTAATTACAGTCATGCATTACCTAATAATGGGGATATGTTTTGAGAAATACCTCCTAGGTGATTTCATCCTCGTGAGAGCATCATAAAGCATACTTACGCTAATCTAGATGGTACAGCCTACTACACAGCGAGGCCACATGGGACAGCCTGTTGCTCCCAGGCTATACACCTGTACAGTATGTGACCGTGGTGAATACTGTAGGCAGTTGCAACACAATGGTAAGGATTTGTATATCTAAACATAGAAAAGGTACAGTAAAAACACAATCTAAAAGATAAAAAATGGCACATTTGTATAGGGCATTTACCGTGAATGGAGCTTGCAGGACTGGAAGTTTCTCTGGATGAGTCAGTGAGCAGGTAGTAAGTGCATGTGAATGCTTAGGACACTGCTGTACACAACTGCAGATTTTATACACACTGGACACTTAGGCTATTTATTTAAAATTTTTCTTTCTTCAATAATAAATTAAACTTAGCTTACTGTAACTTTTTCATTTTATAAACTTTTACAAAAATTTTTGACTCTTTAATACCACTTAAAACACAAACACATTGTACAGCTGTGCAAAAGTATTTCCTTTCTTTATATTTTTATTCTATAAGCCTTTTTCTATTCTTAAAATTCATTTTTTCTTTACTTTTTAAACATTTTTATTAAAAACTAAAACACAAACACATACATTACACTAGACTTACACAGGGTCAGGATCATCAATATCACTGTCTTCCACCTCCACGTCTTGTCCCACTGGAAGGTCTTCAGGGGCAGTAACATGCATGGAGCTGTGATCTCCTATGAGAACAAGGCCTTCTTCTGCAATACCTCCTGAAGGACCTGCCTGAGGCTGTTTTACAGTTAGCTATTTTTTTATAAGTAGAAGAAGTACACTCTAAAATAACAGTAAAAGTATAGTACAGTAAATACATAAACCAGTAACATAGTCATTTATTATCAAGTATTATGTATGCTACATAATTGTATGTGCTAGACTTATGCAACTGGCAGCACAGTAGGTTTGTTTACACCACATCACCACAAACACATAAGTAATGTGTTGTGCTATGATTTTATGATGGCTACAACATCACTAGGTGATAGGAACTTTTTAGCTCCATTACAATCTTATGAAACCAGCATCTTATATATGGTCCGTTGTTGACCAAAATGTTGTTATGTGGTGCATGATGTACATAACTTATCCAAGTTATACGTGAGTATATCCTTGAAAAATCCAGATAATATAGATGAAATAAAAGTTCCTCTTGACCACATCACCATCCCAGTCCCAGAGAAGGTCAATGTTTTAAATCTGCTACATAGCTCTTGTTTTTTATCTTTAAATAGACACAGGCTATAAAAGTAAACATTTTTGTGCTGTGTTTTTCCTTTTTAAAATTTGGTTTATCTTAATGAGCTCATACTGTGTCTATTGCTCTATAACTTGCATTTTTCCTCCTAACAAAATGTATTGGGAGTAATTCACATTAGTGCATTTAGAACATTTAATTGCCGCGTGATATTGTGAAGTAGGTGTGTATCAGAGCCCATTCAATCATTTCCCCTGTGGATAGAGATATAGGATATTTCCAGCTGTTTGATTTTATAAACAGTGTTGTAAGCACCATTGTTGTACATGTCTCTGGGTGTAGATGTGCAATCATTTTTCTGGAGGGTTAATGGGGAGGCTCCATATGCTCAGGCAAGGAAGAGGTAAGAGTCACTGGGGTGAGGGAGGGTGAGGAGAAAGAAGCAAGTGTTGAGCGGGCAAGGGTTGGACCAGTTCTAAGGGGCGGCGGATGGACACCCAAGCAAGTGGAAGAAAGCCTGCCGAAACCACGCCTGAGGCTCGTCCACGGCAGGGCAGGGTGTCTGGGCAAGTGAGGGTGGGGTTACAGGCCCCGCCTAGAACCAGCCCTTACTCCTAAATCCAGCTCCTCTGAGGGCCAAGGGGCCCCTCCATCCCTCCCAGGCCCAGGGGCCATCTCATTTCTTTCCCCAGGAGGCAGGCAAGTGCTTAGGCCCACGGTTTTCAAAGTGTGGTCCCTGGACCAGCAGAGCCAACATCCCTGGAGAACTTGTTGGGAGGACACATTCTCAGGTCCTACCCAGACCTGCTGCATCAGAATCTCTCAAAGTGAGACCCACCGTGTGTCCTTTTAGGGGTGCTCTAAGTGATATAAATGCATACTAAAGTCTGAGCACTGCTGTTTGGGGGGTTCTCCGTGGCTCCCAGGAGCACACCCCTGGAGACGTTGTGATCATTCCTTTCTCTGCCTTCCCTTCCCAACCTCCTCCTCATTTTCTTCCCTGTTTTGTTGCTCAGGGTTTACCTAACGCTGCTCACATACATGTTCTTGGTTGCCACCACAGTGTTTCCAGGAAGGGATTACTATACCCAGCTGGAGATCTGGGAAGTTCAGCAGCTGCCCAAGTTGTCATGGCTCATTGGGAAGGACAGGGCTGGATCCACGTCCTGCCTGGTGGCCCCAAGTCTCACAGGGGCACCTGGGGCCAGCTGGGACAGCTAGTTCACACAGCCTCGTCCCTCTGACTTTCCCTGCCTGGGCCAGGCTGGGCTAAGATGATAAAGGCCCTAATCTCTTTTCCATGTTACTGTGGAATTGTAGAGAAAAACTCTGCTATGCCCCAGCCTGCACTTGGTCAGCTCTTGGAGTAACCAGGGACAGAACAGAGCCTGGAAAGCTGGGTCATTTCCAGACGATGGAGACAAGGTGGGGACAGTGACCATCGCCACGTGTGCACCCAGCTATGCTGTCTTCCCAGGACTCCTGCTGTGGCGCAGCCGTGGGGGGAAGCAGCATTTTACACGGAGCTGCCTTTCTCTCAGCACCCCACCCCCACTTCTGCCTGTGCTTTCTAGAATTTGTTCTGCACACCAGGCAGAGCCTGTCACCCCCAGAGGATCCATCTCACGGGGCTGCTGTCAGGGCCAGAGGGTGGGCACTGCGGGACCCGTTTCCAAAGGAAGCGCTAACTGCAGAGGGCTGGGCCTCGGGGGCAGTTTCAGTCTGTCTGGAAATCCCTGGGCGAACGTTTGTCTGGCGCTGCTGCTCAGCATCGCTCAGGAGAGAAGGTCTTGGCCGGCAGCTGGAGACAAGCAGGTAACAAATCACCTGTTGTAAAAATAAGGCTGAAGGAGGGGAAAATAAAGTTTATCATCTTCTTGCAAAAACACACTGAGTGCCACGGAAGAGGTTCAGGTCTGAGTATGTGAAGCGATACCAAGAAGTGGATCCAGGATGGCAGACGGTGGAGAACTGCCACAGGCCAGGGGACACGGGGCCGCCGCGGGGAAGGCGCTGAGCTGCTTCTCCGGCTGATGGATCGCGTGGACAGAAAAGCCCTCAGACCTGCCTGAGCAAAGGGCCCAGCAACTGCGTTCTCAGATCTCCATCCGGGTTGCTAGAATGAAGGCCCACCACTTAGACTTCTCTTTTTCAAAGCATAAAACTTTCTTTACAAAAAAAAAAACCTCAAACATTGAAAGGGAAAGCAAAGGGCAAAGGGATTCCACAGGAAAATTCGTTCTAAAATTCTTACTGACAAGTTTGAAGTTGCCCAGAATGGGCAGATTGCGAGCAGATCGTAACCAAATGGATTGTTTGACTTTAATTTAAAAGGAAGAAAAATGAAAAAAGTAATTTGCCCTTACGATGCAATTTAAAAATACTTATCTAGATTTTTTGGTCACTTGCTTTGGTGCCTCCCAATTATCCCGGTACATCCTCTGTTAATGGGACTTGATGAAGGGCAGTGTCCTCTTACTCCTCCTGAGGGTCCCCCGGCTACTGCAGAGTGTCAGCCGTGCTAATGTTTTTCTGACGAGATAAAAGTGGGTGGTCTGGAGGGAAGGCGAGCTGCCGTTTACACAGCTCCCCGGGCAGAGGACAGCCTGCCTACCCCTTCCCCCTCTGCCCCTCCTTGGCAATTCCCCTACTAGGCCTCTGGTTCCCTCTCAGGTTTCCTCCAGACCGCGAGGCTGGTTCTCCTTGTGGAATTGATGTATTTTCTTGTAGGTAAGGTTAAACCTTGAACTCAGTTACCCGGAGGATTCCAAGGGTTTAATCTGGGCAACTGGGGGCGTGAAGAGGCCGTGTGAGCACAGAGTGCTGGAGGCGGCCCCTTTATACTGACCTGACAACAAACCGGCAGACACCAGCCCAGCCGGGTTTGGCGCTGGGAGGGGCTGGGCGTGCTCCCTGGGTGGACACACTGCACAGCGCCGCGTGTTTGCCCATGAGGTGGCTGCGGTTGGCATTAACGTGGGCCTTATTAGAGCTTGTCATCAGACAGGACTTGGGGACTCTGGTGTTTATTTTGGTTCCTGTGTTTCAATTAAAACATAATGCATTGTCCCATCTTTTCAGGTGCTTGTTTAATCGTGAGATTATGGGCTATCATAAAACCTTCATTGCTCTCATATTTCTTCTTGGCAGGGTATAGAAAAGTTAATTTGGGATTAGCTCCAGAAGCTTTTTGACCGAGCCTTCCCGCTATTTATCATTCCAAAGGCACTGACAGCTCTAATGAATGTCTGGAGTTGTATATCATTTTATAAACACCCGGTGCCCCCACGGTGGTGCCAATTAAATTCCAATGAAGAATGAGGGAGGGCCCACCTGGAAGGGAGGTAGCCAGCCCTTTTGACGGTTCACCAGAGGCTCGGTCAAAATGCAGCAGCAGTGCATATGGCTTGTGGCTCCCGCTGACTGTGCGGGGGCCACACTGACTGTGCGGGAGCCACGCTGACTGTGCGGGGGCCACGTGGACTGTGCTCCCCATAACAACACTGATCTCAGCTGTAGCTCAGGGCACAGAGCAAACGTGATGATGCAGGGCAGGCCCGCACAGCCTGGGAAGAGGGAAAGAAGGCTGATGCTAATGCAGCCTGCAGCCCAGGAGCTGGCTGGGAGCAGGGGGTGGAGCTGTCTGCCGAGAGAGGGGAAGAAAAAGATAAGGTAAACTCGAACTAGATTACAAGGTAAACTCTGACTGCAGCTGAGCAGCTCCGTCCTGCAGGGAGATGCATTCTCTCTGCTTTTGAACAATTAGTGAGGCTGACAGGTAGGGGTTCTGCTGGCCCCAGGCAGCTGGGAGGTCTGGTCTGCCACTCCACTAACTCACAGAGGGCTAAGGAACTGTCTGTGTAGACTGTTTATTTTCAAACTTGGATTTATGCCTGGCTATTTGTTTGTAGTTCCTCCCCATTAAAGTAACGGTCTCAGACTTTGTCTCCCCATTCAGGCACCAAAGGACAAACAGCGATGGTGACTTGAAATGCTGTCAAGAAGTGAAAAGCTGGGAGGGAGACCCTGCCCCCAGGAACGGTGTGTGGGGACCAGCTCCCCAGCCCACCCGGAGTTACCAGTCAACACCTCTTAAGCCACGTTCCTCAAGATCATTTTTCTCTCTGACTTTTAGGCTGGAAGGAAGAGTTGACTGAAAGTCAAGGTTCGTTTGAAAGGTCTGACTCTCCCACAAATGTTCACACAGAGCCCCACCCAGGAGATGGGGAGCTGCGGGGTGGGAGGACATGAAAGGTGGCTAAAGTCAGACAACACAGCAGAACTGGATGGGTCAAGTTATCATCTTTGCTTCCACTTCCTCATTCCTGCACAGGAACTCCAAATCAGAGAGATTCCGCCGCCTGCTGCAGTTGCCCGGCTACTGAAAGGTGGTGCTGGCAGTGGAGCCCTGGTGCCTCTAGCTCACTGCCACCCGGCTATTGCGGGACCCCTCCAGCAGAGGCAGTGTTCTGCCTCCCCAGGCACATGCGCTGTGCCACGCTATACTGTCCGCCTAGGCTCTTATCTGCACCCAGTTAGAAAATACAGCTACTTTTTTACACAAGTGAAACAAGAACATACTTTTGTTTTAAGCAAACCAAATAATACAAGAATGGAGTAAAAAATAGAGTTTTCCTTTTGCCTACCACAGCCTACTTCCTTTCTAAGTCTTTTTAAAATTTTTGATATTTGCACATATCCACAAGTGAGAACATGAGGCAACTTTCCTTTCTCATGTACTAATATGTCTTGGAGGTTTTTCCCAAATTAACACATAAAGATCACCCTTGTTGTTGTTAAACTGTTGGATAAATTATCACAAGAGGGATGCATCTTTACTTACGCATTCCCCCATTGATGGACATCCAGGTTGCTTCTATTATTTTTTAAGTCAATATTTTATTGAAGTATGATTTTTATATGGAAATGTGCACAAATCATAAGAGTGCAGTTCCACGTATTTTCACAAAGGGAATACCCAAAGTCGGATTAAGGAACATATTTTACAGAATTCCAGGGGAACCTCTCCCTTCGGTTATCCCTCATTGCCCTTTGAGTGACCGCTATGCTGACTTCCAACCCTCAAAGGGTCAATTTCTTCTATAAGGTTAGAGAGAAATGGTGACAGCCAGAATCCTTTTCTTGTCCTCAACCCCTGAAAGAAGCATTCAGCGGTATACCAGAAGTACGATGTATACTGCAGAGTTTTATAGCTACTCCATCAGAATAAGGAACTTTCTTTCTACCTGAGTTTTCTTGCATAATGTTTGTCAGGAATAATAGATGTTTAACTTTATTAAATGCTCTTTCTGCATCTGTGCCTTCCGGCAATGCAGGGTGGGTGAGCAGAGAACCTATCTGGGAGCAGAGCAGAGAACTTCCTCGTCGCAAACTCTGAAAGGACACTGGAAGCACACTTGGTATCCCACCAATGTCTGTCAGATAAGTGAATCCTTAGCTCCTCCTCTCCATCCGCCCTAGCGCCATTCTGTAGATGGAAGTAGAGGCAAAATGGGCATGGGGGCCACTGCAATCAACCCATCCACCAGGAGAATACCCAGGGAGGACACGTCTAAGCAGAGAATTACAATTAGAGTAGCTGGCGTGATGGCTGCTTTAGAGACAGTGGTCAGGGAAGTCCTATGGAGATGAACTTTAAGCTAAAAATTGAAGGAAGAGAAGGAGCCAATCTTAAAAAGATTTGGTAGAATTTTCCAGAGAAACAAAACCAATAGTGTATGTGAAAGAGAGAGAGAGAGAGAGAGAGAGAGTGTGTGTGTGTGTGTGTGTGGAGAGAGAAAGAGAGACAGACAGACAGACTGATTGATTTTAAGAAACTGAGCTGTGTAACTGTGGAAGCTTGGCAAGTCCAAAATCTGGAGGGCAGGCTGGCAGGCTGGAGACCCAGCAAAGGGTCGATGCAGAAGTTCGAGTCTGAGAAGGTCTGGAGGCAGAATTCCCTCTTCCTCAGTCTTTTCTTTTAAGGACTTAAAGTGATTGAACGAGGCTCACCCATATTATGGAGGGTAATCTTCTTTACTCAATGTCTACTGATTTAAATCTTAAGCTCATGTAAAAAAAATCTTCACAGCAACATCCAGACTGGCATTTAACCTAATATTTGGGTACCATGACCTAGTTGAGTTGACAAAAAAAAATTAACCATCACAGATAGTATAGGATCATATACTAATTTTGTGTTACTCTACTTTAAAAAAGAAAGCCCAGCTATACTGTGGAATTCTCAAGTAATTCTCAATTCATATTACTAGCTTCTGCAGAAAGATTTAACATTATAAAAATGAACAACCTGGACTTACTCAGCAGTCATCCAAGTTGCTCTTGAATCCCTTTGAGAGCCAAGGAGGGGGCTTTACTTGCTGCATACTCATCTGCTTCCCCGAGGAGACCAACTTCCTAGCAGCAGCCCCTGGGCCTCTGGAGAGGGTTCTGGAGTGTTCAGGATGGAGACGGCCTCCCAGGGCTCTGCCCCCACAGGCTGCACTGGCATCAAGGGCCTTCGGGTTGAGAGTGTGCAGAGCGGGCTGGCCTGGGGAGGGGTAAGCTGTGTCCTACCAGACTGGAATGGTGCTAAGAAGTGGCTCAGCAATGACACACTCATGCTTTAAATTTCTTTGGGGCTGCCATGTGCAGGAGTGATCTGTTTTGTTCTGCGGGCCCGGAAGGCAGAAGGTGTGGAAACCATGGAACCAGACGGTGATTCAAGCAAGCGTGCATGGCCTTCAGCTCCCAGCAGTGGCTGGGCCTTCCCTCTTCCTGCTGGAGCACTGGCGGGGCACAGTGACAGAGAGCGAGGCCAGCTGACCTCCAGATCCCTGGCCCACTATGTGATCCCAGGACACGGTGGTGTGGATAAAGAACAAGGATAGAACCAGATCCCACAGATGTTAGAGAGTCAGAAGGAGAAGACAGATTCTGTCTGGGGCATGTGAGTTTGGAGGGTAAATGTCATTCAAGTGGTGCTGTCCATGAGCCACGTGGCGTTGGGGGCAGGTGAGGGCCAGCTGGAAGATGAGTTTCACTGTTGCTTCACAGAGGAAGACTGGGTTAGAGAGTGGGTCAGCTCTTCCAGGGGCTGTTACAGGGTGACAAGTGAGAGCAAAGAGCTGGGGGTCCCACTGTCACTCCTAGGGAGTGAGGCCAGCAGGTCCCAATTTTAACACCACCTTACCCACATCCCAGTAAAGAAAATCACGTCAGATCTTACTAGAAGAGCTGCTACAGGAGATGCTGCCTTGTCACATTTTAGGAGAGCGGGAAAGGAGGACGGGAACTCCCTTTGACCCTCTTGTAACTTAGTCATAGATATTTAGCTACACAAGAAATATATTGAACCTTTTCATAAAAACAAAAAGGATATCTATAAAGGTAAGTTCTTACTACCTACTCCTCACTTGTGTTTTCTTCTTTTCTGACTCTCCTGGGGCTTCACCCCAGAGGTGGGGCTGGCTGTGCCTGGGCAGCAATCTTGACACAACATCTCTGGGCTTTATTCGTGGGATGAAGACAGAGCCTCGGTGAGTACATAGGGCGCCCGGGGCCAGTTGGCCGTGTGCCCTTCCTTTGGGCCCTGGAAACTCTGAGAATAAAGGGTTACCTCTCTCCAGGACTGCTATTTATTGCATCTTCAGTGCAGGTTTGTAAATGTGTTATTTGCTTTTATTCCTTTTACAAAATTTCAGACATATCCTGTGTGTTAGTACCATAAAACCTTGGGAAAATGTTTGAAAGAAGAAGATACTTATGGTTGCATCTTAGAACTTTCATTCATAGAAAGATACATATTAAAGGAGCACTCATGTACTTCTAGGATCCTTACAATATTTCCATTGTTGTAGAAAATGAGGCCAACAGACTGGAAATGACATGTCCACCGTTACACGAATGTTGCGTGGCCAGGTCGCTACTTAATTCCGTGTTTTCTGATTAAGAATAGTGCTTATTACACATACAATAATAATGCATATTATTCTCACAACCTAGTAAGGATGCTGATCTATTAAATTAATGGATTAAATGTCAAGGGCAATGACATGGCGCTTATGGTGAGCACCGAAGGATGGCGCACAGCCTGGGATACGTGGCTTTTAATCTACGCCAGCCTTTCCTTGCTTCTTTTTTTCACACTCAGTAAAAGGTGTCCTCCCACAAACAGATGTTATTCCTGTTAGGAGTCAAGTGATATTCTGATGAGATTAGATGGCCTTTTAATTGAGACTCAGAAATGCTCAAACTTTGTCCCAAAGCACAGCAATGCCTATCTGTGAAATTCTAGAAGGCGATACACACTCAAGGACGCACCTGCTAGTAACACGTGGGCTGATAAAGTCCTGTGCAGGGTTGTCTGAATAACTGAGTCAGAGCCAATGGCACAGCATCCTCTTCCTCTTTAAGTCCAGAGCGTACCTTCACCTGACCACTGAGCCCAAAGCCCTGAGAGAGCCATGAGGTAGAGAGACTGCTGGGAGGAGAGTGAGGAGGGGTCCGCTGGGGACACTGGATGAGGCACGGGCTGGCAAGGAGCTCGTGGGACCTGCAGGGGGAGGCAGGGGGGAGGGTGCAGCGGGGGGAAGGAAGGGAGCGAGGGAGGTAAGCATGGACCCACAGCATGGGTGCTGCAGAGACTGCAAGGAGCATGTGGTAAGTGGGGTGTGAGGCCTAGGCTGGCGTGAATCAGAGATGACATATTATAGTTACCAGGTTCTCCAAAAGGACCCTGAGGAACAGGCAAAATTGGAGAACCTCAGGAAGAGGCAAGTGTGCTCTAACTGGAGACAGATTCAACTATCTGCACCAATTTGGGTCAGAATTTCATCTCCCAAAACTCCTCTTAAAAGTTACCATTTTTTGCTTGTGAAAGGCAAGGAGGAAAGGCTTGAAGCACCCTCTTCCTTCCAGAGATGGCTTTGGGAAAGCACGTTTTATTAGCAGCCTCCTCTTCAACTTGTGCCCGTCGTCTGGCATCTTTCCTCTGTGCCGTGCTTGTTGGAAGTTCTCACCTGCTTACTTAGATGGCGTTTACGTACACACACACACACACATATACACACACACACACACACACACTGGCCTCCCTAGAAAAGGAAAAGGAGGAATTGGTGCCAGATGTGCACATGTGTTGCAGGATGGATGTGTTGGGGGTACTTTCTTGTCTCCGCACACCTCGTAACAAGCTGCTCTTTCCTACAGGGCTGGCCATCTGTGACTCGGTGACAGTGGACTGGTTCTGCCCTGTCAGCATTGCCTTCATCTGACTGAGTCAGCCAGGCCAGTTACCTGGCTGGGTTTTATCCTCAGATGACTGTGGAGAGACACCACCCTCTTCTGCAACAGTGTATTAAAGAGGGATGCCCTCAGAGAGTGTCCTATCATAGGAGGAAAGGTTGCCCATTAGACATGTAAGGAGAATGGGAGGTGATACTTAGGACACATCAACTTGTTCCTTTCATCTCAGACATTGGCAACAAATTTTTTAAGGCCTTCTCATCCTTATGTATTTGAAAGTGGAAACTTAAAGCTCTGTTTGGAAAAAATGGGCAGGGGATGGGTGGAAGCAGAGTCACAGGGCTGTGTGGGGTAGCTCCCACCGTGTGGACAGCCGACTTACCAGCAGTGGAAGGAAGGGAGGGGTCGTCTTGTGCAACTGTCTTTTTCCTCTCTCCCCCACTGTAGAGATGAAGGAAGCGGACCAAGGAAATAATGACAATAACATTAACGTTTACTGGAGTTATAGAATCAGAGAAAATTGGGGGAGATATACTACAAATGAAATGTATACGTTACATGTAATATTTCATTTTTGAAAGACTGTCAGTTTTATTAATAATTTTGAAAGTAACTTGTATGAAAATGTACAGTTCTTTTTTAGCATTATCATATTTATCACTATTATATAAAATATAATATGTAATATATAATATGATTTTAGCATATTTTATTATGAGTTATGAGTATCTGATTTTTCCAAATCCATTCCTCGTTCTGCCCTGAGTCCCTCTGTAATTCTATGAATTTTTTTCATAATTTATGTTCAACCTCACTGCCTTTATTATTATTATGTGGGCAAATATTTATGATTATTTTGTGAGATTGTACCTGTGGTGTCATTTTCTTTCTAAAAATATTATTTATTATAGTGAAAAATTGGATACAATCTAAATTTATAGCAATGAATGATTAGGAATACAATTAAGCACTTTGGCCTCCAAACCAAATGCCTTCTGCATTTGTTTGCTTCTTTCTTCTTAGGTGAGGTAACATATATTCATTTCAATGAGCAAAGGGAACTAATATTAAGCATACAGCTCAATAAATTTATATATATCCAGATAATCCCTTCCCAGACAAAGATATAGAACATTTATGTATCCTCGAGATTTTCCTTGCATACACACCTTCCTTCAGAGATGACACCTATTCTGACTTTAATTACCATTGATTAGTTTTATCTGTTGTTAATCATCATATAAATAAATCACAGATTATGAAAATGGAGTGTGCCCAGCTCCATTTGCTCAGCAGGTCTGTGAGATTTGTCCATGTGTTGCATGTAGCAGTAATATGTTCTGAGTCATTTCCAGGTTGGGGCTGTTACGTATACAAAGCTACCGTGATCATTATGATGGAAGTCTTTTAATTGATATATGTAATAATTTCTCTTGGACCATTTACTCTCATCCTGTCTGTTTCTTATATTTAAAACATGTGTCTTATAAATAGCATATACTTGGGTCTTGTTTTTTTATCCAGTCTGACAATCTCAGCCTTTTAATTAAAGTGCTTTATCATTTACATTTAATGTCATCATCAATATAATTGGGTTTAGGTCTTTCATTTTAGTATTTGTTTTCTAATCATTGTATTCATACAAATTTCTTTGACTCTACTTTCCAGACTTCTTTAGTTTTTTTTCTCTTATTTCATTTTATCTCCTTTACCAGATTTTTAGTTATACATTTGTTGCATTACTCTTTTAGTGATTGTCATGAAGATTTCAGCATGCATCCTTGAACTATTATAGTCTGCCTTAAGTTGGTACTTTTATTATGTCAAAAATAATGTAAAACTTTACAATTGTTATCTGTATATATTCCCTCTCACTTTTTGTGCTGTTGGTGTCATGTACATTACTTCACAAATGTCATGGAGCCCACAAGATATGGTTATTGTCATTGCTTTAAATAGACAGTATTCTTTTATGTTTACCCACATTTTCTGGCACAGTTTATTCCTTTCAGCAGTTCTGAGATTCCATCTGGGATCATTTTCCTCCAGATTGAAGAATTTCCTTTAATATGTCATTTACAGATTTCATGGCAATAAGTTTTTTCAGATTTTGTTCATATGAAAATATTTTTATTTATCTTTCATTTTTGGAGCATATTTTCACTGAGTATAAATTTCTCACTCAGTAGTCACTCTCACACACACACACATACACACTGCATTCATTTAAAGATGATATTCCATTATCTTATGACTTAAATGCATTCACTTGAAAAGTCACTTGCCACTCTTAATATTGGCCCTTTGCAGGTAACAATGTATCTTTTCCTCCCTGGCTGCTTTTAAGATGCACCCCCGCCCCACTCCCATATATGTGGTTATCAGAAATTTAACTATGATTTGCCTAGATGTTGTTGGTTTTCTTTTTTCTTTTTAAAAACTGCTTAAGCTTTGTTGAAAGTCTTGAATCTGTGGTTTGATATCTTACATCAGATTTGAACATTTTATACCATCATCTCTTGTTTCTGCTCATCCTTTCTACTCCTTCTAAATTCCAATTAAATACATATTAGATCATCTGAAGGTTTTTCTAATGTCTCTTGTATTTTGTTCTCTATTTTCAACTTTTTTCTTCTTTCTGTGTCTCACTTTGGATATTTTCTATTGACTTTTCAGTTCACTATTTCTGTCTTCTGCTGTGTCCACTCTGTTTTTACATGGATCCAGTGAATTCTTAAATTTATATATTGTGTTTTGAATTTCTATAATGATAATTTGATTCCCTTGTATGTTGCAATGATCTTTTTAAATTTCCATCTTTCACCTATTTTGTTCATTTTTCTTTTCTTTATATATTTATAAGAGCTATTTCATAGTCCTTATCAGCTAACTGGATAAGAAATGGATCTGTTTCTGTTATCCGATTTTTTTAATGATTATCAGTCACATTTTTCTCCTACTTGCCTGCCTCCTTTTTAAAATAAATGTATGCCAGACATTGTGTATAAAATAATTTTGGAGACTGAAATTGATACTATTCTCCCCAGAATGTTCACTGTTTCCTCAGGTAGGTAGAAAGTGTGAAGGACTGATCAGAAATTGTGTGTGTCAGGGCGAGACTGCAGTTTTAGTTAAACTAAGTCACTTCTATTTTCTTTTTTGTTAACCTGATGGAGGCATATTTTAAATATCATATATAATTCATCCATTTTAAGTTGTACATTTTAACAATAAATATAAGGATTTCTTTATGCACTTCCAATTTTTGCCTATTGGTCTGTGTTTCTATCATTATGCCAGGACCACATTGTCCTGATAACTGTAATAGTAAATTTTGAAATCAAGAAGTGACACTGCTCCAGCTTCATTATCTTTCAAAATTATTTTGGATATTCTAGGTTTTTGCGCAGCCATATAAATTTCAAAATCTGATTGTAAGTTTCTGCAAAAAAAAGCTTGCTGAAATTTTGATATGAATTTCCTGTAAATCGACTTGGGGAGAACTGCCATCTTAACAATATTGACTCTTCCCATCCACAAACACGGAATTTTTCTCCATTTATTCAGATCTTCTGTAATTCCCCTTAAAATGTGTTACAATTTTCAATGTACAAATATTCTTTTGTTAGGTGGATTTTTAAGTATTTAATTCTTTTTGATAATACTGTGAAAGAAATTGTATTCTTAATTTTATATTTGGATTGTTCTTATATACAGGAATACTAATTTTTGTATATTGATCTCGTATCCTTTAACCATGCTTCCCCTATTATAGCATATTTAGCATATTTCTACTGGGTTTTTTTCGCGTGTATGTAAATTCTGTGGAATTTTCTGCATACAGGATTGCATCATCTGGTAAGAACAGTTTTACTTCTTCCTTTCCAATATGAATGCCTTCTGTTTCTTTTCCTCCCATAATTGCCCTGTCTAGAATCTCTAGTACAATGTTAAGTAGAAGTGGTGAGAGTTGCCATCCTTGTTTCCTAATATTGGGGGGAAAGCTTTCAGTCTTTCACCATTAAGGATAATGTTCTCTGCAGGTGTTTCACAGATGTCTTTTATAAGGTCGAGAAAGGTTTTTTTCTACTCCAAGTTTGCTGAGAGTTTTGGTCATGAATGAGCGTTGGATATTGTTAAATGCCTTTTCTGTGTCTATAGAGATAATCATGTAGGGCTTTTCTTCCAGTCTATTAATATGCTTTGTAACATTGATTAATTTTTAAATGTTAAATCTATCTTGTCTTCCTGGGATACATCCTTCATGGTCTTATAGTATGATCTTTTATATGTTCTTGAATTTGGTTTCCTAATATTTTTCAGAGTGTTGTGCTATATTCCTGAAGGAATTGGTATGTGATATTCTTTTCTTGTGATATCTTTGTCTGGCTTTTGTATCAGGGTAATAATGGCCTCATAAAATAAGATGTGAAGTGTTCCTTCCTCCTCTATTTTGTGGAAGAATTTGTTTATGGAGTAAAACATTATTTCTTCTTTAAACATGCAGTTGATTTTACTGTTGAAGCCTTCTGAATACTGATACATCTCTCCCCCAGGACTGTATTTATTGCTTATTTGTTTAGTGACTTGGCTGTTTTGGTAAGGTCTATTCTCCTCACAGTGTGAAACCTCTGATGCTGTTTCTCAGACGGTGGAGTCTTGGGCAATGCACAGGCACTCTGGGATAAGAGGCTTTGAAATGCTCTCTTGGACTGTCTCGGTCCCTGTTCTCTCTGCTAACCTGTCTGCCTCTGTTCATGACACACTGGGCAGTTAGCCTTCACTAATTGCAGGCTAATTTTTCTACCGTTTTCAACAATGCCTTGGGGTATAAATTGCTCCATAGTCTGATCCAATTATTTTGGGCCCCTTTACAGGGGTAGCTTTTGAGGTTTCTTCTGACCCTGGGGGCCTTTTTGTCTGCCTCTTTCTTTGGTTTTCTCTGACAAACTAGTTAGTGTATGGTTTAGCTTATTGCTGTACGGAGCTATCAGCCTGAACTTAATTGCTTTAACTTCCCCACGCTCAGTTCCAAATAAATTCAGTTCCTTTGAAGAAAGCTTCAGAGATCTCTATTCTTATGACTTGCCTTCCCCTGGGAAAAATCTCTGAGTCAATGCTCTGGAGCTGGCGGTAAGTACAGTGTCCCCCTTTCTCTGAGTGACACCGTGCTTTACAGGGAGGGCACTGGGTGGTGGTGTCTGGTCTTCTCAGTTTGCCTCTCCCAACATGGCAACTTTGCCAGTGAGCAAGCTAGGATGAGGGCAACATGGGGCCCCAGCGCTCTTGCTCTTCTCTGCCTGGGTGGGGGTCTCTCTCCTACAAGTGCAGTCCTGGTGGAGAAAGGGACCTCACAAGCTCAGTCACACTCACATGGAATTTATTCTTTACAACCTTAACCAGGAGGGCGACTGATAAAAAGTGCTGGTAAAGCTGGGAGAGAGGGAGCCCCATCTTCTTGGCCCCAGCTTCCCATAGAGATCTGAGCTGGGGGAGGGAGGGAGGCAGGAAGGGAGTGGGTGGTCTCAGGGGTCACAGAGATGTGCTACCCGAGATTTAGTAGATCTGCTTGACTAAGTGTTTCTTCATTTGCTGTATGCCCTAAAAATAATTTCAAGAGACTTTAAGTGGTTATTTGGCTTTTTAAAAAATACTTTCAACATTGTAATTGTTTCACTGTAAAGCATATTTGCAGAGCCCTTCATACCACCCCCCTGGAAGTGAGATAATATATTTGAAAATGTCTAACCTGGCAAATAAATGTTAGTTTCCCTCCTACTAGAACATCAGACCTTTGAACAAATTCTGTGTGTAAATAATATGTACATTTGTAGAGAGTATTAAAATTTTTTTTAAAAGACACTTTTCCCACGTATCTTCCTGTGTGTCCTCTCCTTCGATCATCCCTGCCGTGGGATAGGTGGGGCTGGAAGTATTTTCACCTTCTGCAAATGAGGACACAGTCATGGAATGAGGCTTGGGGAAATGATTCTCTGCAGGGGTAGATTACAGTCCAGCCCCCTGAAGTCCCCCCTCCCAGCAGACCCTCGGTTAACGTCATATGCCTGCATTGCAGAACAGCGTCGCCCACCCCATGGCAGGCTACCAGGGCCATGACGTGGCTTCTTGAACATGTGTTATTAACTATGTCCTCTGTAACTAGTCTCAGCCCTAAGCATGGGCCGTGACTGTGTAAGAACATGATTGCTGATGCTTCAGTTCTCAGGACTGCGTTAAAAGGAGGCGATGGAGATAAAAATAAATTTCCTTCTCTTGGATTATGGGTTTAAAAGTCCATAAAAGAAAAGGTGCATTGGCCATCTTTAAAACTGGCATAATTCCAGAATAATGAAATTTTTCTGTTATTATTTCCTCTGGAAAGTCTTGTATGCTGAGATTCCCCACGAGTAGGTGGGAAAGACGCAAACTCAACATTGTAGATTCATTCTCATTATGTCATTTTATCTATTTGCTCATAAGTCCTATTTCAACACCTCCACAGAAGCTCAGGTAAGATTGTCTAGAAGTGAACTTAGCTTCTTGAATGCAGAGAATAATGTGGTAAGAATGTTGTGTACAAGGGAGGCATTGTCTTAGAGCTTCAAAAATATTTCTGGTTTCTCAAATTCTATGTCTAAATAAAAAATAAAATCTTGACATGGAAGTTATTTATCCTGTGGTACCATGTAATATAAGATAGTATCAAAATTTGTGAAACTCCCAAGTATAAGAGAAATGAACAGAATATTAGAAACTAATTCCCTTGATTCAAAAGTGGAGCCTTTCCACCATGTGCACATAACCCCATAGAGGCAGATAAAGTAGATGATTCAAAAGTAACCTCTCAAGGAGTGATACCAGCAACATGGCGGCTCCAAGCACTCACCTCCTCATGTGAACATTAAGAAACACGCAGAAACGCTCATAACATACTTTTTTGTTTGTTTTTGTCTTAGATTTTTAATTGGCATAATAATTATACATATTTGGGGGTACACAATGATGTTTCCATACATATCATGTATAGTGATCAGATTGGGGTAATCAGCATATCTGTCACCGCAAACTTTTATCATTTCTTTGTGTTGGGAACATTCAGTATCCTCCTTCTAGCTATTTGAAATGATATAATACATTATTTGTAGCTATGGTCATCCTACAGTGGTATAGAACACTAGAACTTATTCCTCGCACCTAGCTGTAATTTTGTATCCATTAACAAATATCTTCCAATAATGCCCCCTTTCCCCTAACCTTCCCAGCCTCTAGTATCTTCTGGTCTACTTTTTACTTCTATAAGATCAACTACTTTTAGCTTCGACATATGAGTGAGAACATCTGGTGCTTAACTTTCTGTTCCTGGCTTATTTCTCTTAACATTATGTCCTCCAGTTCTATCCATGTTGCCTCAAATGACAGGATTTCATCTTTTTTATCAATGAATAGTATTCCATGCTATATACTATACACTTTTTTTTATCCATTCATCTGTTGTTGGACACGAGATTGATTCCATATCTTGGCTATTACTTTGTCAAAACTCTGAAAAACAGTGAAAGGTTTACAGTAACCAAAATGCTGAATAAAGAAAAAAAGCAACTTCAAAATGGTTGGAAAGCTTTGTGATATTTTCACTTGTCCTTTCTCCAGCCCCTTTTCAGTATGGCAGAAGTTTTGAAGTGTGCAGCAGCATGTGTTTCCAGTGTGGGGCCCTTGTCCCTGGTTCCAAACGGAGGGGAACGGACTTTATTCACAAATGAGTGTGTATATCTGTTCTGCCATGACTGGGGTTACCTAAAATGCTGATTCAAGGTGCTTGTCTCTGTTTTGCCTAACTCAGAACTTGCGTCAGAAAAGTGGTGGGCATTGCTCAAAAACAGTACAAGGCAAACTAACAATCATTATATGCCTGGGGCAGTGGTTGAAATATACAACATACCATGTAAAACCTAGGGAAAAAAGCTGGGGAGAGTTTCTTTGGGAAATTAAGACATTCAAAAGCTGCTGTGTAGATAGAGGGATTTCAAAAGCCATGTGGATGCACAGGGCAAGATGAATGTTAACAAAAAACCTGTGGCAACCCTAAGGTTTCACGTCAGGCTGATCCCTGGGCTCAGAGTAAGCTGGGTAAGTATAAAAGGAGTGGCTTAGCACAGAGTTGATATTCAAAAGGAGTGGATATTCACTCCTGGTTAAGCACCAGAAACACAGAGCTGATATTCAAAATTCAGCTTGTTTTAGCTCCTGGCATTCAAGGAAATCTCTGTAAAATCACAAGGCAAACACAAGCTAAGAATTGCAGACTTCGATGACCATGCACAACAAGAAATAAAATCTTTGCAAAAGTAGATTTGGAAAGTCAAGAAACAAACGGACTACTACAACCTTCAATAATAATAATAATAATAATAATATAATAAATGGGCAACAACCCTGGAGAAAGGGAATAATCTTATTTTCAGTGATAACACATTATAATATTCAAATATCCACTTTTCAACAAAAAAAAATCACAGGCCATACAAAGAAACCAGAAAGTATGGTCTACTGAAAGAAATGAAATAAATAGACAGAAATTGTCCCTGAAAAAGCTTAGACATCGTGCTTACTTGACAAAAACTTTAAAACAACTGCTTTAAATATGGTGACAGAGCTAAAGGAAAACATGAGAAAGAACTAAAGAAAACCTGGAAAACAATGTATGAACAGAATAAGAATATCAATAAGGAGATAGAAATTATAAAAAGAAACTAAACAAAAATTTTGCAGCTAAAAAGTACTATATGAAATAAAATATTCACTGGAGGGGTCTAAGAGAAGATTTAAGCTGGCAGAAGAAAGAATCAACAAACTTGAAATAAGACAATTGAAATTATTGAATCTGAGAAGCATAAAATTTTTAAAAATGAACAGAGCTTAAGTGAACTGTGGGACATCATCAAAAGGAACAATGTACACATTATTGAAGAGGGGAAGAAAGAGAGAAAAGAGCAAAAATTATTTAAAGAAATAATGGCTGAAAACTTCCCAAATTTGATGAAATACATGAATTTACAAACCCTAGAAGCTCAATGAAATCTAAGTGAGATAATCTCAAAGTGATCCACAGTGAAACACATTATAGTCAAATAGTGGAAAGATTTAAAAAAAAAAAGCAGGGGAGGGAGAGAGAGAGAGAGAGAGAGAGACAGAAAATTTTGAAAGCAGCAAGAGAGAAGTGACTCATCACGTACAGGGATCATTGATAAGATTAACAGATGATTTTTCTTCATCAGCAACCATAGAGGCCAGAGGCAGTGGGATAACATATTTAAAGAGCTGAAATGGGGAAAAACTAGCAACCAATAATTTTATATTGGGCAAAACTGTCCTTCAAAAATGAGGGAGAAATTAAGACATTCCAAGATAAACAAAAGCTGAGGAATTGCATCACCATTCAACCTGCCTTATGAGAAATGCTAATGGTATTCCTTCAGGTTGGAATCAAAGTACACTAGATAATAACTCAAAGCTGTGTGAAGAAATAAAAACCTACAGTATAGGAAACTGCATGGGCAGATAGAAATGCTAGTAATATTATTTTTTGACTGATAACTCCACTTTGTATTTACCACATGATTTAAATAAAAATGCATAAAAATATAAATTTGTTATGGGCACATAGTGTATAAAGATGTAATTTGTGACAACGATGACATAAAAGGGGAGGACAGAGATGTACGTGAACAGTTTTTGTATGCTATTGAAGTTAAGTTGGTATCAATTTGAAGTAGATTGTTACAAATTTTCTCTTTAACATCTCTTAATAAAGGATGTTAAATGTAATCTCCATGATAACAAAAAATAAAATATCTAAAGAATATACAGAAAAGAAAATGGGACGGGAATCAAATTGGTTCACTACCCAAAATTAACTAAACACAAAATAAGGTAATAATGGAGGAAATGAGGGACAAAAAAAGGTATAAGACATACAGAAAACAAATAAGAAATGGCAGCAGTCTTCCCCTATTAGTAAATGTAAGTGCATTAAACTCTCTGACCAAAAGGCAGAGGTTAGTGGAATGGATTTTTTAAAAAAATGATACAACTACATGCTTTCTACAAAACACTCACTTTAGATCTAAACACACAAATAGGTTAAAGTGAAAGGGTAGAAAAAGATATCCCATGCAAGTAGTAACCAAAAGAGAACGGGGTGGCTGTAATAATATCAGACAATATAGACTTCAAGTCAAAAAATGTTATAAGAGATAAAGAAGATGAAAGAATCAACTCACAAAGAAAACAAAAATTATAGGCATATATACGCCATACAACAGAGCCCTTAAATATATGAAACTAACATTGAAGGAATTAAAAAGAGAAATAGACAGTTCTACAAATATAATTGGAAATTTCAATACCCCACTTTTAATAATAGACAGAATATCTAGACAGAAGATCAGTGATAAAATAAAAGACTTTAGTGACATTATAAACCAACTAGTCCTAACAGACATAAAGAGATCACTTTACTCAACAACAGGAGAATATGCATTTTTCTCAAGTACACCTAGAATATTCTCTAGGATAGACCATAGATTAGGTCCCCAAACAAGTCTTAATACCTTTTAAAACACTGTCATTATACAAAGTTATCGTCTCTAACTGCAATGGAATGAAGCCAACAACTAATAACAGGAGGAAAATTGGAAAAGTCACAAATATGTAGAAATTAAACAACACACTATTAAACAACCAATAGGTCAAAGAAGATAACACAAGGGAAATTAGAAAATAGTTACAGAGACAAATGAAAACAAAAACACCACATACCAAAATTTATGGGATTCAATAAAAGCAGTGTTCACCGGGAAATTTATAGCTGTAAATGCCTACATTAAAAAATAAGAAAGATCTCAAATCAATAACCTAACTTTATACCTTGAGGACCAAAAAAGAAGAAGAGAAAACTAAATCCAAACCTAGGAGAAGAAATGTAATAATAAAGATTCTACTGGAGATAAAATAAAGAATAGAAAAACAATACGGAGTATCAGTGAAGCCCAAAATTAGTTCTTTGAAAAGGTCAACAAAACTGACAAATTTTAGCAGGACTGACAAAATAAAATAAAGTGGAGACATAAATAACCAAAATTATAAATGAAAGTATGGACACTTCCAGCCTTACACAAATAAAAAAGATTATATGAGAATACTATGAATATCTGTACATAAAATATTAGATAACCTAGCTAAACTGGAGAAATTCCCAGAGACACAAAAATTTATCAAACTAACTCCAGAAAAAAAAGAAAATCTGAACAGATACAATAATATAACAAGTAAAAATATTGAATCAGTCATCAAAACCTTCAAAAAAAGAAGCTCAAGACCAGATGGCTTCACTAGTGAATTCTACCAGATATTTAAAGAAGAATTGAAATCAATTATTCTCACAGTACTTCGAAAATAGAAGAGGAAGAAACACTTCTTAAATCAACCTGTGAGGCCAGCTTTACCGTAATTACAAAGTCAAGTAGACAGCACAAGAAAATTAAAGGCCAATATCCTTTATGAATACAGATGTAAAAACCCTCAAGTAAATATGAGCAAACCAAATCCAACAGCGTATTAAAAGAATGATACGCCATGACCAAGTGGAATTTATTCCTGGAATGCCAAGATTGTTCAGCATATGAAATTCAATCAATATAATATGCTGCGTTAACAGAATGAAGGGGGAAAACCCACAGGATCATCTCAATTCATGTGGAAAAAAAAGGATTTGACAAAATCCAACATTCTTTCATAATAAAAACACTCAACAAATTTGGAGTAGAAGGAAACTACCTCAACATAATATTAATAAAAGCCACATATGACAAACCCACAGCCAAAGTCAGACTCAACTATGAAGACTGAAAGCTTTTTCTCTAAAATCAGGAAGAAAACAAGATGCCCACTTTCACCGCTTCTATTCAACGTAGTACTAGAAGTTCTAGGCAGAACAATTAGTCAAGAAAAAGAAATCAAAGGCACACAAATTGGAAAGAAAGAAGTAAAATTATCTCTGGTCACAGATGATATTATCTTATATGTAGAAAACACTAAAGCTTTTCTTAAAAAACTATTATAATTAAATGAATTCAGTGATATGCCAGGATTCAAACTCAACACACACAAAAATCAGTTGTGTTTTTAAACACTAACAATGAGCAATCTTCAAAAGAAATTAAGAAAACAATTCCATTGGCAATAGCGCCAAAGGGAATAAAATACTTAGCAATAAACTGAAGCAAGGAGGTAAAAAACTTGTACACTGAAAATTACAAAATATTCTTGAAAGAAATTCAAGAAGACATTAAAAAATGGAAAGATATTCCATGTTTATTGATTGGAAAATTTCATATTGTTGAGATGTCAATAACACCCAAGGTGATCTACAGTTTCTGTGCCGCTCCTTTAAAAACCCCAATGATGGTTTTTGCTAAAATAGAAAAATCTATTGTGAAATTCATATGGAATCTCAAAGGACCCTGAATAGTCAAACAATCTTAAAAAAAAGAACAATGTTGGAGTTCCTCACACTTCCTGATTTCAAAAGCACAACAAAGCTATGGTAATCAAAACGGTGTTTGACTGGCATAAAGACCAATATATAGACCGATGGAATAGAATAAACAGAACAAAAATAAACCCTCACATTTATGATCAAATGATTTTCAACAAGGGTGCCAAGACCAAACAATGGAAAGAGGGAAGTCTTTTCAACAAATGGTGATGGAAAAACTGGATATACACGTGTGAAAAACTAAGTTGGGTTCTTACTTTAATACCATATGATCAAAATGGATCAAATACCCAAATGTAAGCGTTAAAGCTGTAATACTCTCAGAAGAAAACACAGGGGAGAAGCTTCGTGACATTGGATTTGGCAATTATTTCTTGGATATGACTCCAAAAGTACAGTCAACAAAAGAAAAAATAGTTAAGTTGGTCTTCCTTAAAATTAAAAACTTATGTGTAACAAAGGACCCTTTCAACAGAGTGAAAAGGCACCACACACTATGGGAGAAAACATTTGCAATCATATATCTGATAAGGGGTGAATGTACAGAACATCTAAAGAGCTTCTACAACTCTACGACAAATAAACAACCAGATTAAAAAAATGAGCAAAGTACTTGGACAAACATTTCTCAAAAAAAGTTATACAAATGGCCAATAAACACATTTAAAAAGACACTCAATATCATTAGTCATTAGGGGAATGCAGATCAAAACCACAATGAGATGCTACATCACACCTGGACGGCTATTTTAAAATAAAAAAAAAGGAAAAGAAAACAACAAATCGTTGTGGAGAACTTGGAACCCCCATACATTGCTGGATTGTAAAATTGTGCAGCCACTATGGGAAACAGTTTGGTGGTTCCTCAAAAAGCTAAACATAGAATTTCCTTATGATTCAGCAATTCCACTGCTATATATATATACAGAAAAGAATTGAAAACAGGGACTCAAACAGATGCTTGTATGCCACTGTTCACTGTAGCATTATTCACAATATCCAGAAGGTGGAAGCAACCTAAGTGTCCATCAGAAGATAAATTGAAAAACATAAAGTGGTATATATATAGTCAATGGAATATTAGTCAGCCATAAAAACCAAATGAAGTTCTTGATACACGCCAAAACATGGATGAACTTTGAAACATTATGCTAATAGAAATAAGCCAACCATTAAAGAAAAAATATTGTATGGTTCCCTTTATATGAAATATCTAGAGTAGGAAAATTCATGGCGACAGAAAGTAGGTTAGAGGTTTATCAGAGGTGGGGGTGGGAAATGGTGAGTTTTGCTTAATGGTAACAGAGTTTCTGTTTATGGCTGATAAAAATTTTGGAACTAGGTGGTGGTGATAGTTGCACACCACTATGAATATAATTAATACCACTGAATTATATGCTAAAATGGCAAATTTTATGTTACATACATTTTACCACAATAAAAAAATTTTTAAAAAACCATTTTCTTAATAAAAAGTGAGTTCTACTGGAAAAATTACACCACAAGGAACACTGTGTTTTCCTTCCACATTGTTCAGCCAACTAATTCTTGAACTTGGGCATGTTATCTACCTCTTCTGAGTCTTAGTTTTATCACACACTACTTGAGTTTAATGATCATTTGTAGAGGATTAAATGTTCAAGTGTTCGATAGGTTTTTGTTAATATGTATGACATATTATATGCAAAGATTCCTGTCACTAACGCAAGTAGAAGGGGTGGAGTATAATGATAACCACCCTCCAATTTTTGTTTTTATGTTTTAGACTAACTACTTCTTTTTTTAAACCGGAGTTGTTTCATGTTTTGTTTTGTTTTGTTTTTGTTTTTTGCCAAACTTACATGCACATGTAACCCAGCTTATACTGAAGGGGCCTTATTGTCAAGATCATTTTTTCCTCACTTGCACTATGCAAGTCCTCTCCGGGGGCCCTTTCTTTTTCTCTACATCTCCAAAGTGGTCCCAGAACATTAGCTGGTCCTGACTCCTACTAGGGCCACCGAAGAATTCTTTCTTGCAGTGTTACTGGTAAAGATTTATCTCAAGTTTCTGAAGGCAAGCCAGGTAAATTGACCTCAAGCACCCCCTTCAGCCATGTGATTCTGCGACTCCTGGATCCTGTAATCTAGTGAAGGAACAAGATATGATCCACGTCCCTCCCCATCTGTCCACCAATAAAACGGAGTTGACAGGGGCCCCGGGGAGCTCAAATTTCCTTTTGTGGAAAATGGAATTCAGGTTTTTGTAGATACTGATCTTTATGACTCTTTTTATGGAGCCTGAAAATGTCTGACCTATTATTTGGACAAAAATCTCCTGTCAACCACCTTGCATCTGATTTACATCCAGTTCAGACATGTGGTGTGCTTGCTTCACCACTCTCTGTTGGGATAGAACGAAAATTTGATCAGTGCCTTGTTGGAAATGCCTTCCGCTTGTTTTGCCAAGCTTGAGGAAGGCATGTAGAACCAACACTGACCATGTGTTGCCCCAGTTACTGCATCTCTTTGGCCCTCTTAGTTGCAGTCCTGGGTTCTAGAAGAGCCCTGAGTGTAACCCACCCCGGGGAGGCAGGGTTTCCCTGCAGTCCTCTCCCACCGCCCAGCAGCAGTTCTGTTTATCATCTCCATGGTGACTGTGTTCACACTCAGACCTGACTTCATGCTTCCCTTCTTGCCTCCCAAGTGGTGTCTCTCAGGCCCCCAAACATAAGATATCCAGAAATGAATTCTTTCAGTCTTTCGTGAGCCCCTCTGATTTCCCTCCGGCCTCTTCCCAACTGTAATACTATTCACATGGCCTCCGCAGCGTTAACTGGGAAGTTCAGATCAGATATTGTCAGTCTTCAGCATCCACTCTTTTGATGGTTCCCCCATTGCCTTTAGGATAAAAATCCAACTTCCCTCCAGAAAGCCAGGGCCTTCCGTCACCTATCCCACCCCGAGCTTCCAACCACACAAGGTTGGTGTGGTTTTCTTTGTTCATTTTCCTCAGTGAGTCTTCACCTTGCCTCTTCTGTCTGGACTGCTGCTCATGTGCTCTTCACCTGTTCAATTCATACTACATGTCTAATGTTTAGCTCAGAGGCTTCCTCAACTCTGTCCTCTCAGCTCTTTCCCTCCTTCCATTACATGCTGTCCCCTGTTTCCATAATACTCTTTGAATAATCCTATCACTGCATTTACCACATTGTGTTGCAACTTCCTGCCTAAGTGTCTGTCTCCATTATATTGTGCGTCCTTGAAGACACTGGCAATCTCGTATTCATCATTTTGTCCCCAGAGTCCAGCATGGGGAGTGGCGCATGAAAAGGCTCGAAGAATGTCAGTTAAATGAATGACTGAATCAGACAGCAATAACCTAACCTGGCACTGCTATTTCCCTCGTGGCTCTTCCCTGCCCCCCACACTCTGCTGAGTTACTTTGCAGATGGGCCTGGGCCTCATTCAGCTTTGCGCTTCCCCACCCATCTCGCGGCAAAGGCACACCACAGGCAATCAGCGAATGTCTGCTGAGTCAACCACACAATTGCTCAGACTCAGTGATTTTTTTAGAGTAAAGGAGCAGACGTGAGTGAAGGCCAACCAACCCATCTGTATCCGGTAGAGGGAAAGGAGCAAGAATATCTTTCACACGAGCCTGTGGGCTGCTTTCAGCTGGACTCACTCACCGTAGATTTGCTGTGAGAAAGACTCAGCACCCTCTCGAGACTTTCCTTAGTCCCCTCAGAAATCTCACAAGCACAAGGAGTGTGAGTGAAGTATTTGGTGTCACGAGGAAAAACCACCGACCTGTAACTCTGTATCCTTGAAATTATCCTTCGAAAGTGAAAGAGACATAAAGAATTTCAGAGAAACAAATATTTAGGAAATTTGTTCCGAGTAGACCTGCCTTGCAAGAAATGTTAAAAGAAGTTCCTCAGAGAGAGGGGAAATAATGTAGATCAAAACTGAGATCTACATAGAGAAAGGAAGAGCAGCGGACAAACAATAGGTGAAAGTAAAATAAAAACCTTATTTTTCTTACTCTTTACTGATCTAACAGATAGCAGTTTATTCAAAACAATAACAACAAAAATGTGCTGGAATATATAAATACACACCCATTCGTGTGATCGTGTATAATCTAAGTGAATAACTGCAATGATACCAGGGACAGGAGGGAGGAATTAGAATTATTTCGTTATTTGAAGGTGCTTTCGCTACCCAGGAAGTAGCATCATGTGAGGTGAAACTGGTCTTGGATTAGTTGTAGATTTATATCGCAAACTCTAGGTCAACCACTAGTAAAAGTGAAAAAAAAAGTACAACTGATATGCTAAGAGGGAAGGGAAAATGGAATCATACAATAAAATGCCTAATTAAAGCCTCTAAAGGCAGAAAGAGTGGAAGACAAAGACAGGAGCAAATAACAATGGCAACAAACTGAAAACAGTAACAACTATGATAGATATTGAACCAAACATAGCAATAATCACTCTGAATGTCAGTGGTCTAAATGCACCAAATAAAAGACAAAGCTTGTCAGAGTAGATCACAAAAAAAACCCCAAAACCCACCTATATGTTGTGTACAAAAACCCACTTTAAATATAAAGACACATATAGATTAAAAGTAAATGGATGGAGAGAGTTATAACATAATAACACTAAGCAAAAGAAAGCAGGAGTAGCTATATTAATTTTAGAAAGAACAGACTTCACAGTGGAAAGTTATCAGGATTAAAGAGGCATATTAAATATCAATAATAAGGTTATCAAATATCCAAGAAGACATAACAACACTTAAAATGTATCTGCCTAACAATAGACCATCAAAATATGTGAGGCAAAAAATTGACAGAACTGCAAGGAGCAATAGATGAATCCACTGTTATAGTTGGAGACTTCCCTGTATCAGAGACAGACAGGTCCAGCAGCCAAGTTATAATAAGGAAAGAGTTACCTCAACAACACTGTCAATCAACTGGATACAATGGATGGCCAGAGACCACTTCATCCAACAACAGCAGAATACACGTTCTTCTTGAGCGCACAACAAACATTCACCAAGACAGATAATACTCTGGGTCACAAAACACACCTTGACAAATGTAAAAGAATGGAATCATACGATGTCTGCTCCAAGACCACAATGGAATTAAACCAGAAATCAATAACGGACAGATAGCTGGAAAATTCCCAAATACTTGGAGATTCAACAACACACTTATGAAAAACATATAGGTCAAGGAAGAAATCCCAAGAAAAACTTTAAAATATTTTGAAGTAAATGAAAATAAGGCAAAATTTATCAAAATTTGTGGGATGCAGTGAAAGCAGTGCTTAGAGAGAAATTTATAGTATTGAATGTACTACATATACATTAGAAAAGAGGAAGGATCCAAAATCAATAATACAAGATTTCACATTAGAAAACTAGAAAAAGAAGAGTAAATTAAATTGAAAGTAAGCAGAAGAAAAGAAATAATAAAAAATTAAAACAGAAATCAATGAAATTGAAAACACAAAGTCAATAAAGAAAAGCACCAAAAATCAGAAGATGGTTCTTTGAGAAGATCAATAAAATCAATAAACCCCTTGTCAGGTTAACTGAAAAAAAAAGAGAGAGATTGGACACAAATTACTAACATTAGAAGTGAAAAAGGGGGCATCACCTCAGATCACATGGACATTAAAAGGAGAATTGATAAATACTATGAACAAATCCATGCCTACAAATATGATAACTTAGATAAAATGGACGAATTTCTTGAAAAACACAATATGCCCACACTTACAAAAGAAGAAGTTGATAATCTGAATGTATCTATATCTATTAAAGAAATTGAATCAATAATTAATAATTTTCCAAAACAGAAAGTACCAGGCCCAGATGGGTTCACTGGTGAATTCTACTATCAATAATTCAAATTGAGGGCTATAGGATTTTACTAAACTTCATCAATATTTTATCAATATATCCTTTCTTGCAAGACAGAAATTCTGGATGCCAATGAACCAACAGAATCACTCATTTGTTCTATCACACCATATATGGTGAACAACAGTCTTCAAATAGCAGTAACATTACCACAAGCAATATGTTTCCTGAAACTTGTTTAAGATTTTTCACAGTTTTTGTCCGTAGGGTTTAACCCATTGAAGTCAAATACTGTGTTTTAAAGTTGTCTGAAATAGTTTCTTCATGCGTGCTTAGGCCACCAACTCAATACATAGCTAAGTACAGTTTTTGTATTTTGCTTTCAATTTTTAGGGATTGTTTTTTATCAAATATAATTTTGTTTTGTGATTATGCAAAATATTTTACATGGCGCTCAAGTTAAATTTATAAAGCCAGATATATTTTGAGGCAGGTAGATTGTTACACTGTCCTCTGTACCTTGTTTCCTCCCTCACTCATCGTAAGTTATTTTTTTTTAGCTTTTTAATACTTCTAATTTTAATACAGGAAAATATGTTCATATATTCATATATTCCTATTTTTATAAATAGTAACATAGTACACATAATTTTCTTTATTCTCTTTTTCTCTCAACTGTATACCCTGAAGTTTGCTTTGTATCTGTATATAGAGAGATATTCTTATACTTTTTCAACTGCAGAGTATAAATGAAATATAATTTATTCCATCAACAACCTGCTAATGAATATTAGTGTTTTTTCTAACATATGATGCTACAACAAAGACCTTTGTACATACATCTTTTAGAATTTTTGCTAGAACTTTAGAATTTAATTTTTGTAACAAATGAATTTCAAATTTTGTCAAATGTCTCTTTTGCATCGTGGAGATAGTTACAGGTTTTTTTTTCTTACCTTTAATGGTATGATGGATTATGTAAATGGCTTTTCCAATAGTGAACCACTCTTACATTTCTAAACTATATCCCTCTTTGGTATAATGATTTTTTAACACTGTGCTATTAGTTATGTTTGCTTTTATTTTATTTATTAATACATCTGCATTCGTAAGTGAGACTGGTCTGTGGTTTTCTATTTTGGTTCACTCTTGGTCAGGTTTGGGGGTGAATGTTACACTTACGTTCTAGTTTTAGATTCCATCTGTAAACTGGTCCCTCACAACTGTTTACCAGACCTCTGCCCTCACTTCCAGACCCATCTATCCAGCTGTCTTTTTAACATCCTCCCCCACGTGTGTGACAAGCATTTCAAACCCAGCATGTCCAGACCGAGCTTCTGAGCTTCTCCCACTCGGTCCTCTTCAGTCTCAACATCTCCAGAAATGTCAGCTCCATCACTTTAGCTGCTCTGGCCACAAACCCTGGAGCCTTCCGTGGACGCTTCTCACATTCCGCGTCACCACCTGCCAATCCATCTGAATATGCTCAGAAGATGATCCTGCCACACCTCCTGGACCACTGAATCCCTCTGGCCCAGCCACCACCACCTCTCCCTCGGATGATGGCACTCTCCTCCCCTTCTCTCTGCTTCCGCCCAGACTATCTCAACACAGCAGCAGCAGTGACCCTTTTAAATCAAGTTGCATGATGTCTCTTTTTAAATTTCAGCTGTCAAGTGGCTTCCCCACTGAGACACCCACTCTCTGCACTGACCTTCAAGGCCCCATATAACCTGGTTCCTTGTCACCTCCCGGACCTTTCCCTAGACGTCTCCTCTCTGCTCACTCAGGTCCAGTTGCACTGGCCTCCTTGCTGCGGGTCAAACATGCCAACTCCTCTGCCTGGAAGGCTCTTTCCTCCACTGTCCACACTGCTGTCTTCCTTGCACCCTTAAGATATTTGTCCAGATACCACTTTCTCAGTGAGGTCGTCCTGGACCAAACCTTCCCTCACCAGCACCATCTCCTTTTCTTGCTTTGTTATTCTGCAGAGCCTTTCATGCTGTGCAAGACGACGGTCGTATTTATTGGTTCATGGCCTGTCTTAGCTCCATGGAGGCAAGGGGATTTATTTATTTTGTTCACTGCAACATTTCCTGCCACCTATGACAATGTTGAGCTGACAGCAGCATTTAGTAAATATTTGTGGAACTTACTTTCCAAAAACTAATCCACCTTGGTCATTACCTCATTTATAATTATTGCTGAATTAGGTTTGCTAATATTTTATTATAGATTTATTTCTATATTTATGAGTGAAATTGATCTGTAAGGATCTCTCCTTAATTACGGTTTTTGTCTGCCTTTGTTGTCAAAAAAATTTGAGAAGTATTTCCTCTTTATCTACTCATCTTGAACATTTTGTATAAGATTGAAATTGAGAGTAAAAATTAAAAGTGAAACACTTGGGCGTGGTGTTTTTTCCATGGAAAGATTTTTAAATAAGGATATGATTTAAACCTTTCTCTTTTATTCATGAGTTTAGTAAATATATTTTTCTACAATTGTGGTTTTTTTAATTAAGGTTTTATATTTATTGACATACACATATGATTAGTTAGATTAAAATTAATTAAAATGAAATTAAATAAAGAATTCAGTTCCTCAGTCACACGAGGCACATTTCAAGTGCTTGATCACCACATGTGGTTAATAGCTACCACATTGGAGAGCACAGACATAGAATGTCTCCTTTGTCACAGAAAGTTCTAGTGGATAGCACTAGTTTACAATATTCTCTCCCAGATGTCTTCACAGCTGGCTGCTTTTTACCCCTCCTATCTTAGTGCACACATCTCCACCTGAGACAGACTTTTCTGGCTACTCCGTTTGAGTAGCCCCTGCCACCACCCACAGTGACATCACTTCTTAAAACTTTCTTTATAGGCTCATCACTTTCTTATTTCTCTGTCTCCCTCTTTATTGACATTTACGGCCCATAAGAACAGGGACCTTCCTGACTTGTCCACCACTGAATCCCTGGAGTGTAGAAGAGTGCCTTGGACAGAGCAGGTGTTCAAAAAATATATATTAAATGAATAAAGTAGATTGAGTGATTGGGAAACTCCATCAATGGTCAATTGAGACCTATAGCTTAAAAAAAAGGGAATAAAATTGTACATGATATTACGCTATATTTTCGATCCCTAAGTGCCTTCTCATCCTCTTATTTTTGTCTTATTAATCAGTCTCAGCAGAGATTTGTTTATTTCATTAGTTTTTCTTCAAAAACATGATTTTGGTTTTATTGATGATTTCTATTGTATATTTGCTTTCTCTGTCATTAATATTTGCTTTTACTTTATCGTATCCTTTCCTCTGCCATCTGGGAGTTTATTCTGTTGATAGGGCGCTAACTTCTTTTTTTTTTTTTTCCTTACTTAGCTCAATAATGCAAAGCCTTTTATATTTTAACATAAACAAAAATATTTAAAACTCCTTTGATGTAATGCTTCACTGGATACTATAAGTTTAGGTATATTGTATTTTCAATTTTACTAAATTTTAAGTATTTTTAAAATGTCCATGTCTTTTTTGATACATGAGGTAGTTAGAAGAGAGTTTTTTGGAAGGTGGTGGTATTATTAGCATAATTCCCAAATGTATAAAGTTGCTTTTAATTTTCCTGCGTCATGGTGAGGATGAGAATTTTTTCTGAACGAATTACAGAGTCTTTGGAACTTGTTGGGACTTGCTTTAAAACCTGATACTTGGTAAATTTAAATATATATGCACGTATGTATGTTCGAGAAGAATGTTTATTCCATAATTATTGGGCAGAGTGTTCAATTTGTCCCTTAAACATTTAACTGGCGGTGTATTGTGACTGCTCACCCAGAAACAAGGCCGGGGAGACCGGACCGCAGAGGAAGCCGCTGCGGGGAAAGCCGCGTCTCCCCGGGCCGCGCGTCCTCCTCTAGCGCCACCTGCTGGCAGAGCCTGCGGGGAGCAGCCGGCCGGGGGGCGGCGACGTCTCCGAGTCCCCACCCAGTATGGCAAAGATGGGGCAGGGCAGTGAAAGCCAAGAAACAACGTCCCAGTAACTCTCTCACAAGCCATAAAATGAAGACTGTGATTAGCTTATTTATGTGCATCTGAGTTTCCAAAATATTGCTATAGATAGCCTCAAGCCACGATAAATGCGTAGTGCTGGGGCCAAATCTCTAATCCGGATTGGTTAAAAAAGGAAATGATGGAGCAGCGATTCAGTAATTCTTTTCCTGTATCTTTTCTTTTCGAATATCTCCGTCAGCCTACAACCATATGAAAATACGGTCATGCATTGCTTAAAGACAGGCATACATTCTGAGAAACGCGTCCTCAGGCGATTTCATCATTGTGCAGACATCGTAAACTGCACTCACACAAACCCAGATGGTATAGCCTACTACACGCCCTGGTTGTGTGGTGCGGCCTATTGCTCCTAGGCTACAAACCTGTCCGGCATAGCACTGTACTAAATACTGTAGGCAACTGTAACACAACGGTAAGTATTTGTGTATCTAAGCATATCTAAACATAGAAAGGTACAGGAATAGACAGAAGAGGAATTTTTCAGCTCCATTGTTATGGGACCACAGTCATATATGTGGTCCATCATTGACTGAAACATCATTATGTAGTGCATGACTGTGACCCTTATTCCATGAAATGTACAAGATGTAAGATGGGAAAGTCACCAACTCAGCTGGTTTGGATTTGTCTGGATGGTCCACACCTTCCCATCCACATGGTATTTCTTGGATCTCACTGACGTCACTGACCTCAGTCATTCACGGCCGATGGATGGAGCCGTCACCACATGTTGTGAACTACAACAGGGGTGTTTCAGTTTTACTCTGGTGCATTATGCTAGGCACGAGGAGCTGCACAGACAAAGCAGAGCCTGCCTTTAAGGGACTCACCATGAGACAAACGAGGCAAGACATGCGCAACGTTGACTACAATAGAATAGCTCCCATCACTATTTCCAAGGTACCAGCACATTTCCATGTGGCTTTGGCCCAAACTCTCAAGTTTCCCAGCTTTCCTCCTGCCTCTATCGTCAGCTAGTCACCAGATGTAGGTTATTTTCACCACGACATCTTCAGGAAGCCCCTGTGCTTTACATCCTTTGCATTAAAGACATCCTTTGCATTAAAGTCTTTTTAGGAAACTAGTCCCATGGGACCCTTGCATTCAAAATGGACTTATCTTGATTACCTTATCCAATGTTATGACTTTGACTTTTAGAATGGTTAATAAATGAAAGAGCTTGTTTTTTTATCCTCTGGAAAAAAGTGCGTAGTCATTATTCACAATTTATAAAATAAATACCCATATATTTGAGAAATGCTTCCTCGGAAATTTTATATCCTTTCCAAGAACACTTGAATAATTTTCAGGATCCAGTGCAAAATAAAAGTTCAAGACCCTTTGTTCAAAAATTATTAAGAATTTCAAGATGGTATCAGAATGCCTGAGTTTGGGGCCCTGGGCAACTGCACAAGTTGTATGCCCATGAAGCCAGTCCTGATCTTTCTGTTATGTTTTGACTTTATTCCCTGGTGGATGCTAAAAAACAATGAGGTAAATGCAATGCTTAAGCATAATAAATGATATTATTTGAGGCTCCTGATAAATCTGAAAGAAGGAGACAACACTTTTGGTTAAGGGCACAGCCTGAGAACAAGATTATGTGCATATAATCCTGATTCTACCACTTCCCAGAAGGTTACTTAATTTCTCTGTGGCTCAGGTTTCTCATCTGTAAAGTTGGAATAATAATTGTACCCACATCGTGGGGTTCTTATAAGGATTTAATGAAATAATTCAGGTCAAGTGCTTAGGATAGTGCCTGACATATAGACTGCTGTATTAAAGTTTGGGCTATTAATATTATCTCTTTCTTTGAAAATGTTTCTGATTTCAGTTTTTATTCTTAGTTAAATTATTTCAATATGTAGCTACATTTTATTACAAGGCATGGAAGTATGAATTACAAAGAAAAACTATACAAATTGCAAGTAACACAGATTCTATCTAGGGTAATAAGATTGGAGCATAAACAAAAAGAAGCATGGAAACTTTGGTGCCAAGCCTAAACGAGTTAATTGATTGATTGGTTGATTTGATTATTCATTCTTGCAAAAAGAATTAACTTTTGCCTACTAATTTCCAAGGAGTTGGAAAGGCATAGATGAACAGATTAAAGTCCCAACTTTTAAAATACAGTGTAATGCAGTACCACAACAAAAGTAAGCAAATACAGTTTGGGATGCCCAAAGGAAAGAATTTTGACTTGTTTCTGGATAAAGGTATGGTGGAGAGAATTGGGGAAGTCTTTTAAGAGAAGGTGATGGTTATGTTATCTTTAAAAAGATGAACCTGTGTTTCCCGCGGCAGATTCTTTCAGGGTAAAGGTATATTTAAAAGGCTGATGATGCAAAAGAAAAAGATATGTCCAGGATTCACCAGAAGTTTAGTAGAGTAGAAATTTTAGGTACAGGTGGAGTGGGAGCAAAGAAGTAAGACACAAAATTGTCAGCTATGTGATTACCAGGCCTTAGGAATGGCTTCACTCGCTGTACTAAGGAATCTGTCTGCCATCCCACTCACCATGTGGAGCCTGAAGAGTTTAGAGCGAGGGGACCAGGATGCAGGGTGGGCAGTGAGATACAGTGACCCCTACCTAGCAAGGCAACTGCTTAGGAGGCCATGAGCTCTCCTGTCTAGCAAGGTCATGGCACTCTGGGACCTCATCCACTGAAGGTGACCCTGCTGCCCTCCTCTACCCAACTGACCCCAAAGCAGACACCTGATCTGAACCAAATCAGGGTGAGAGGAAGTGCTGTTGTTTGGTTGATTTGGTTTAATTTTTGTAATAAAGAAGATGCTAATTGTGCTGGATGCAGTACCAAATAGAATTTCAAGTTAAAATGGGCATTTTAATGGCTGTTACCTTAATATGACAATTAAATTAGGGAATCTATCCATTAGTAGACTGTACATGATATTTTCTTCTTTGATCATAGAATTTAAATATGAAATTTGGCCTGAAATAATAAGAAGGGATATTGTTTGACATATATTTGCCTTGGAGACAAGTAAATTTTTTTTTTCCATCAGACATCAACTATTTGACTCTAAATGTACATTGAATGTTCTGCTTCAAAAAATTAATCTGTAAAAAAAAAAGTAAGTAGTGCTTAGAAGAGACCCAATCTTCTTGCCAATGATAGATGATTTCTACTGTGCATTTCTATTCTTGCTCTCAACTCCCTGAGCGCTTCCATGCTGGCTTTGGGACCCATCAATTCGGTTCTCAGTGGACAATTTGATATAAGCCTGCCTTTTGAATTTTGGAATGGTTTCCAGTCCACTTCATGGTGACCTTTGTTGGAGGGATTTTATCAGATATTGCTCTCAGAATCAGGCAAAACATCTGCATGCAGGGCAGAGAGCAACTTATGAGGAATGTAGGTACATGTAACACAGGTGATCCTGTGTGTCAATATCTGAGAGCAGATGATAAGGGAGTTGTAGGTGAATTATGGGAACTGAGTTCTTTTCAATGTGATCACCAAAGCCCCCTGGCAAAGTCTGTGATATCAAGCCCTTGCTAACGTCAGGTTTTGTACTCCTTGGAAGTCACAGATTAGTTGGCAAGTGTTGTTTCCTATCAGATCAATTTGGAGATTAGTTGGGAAAAGTCTATTTTGTGGTGGTTTCATACTGGTCATGCCAAATGCCTGTGGAATTAAATAGCTGCATATACATCTGTCTATATATACACAAGAGATAAGGATCCTCTATGTCTAAACACACATCCAGTTTTCAATTATCTTTAGCAGAGTTGTGGCATAGCTAATACAAGTTATTTATGTCTGCATTTAGATTACATTAGATAAACTTCATTTATGGAGAGGCAAGGAGCCCGCATTTGGAAGCCAACACCTAGATTTGATCACTTGCTTTACCACTTTCCAGCTTTGTGATCTAAACATCTTTGTGTTACAAGCTCTTCATCTGTAAAATAGAGATAATGGTATTTCTCTATTGTATATGGTACTTTGAAAGTTAAAAGTCATTAAGCAGAAATTTTTAATTTTGATGAAGCCTAATTTGTCATACTTTTGTTTTGTCCTTTAGTGTTCTATCTAAGAAATTTTTGCTTAACCCAAGATACATTTTTCTCCTGCATTTTATTGCAGAATTTTGCAGTTTTAGGTTTTAAGTCTATAATTCGTTGCAAATTGATTTCTACATGTGGTGAAAGGTAAGAATTAAGGGTTTTGCTTTGTTTTGTTTTGTTTCATGAAGCTGGCCATTTGTTCTAGCATCATTTATTGAAAATACTATCATTTCTCAATTATTTAATTTTTGTTGCAAATCAATAGATTGTCTATTCTGTTTCATTGGTCTATTTGTTCATCTAATTCTACATTGTCTAGACTACTGTAGCTCTACAGTAAGTCTTGAAATCTTGCAATGTGAGTCATCCAACTTGCCTCTTTAAAAAACGTTGTTAAGAAAATGAAAAAAACAAGCAACACTCTAGGAGAAAATATTTTCAAAGCACACATATGATAAAGGACTTGTTAACCAGATTACACAAAGAACTCTTAGAACTCAGTAAGACAAACAGCTCAATTAAAAATGGGGGAAAGATTTGTACAGAAGCATAGATGCTGGTGGTGAATAAGCATTTGAGATGCTCAATATAATTAGACATTGGGAAATGCAAAATAATAACATAAAATGAGATACCTCTACACACATACCTGAACACTTAACATTTAAAAACACTGGCAATACCAAGCGCTGTCAAAGATACAGAGTAACTGGAACTTTCATGTATTGTAGGTAGGAACATGTTTGTATTTATATAAGATAAATGGTTTTTCTTCCTATAATGCCTGGGAGAATTCTGTTGTGAAGCCATCTGAGCCTAGAATTTTCTTGTAGATTCAATGTCTTTACAAATGTTGGACCATTCATATTTCCCATGTATTCTTGTTAATTTTTGATCTGTTTTGTTTATTTGTGCTTTTGTAGTAACTTGTCCATGTTATCTAAATTTCCAAATTTGCTGGAATAACGTTTTTATAATAGTATCTTTTTTATTTTTAATATCATATGAACTATAATGGCATCCAATTTTTCATTTTTGATAATAGAAATTTGTGCCTTATTTCTTTTTCTTAATCAAAATTTTCATATGGCTACTAATTTTATTTTTTTAAATACCAAATTTTGGCTTGGTTGATTCTCTCTATATTTGTTTTCTAAGTAGTTTGTTTCTGATATTATCTATTTTATTTCCTTCCTTTTCCTTTAATTGGATTTATTTTGCAGAGTTTTTTCTAATTTCATGATATTTTTTCTAAGATTGTTAACTTTTAGCTTATGACCCTACCTTTTAAATAAATGCTTTTATGTTGCTTTATTTGCGTGCAATAAGTTTTATAATAGTGCTCCTTTATTATTAAGTTAAATGTCTTCTAATGTATCTCATTATTCTTTCTTTGACACATGCATGTGTTGCTTAAATTTCAAACATTTAAGGATTTTCTAGTTGTCTTTTTGTTGTTGATATCTTGCTGAAACCCACTGTGGTCTGGATGATTTCACTTTGAAATCTGTTAAATCTTGATGTATGACTCAGCATATGGTTAATTTTTCAGAAAGTCCCATGTACCCTTGAAAATAATTTGCATTCTGTACACGCTAGGCACGGTGTTCTATATATTTTACTTAGGTCATGTTTGATAATCATTTGTTTATGTATTGTCTATTTTTAGCTGAGTTTTATCTTTTTTTCTGTCAGTTTCTAAAAGACATACACCTGGAACAATATGGGGGTTAGGGACACTAACTTCCTTGTGCTGTTGAAAATCCACATAGAACTTTGACCCCCCAAAACTTAACTACTAATAGCCTACTGTGGACCAGAAGTCTTACTGATAACACAAACAGTCCATTAGCACATATTTTGTATGTCATATACATTATGTACCGTATTCTTACAACAAGATAAACTAGCAAAAAGAAAATGTTGTTAAGAAAGTCATAAAGAAGAGAAAATATATTTACTATTCATTAAGTGGACATGGATCTTCATAAAGGTCTTTATCCTCACAGTGTCCACACTGAGCAGGCTGAGGAAGAGGAGGGAGAAGAGGGCTTGGTCCTGCCGTCTCAGACGTGGTAGAGGCAGGCACGCTCGGCGTAACTTTATGGAAATACATGGTGATTTCTGTCTGACCTTTTTGCTTTTTCATTTCTGTAAAAACGTTTTTATACTTTTCTGCCCACTCCCCCCTGCACCTGGGCAAAAAAAAAAAAAAAAGTTTTCTATAGCACCAGTCCTTCTTCCACCATTTTCTTTAGTGTCAGTGCCTGTATCACAAAAGGCCCATTTCATAAAAGCAGTCGAAAGCAGTTTTGAACAATCAGAACTGTCCTGCCAGGTTGCCAGAAAACCAATTTGTTTTCTGGCGCTGCTTCTTCTACGTCTCCTTCCTCATCATCCAGCACAGATTGTGAGCGCTCATCTCCACCCAGTTGTCTTTCCTTAATTCCTCTGGTGTGGCGTCTATTAGCTCTTGGATTTCTCCAAGATCCATATCTTGAAACCCTTCACCCCCTACCTTTTTTTGCCATATCCACATGATTTCATTGATTGGCTCTGTCATAAATCCTGTGAAGTTATGCACACATCTGGACACAGTTTTCTCTAGGAGGAATTTATTGTTTGGGGCTTGAGGGCTTTCACGGCATTTCTGTAACAAAAATGGCATCTTGAATGGTATTGTCCTTCCAGACTTTCATGATGTTCTCTCCATCAGCGTTCTTTTCTGCAGTGTTGACAATCCTTTCCATAGAGGACTTTGTGTAATGAGCATTAAAGGTCCTTTTGACTCTGATCTAGAGGCTGAATTAGAGACATTTTGTGTGGGGGCAAGTAGACCACTTTGACTCCTTAGGTGTTGAACTCATGGGGTTCCGAGTGGCCAGGGGCATTGTCCAATAACAAGAGAACTTTAAAGAGCAATCCCTTACTGGCAAGGTACTTCCTGACTTCGGGGACAAAGCACTGATGCAACCAATTCAGAAAAAGGGTTCTTGTCCAAGTCTTCTTTTTGTACAGTCAAAACACTGGCAGCTGGTATATATCTTTTCCCTTCAAGGCTCATGGATTAGCAGCTTTATTTATGAGGGCAGTCCTGATCATAAACCCAACTGCATTTGCACCAAACAGTAGAGTTAGCCTATCCCTCCCTACCTTAAATCCTGGTGCTTGCTTCTCTTCCTTACTGATATGTGTCCTTTGTGGCATTCCCCGCCCCCCCCCTCCCGCCGCCCCAAATAGGGCACTTTCATCTGCATTAAAAACCTGATCAGGTGGATATCCTTTCTCTTCAGTGATTTTCTTAATAGTGTCTGGGAACTCATCTACTGCCTCTTGGTCAGCAGAAGCTGCTGCTTCTGTTATCTTGACATTTTTTAAGCCAAACATTTTTCTAAAATTATTAAACCATCTTTCGCTGGCATTAAATTCTCCAGCTTTAATTCCTGCACCTGCCTTTTGCTTTAAGTTGTCATATAATGTCATCAGTTTTTCTCAAATATCAGAGTCTATAGATATGCCTATCTTATAGCAATCCTGCACCCACATAAAAGCTGTCAGACCATTAAAGAAATTCTCAGAAAAGAACTATGTCTACTGGAGTAGTTGCAGCAATGGCTTCACAAATTTCCTTTTCTTTTTTTACAATTGTCCTTAGGCTGGATTCACTGTCTTGAAATGGTAGACAACCATAGCTACAGACCTCAATCTACATACAGTACATAGCAAGCAATTCAACTTTTTCTTGTAATGTTATGACTTTTCCCTGCTTCTTGGGAGCACTTCCAGCATCACTAGTGCACTTTGTATGGATCCCATGGTGTTATTCAAGGTTTATGGTATTGCACTAAACATGATGAAAAATATATGAGAACTATGAGAGATCACTTTTCACTGAGATACCCAATTTAATGGAGAGAGGAGCTGCTCACACAGAGATGATTAGTGTCACGTGGTGTTTTAAGCAGAAACTTATAGCACTTGAGCTCACTGCAATAGCAACAGGAGGTGACTACGAACCTATTACAAGTAGTAGAGTGTGTACTACAGTTAATTTTATTCAGTTATGATTTAATACTGCATCTTTACATTTATGTACATTTCTCTCAACTGTAAACGGTGCCATGTGCGGTTAGCATTTGTGTGCATAAGTTTTAATAAATTTTAACTTTTCACAATAGATTTGTATATATTTTTTGAGAATAAATGATAAAATATATAAGTATCTACAAATATTTTATGCATCCATGAAATACCTAACTTTTTCTTAATGTTTCGATATTTCTAGGCTATGTGGGTTGTCTGCAAATTTTTTCAAATTGTTGCAAATCTCCAAAAATTTTTCCAATATATTTATTGAAAAAAAATTGTGTGTAAGTGGACCTGCTCAGTTCAAACCTGTGTTGTTCAAGGGTCAACCGTATATTAAAATCTCTTAATATATTGTTTGATTTGTCTATTGCTTCTTTTAGTTCAGTTAACTTTTGGTTTATATATTTTGAGCATATGTTATTTGATGCATAAGTGTTTGGAATTTTTATATCTTTCTACTTGGTAAACATTTTTGAATCATTTTTAAGTGTATTATATCTGTAGTAATGCTGCTTGCCCTAAAGTCTACATTATCTGATAGACCAGCTCTCTTTTGGTTAGCGTTTTTGAAGCAGTGTATCATTGGATATTATTTTTCCCTAGTCTGGCAATCTTTGCTCTTAATTGTAGTTTTTAGTCAATTTACATTTAATTCAATGATTGCTAAATATGTGGTAAAGCCTATTATTTTAATATTTGCTTTAAATACTCTATTTTATTAACTCTCTCTACTCCTTTTATTATGTTCTCTCTCTCTCTCTCCTTTTGATCAAGTATTATTTTATTATTTTGTTTCCCCCTTCATTAGCTTGTCAGTTCTGTATTTTTAAAAAATGGCTTTAGTGTTTTTTCTCTAGAGATTAAAACATGAATCTTTAGAGTTTGAAATAACTTAGTACTTTTATGCTACTTACCAGAAAATCACAGAGCAAGACTCTTAGAGGCCTCTAACTGCATTTGCCCTCCTGCTACCTCTAGTATTATTCTGGTGTATTATTGTATTGTTTCAATATAGTTTAATTTCCATAGGGCATTATTATTATTAATTTATATATTCACCATTAACTTATAAATATTACCATTTCTTTACTCGTCCTTTTCTCCTGCATTTCTGTATCTCCATTGTGGATCATTTTACTTCTTCCTGAATAACTCTCTTTAGTGTTCCTTTTAGTGCAAGTCTGCATCTGCTGGTAACTAATTCTTTTCAGTTTTGTTTTCTGAAAATGTCTTTTTTAACCTTCATTTTGAAGGTTGTGGCTGATGAGGAGAAAATTCTAGGCAGGTAGTTATTTTCTTTATCCTCAAATATATTCCATTGTCTTCTGGCTTCTTTGGTCTTTGTTGAGAAACCCTTTTTTGGTCTTATTGCTGCTCCTCTGTAGGTAATATGTTTTCCCACTTATAGCTTATTTTAAGATTTTCCGTTAGTTATAATACTTCAGTAGCATTACTGTGATGTGCCTAGCAGTGGCTTTGTTTATATTTACCATTATTTGTGTACTTAGTAATTCTTGAATCTGTAACTTAATGCCTTTCATTAGTTTTAGAATATTATTGGTCAATATTCTTCAAATAAGGTTATTATACCATTTTCTTTCTTCTGTTTTTCTGGCCCTCAGTTGCACATGTGTTGATTCACACATTTGTCCTATATTTCTTTTATGCTTTTTCTTTGGAGTATACCTTTTGAGATCTATCGTGCTTCAATGTGTATATATTTTTTTCTGAATTTTCTTCCAGTTACCTAATTGTCTGCTTAGCTATTTCTAAAGTGCTGATAAATCCATTCCTTGAGTCCTTCATTTTGTATACTGTATTTTGCATTTCTAGAATTTCAAAAGTAACTTTTTCTAGTTTTCAGTTCTACATGTTGTTATTTAATTCATTGATCATATTAGTCACATTTATTTTTAGTTTCATATGTAATAACTCTAAAATTGGCATCTCCTATGGCTGGTTATCATTCTATTTTCTGATTTTTTTTCTTTTTATTTTTTGTCTACTCTTGCCTTTTTTGTAAACCTCAGCATTTTAGACTTAATACTTGGCATTGTGTTTGAAGACCCTAGAGATGATTCAAAGCTCTAAATACTATTATTGTCATCTAAAGAAGATTGCTTTTGCTTCTTTAGATAGCTAGGTAAAGGTCTGATCATCTTAATGATGATTTCAAATACATGTTTTATATGTGTTCATCTTTATAAGGGAATGTCAGTGCAGTTCATCCACGGGCTGGCTGTGGCTGGAAATGTTACTCCCTCTTTGGTTGTCTTCTATTGTGCTCAGTTCTTAGCTCACTTACTTTTCAAGCTTTTTCCTAATACATTTAAGGATATAAATTTTCTCTATATTATATTGTCTGTGCACTAATATTTTCTAAACATTTTATGATATCCCATATGATTTCTCCTTTCACTGTCATTTTTAAAGATAGGTTTACTTTCTTCAAATATGCGGAGTTTTTTGGGCTTTTTGTCATTGACCTTTAAACTAACTTTATTGTAATTACAACATGTACTTTAATTGATAATAATCCTTTAAAAATTTTTTGAGAATTTCTTTAATGGTCTGGCACATGGTCAATTTTTTAAATTATCCTTATATTCTTGAAAGGAATATGAGTTCTCCAATTTTGGGGTGCAATTAGCTATCTGTGTTGTTAAAATCTTCTATATATTTAATATATTTCAATATATACTGGTAGATGTTCACCATTATTAACAGTCAAGGAAAAAAAATCGTGTGTATAATGAAGTACTATTTTACCCTCATCCCATATGAAATTATTAAAAAGTCTGAATAGGGTATGGTTCCACAGAATCTCTTCTGCATTGATGGCTGTGTAAATTTGTGAAACCACTTTGGAAAACAATTCCAACTTTTAGAGTTAAATATTCATAAACCTTCTCACCCACAATTTCACTTTTGTATATCATTAAGCAAAACTTTCACACAAGATGGTTCATAGCAGTACTATTTACAGAAATTCCAAAAACAATCCAAATGCTCATTAACAAGAGAGTGCATGAATAAATTCTGGTATGTTTACATAATGAAATCTAAACAAACTAGACAGACATGCTATAATATGAATAAAGCTTATATACAATTAAATGTGAAAATAAGCCCAGGGAATTATATACAGCATCGTGCCATTTTCATAAAGTTAAAAAATGTAAATACAAAATATAACTTTAAGGAACATATAGGATGTAATAAAACTATATAAAAAGGAAATCACAGGAACAATGGCCCTTGGTGGTGGGAGAAGCGTGGCAGACAGGGAGTGCAGAAACCTGCTTCCTGCTCACCAGGTTCCCACAGCCGTGGTGCCAGCAGCACAGCTACTCTGGGCTCTGGGAAACACCGTCGGCATTTGCTTCTCCAGCTTCAAGATTGGAAATAGCCTCACGCAGTTTCTAAATGGGGATTAACTCACTTTTCTCCTTTTGCTACTCTATGTCCTCCACCATATTTGTAGCCAATTCTCTGTATTATAATTCCATCCTCAGAAGTGCCTAGGAAAATTTTTACTTTCTGGATTAGACATTTTCCACACAAAGGATGTAAAAAGATATGTCAGGAAAAATTCTAACCAAAAGAAAGCTTATGCAGAAAAATGGGCTTTAAGTAATAAATAACTATTAGGCATCAAGAGTCACCATACAGTTATAAAATATTCAAATGCCAAGATGATATAAGAATTTTAAGCATGTCTACACCTAGCATAATACTCTCAAAATGTGTAAGGCAAGTATTGATAGAATTCCAGGGAGATGTGAAAAATCATCAATAATATTATTAACTTCAAAATACTTCTCTTGATTGTAAATATGTCAAAAAGACAAAAAAATCAGCAAGAATATTGAAGATAAAACAACTCAATTGAATTTATATCCAATATTCACAGAATGTACATTATTCTCAAGCACATAAGGAATATTATAAAATTTCTTTAGCACTATCTTATAAAGCAATTTTCAATAAAATCCACAGCATATGTATCACAGATTTCATATTTGGTGAACAGAATAATTAAGTTGCAGCAAGTATCTAAACTTAGAAACCTTTGCAAGTATCTAAACTTAGAAACCTTGCATATTTTGAAACTTAAAAGACTAACAAATTATAGTTTAAATAATAAATTATAATAGAAATTTAAAATTCCTAGAATTATATAATAATAAATACACTATGTATCAACATTTAGACACGTAACAAAAGTAGTGCTAGAAGGAAAATTTATACCCTTAAATACTTAACAAAAGAAAAGAAAAAAGGCTTAAAATTAATTACAAAATTAGGGAAAGAATAGCAGAATAATACAAAAGAAACTATGGAGAAGATGAATGTGGCCAAGAGCTGTTTCATGATAAAATAAAACAAACAAAAAACTGAAAATAGTTTTTATTTTTTTAATAGTCAGCAAGATTGATCAAGGAAAAAAATAAACCTAAAACAAATAATATTTTCAATGTAAAAGAGGGCGTAAATAATCTTAAAAAGAGATTCAAAAGATAAGCAGATGTCAATAATTTTTAAAACACTGACAAATTGGAAAAAATCATAAAAATATAACTGCTTGACATTGCATTGGATTTTCTCAATAGCATAATAATTACTTAATATGTTATGCTCTTGAGAAATATTAATAATAATTAACTATAAAAAGGTTAGGAAGATTATTTCCAGTTGATGTGATCCTTTACATAGAAAAGTCAAAAGATCCTGTAAATAAATTAGAAACAGTAGACAAAATTCATTTATTCATTAATTTTATCCTTTTGTATTAATATTTAAATTTTAAATATCTATTAACCACCAACAAATAATAAAAAGGGCAGTTTAAAAGGCAATGCCATTTAAAATGGTAAATTTAACAGTAGCAGAACCTAATAATAATTCTAACAAGAAGGGTACTCTTCTACAGGAGGATTCTAAATGGTACTAAGAGACATTACAAATGGCCTAAGTAACCAGATAAATATACCGTGATCATGAAAATGATACTTTTATGATATCAATTATCTAAAAATTAATCTATAGATTCAGTGTAACTCCAATCCCGATCCCACGAGGTTATTCTTGAAACTTGACAAATTGATCTTGAAATTTATCTGAAAGAATAAAATTCCAAGAATAACCAGAATATTTCAAAAGGAGAACAAGGGAGAGGAAACCTGTCTAACCCAGTATCAATTCCATAATAACTAAGACAGTGTGGTACTGGCCCCAAAATATATTATCAAAAAGAAAAAATAAAGAGATCTGTGCACATGAAGAACTCTGGTACAGGAGAGAGGCAGTTTGCCAGACCAGTGGGGAGAGAAAGGAGGCTTAAAAATGGTTATCCGAATAGACAAAGTTAAAACTGCATCCTGACCTCATATCACTTTTGTACACAAAAATACATTTCAGATTGATTAATAATTTAAATATCTAAAGAATAAACATAAAAAATTTTGGTAGAAAATACAGTTGACTAATTTTTAGATATTGGAGTGAAACAAATTTTAAACAAGAAATAAAACATTATGCAAAAAATGATTGATATTTGACTATATTAAAAATGCAAGCTTTTGTTCATCACAGGACGAGACACCTTAAGTGAAGTAGCGAGAGTATTTGTAACACGCACAGCTGAAAAGGATCAGCATATTTATAGGTTTAAGGAACTCCTTTAAACCTATAAAAACAAGTCCATATAACCATGTTCATTTTAAAAGGGGAAAAGTCAGGAATAGGCCCTTCTCAGAAGAGGAGTCACTTCTGGCCAAAAAAACATATGAACACATATTTACTTTCATTAATTATCAGGAATACTCAAAAGAAGATGCAGTAAAATAGCACGTTACATCTCACAAATTCACAAATGCCCCACTCGGAAGTTCTGAGCCAAGAGAGTGTTTAGGGACAAAAATTGATGGGTGAACCATATCTTCATAACTCATCTTGTTTGTTGAATGGAGGTTAAAACGCTTATATTCAAATCAGCTGTGTCATACTGCCGGAGTGTCCTCAGCCTGGAAGGCCCTTTCCCAAGAGACCCTGCTGTGCCAGTCCTAGTTTCCCAGATGCTTCCAGAGCGGCTCTAGTTCCCTTCCACCACCGGTGCCACCACCTGCTTTGCCCGCCTCAGGGTGCTCCCTGCCCTGCCCTGCACATCCCCCACGCCCAGGCCTCAGGCCCTGCCAAGGCCTCTCTAGGCTACTGCTCTTGCCTCACTTCCCACAAGGAGATGAGGCTGTGGGGAACCAAGACACACAAATTTGGACCCACCAGGAGGCAGCAAGGACTGGCTACAGCTTGGCCGCTCGGCCCCCATGGACATTCCCGGGCAAAGCAGAGTCCTCTTTCCATTCTCAGTTGTGGCTATTTCAACAAAGTCAACATTTCCTGGGTCAAACTTGGCAGATCAAAATTTTATCAAAAGATTTATATTTTTCTATCAAGTTTTAATTAATAACAGATTATACCAGGGGCAGTTTTAGTTATTGGCAGCTGGGACTTTTATTTAGTGGGGGTGGATTTTTCTAATATTATATTCATTGTTAATGACTTAAAAGGCGTATAATTTATGCTACTTAACAAATCCAAGTGTCAGATTAAGCAATTCTGCTATAGACAGACACAGAACGGCTCAGCAAGAGATGGCAGAGACTGAGAAACTGCAGCTGTTCTGGAGTCCTTGTTGCAGAATCCTTGAATGCATGGCAGGGTCCCAGTGGTAGCCTAAACACTTCCCTTTGCATGAAAATATGCTCCTTCGTGTAGCACTACCCAGCAAGCTGCAGAGCTGAGCAGAAGGTCCCCCTCAAGTTCCCCAGGCTGGTCCTCTCTGCGGCTCACAGGGCTCCTCCCTCAGAAGTTCTGCTGTTGGCGTGGTCGGAGGAGAAGCATCACTGGTGGGCAGGGGCCTCCTCACCAGCCAAGGCCCACGGGCCGACCTCTCCTTGCAAAGACTCTGAAATGATTATGCAACTCTTGGGGGACTGTGAAGCCTGTGGCTGCAACCCGTGTCACAATGGAACTCAAGTGCCCTTTTATTCATTCATTTGCTCATTCATTTGCTCTGTCGGTCACTTGATAAGCATGTATTGAGTTTTACTGTGTGCTGTGTACAAATCTGGCAAATAGAGGGGTTATGCCGTAGTACCAAACCCCACCACTCTTAATTCATCAAGCCAAGAAGTGGTAAACCTATTAAATTCCTATGAAAGCCACCAAAAGCAGAGCGGCCACCAGGATTCTCCTTGTTTTAAACTCTCCAAGAGTGTGATCAGACTGACTCGGGCACAGAGACCTGACCGCCTGACACACGAGGTCCATGGCATGGAGTTACTGCCTTCAGCGAACCAGCGAAATTCCAACCACCCCTCCCCCTCTCGCTCGCACAGCCAGGGTACCCAGCGGCCCGAGGGCCAGGCCTAAATATCTTCTGATGCTTAGAAAAATTCTTTTTAGAGCTATTTGTGGGTGTGTATGTGTAGGTCTGGATTTAATAAAAGTCTGTACAACAGCCAAACTATCAAAACATTAAGAACCCACAAGCATGTGGTTTACCTCCTAGAGTTTTTCTTCTGTTTCCACGTCACCGAGAATTGAGACGTCAGAACGGCCAAGCTAAAGGCGAGAGACAGCCTTGGGACCGCCGCCTCACGACTCGCGTGGTCCTCCCACGCGCCCCGAAGACGCGGGTCGTTCCGGGGTGCTGACCACATGCCCAGTACCACGTCCTTCAGAATTCAAATGCTTTTACCAAATGAGATCCTCCTCTTGTCACTGATTAAATACCGTGCGAGGAAGCCGGTGGTTGCGGGTAGCTCCCTCTCCCACGCTCTCCGTGCCTCTTGCCGGGTGCGTCCCTCATCCCAGCCGCGCCCTGCCCACGTCCTGGCTCACTGATCTCAATCAGGGACTTAAAGTCCTTCTGGAAGCCCTGAGTCCTTTCTGGTGCCTCACCCCCTTTTCTAGTTTCTTCTTGCAATTCCTTTTTTCCTCCTGGGACCAATTATGCCTCCTCTTTCACGAAGCTCTTCTCGTCCATACCCCTTCTTTAAGGGACCGGTCAGCCTTAGAGGCCCTGGAGGATTTGCTCGTTCCACTTCCAAAGCAGGAGACAGCTGTGCCTGGCAGGGGACCACAGGCGGGCGCCAAGGGCGTGTCAGCAAGGCGCGGGTACAGTGGAGACTCAGGACTCCACAAAGGTGGGGGAGAGTAAATCAGCAGTTATTTGAATGTAAAACTGTGGGGAGAAAAAGAGTTATCTCAAGAGGGTTTTGGTAAAGGTTTTCTATGCATTGTGCTATGTAAATCCTGTGCTATCCCTTCTAGATAATTTATGACAAATAGCTGGATCTTTTCTCGTAGTTTGAGGAAATATCAGACACTTCTTGGGTCAAGACAACAGACACCATGGTGCTCCTCTGCCCTCCCCCCCAGTTTCATGGAGGATAACTAAATTTTCTTGCAATATTAAGAAAGCAGTAGTGGGAAGCTGGAGTTGGGGCGATGGAGCTGAGCTCCTTCCTAACATAGGTTCTGGGATCTTGGAAGACTAGAGACTGCAAATCAGCAGTTTTCAGTTTTAGCCCTGCACCTTGCCTGCTCTGTATTTTTGGGCAAATCTCTCAACTTCTCTAAGCCCCGGTGTCTTCATTGAAGTGAGAGTAATAAATGTCTCCTTATATTGTCACCATGAATAGTACAATTATGTGTAAGCGTTTCTTAAACTACAAAGTGATTACATTTTAATTGACTCATATAACTCATTAGAACTCCTTTTCTAAAATATGCTGATTTAAAGTGATTTGCAGAACACATTTCTTAAAAGGCCTACTGCGACTGTGATATTTTATTGCAGCCTCCGTGAATCTAGCCCCGGCCCTGGGCACGGCTGCCTGTCGCTGGCACGTGGGGTGATGAGAGGGAGAAGAACGCGGAGCCCGGTGTGGAGGCAGAGAGCGCTGCCAAAGCCATCTGCTCGGAGAAGTCAGGGGCCACAGAGTGAGAAATGTGGTTTTAATTTTTTTCAGCTAAGAAGGTTTAGAAAATAATTTTTCCCATTTTTTGATGTGATGCCTGAAGGAAAATAATAATAAAACAAAACCGGAGGAGGGAAGGTTATCTGCCAAATGACATTTTCCTCTATTATTTCTGCTTCTATTCCAAAAAAAAAATTGGAAACTGCAGAGAAAGTGTTGGCAGCATACCAGGCTTTCTTGTTTTGCTGCTAATCACTGTGACAGCAAATTTCTCTTCTGGAGGATGAGGCCAATGTCCCCACCCACTGCTGCCTTTAGACAGTGAGGAAAGATGATGATGGTGACATTCATTAGTGCTTACTACATGCAGGCACCGTGCAGAACAGCTCTCGGGGACGACCGTGATTCATTCTTGCATGGGTGCTCCGGGCCGGGCCTAAAGTGAGGACCCCGAGGCTCAGCATGGAAGCAGTGGGACCGGAACGTGGATGGGCACGTTCTGAAGCATGACACCGCCATCCTAATTTGGAAATTACGAAATAAGTTTAAATCTTCAGATTCAAAGTTTCAAAACACTCAGCCCAGAACCACAGATACCCAGAACTGGAAGCCACGAGGGAAGCTTTCAGTTCCATGTGCTTCCTCGTTCCCATCGCCCCAACACCTTGCAGTTAGTGATATTTGAGAACAGGAAGCTAATGCAGATCACGAAAACCTCTCTGAAGATCTGGTTTTCCAAGAAGAAAAGTAAGGCCGTGCTGAAGATCCAGTGGTATCCCTTCCCTTGACTGCTGCTTCAGTGCTGCCTTGAATACGACTTAGAGAGTCTTGTTACCCCTCCTGGTTTTTCAAGGAATGGAAAGGGAGCGAATTGGGGATAGGAGTTGTCAGTGGCCCACATGCGTTGAGATAAGCCGAGGAAGACCAGGAGGCTCTGGCCTGCCAGCCACCTCACCTGGCCTGGGGGCTTCTCGGTCCGACTTGTAAAAGAGATGGCTCACACGGCTTTACGCTGAGGAAAACCACGGTGTCGAGTGCGCAGCACTTCACAGTTTATAACGATTTTAGATATCGTGGAAACTCTCTTCGCCGCTCTCCACTTAAGACCTGCAGGTGGGTACCGTCTCCCTTCGCAACAGCACGTCCTGGCTGGCGCCCAGGCTGGAGGGCGCTGCCCGGCACAGCCCCTGCACCAGCGCTCGCCTCCCACCGCCAACTCCACGTGTGCCTTACCGGAGCCAGCTGTCTGTGTCCCCACACTTGACTTCCCCTGTGGCACTTGTTTTACTTATAGGGTTTGATGTTTTGTAAACTATCTGATAAAGTACATATATGGAAAGAGTTGTTTTGTGAGAACCATGTTTATTAAATCTAAGACACCATTGATTTTAAGGTAAATCATTATTTTATGTATCATTTAGAAAGAAAAAACTACCAAGAATTAAACCATGTTATATCATTGATTGTAAGAATATTCCTACCGCAGAGAACTTAAAATGTGAGAAAGAAAGTTCATGTTAGAACTGATGAAATATGGTACCTTCAATACTGTGGAAAAACTCTTACATAAAGACAGACAATTGTTGAATGCAAAACAAATATACAGCTGACTCTTCACATACATTATGATCCAGCAGTTAAACTTCAGGGAATATATACACAAGAATCCTTGTATATACATACCATAGGAGACACATAGAAAAAAAATGTTTGTAACAACACTGTTCACAACAGCAGAAATCTGGAACCAATCCAATGTCCATAAATAGGCAAGAGGATGTGGCATAGTCACAGAATGGAATATTACACAGCAGTCAAAATTAATAATAACACTGACAACAAAAGTTTGAGTGACTCTTAAGAATTGAATAGTAAATAATAAAAGTAACCTCCAAAATTATTTAGAACATGATATTCTTCTTATAAAATTAAAAATAATTTTTTAAAATGTACATACATTTTTGGAATATATTAATATATTGATGCTATAAAACCAAATAAAAAGGAAACTAGGAAAAATGGACATGACATTTAGGATGACGGTCAACGTAGGTTGTAGGAGGGAGGGAGATGGGAAGGGGGAAGAAAATATGGTTACATGTAGGTTAAAGTCAAAATTATTCTTATTAAAGGGTGGTTGTACACTATATGGTATAATGGATGTATTACTTCATAAAATAAATAAATAATTAACTGAATAAAGGAAAATCATGCATTGATCAATGATGACAATGTGTTTTGGACCAGATAAGAAGATAGGTAATTCTGTGCAACTCAGATCTAATTAAAAGAATCAATATATAGGCCAAGTGGATTTTTAAGTGTCAGCATTTGGTATTTGAATTTAACATGTCTCTCTTTTTGTTATTAATTTATAGGGTTACTAAACTAAATTGGATTGAGGTCCTCTATGGACTACATGTGTTGTGAATATCTCCTATTACTCTGAAGGTTGCCTTTAATGAACAAAAGTTATAAAATTTTAATATAGATTGATTCATCACATTTTTTTTCTTTTATGGTTAGTGATGTTTGTGTCCATTTTAGGAAAAAAAACTTTCCTTGTACCAAGATCTTCAATACATCTTATTATATTCTCATATAGTTTTATTTTTCAGACTTTACATTTAGATCTGAAATACAACTAAAATTTATATTTGTGTTTGATGAAAGGACATGGTCTAGTTCCATTATCTTAGCCAAAAAATATTCCATTGATCCAGCACCTTTTATTAAAAAAGGCATTGTTTCCCCCAATGAACTTCACTATTACCTTTGCCATAAATACATGTGAGTTTGATTTGGGGCTCTGATCCACTCTACTGTTCAGTTTGTGGTTTTGTGAATCAATAATAGATTTATAATAACTCATAATATCTGCTAGTATACTATACCTGGTAGTACAGGTCTTCCAACATTATTTCAGGATTGTTGTAATTATTCTAGATTCTCTACATTTCTGAATGAATTTTAGAATCAAATTGTCAATTTACTCCCCCCACCCAAGTATAGAAATAATGATAATGATAATAAAAATTTGACATCTCTTTTAAAAATAAACATGATCTATCTTTTTATTAATTAAATTCTAATTTAATCTTTTCTGTAAAATTCTTAGTTTTGTATAAGTCCTATGCATTTTCCTTAGTATTTGATATTTTTAATATTATTATAAATTATATTTTTAAAATTTAATTTTGGACCTTTTTGTTATTGGTACAGAAAAAGGCCATTGATTTATGTACATTAACCTTATCTCCAAAAACTATACTAAATTCACTTACTAATTCTTATAGAATTAATTCAAATAATTATATTCTAATAGATTTTCTCTAAAATCTCTTGAATTTTCTAGATAAACAAAATCGTATTGTCTGCAAATATTAACATTGTTTCTTCTTTTTCAATTCTTAAAAAATGTGTTTGTTTTTCTTGCTTCACTGCACTGCCTCCAGTACAATGCTGAATAAAGTGATATAGCAGGTACCATTTGTTCCTAATTGCGTGAATAAATTTTCTAGTATTTTGCTTCAGAGTATAATATCAACCACAGATTCTGTAAATTCTTTATCAGATTAAGCAAATCCTCATCTATTTCTAATTTTCTAGGAATTTTTATCATTAATGGACATGGAATTTGATAAATGCCTTTTCTGTAACTATCAAGGTATAATTTTTCTCCCTCTTTCTGTTAAAGTGATTGATTGCATGCCTTAATTTCATAATGGCAAACCAAGCTTGCATATGAAGAATAGTTTACCTAGTTATAATGTATTATCCTTTTTCAAATTGTTAGATTTGACTCGCTAATATTTCATTAAGGATTTTTGAATTTATATTCATGAGAGGGATTTGTCTGTAGTTTTCCTATCTCATAATGTCCTTTCCAGGCTTCAGGATCAATATTATGCTGGCCTCATGAAAAGAGTTAAGATGCGCTCCCATGTGTTACACACCCTCTGTGGAAGAGTTTAGTGCAAGATTGTTATATTTCTTCTTCCAGTGTCTGGAAGTATTTATAGGTGAAGCCCTCTGTTGCCAGGCATTTCTTTATGGAAAGATGAATTCACTTTTATGTATATGAAAATATTCATGTATTTATATATATCAGAATATTCAGAATTTATTTATATCAGAATATAAAGATCTCTACAAGATGTGTAATAATGTTCCCTTTCTATTATGTACATTGGTAATTTGTATTTCTCATTCTTTTTATTTTTATCAGTTTTGCAGGGTTTAATCAGTTTTGTTAATCTTAAATAACTTTTAGGTTTGTTGATTGTTTTTCAACAGTATGCTTGTTTTCTATTTTATCGATATATGCTCTTATATTTATTTCTTTCCTTCCCATTTACATGGGCTTTCCTTGATGTGCTTTTTGCTTTTTGAAATAGAATTTTAAATAATTGGTTTTCAGCCTTTTCCTTTTCTAATATATACATGTAATGCCATACGTTTCTCTGTAAGTACCACTTATTTTCTCCCCACAAATTTTGGTAAGTAGCCTTCATTATCATTTGATTTCACTTTCTAACTTCCATTTTGAATTTTTTTCTTGGATCCATAGACTACTTAGAAGTGTATTAACTTCTACATACTTCGGATTTTTGTACTTATCTTTCTGTTAATAATTTCTAGCTTAACTTCATTGTGGTTTAAAAACATTCTATGAATAATTTCAATCTTTTATCAAGCATATAGCCATTACATAAAGTATTTTAACCCATATAACCTTCATTTACTCTTAGTTCTGCCTAAAAATTTATATTTAATGTTTACCCCCAACCTCATTGTCAGTTTCTGTCCAGGCATTTTATATAGTCGTATCTTATTGTTGTGATTTGTATCTCCCTAATGACAAATGATGTGGAGCTTCTTTTCATGTGCTTATTTACCATTTGTGTGTCTTTCTTGATGGGATGTTTGTTCAGTTCTTTTGCCTATTTTTTATATAGACTGTTTTCTTATTGCTGAGTTTTAAGGGTTCTTTCTATATTTTAAATACCAGTTCTTTATTAGATATGAATATTTGACAAATATTTTCTCCCAGTCTGTGGCTTGTCTTTTCATTTTATTACCACTCTTTCACAGAGCATAAGTTCTTAATATTAATAAAGTCCAACTTAGTTTTTTTCTTTTATGCATCATGCTTTTGGTATTGTATCTAAAAACTCATCCCAAACTAAGGCCAAGAAGATTTTCTCCTATGTTTACTTCTGGAAATTTAAAAAATTTACATTTTACATTTAGGTTTGTGATCCATTTTGAATTAATTTTTGTGAAAGGGTCTGAGGTTTGTGCCAAGGTTCACTTTTTTGCATATGGATTCTCCATACCAGTTTTTGCATAAACTGTCCTTTCTCCATTGAATTGTCTTTGCTCCTTTGTCAAAGAATAGTTGATAATATCTGTATAGATCTATTTCTGGGTTTTCTATTCTGTTCCATTGATCCATGTGTCTGTCTCTTCTTTCACCAGTCCTGTGCTATCTTGATTACTATAGCTTTATAGTAAATCTCAAAATCAGGTAGTGTGAATCCCCCAAGTTTGTTCTTCTTCATCAGTATTGTGTTAGCTGTCCTATGTATTTTGCCTTTCCATATAAGCTTTAAAACCAATTTATCAATACCTACAATGTAGTATCCTGGAATTTTTATTGGGATTGTCTTTAATCAATAGATCAAATTGATATGTTAAGAATATTGAGTTTTCTGATCTACGACCATGGAATATTCCATTATTTATTTGGATATTCTTTTGTTTCGTTCATCAAAGGAAAATTGTCAGCTCATCTGAGAAATTTTCTCCCATCTGGAATTTTGGCTTATACAATCTTTCTTGTTTCCATAGCTCTCTGACACATTTTCAAATATTGTTATAATAATTTATCTGGTTTTTTTTAGTTGTTGCAGCTAGAGTGTAGGCCAACCCAGAAGCAGGAAAGTAACCAATTTAATTCACTTTGGGGATTTATCTTTCCATTAAATATATACATGTATATATATAAGCAAATATTTGTGTATGTATATATATTTGTCTGCCACACTCTTAAATAAATAGTGGCATGCCATATACAAAAATCAAATCAAGATGGATTAAAGACTTAAATATAAGACCTGAAACTATGAAACTACTAAAAGAAAACATTGGGGAAATGCTTCAGGACATTGGTCTGGGCAAGGACTTCTTGAGTAATACCCCCGAAGCACAGGCAACCAAACCAAAATTGGACAAGTGAGACCACCTCAAGTTAAAAACTTCTGCCCAGCAAAGGACACAAAGTGAAGAAACAACCCACAGAATGGAAGCAAATATTTGCAAACTACCCATCTGACAAGGGATTAATAATTAGAACATATAAGGATCTTCAACTACTTAATAGGAAAAAATCAAATAACCTGATTAAAAAAATGGGCAAAAAATCTGAATAGACATTTTCAGAGGAAGACATACAAAAGCCAGCAGGTATATGAAAAAATGCTCAACATCATTAGTCATCAGAGAAATGCAAATCAAAACTACAATGAGATATCACCTCACGCCAGTTAAAATGTATTGTATCCAAAAGACAGGCAAACACGAATGCTGGTGAGGATGTTGAGAAAGGGGAACACTCGTACACTGTTGGTGGGAATGTAAATTAGTGCAAATTGTCCACTATGGACAACAGTATGGAGGTTCCTCAAAAAACAAAAAATAAAGCTACCGTATGACCCAGCAATCCCACTGATACGTACATATCCAAAAGAAAGGAAATCAGTATATTGAAGAGATATCTGCACTCACATGTTTATTGCAGCATTATCCACAATAGTCAAGATTTGGAGTCAACCTAAGTGTCCATCAGCGGATGAAGGGATAAAGAACATGTAGTATATATACACAATGGAACATTATTCAGCCATAAAAAATGAAATCCTGTCACTTGCAACAACATGGGTGGAACTGGAGGACATTATGTTAAGTGAAAGAAGCAAGCACAGAAAAACAAATCTTGCATGTTCTCACTCGTATATGGGAGCTGAATGTTAAAACGATTGACCTTATGGAGACAGAGAGTAGAATGACGGTTACCAGAGGCTGGGAAGTATATTGGGGAAGGAGGGATAAAGTGGGGATGGTTAATGGGTGCAAAAGTATAGTTAGATAGTTAGACAGAGTGAACAATATTTGACAGCACACAAAGTGATCATAATCAACAATAAGTTTGGGGTATACTTTAAAATAACTAAAAGAGTGAAATTTGAATGTTCCAAACACAAGGAAATGATAAATGCCTGAGGTGACGGATACCCTAATTACTGTGATTTGATTAATACATAATGTACGCCTGTTTCAAAACATCACATGTACCCTATAGACATACACAAATATTATGTCCCCACAATAATTAAAAAGAAATAATTTAAAAGACACACACAAAAATAAATAAATAAATAGTGGCATACTACATGCATTTTTTCTTCACGTGGTATTTTTCCCCACTTGACAGTAATTACTGGAAGTCAGTTCACAACGTTATATGTAAATATTCCTCATTCCTTTTTATAAGTGGATGTGCCATAGTTTGCTTACTGGCTTGTTTCCAGTCTTTTGCTATGATAAAGAGTACAACATTGAAAACCTTGTCTAAATGTGTATTTTTTATTTTCTGGTGGAAAGACCATTACATTTTTAAAACAAATTTATTTTTATTGCTAAGAGAGTTCTGTTTGTATTTTTTTCTGTTCTTTGAAATGTGTGGATGTGTTCTTGTGGCCTAGGATATGGTCAATTTTCATGAAAATTTCATATGTACTTGAAAAGTTGGGATGTTGTCTCTTATATAGGTTCAGAGTCAGTGACAGATCATAAATCCTAGTTTATTCACTATGTTGTTTAGGTCATTTGTATTCTTATAAATGTTTTGTCCATTTGGTCACTTCTGAAGTGACAAAGTAAGTTAAAATATATTATTAGTGGTGTGGTCTTGTTTTCTCTTGCCTCTCCTGAAATTTTGTTATTTTGCTGTCAGATTCAAGAATATGAGTAACCATTTTATACTCATTGTGAATTATAAGGTATTTATGTTAAAATATCCTTTTTTTTATTAAATACTTTTCATGTAAATTTTCCTTCATCAGGTATCAGCATTGTGACTTCTACTTTTTTTTTCTTTGTGTTTGCCTGATATGCTTTTGCCCATCATTTCACTGTTACTTCAAAATCTCTTTGTTTTAGGTATGTCTTTGTATAAAATATATTATTGGATTTAGCTTTGTTAGCCAATCTAAAAATCTTTTAATGTTATGTCCTTTTACATGTGTATAGGATATATATGTCATATTATTTATTTCATGCGTCATACTATCCCCACATATGATACATGCATCATATGTGTGTGTGCTTTATTTTATGTGGCCAGTTCCCGCCCCCTCTCCCTGGCCAATACAACACTGTGTTCAACTTTTTTTTTTCTATTCTCTGCTTTCATTTTCTTTTTTGGAGACTCCCGTCATGGTACAGTGCGTCTTTGTTGCCTGTCTTCCATGCCTGTCACCTTCTCTTGCATCACCTTCATGTGTTCATTTCTTTCCGTCTTTCACTTCTCTGAAGGCATGACCTGTGGTGTTTATTCATCCTTGTGTTTCTTCTGGTTTAGACTTTATTTCCAAAACAAAATTAGTATTTACTTCCGAAACAAAACATTAATCATTTGTTGTATTTCTACTTATTTCCTGACCTCTGATAGCTGTCTTTTGAAATCTTTTTTCCAACCATCTAACATTTGAGCTTTTCTTAATCCTAACTTATGCTATTATTTCATAGTACCTATCATTTTCTTAATTTCCTTTAGCAAAATTTTATTAATTTATAGCTTTTACCTATTTCATGGGTTTCTTAATTATCTGTGAAGATGTTATTAGGTTCCTTATTTCCTTTTTTAAAATATAACTTTCTATGAAATTTGACAACAGTTCTTTTCCACTGCTTATATTTAAGTGAGGTGGGTTTTACTTTTACAAGGAAATGTAGGCCAGGATAAGTTCCTTAAGTTCTTAATACAATAGCTCTCTATTCTACAGTTTTTGCCAAAAGTTCAGACCTTTGTAAGACTTTCTGGTTTCCTTTCTGGCTCCTCTTCTATGTGTACCTCCCCTTTCCTTTGCCCTATTGTCCCTGTCCTCCTCAATCTGCATTGTACTCCTAGTGGTTTCTCCTTGCTTCAAGCTTTACCCTGGAAGAGAGCATTTTTGGTTAGTCTTGAGAATCCACAGGGCCCAGAGCCCTCCCTCAGCCATCGGACATCATTGTGGCCCCTTTACTCATCCTTAGATTAGAACCTAGCAAAGTCCCTGCTCAGTTGTGTTGGATGGCTTCAGAGTTGCCTGCGACCAATCCAGTTAACACCTGTTTATGGTTTGGAGATTTTCCAGTTATTAAGACTGTCAAATCTTTCCCTCCCCCCGCTATCTCCCACACAGTCCTAATGCAGTTCAAATGCATTTAGCAGCTTGTCCTCACCCACTCGTATTTTGAGATGTGTAGGGATATCTTGTCACTGAGTATTGGTCTAGAAGTTGTCTGAGGCATTTTGATACCTTTTATCCTGGGTGTCTTAGTCCATTTTCTATAAGGGAATACCTGAGGCTGGGTAATTTTATAAAGAAAAGAGGTCTATCTGGGTCGTGGTTCTGCAGGCTGTAGAAGAAACCTGGTGCCAGCATCTGCTTCTGGTGAGGGCCTCAGGGAGCTTCCACCCATGGCAGCAGGGGAAGGGGAGCCGGCATCACCTGGTGAGAGAGGAGGAAAGACAGAATGAGGGGCGGGGGTCACACCCTTTTAAACAACCAACTCTCCCGTGAACTAATAGAGTGAGACTCACTCATTACCTCAGGGACAGCACTAAGCTGCTCAAGAGGGATCCGCCCCCATGACCCAAACATCTGCCTTTAGGCCCCACGTCCAACACTGGGGATCACATTTCAACATGAGACTTGGAGAGGACACACATCCAGACTATACCAGTGTCCAGTGGCTACTGGGATGATTAACCTCATTAATGTTCAGAAATGCCTCATGGCTGGAGTCTCAGATGTCACATTTGCATCTCTCTTGGTTTCTAGTGCCCACGCGCCCTCCGCAGCGATTGTTCAAACTCACAGACAACACTGGGCAGCTGCTCTCCCCACGTGCCCCCTGCTAGTCTTCTCTCCCTCCCTCCTCCCTTCCTTCGCCTCCCCTTGCTCCCACTCTCTCTTGTAAGCTGGTTTTAGTTTCCTCTTTTTCCAGCCTGAGGCTCATGTCCTTTATGGTCACCTGATTTTTTTTTAATCACCATCATTTCCGTGTTTCTCATACTGTGGTCCTATTGATGTATTCATCCAATATAATCCCTATCTGGATCAATCCCACCGCTTGTCTCACACCAAGGCTACACATCGTAGTTGGACTAGAAATTCCACGAAAGACAAAGCTTCCTTTGTGTCCCCAGTAACTAGCATGACGCTGGACACAGTAAGGATGCTCAACAAATATCTGTTGAGTGACTATGACCATTTCACAACTGTAGATAGAGGCCACCATATAGACACGGCCTCCCTCCAGCCACTGCCTCACATCTGTACTACAATTGCTTTTGTTTGCTTTTGATATATTTCTTCTTTTGTTTCTCTCAGCAGTTATTTCAAACTTTCAGTTTTAAAGAAAGTCTCTTACCAACCACTCATTCTCAAGCAGTCTTATTTATTTATTCTTCTATTCATTAATTCAACACACCAGGTACCAGGAACTATGTTTGACACTGGGGGCACAATAAGGAGCCAAAGTAGACATGGTTTGAGCCCTCATGGGAATTACGGTTTAATGGGGGAGATAAACCTTAATCAAATAATCAGGTGAAAACTACAATTACAGTAAGTGTTCTGAAGGAGAGAGATTTAGTGTTATGAGAAAAACAATCAAGTAAGTTGATCTAGGTAGGAACACTCCAAAAGGCTTCTTTGAAGAAATGTCACTTGAATTCAGCTTCAGCAGGTATGCTGGAATTAACCAGAGGGAGCCAGGTGAGCAGCAGAGAATGTTCCATCTCAGTGGAGCAGAACTGTCAAAGCCCTGGGACTTTCTTCTGCGTTTCATGCCTACATGGATTATGACACTCAGTCAGAGGATGCTGGTGTTCTGCCCTCTCCAGCATCTCAAGGACCTATTTCCTGGCTTACCCACTAGTGCCTCATGGCCTTGCACACAGGAGTCTGCCTTGAGAGATGTGTGCTTCTCCAAGCCTCTGTCTCACCTGGTCCCCTCTGACTTCACCACACCTTTTTATCCTCTAACATTTATAGTAACTAAACACATTTGACTTTGTAAAACTCCGTGTATCTCTTCAGGCCTCAGTTTTCTCACATGAGGGGTTTAGACGAAAGGAGTTCTGCAGCCATTGGCAGTCCCAGCAGCCTCTGGAAGGAGCTCCCTGCACTGGCCAGGAGGCGGTGGCCACGCACACAGCAGCCCACAGAGAGGGGGCAGGTCCCTGCCACGGTGCAGCCCTGCCCTCAAAGCCCCTGCACTGTCATGGGTCTCCTCTGTGTGTACAACCCCAAAGTCCCCGTGGTACCTCCTTCTTTCCTGGAAGTACAGGATGAATCAGGTGTTGATAGAAATCTGCCAAATATGTGCCCTTTTGGACAGTGGGAAATGGAGGAACACCCTTGGGTAAAACTTACTAAACCGAGGGACAGACTGGAGCCAGGCTGAAGGAGACAAACAAGGGAAGGGGTCAAGAGACCCTCCCCTGGGGGCCTAGGAAAGCACATCCAGGGCTGGCCTTGTCCATCAGCTTCTTGGGTTTTCACCAGCAATCCCCAGTTAAAACACCACAGTGCATGTTAAAACAAACAATGCTGTTGCCAGGTATCATGAGCCCTGCAACAAAAGCAAAGCAGCTACTGCAGTCTGTTAATTGATTCCAGGGGTCAAACATTGCATCCCCTTATTTAAGGATTGAAGTCTGAGGTCACGGGCAACTGGGAAATACTTTCTTTTTGGCACTGTGGGGTTTAACCTAGAGGAAAAGGAGGGAAAGCTCCCTCAGAATTCCTGAGCGTTTGAGACCCTTCACCTCCCATGAACCCCCAAACCCCGGCATTGTACATGTGCATGGTGGCCTGTCCACTGCTGCCACTCCCTCCCTCATGCTGACCTCTCCCCAGCCTCCCGGTATATCTCTCTCCCGGATCCTACCCAGGTCCAGTCCCTCTCAGACCCCTTGTCTCCCTCACTGTCACTCCTATCACCTTTTATTCATCACACAAAGAAAAGGCCTAATGTTCTGTAGTGGGTCACTCTTTACTCCTCTCTCTCCCCCACCAGATACTGAGCTTGTCAAGGGCAGGAATCATATTGTGTCTTTTTCCCCCAGCACATAGTGCTAGACCCAGGGTGCCATGGTCAGTGATGAATATTTGCTGAATTGAGTCATTCTTACTCACCCCTCCAGCCTGGGAAATGATTCGGGAGCAGCTGCTCCCTTGGAACATAGATGGTGTTTTGGAAAAGATCAGCTGCCAGGCCTGCTGTGCTGTGTCTGGCTGTAAGTTCTTGCTGATACCCCAGCTGTGGCTGCAGAGCTTACCACTCTGGGCCCAACTCCGGCTCAGGGTGCAGCTTAGCTCCTCACATGGGCCCCTCTGAGGCTACTAGGCTCCTTCCTGCAGCCCCAGCTCTGAAAGAGCATCTGGACACTGCTTCAAATAGAGCAATACAGAATGTGGCTCTGCAGACGGAGCAGCAGGACAGGAATTGAAGAGGTTATCAGGAAACCCATATCCCAAGCTCTAGAGAGAGCCCTGGCTGAAGAGCAAAGAGCCCAAGTTCAGTCCCCACTCAGCCGCCACGGGGCCAGCAGGAGGTGAGGGCTGTATTGTGGAGGGTTGAGGGTGGGGGGAGAGTGAAGGGGCCCTCACATAAGTTTTTGGGCTCCTCTGAACTCCAGGCTTATCCTCTGCAAAAGACCAAGTTTGCAACTTGAAATTTTAAGATTCTAACCTGAATAATTATATTTCCATATGTGAAGCTGAGATAACTTTTATGTTGACCCACTTATTCTAAGACGACTTTTTTTTAATGGACCAGAAAGCAGATCCAAAATAAATTCACTGATGTGCCAATAGTCTGTATTAGCAGAAGCAGGTGGGCGTGTGCTCTGCATCCCAGGTGTAGAAACCACAGTCTCCTGGGCCCGGGTTTTCAGCCATGTTCGAATCCTTAGGGTTTAAGCCCATTGGTTTGAATCTTAAAAATGGAAACTTTCTGTCCTTTTGAGGGTTTAATTCAGGCATCCTGGATTTCTGATGGGCTCCCACAAAAGATAGTGGAATGAATTTTTTTAAAAACACCCAAATCTCACAGAATCAATTTCCCCATAGGCATGCTTACCTGGTCACAACCTTGAAGGACAGCAGGGTATAAAACAAATTGTAGTCAGAGTTTATCTACGCTAAACTTTTAACAACTGTTTTTCAAACGTGTTGAATTTATTTATTTTTTTATTATTTTTATTTTTTTATTTTTTTATTTTTTATTTTATTTTTATATTTATTTATATTTTTATATATAAATTTTATATTTATTTTTATATATATAAATATAAAATTTATATTATTTTATTTTTTATTTTATTTTTATTATTTTTATTTATTATTATTTTATTATTTTTGTTTTTATTGCACTGAGATTTTTTATTTTTTTTCCTTTTATTTCAGAACATTATGGGGGTACACCACTTTGGCTGTATATATTGCCCATGCACTGCCCGTGTCAGAGCTACAATCGTGGACATCCCCCAACTGTGCTCCCCGCATCCATTCAGTGAGAGTTTTCCCATCCTCTCCCCCCTCCTCCCACCTGCCCGCCCCCTGATGAATATTATTGCCAAGTGTGACATAAGTATTGATCAGTTAGTATCAATTTGATGGTGAGTACAAGTGGTGCTTGTTTTTCCATTCTTGTGATACTTCGCTTTGAAGAATGGGCTATAGCTCCATCCAGGATAATACCAATTTTAAAATTCATATAGAGCCACAAAAAGTCCAAATAGCCAAGACAACCATGAACATAAAGAATAAAGCTGGAGGTGTTACACTATATGATTTTAAACTATACTACAAAGCTACAGTAATTAAAACAGCATGGTATTGGCAAAAAATAGACACTTCAAGCAATGGCACAAAATTGAGTCAAGAAACGAACCCATGCATGTACAGTAAATTGATTTTCAATGAAGGTGCCAAGAATATGCAATGGGAAAAGAATAGTCTCTTCAATGAATGAAGATGGGAAAACTGAATATCCACGTGCAAATAAATGAAATTGAACCCTTCTCTGATACCATATACAAAAAACCAACTCCAAATGGATTAAAGACTTAAATGTAAGACCAGACACTGTAAAATTGCTAGGAAAAAATATAGGGGAAAAACTACGTGACATGGGTCTGGGCAATGAGTTTTTGGTTTTGACCCCCAAAGTGCAGGCAAAAAAAGCAAAAATAGACAAATGAGATTATATCAAACTAAAAAGTTTCTGTGTAGCAAAGAAACTTATTGACTATTGACACTAAAAGTGTGCAAAGACAACCTATCAACTGGGAGAAAATATTCACAAACCATACATCTAATAAGGGTTTAATATTAAAAATATATTAGAAGCTCAAACAATTCAATAGCAAGAAAATAAAATACCCAAATAAAAAATGGGCAAAGGACCTGAATAGACATTTCTCAAAAGACATACAAAAGGCCAAGTATTTCTTATATATGAAAAATGCTGAACATTGTTACTCATTAGGGAAATGTAAATTAAAATCATAACAAGATATCCTCTCACACTTGTCAATGTGATAATTTGACAAAATGGTTATTATCAAAAAGACAAAGGATGACAAGTGCTGGCGAGGATGTGGAGAAGAGGGAATCCTGGTGCACTGTTGGTGGGAATGTGAGTTGGTACTGCCATTATGGAAAACTGTATGGAGGTTCCTCAAAATATTAAAAATAGAATTACCATATGATCCAGCACTCTCAGTTCTAGGTATTTATTTACCCAAAAGATTTGAAATCAGTTTGTCAAAGAGACATTTGCCCACCCATGTTCATTGCAGCACTATTCACAATGACAAGTTATGGAGTCAACCTAAGTGCCCATCAACAGGTGGGTGGATAAAGAAAATGTGGTGTATATAAACCATGGCATACTCTTCAGCTTTAAAAAAGAAGAAAATTCTGTCATTTTCTACAACATATGTGAAAATGAAGAGCATTGTGCTACAGGAAATAAGCCAGGAACAGCAAGACAAATGCCACATGTTCTCACCTCTATGTGGAATCTAAAACAACAGAACTCACAGAAGCTGAGAGTAGAATGGTGATTACAGAGCCTGGGGTGGGGAAACGGGGAGATGATTCGTCAGACAGGAGGAATATGATTTTTTTGAGATCTATTGTTTAGAGTGAATGTAATTAATAATAGAATATTGTACATTTCAAAATTGCTAAGAGAGTAAATTTCAAATATTCTCACCATAGAAAATGTTAAGTATTTGAAGTTGACGATATGTCAGTTAGCTTGATTTAATTATTCCATGTTGAATTCATAAATTGTAACATCACTTTGTACCCCATATACACAATTATATAGTATATATAGTATATATATATATATATATATATAAATATATATATATATTATATATATATAAAAGTATATACAATTATAAACTGTCAATTTACAATTTAAAGAAATATTTCTAAAAGTGTGTTGAGCAACTTAGAGTTCTCGCCCATTCTCGCTGACGTGGCCATGAGGAAGGGAAGATGGCGTCAGCTTCCGTTAGCAACAATGGTGCTTTAGTTGGAGTATGGCGTGACAGTGGAAACAAAGCACTATCTCTCCAAACACTGCAGGTGTTGTTTTCAAAAATATCTTCAATTCTTACATCCCAGGGGTCACACATACAAGGATTTAAAGGACTGAAACTGAATGCAAGAAATAGCCTTCAAAAATCTAGATGGAATGTCCAGCTCAAAGGGCCATCCACTTTGCTTAAAAGTAACGACATTAATGCTTGTTAACGTAGAAGTTAAGGGGAGGTTGGGTAGAAAAACCCACCGTCTTGGCAAGAGTCAGTCTGGGTGACGGAGGAAGAGCAGGTCCCGACCCCAGGTGTCCCTCTCCTGCGCGGATGCACCTGCTCAGGCCCGCTGTCTCTGCCTCACCTGTGGGCCCTGGGATGCTCTGCACTTCAGGGAAGAATCAGACCCGGCTCCCGGCTTATGCCTTTTCTTGGCTGACGGTCAGCTCCAGGAGAAGGGGTGGCCTTCCTCCTTACCTGAGAAGTGCATTTCATATGCCCCCTGAGAGGTAATGTGGACACCTGCTCCTTCCTGACAGTGTTCTGCTCCAACCCCTCAGGAGGCACTTCGGAGTGATTTTAATTTTCATTTCTGGGAAGCTACATTGCTATGTTCTTTTGAATGAATACATACAGAAGAATGAAATTACTCCCTTAATATACCTATTATGAATAATTACATGGTTGGAGCAATCATAGTGGACAATGATATTTTGCTAACATCATTTTAGTTTTGTCATTGTAACACATACTGATTTTCTTCTATCTTTTCATGAGGTTTATTACTCTTTTCCTGGTGATGTTCAACTTACCCATCAAATCCCAGGCATATACCCTCTCCATCTTTAGGAAATTTTCCGAAAGTTTGATACCTAGGACCGGTTGCCTTCTCTCTGTTTAACAGCACTTTGTTCAGACCACTGTACAGGCTGATATCTGTCATGATTAGTGGTTAATATGACTTTTCTCCTAGGAAACTAGGCTATGAGCCCACAGAGCACAGGCAGACTGCCTTTAATCATCGTGGCTACAGGGCTGGCCACAACAGTTGGCCCTAACTAAGGCCTCATTCTGGCTAGAATTGACTGAAAGATCATGTTCTTCAACCAGGTACACTGCTGTTGTTATCAACAATAACCACCATGCTCAAATCTTGTCCACTGCCTCAGAGGCTGGCTTGAAAAATGAAAAACCCCCAATCCAATATCTGATTTTTTTACATAAGGTCTTCCATTTACAGGAAAATGAAAAATTTCCAACTTAAGCAAGCAAACGTGGAGTCCAGTGTTCAAGAAATAGTTTATATTCACAGCCTGGAAACACTGGGCTGGCAAGACATACCAAGTGCAGATTTTGGAATGTGCTTTCGCTTCTTAAAAAAAAAAAAAAATTCCTAAGCACACAATGGGTGGTCCCTTCCACATGTAACAACTTAGACTTTAAGATACCCAGCAATATTTGGAACCCTCTTTTAAAAATACTATAAAATGAATGTTTTGCCCGTATTCTTCACAAGCCACTTGGGCAAGAGCCAATTGTCAGCCATAAATAGGTCCTATTATTTCAGTGCATGGTGAGGGTCAACTGTCCCCTAACAACCACTCCAATCCATGGCTAATGGCTTCCCACTGAGGGAGAGAGGGGAGAAGGCTTTCTTTGGGAAGCTCCTTCTTCCTAATTCTCAAAAAGGCCTGTGTTCAGGAAGTTGTTGCTTATCCCTGAAACGTTTGCAATGGAATGCAATTATGTTCAGCTTACTTTGCAGTAAATTTGATTTTGGCAGGACAAGAGTGGTTTCCATAGAGTTACACTACTTGTATTAGTGCTATTATTACCACTACAACTATAGTTGTAATAAGAATTATCATTATTGTATTGCCATCTGTGTGCCAAGTCCTATGTGTTTTATTACAAATGAGAGGAAGATATTCTTGACATTTGTGGTTTATAGATAAAGAAACTGAAGTTTAGAGAGGTTAAACACCTTAACAGAATTCAAACAGCTAGCAAGAGGGAGAACTAGTCTTACAGACTAAGTGTTTGTACTCCTTCAAAATTCTCATGTTGAAACATAAACCCCATGGTGATGGTGTTAGAAGTGGGGCCTTTGGGAGACGATTAGGTCATGGGGGTGAAACCCTCATGAATGGGATTAGTGCCTTTATAAAGGGGACCCTAGAGAGCTCTTTCACCCCCTCCACCATGGAGGGCATGGTGATAAGTGTGCCCTCGTCAAGTACTGGCTCTGCTGGTGCCTTGATCTTGGACTTCCAAGCCTCTGGAACCGTGAGAAATAGTGTCTGTTGTTTAAGCCACTCTGCCTGTGGTATCCTGTCATAATAGTCTGAACTGACTGAGACAGCTAGTGTTTGGATCAAGGCTATTTACTCTCAGTGTTGCACTCCTGACATTACATCACACTCTTCTAAGACATGGCAGTCCCAGGAACAAGCTGAAAGAACCTAGTGCTACAAAGGTGAGTTCTATGCACCAGGCACCAAAACACCACATTCTGCCCCATGGTCCTGGCCTGTGCCATCTTCCACTCACTAAATACACGATACCTTTGGTCATGAGAGAAATCAGACAAGAAAATACTCAGCAAATGCACTATTGGAAAAACAACCTTTCTAACAGTGTGGACAAATGTCATCTTTTTAGACAAAGGACAAAATCATTTGACTGATAAAATGGTAATTTATTATACTTATGCAGAGCTTCACAGTTTATTATACACATCTAGATTTGTAGATAATATGGCAACGTGAACCCTGATACAGAAATCCACCATTTATAGATGTCCGTAGAAAGGATTAGCAGAATACAAAAATATAGAAGCTCCACCATTGACAATGGAATGGGGCACCATCGTGCTGGGGATAGAGCAGAGGGGTCTGGATTGAAAAAGGCAGAGGGTGGATGAACAATTTTCCTCCTCTAAAAGAAGACATCAGGGAAAGATTCCTACGATCTCCCATCTCAGAAGGGTACAAGTTGGCTAAAAGGAAGGGAGTAGAAAACCTACTCTACGAAAATTCCTTCTAGAATAAATGGCATACCTAAGCAGAAATCCAGAAAGCAAAGCCTTCTTTTCAATAAGTAGTTTTGGGGATATGAAACCAATACATATTTCATGGTTATTTTGTGACTCCCCAAAATCCTCAATACACACCAGGGCAAGAAGTTATGTGAAAGATTAGATTAGATCAGTTATTAAAAATAAAGAAGATACATTTCCTTTGAAATTTGTGTGGGGTCGTATGGAAAAATTTAAGACCCTGATGCAAACAGAAAACTCACTGAACCTATGAAAGATGCCTCAGGTCAAAAAGTGCATCCTTCTCTGAAGAGTTAGAAATACTGCCTCTCCAATTAGGGAAAAGGAATACATTTCTGAGTCATATTCTCAACAAAATCTAAAAGAATATTGAATCTACATAACTAGATTTAGTATTCCTAAAGGAGGGGTAATCTAAAATATATTTTAAAAATTTCATGTGGAAATGAGAAGTACTTGCCTCATTTCCACAATCACAGAAAACTTATTTAGCCTAAGAGAGAATTGACTTGAGAAATTTGATCCAGAAATTGACAGAGATAAATATGTGAAAATTTGAATAAAGATGAGAGAGTTTTGAGGTGGACGATGTAGTTGTCTCCCATGGGATAGGTGGCCGATTTGGATCATGTGGCCCCACCAGGAGTCTTACCCTTCATTCCAGAGTGATTATTCCTGGCCTGAGTGTGTGATTCAGTATTACCTGTGTGGAACAACGAGGACTTCTGTTCAGTGATTATGGGGAGAGATGTGCCTGGACGTGCATGAGGAAGACTCTGACCCAAATGCTGCTGGAAGCCGTCTTGATACTCTGAGAGAAGCCAGGGCTCTGTAGGCAGCACAAGGAAGAGGCTGAGCCAAGGGAATTAACAGAAACACGGTCAAGGATTCTTCTTATTCTTCTCCTGAAGCATAAACTCTCTCAATATTCAGAAACACAAAATCCTCACTGTCACCAACCAGCATTGAGCTGACACAAGAGCAGGAAATAAACCTTAGTCGTGTTTAGCCAGTGAAAATCGGATTTTCTGTCACAGAAGATAGCCTACCCTGACCAATAAAAGTATTTAATCCCAACATTTTAAGAATGTCTTAACATAAGGGGGGAAACACGTATACTACATTATAGCAAGAAATTAAAAAGGAAGGAAAAAAGTCGCATAATTATTTCAATAGATGCAAAGAAAGCATTTGATAAGACTTAATACCCATTACTGATTCAAAACTATTTTTTGAAAATTCAGAGAAACCATGAATAAATGGATACATCCTTTAAATTGACAGCAAATATTTACTTGAAAGCTATAGTCAAACCAATTGTTCAATATAATAGTGCAATTCTAGAGATATTTCAATTAAAGACAAGTTAATGATTGAAAAATTCTGATCATTACATATGACAATAAACATAAAGATTATAATCATTGGGAAAAAGGAGATGAATTCCTCATTCTATAATTAACTGATAAATTTGCATTAAAAATAAAATCACCCGGGTGGCTAAATACAAAACAAATATACAAAATTCCTGAGGTTTCTTATGCATCAGATATTATCAATGAAAAAAATCCTATAATAAAGATCCACCTTAAAAAAAGGAAAGGAACAAAGAAGGGAGGTGGAACCTGGGATGAATATGGAGAGGCAAGTGTAGGATCTACATGAGAAAATTTTAAAATGTTAGTGAGTTACATGGAAAAAAAAATAGAACATATTGAGAAACATGGCACGCTACATTCTAGTTATGAAAATGCAACAGTACATAATTTCCAAATGTCCTCAAAGGATATTCATAATACTGCATCCTGAATTTCTTCTCTGAGTGGTTGAATTATAGCTGATTATATTTTCTTCTAATGCTTTTCATATTTTTTCAAATATTTCTTTATTGAATATGTTTTTATCAGAAAAAAATATACTAAATCATAAAAAAGAGTTTATAAGGATAACTAATGCCAAGTAGATATAAAAACTTTTGGGAAAATACTATTTCTGATCCAGCTAGTTCAGGGCTACTGTTCCGATTCCACTCCGTGTCCAAGCAACAGCCCCTCAATGTCCTCAGGAACCCCCCATGGGCTGGTGGTTCTCCCTTCATGAGTATGGCCCATCGACTTTGTTATCACTTCCTGGGATTTTGATTCCCTTTCCCTAATCTACAGGGACTCCGTGTGCTGTTCTCTAAGAGCTCTTTGAATTCTGATATGTCCTTAATTCCGTGTGCATGAGGCTGTCACAGCAATCCTTGCCCTTTCAACAGAGTCTCTGCACTTCATTAGGAAGAAGAGGGGTTAAAAGAAGAGAATGAACAAACTTGGAACACAGAGTCTCTGCTTCTGCCCAGTTCTCAGGACACTTGCACATTTGGCAACAGAGGGATTCTGAATGTACACTTTGGCAAAAATCAGCTTTTGCTCTGAACACCCCAAGCTTCTTTCAAAGGACTATTCCAAGATGGATTATTCTGATTTCTGGGGAAAATCCTCCATGGCCCCTAAGTATACCTAACCTGCCATCAACCTCAGTATGTGTTTCCTTCATCCTGGCCCAGGGAAGTATCCCCAAAATAAGCAATGATTTCATTATGAGTTGAACTGAATGGCTTCGTGGTATAGATTCTTAGCAAACTTCACCACATTGAGTTGCCTGGATTACTTGAATGCTCAGTTGAGACTAGGTGATCCAAAAATCAACTGGATTTTGCATCCAGAATAAACTCCACTGTGACTTAGTATTATATTTTAATTATGTTTTACTTGAATATATGTTTTTGGCATGCTAACATGCTCAAGTGGTCCTTTCATAGAATTAGAGTCATTTTAGCACTGCATGGGGAATACAATTCCTGGCCCACTCTCCTCATTTTCCAAACGAGTTGACTATGGCTTGGAGAGGTTAAATGGCTTTCTCAGAGGCACAAAATGAGTGACAAGCCTGACTCTGTTACATCCAAAGCCTGTCCCATTGGTGAGGAGGGGATTTCATAAGTCATGGACAAAGGAACATCACAGCCACCATGGTCATGAGGTTGTCATAGACCCAGCCTGAAGCCACTCATACATTTCTTCATTTTTGCTTGGCCAGAATGCAACCCTCACTGTTTTGCTTCCACTTTCCTGTGGATATGACCTGAACAAGATGGAGTGGTTTTCCCGGCCCAATACCAGTGTCTCCTTCCCTGTGGCATGCTACCTGCTTTCCTCTCTAATCTTTGTAAGACACCCGTCCCATGTGGCTCAGACTCCTCCCCTCTATAGCTCTACATTTGGGGCTGGGCTCTAGATTGTTGCTCAATTTCAGTGCTGAGATTAGACTCCAGGCCTCCTAGTTTTTAGAGCACATTAATCTGTTTATACCATAGTCTTATCTTCAACAAAATTGGTTATAAATTTGAAACTCTGGGATGAGATTTTCCAAAGGCTGGTGCTTTGCTGAGTTAGAAATAATTAAAAAATAGTCTTCCCTGATTGTTAATCTAGAGTTTTTTTTCTTCTTGTAGCTGAAGCTACAATTAAAATGTAGTGTAGATTATTAGGGCTGGTTGCTTTGGATTCACAAATTCGATGACTAATAGTTAGTAACACAGCAGCCCAGGGAGAAAACTCCTCAGGGAAGGGTGGCAATTTTGCGAAAACTGGTAGATGGGCTGGTTGATGGGCACGGAGTTATGCTCAGTTACTGTGCAATGACAGGTAGGGTGTGGGTGGACCCATCACAAAATCATCATTCCAAACAAGAATAGAAGCCCACCCAGGGCAGCTCTCCAGCTGGTGAAGTTGAGGGATGCCCTAATATCCTTGCCAATCCTGCCACATGCACACACATACATGGAGCGTGTGAACTGGGAGTGGATCAGTGAAGACTTGGGAGCACCATCTCAGCAAGGAGCATCCAGCTAACAAGAACTGGAAGAGCAGAGACCATTTAGACCACCCTGATTCAGCTCGTGAGCCTGGCACGTCCGCCCAGAGCTCGCAGATGTCTTTCAGCAGCCTGTGGGGACTTGGGACTCGCACGTGAGCGCTCCCAACTGCCCAGCCCACTGAGCGGTCCCCTGACTCGCCCTTCTCACTGTTCTCACTGGCACTCAGTTCTTGTGCCGCTGCCTGAAACAACAGCTTAGGACCTCCCAAGCCCTTCACTAAAATGCAAACTCCACAGGAGGGTTATAATTTACAAAGACAGTGGCTGGAGCTAGTTAAGAGCATAAGAGTGGTGTAAAATGCACGGTGTGGAAAGAGGGTGCTGATGGAAAGCCCGGAAGATAAATCAGACCCAGGGTCTTGGATGAGAATGTTGGCACCAGGTTGATCACATCCTCAGACGTGTCAAAGCAGGGAGAGGGAGAGAAGGCAACAGAGCTAAATGTAAGATGGTGTCCAAGCCCAGACAGAGAAACTGAACGTAAGATGATGAAATTTCACCTGGTAGAGAGACTCCCCTGCAACAGAGATGGGTGTCAAATGTTAAGGATGACCTGAGAAAAGGAAGAAAATACAACTGTTTTCTACCTGCACTAGTCAGACCTATGTTGTTAAAAACACCAAAATAATAATAATAACAATAATCTGAAAAATGCACAGAAAGTAGGCATGAGGATGATAAAGATGTTTAATTTTGGAAATGGAATATTTAGAAAACAGGAGAACAGCTAGCTGGGGGTTACACTATAGTCGGCCCTGAGTCCAAGGTTTGTGGGCTGCCTGCTGCCCCCACCCCTGTGGCCAGACGTGGCTGTTGGACCCCAATCTCCTCCCCACGCACCCCAAAGGGGCCTCCCTGCCTTTGTCACCACTCTCCAGATGGCCACAACAGATTTCCAGAAACTGAGACAGGACTAATCTGCCATTTCAATGGCAGCATCATCTTGGAAAGTAAGAGGGAAAACTAGCATCAGAGGGGAGGTTCTATGCAGAGGCAGATTTTGCTCAATACAAAGGAGAGCTATTTTGAAAAGAACCATTAGAATCGCCTAACAATGGAATCAGTTTATTTTGTGGAGTAAGGAGTCTCTGACTCTAAGTTTTCAAGGAGAGGCAGTTCAGTCATTTGTCAGAAGGAATCCTGTTTGGGTGGAGCACTGAAATACAGTTGACCCTCAAATAACTCAGGGGCTAGGGGTGCTGACCCACTAAGCAGTCAAAAATCCACACGTATAACTTTAACTCCCCCCAAACTTAACTATTACTAGCCTACTGTTGACCAGAATCCTGACCAATAACATAAAGAATCAATTAACACATATTTTGTATGTTATATTTTTATGTGCTATATTCTTACAATAAAGTAAGCTAGAGAAAAGAAAATATTTTTAAGAAAATCATAAGAAAGAGAAAATATATTTACTATTCATTTAGTGGAAGTGGATCATCATAAAGGTCTTCGTGCTTGTCATCCTCACATTGAGTAGGCTGAGCAGGAAGAGGAAGAGGAGGGATTGGTCTTGCTCTCTCAAGGGTGGCAGAGATGGAAGAAAATCTGCATGTAGGTGGACCTGCATGGCTCCAACCCGTGTCGTTCAAGGGTCAAGCATATCACCATTAAGGCTCCTTCCAGACTACAAAGTGTGCCAACCCCTATGATTAAAAAGGAAAGAATAGATAATCCACTGCAATTCTACCACTCAGAGGTCCAAGCCTCTGGGCTTCAAACAATAAGCGTCTCTAGTCCATGTGCTCAGAGACAGATGTTCTCATCCGAGAGGGCTTGACACAGTTGAAAGAGGACCCCTGATGGATCCTACAGGCCTTAAAGGAGAGAAGGCCAAATTACAGAAGGGAAGATGAGTCAGTGTGTTCTGGATTCTTCTGAGCTGTGAGGATTACTTAAATGCAAGAGGCCACTATTAAAATTAGCTGATGTTTAATGAGTACTTTTCCATTCACTGACACTTAATCCTCACGAGAAGCCTAAATGCACATGCTAGTGGTGCCAAAATTTAATAAGGCAGCAGAGTCAGCTGCTGGACCCAGATCCAGCTGATACCTGACCACCTTTTGGTGGTGGGGCCAGAGAGGAAAACACTGTAAAGCCCTGATTTTAAAAGGAACAGAACATAACAGACAGTTGACTCAGCAGACTCTGGATTTGGAAGGGTGGATTCAAAAGTTACAACTATCTCTCTCTGTCCCATGAGCTACACTATTTGCTCAATCAGAGCAGCCTGTAGGAATGTCCTGGGGTTCGCATCTGTGTCCTTGGCATGCACCACAGGTCCCAGCCCGTGGCAAGGTACTCAGCAAAGGGGAGGAGTCAAAAGGGGGGGGGATCCAGGGACTCACTGCATGTGCACAAGTCCAGTTTTGCAGATGGAGCTGAGTACACCAGAACAGAGAAGGGCTTCGCCTGCACTTAAATCATGGTTTCTCCAGCAAAGAGGACAAATGTGCATCTCTGGCCTGGTGCCCAAGCTTGGCTATCTTTTTCACAGCTTTCCAGATACTTCTAAATCACAGAACTGCCTCAAGGCAGCCGTACCAGAGAGAGTCTGCCCCTTAGTCTTCCAGCCCTGGTTTGCTCACCTCACCCAGGGGAGCATCTAACTTCACATACAGTGAAAGAAAGAACACAGCAATTAAACAAACGAAAACGAAGGACAGCAGTATGATTTGAATATGTATTGGTAATATTATCTGCTACATCTTCAAATTTCGGGGAGAATTTTGCTCTTTACCATCAGAGCTGTTCCTAACACACGTTCCTCTCACTATCAGACTCTGTCCTGTCTTGGAACCCTGAACTGGTTCCGAGACAAAATGTAATTTCCTGTTTGTAAGATTTTTTTTTAAATTTTATTATAAAAAACACAAAACGTAGTGTTCTCTTTAATATCATCTCACCCGATCTTCAAGACCTCTGAATGTCAAACGCCTGTGACAAACTGATACTCTTATCATTTTGGAGAAACAAAAATTTCCCTAAAGGAAATAGACTTTTGGCAGCTTTGACTCTCATTGTACGTTTACACAAAATAAAAGTTAAGATGAACGTGAGTGGAGGTGCCTGAAACAAGTCAGGAACCCGGGTTCCTGGGATTGCATTCTGGTCGTTTTTCTGTTGTGCATTTTCTCTGTGAACTTGCCCAAACCCCATGAACTCTTGGCACTTTAGACCCCTCTACAAAATGAGGGGGATCTAGGAGGACATGGCATCAGGACCTTCCAGCTTTGACATCACAAGACCATGAATCTCCATTGATGAAGAAATCATAGGAGTGATCAGGCGCAATACGTAAAGCACGTTGCAAAGTAGGGGAAAAACCCACTGGATTTGGAGACAAAATAACTTGTTTCTGGCCATGGCTTGATGACCTAGAACAAACCTTTGGTTCTACTTTGCACATCAACTCAATCATGCACATGAGGGTGGGTGAGTGTGAGAAACTGAGTACAAGATGTTCTGAATCTTTAATGAGTACAGATTGGAAATGCCTTTAAGACGCTGAAGTTCTCTGCTTCCTAAAAACCCTGTGTGGGAGTTTACTCTTCTGTTTGCGAAAGTCATAGCTTTGGAGTAAAAATAGAATTATCCTTACCCTGAATGCAGATGTTTCCACAGAAAAGCTCAGGGTCCTGATTGTCAGAGGAGACCAAATGCAGCATTTCTAATCTCTTTACTTTTAGGGGGAAAATGTATTTTTTTCTATAGATCTAGATGGTGCTATTTTATTGCATATTTCTGGAGAGGAGGCAAGTGCATGTGTGTGTGTGATGGAGCAACCACATTTCTATGTTCACACAGGCAGTCCCAGAAAACCCGGGCAAATGAAGCTGCACCGTGGGATGTCCAGGCCGGACCCTGCCCCGGCCAGTTTACATAAAGCGGAGTAAGGCTGTACAAGTGTTTGGGCTCACTGGGCCACACTTCAGACTGGACTACAGTCTCCAGATAAAGATATTTAACACTGAGTAATTCTGAATATACTGTTTTGGGACTCTTATGTGCTTAGTATAATTTGTACAAAATCACATTCCTGTGGTTAAGGGAAGTTTCTCTTCCAAAGTGCAGGTATTCCTAGTGCCAAATACAAGGGAGACCACACTTATTTAATGGAAGAGCCTTTGGGCCCAGGAGGAAGGTACTTGGGAAGTGGCTGCAGCACCACAAAAGTCATCTGGCACCAAACAATCTAGAACTGAGCTCAGCCCGTGGCTATGCCTCAGGTCAACATCAGCTTACTTTCTCAGCAAAAAAGATGCTGCCATGTACACAAATGGGCAGCCTGCTTTCTCCCAGCTCCTGCATGCCCATATGGAACCAGTGGGGCCAGAGTGGTGGCTGGTCCAGTGCAAGCCCTTCATAGCTGGGCCTGCCAGGCCTTAGCAGATTTTTGATTCATGAGAGTAAGGGCTAGAATTTGCTTGTTGGAGTTTCATTTTAAAATGCCTTTCCCTGGAGCGGTCCACAGCCAAGTCTCCTCATTTTCCCTGCGTGAGAGGAGGAGTGATCCCTCAGGAGAGGCTTGTACAAAGTATGGGACCTGTACCTACACCCTCTATTGTGCTGCACCCAGGTTCCCAGAGGCCACTGGGTGGGGAACCCTGGGGAAACATGTTAAAAACCATCTTCTGAAGCCAATTTTCTTCCTGGAGTATAGTGCATGGGAAACAGCATAATTTGAAAAATGTGATTATTTTCAAGCCTAGTTGGGTTATCTCAGCCTTAATATAAAGATGATTTGTAAAACATCTGTGCTTCGTATGGACAGAGCCAGAGAAAATATTCAGCTAGAAGCTATATTCATTCCACATCTGCAACTAAAATGCTCTACTATTGTGGTCTCTCTTGGGAAGAATCCATCCACGTGGCCACACGGGAGAGTTGAATAAAATATATTGCACCTTCTTTTCCTATTATGCACTTTATTTTCATTAAGTCTTCATATACCTCATTCTCATGATTTATTGAGTGGCCTCCATATTTCTGAAAAGCAGACAGCATTGCAGTGTGTTTTGTCCTCTCTCTTAGATAGATAAGGAAACCAAGACATACAGACTAACAATTACTTCTCTCAACACAATTCCAGTGATCTGAGGCAAAACACCAACAGGGTCTCCTGCTCTCAGGACAATTGCTCCATCCATTTCAATGTCAAATGCAATCTCATGTGCATAGAATCAGAAGGTAGACAATGTGGGTTCACACTACGTAATAAATCTGTAAGTTTCCTAGCAGAGCACTGGCTCGGCAGTTACAAGTGAATGAGCATGTGCTCAAATTAGTTCAACGCAACGTCAGTTTTATTGCATGAATTAACCCTTGTCATAAATCTACACGAAACATATTTTTTTCAAAGCAATCACAAAGTGCAGGATCCAGTTGCTTAAAGGCATTCCAATTCTCTGTTAAATGTCCAGATGACAAAGTTATGAGATGTGTCCCTCAAATCTTCACACACAATCAACTGCCTAAAATCTAAAGAGCTAATTGGGATATATTTCCACAAAATTCATCAACTTTTCTTCCATGGAAAACTCTAAAGAAGAAACTTTATCAATATTTAAACTAACAATTAGTATTAGAAAAGCAGTGGATAGTTGTTGACTACTTCAGTGTTTTTTGCATTAATAATCTTATTCTTTCCCATGGCAACTATATTGGGGGGGGGCAGGTTGCACTCAGGGAGTAATTTGCATGAGATCCTAGAGCTAGAAGAGCCAGGATTTGAATCTAGACCTATCTAATTTACTGTAAACTCTATACCTGCACTCCCTGATATGACAGCTACTGGCCCCATGGAGCTATTTACATTTAAATTTAACTAAAAAATTCAGCTTCTCAGTCACTCTAGCCACACTTTGCAAATAAACACGTTGGCAAATCCCAAATCCTCCCTGTCCTCTTACAATATCCTCTATGGTGTTTTCCCAAATTCTCCCTTTTCCAACCAGAGGAGGAGAGAAGAGATGGACACTAGGAGCTAACACGTATTGAGTCCCACACGGGCACATCACCTCCTTTAATGCCTTCAATGATGTCTAAGAGGGAATGTTATTATCCCCAATTTCCAATGAGAAAAAGAACTTGAGTTGCTTGTACAAATTCCCAAATATACACCAATATACCTCAGAGCACACAGAGTATTGTCATTGAAAACCTCAGCATTCTTAACCCTTCCCCTCTCCTCAGAGCACACAATGGGTGGTGTTCAATATGTGAGACCCGCTCCCAGGAGTATGTTCAAGGCCATTACTCAGAATTACAGGGAATAACTTTGCTTTTTTCCTACCACTCAGGAAAGGATATTGAAACACCAATGAGTGGAAATAGCGTCGCTATAGGGCCAAGTATGCTAATATATTAAAAAGGTAAATTATTTGTAAACTCTGTTGCATTAACCATATGGTCTGAACTAGGAGCCACACAGATTGGGTGGGAAAGGTGGCTGAACAGAACAGACCGCTGCGGGCGATCGCTTACAAGCAGCAGCAGCAGCACCTGGGAACTTGTTAGAAATACAAATTCTCAAGCTCCACCCCTGGCCTATTGAATCAACACTCTGGGGTGGGACCCTGTAATCTGTGCTTTAGCGAGCCCCACAGGAAATTCTCATTCCAGCTAAAGTTTGGGCGCCCCTCACAAGCAGGAGGAATTGGTGGGGAGTGTGATGAACGGAGAATGCATAGCCCCATCCAAAGGGCGCAGCCTCCAACCAGCTTCATCTGCTTTTTGCCTTATTGGAATGAAGATCTGGGGTTGCCAGACTTTTATGCCTCAAACCCCACTAATGGGGGGATAACTATATGGTTTAGGGTGTATATTATAATTTAGAGATTAACGACACTGTGCTATTCTAGTTACTAAACTAAGTGGTATACTCACGCTACTTTTTACTTTCTCGTTATCGCTAATATTCCGAAGCAAGCTGTCTTGATAGTGTCACAGCAATTCTTGTTCTCCTTTATGATCTCTTATTGCATCCAGATTTTGTTCCAAAGTTACTAATTTTTAGTACATTGTTTTCAGGACTCCAACAGCACCATGAGTTAATAAAGTCACAAGTGATACTGTTATAGGATATAAAAAATATGTCATATCCTAACAGTGAATGTTTAAATAGAAATACCGATATCCCTACAATTTCTCATAGCAGTTCTGGGAGGTGATGTCCTGAGTGAGTGTGGTGGGAATTCTGTTTACCTGCTGCAGTCCTGACGCTGTGAAACAAGAGGAAAAAGTTAGCCGTGTGTTTGGCGCCCCCTAGGTTAGAAATTATTTATTTTTTGACTTTCGTTAAAACTTTGGTTTTCTCAGTACTTTCATTTTTGCACATGAACTGAAGCTTTGTTAATATTTGTAAGTAGCACTGTTTCAAATTGGCCAATGTGATTGGACTGCATAAGAAAGTTTTTCTTATAAAAATTTTATGAAGTGTTTCAGGTCCACAAACCGTGTAAAAACTAACAAAAATAAACATTTATGTATTAACCATTCTGGTTAGTAAATAAAACGTTGCAAGTCCTGTGGAGTCTTTCTGGGTACCCTCCTCACTGTCCTTCCCTCTCTTCTCCCAGAGGTGACCGCCGCTCTGCACGTGGTACTCGCCATTTCTTTATTCTTTTACGTTTTACCACACACGTGTGTTTATCTCCAGAATATATAATTTGTTTTGCGTATTTTAAAACATTTTATAAGTAATCATTCATCATTTTGTACAAACATTTTCCAACCTGCTTTTATTACTCACTATTATGTTTACAGTATTTATTGTTAATGATTATAGATCTGAATCATTTGATTTCATTGCTGAGAAATATTGTATTGAAAAGAGTCCATACAATTGAATTATAATTTCTTTTGCTGATAAGCACTTTATTTGTTTCTAGTTTTGTGTTCTCAGAAACACCAGTACCAGTCTTTTATGTTTGTATTAAGTATATATACAGGTATTTTTCCAAGTTATGTAACCAGGAGAGGAATTGGTAGGCCACAGAGAGCTGTTAGTTACTTTTCACATTTATTAGACATTGTCATACTGCTTTCCAAGCGGTTATAACAGTTTATAGTGCTACATTAGGGTATAAGTGTTTCTATTCCAATATTTATTTGCCAATACTTGGGATTGTCAGAATTTAAATTATTTTTGTCATTCTTAGAGGTGTGAATTTTTTTTAAAAGTATAAACCTACTGTTTATTATTTATATTCAAGTGAAACTTCTATCTAGGGCTAAACACAAATTTAACCATAACAAACTTTGTAATTAAGTTGGTTTGGTGTTTTCTTATACAACAAGATAGAAAAAATATTCTACTCCACTTTTAAAAAACAACCTTAAGCTCCATTATAATGCTATTTGCAGAATAATTCAATGTGTCCTAAACAAAAAATAAACGTTATCCATCTTGTATTAAGTAATAAAATTTGTATATTTTTAAGTATCTTAATTCTCTGAATATTTTGTTCTTTCTTGGTGATCCAACATCTTAGAAAGGCAAGCCCTATAGTAAAACAGAAAAGCTATATTCCTATTAGGAAAGAAAGATAAAAAGCAGTTTCCTCTCATCTTATGGAGCCCTTTCCCAGCCATAGCAATGTCAGATATACCCATGGATGATCTTTTGGTAAGATAGCTGTTTCTTTCTACTCTCTTTTCTTAAGGCACTAGGAAAGGTAAGACCAATAAGAAACACTGAATAAAAACCATATAATGCTTTAGTGTGCCTCAATCTTGCAAAAGCTAAGGCAAAGAAAAGGGAAATGTCCTCTTTAAAGGATTCCAACAGAACGTTCCTTTATATAAAGTTCAATACTCCAATTTATGACTCATGAGAAAGCACTTGAAAAACCCACAAAAGGATGATGGAATTGCAGTAGAAGTCATCTGGAAATCATCAGCCATGCCTGATGGATGACCACTAACATAGGCAGAGAGAGAGTCACCTTTTCTTGAGTTTTGAGGAGGGTCTTACAGATGTCCAGAGGGAGTGTTTGATGCTGTCCCATAGTCTCTGAGTCTCTGTTCATTTTTTTTCTGTATTTTTCTCTTCATTTTTTATTTCAGATCAAGTTCACTTTAGGTATTCTTTTGAAAGCATTTAGTGAGTTTTTTATGTCCACTATGAGAATTCTCATTTGCTTCTTTTTTATAATTTATATTTCTTTATGAAGATATCCTACTTTTAGAGTAATTATGAATCATGTCACTTTTTAGAATTTCCACTTGCTTCTTTTTTATAATTTATATTTCTTTATAGAGATATCTTATTTGTGGAGTTGTTGTCATCATATTTTCCTTTAATTCTTTAAATGCCATTCCTTTTATCTTTTAACATGCAAGAGCTGGAAATCTTTGCCTGCCCAAAGCAACATCTGGGACCAGTTGACATCAGTTTCTATTGACTATTTATTTACTTATTTATTTGTCCTGAGTGTGGGTCATACTTTCCTGTTTTTTCACATCTTACAATTTTGTTATTGTTGAGAGTTGGAGCTTTTAGACAATATATTATACCAACTCTGGATTCTGAGAACTTTTTTGTTTGCTTATTTATTTATTAACTTGTCTGTCTGGACTTGTCTGTAGATCTGACTCCCTGATAGTATGTGACCACGGATGGCTTCCTGTGGGTTGCTCCTGTGTCTGAATAGCTTAATGATCGGTCAGTGATTAAGCCTGTGCTCAAATGTCTGGAGAGTGTAAGGCCTCCAACCTCTGTGGATGGATCTGTGTGCAGGAAGAGCAGTATATTCAAAGTTCAGGCAGTTCTCAGGCTTTTTCCCTGCCTTCTACTTTCTCCTGGGCCCTCTAGGGTCTTCCATGCACACACACAGTTTCCTAGTCTTTCAGGGGTGTATGTAGAGCTTGTCTGACCCTTCTATGGTTCTCTAAGTTTCAAGGTATTCCCCTTAAGTTTCAGGCTGGTCTGATACTCATTGTGACCAGGATTAACAACCTTAGGCTAGCAGAGTTATGAGCTTTGCCTCATTTTCCCCTTACTTAGTTTCCTACATTTACTGAAAATGCCATCAGCCATAAGTTTTCACACTGTACTCCAAATTGAGTTAGCCACCCCTGGCAGCAGAGGTGCTGGTCTCCATGGCCCGCCCTGCCCTGGTAAAACCAGTGCAACTGAGCTGGGGATGGAGGAATGCCGCAGCCCCAGGCTAGTAGCCTCTGACTCCCTCTGCTTTTACCAGAAGTTCCAGCAGATCTTCATGAATAAATGTCTCAATTTGTTTTTTGCCTTTAGTCACACTCCCAGAGGCCTGAAATGCTTACTTTTGACAATTTTGTTCCTGGTTTTGGGGGCAAAAGGTTTGCCATTCTCTTTACCATAGCCAGAAGACCCACCTGTTTTCAATTACAATATAGGTAAATTTACTAAATATTCCTTTATGGCTTGTAATTTTGTGGTTTTTCTAAAAGAAATCCTTCCCTCCCTACCTCAGGTGTTAAACATAGCCTCCTACATTTTCTTCTAGATTTATACTACTTTATTTCCTACTTATTTTAAGTTTTAATCCACTTGAAATTGACTATTATATATAGCATGATATAGGTTCAAATTTTATTTCTTCCTTATGGATAAGTTAGTGTATGTTTGTATATATAACTCTGGACCAAATCAGCATAATCTCTATCTTGCTAAAATCTTTAGAAGGCGTCATATCTGGTGAAGCACATTTTCCGCTTTCTTCTTTTCTAAATATTTTGGCTATTTTTGGCTATATACTGTTGCCTACAAATTTCAGAAGCAGCTTGTTACATTCGCAATAAATCCTTTTTGAACTTTTTAACAAAATTGTATTAGATCTATAGATTAATCTGGGGGAATTTATATTTTTGTAATAAATATGTTCTAAATTTTTATATCAATTTTATAAAATTCTACCTATCCATCCAATGTCTGTTTAAGAAGATGCCAATAATGGTGTTCATCACCTCTTGATAACAATAATGTATCTGTGTGGGATTTTGGCTGATACATTTTTAAAAAAATTTTTGTGATTTTGAGTTTGTTTTTTATTTTATTTTTACAGTGGGTAAGTGTCAGTTTTTAAAAGAAAAGATAGATATTAATTTTTAAAATGTGTTAAAAGGAAAGCAGCTTAGGAGGTAGACTAAATCAGTATTGGTGTCTTTTATGACGTGAGCAAAATGTGCCGTTTGGTCATGTCTCTTCTAACGTGGCAATGTCCCTAGGCTAATAGGATAGGTGGTTTTGTGGCTCTGATAAGTCATACATTTCCTAATTAAAAATATTTGAATTTAAATACTGATTCCCTCACTCTGTTTTCTTTTATTCTTTTGATCTTTAATTTCCTAATAACAGGGCCAATAATCTCTAACCCTAGGATTTTTGTCAGTGTTAAAGAAATAAAATATGACAGCTTGGTTTTACTCAACTTAAACCCCCAATCCCATAGCCTGTGAAAGTCAAATCCCTCCCCACAATTTCTGCCAGTGACGTCAATTTTAACTCTTATGCTCCTCCTACATTTAGGCGTATTATACTGTCTCTGTTTTGTCCCTACATTAATCAGTCCAGAAATGAAATTGCATTCACTTACAAATTTTCATGCAATTGAGCCATAATTCATTTTATGCAGATTTAGGATGATCTCAAAAGTGCACTGTCTTTTGTCATTCCTACTGATTTCCTACTGTCTAAACTCTGCTTACTTCCAAACTGCTGGGATTGACCTCAAAAGCTCAGCAGTATTTTGATGTCTGCCAAAAAACAAAACAAAACAAAGCTGAAAACAAAAAACAAATAAAATGAAAAACAAACAAAAACTCCTGTATTGCCTGGATTTACCCTAATTATGAAATTGTGTGTGTGTGTATGTGTGTGTTTAAAATCTAGCACAGTGAGTGTCTAGACGCTAGCTCAGTAAACGTTCACTTTCTTCTTCCTCACTGGCTCATCACCTTGTAATAGAATTGATACCCCACAGATACCCCTTAGACAAGTTTCAAGGGCCGCGTTCTGGCGCCCTTTCTCTTTTCCTACACCTCATTGTCATCCCGCTGGGGGCAGCTCATGGAAATAGCTCAGTGCTGCAGAAGCATAAACACATTCCCTGGTCATGCTCTGTTTCCTTCCAGCCCTTCCTCAGTCTCAGCTCGCACTCACAGGGCTGAAAAGTAAAGTGAAAACAGGATTCAGGGTTTACGGGAACATAGCTAAGTTTTTGGAGACAGTGTTTTGTGGTCTTCGCCTTGCCAGCCCATCTGTTCACCATTAGCCTCCATTCAAATGAAGTCGTCATGTTATGTTCATAATGAACCACTGTGGGTGGAACAAAGCTCTTTGGGTTTCATCATTCTAATGGGCTTGCTCGCCACAGAGGACGTCCCTCTGCATGTGTCAATGTTAACAGTCCCCAGGTTCATTGAGAATCCCCTGCTGTGGGTTGACAGAGACCCAGGGCCTTGGATGCATGCTCAGACTTCTCTTATTTGACTGCATTTAATGACTGAGCTCTACAATGGTCTGCCTGACAATGAAGCGCTACCACCTCTTTCTGGAACAAATAAATCAGAAAACTATTCTTGCTTCTGGCTTCAAGTTGTAAAAAAACTACTTTCTGTAATGCCATTTAATGAGTGTCTACTGTGTCCCTACTGCTATGAATCATAGTTTATAATCTCTACAACAGACTCAGAAGATTGGTATTATTAGAGCCCATTTAATAGCTGAGGAAAAGGAAGCTCTGAAATTTTGAAAAACTTGTTCAAAAGTTCACAGCTAATAAGCGATAGGGCTAAGATTCTACCCCACTAAAGCTTGCTCTTTCCACGCACCATGTTCCCTGCCATGGATGTTTGTGTAAACAAGTGAGCACTTTGCTTGCCCTTTCTGGTGGAGGGGATATGAGGGGCCCAAACTCACACAGCAGATAGTGGACTTGCCAGGCCCCGAGCCCACAGCCTTAGGATGAATGCTGAACCGAAGGCTTAAGTAAGAGATTGTTATTTTTTGTATTAGTTTACAAGATTTGGGAAGGGATTCAATTTGGTTTCAAACCTGAGCATTTACAAGTTGTTCGATTTTTGGATAAGTCACTTTGAGTGTCAGAACTCTCACTTGTAAAATAAGAATAAAGATAAGAATTCCACATACTTACATGCTTGTTCTCAGGATCCAATTCCTTCCCCACTAAGATGAAAAATGCTCAAGGATTGCAAAGATGCCAGCTCTGTTTGAGATCAAATGAGATAACACATGTTAAAAGTCCTGGTGAAACCATGGGAATGGTCTTACGGTTTTATGTGATGAACCACAGGAACTGTTTTGTGATGCGCGGGCACAAGAAACATCATTTTTGTACAATAGTCTATGTCCAAGTAAATCTGGGAGAACTCTTAGTGTTGGTCATTTTGTTGGGAGGATCACTCTCCCCTCCCTGGCACTGTTTGGAGATGGACCTCTACTTTCCCATCAACCACTGACTCCCTGCCTAAGACATGTCTGCTGCCCGGGTCCCCCATGTCTGTCCACCTTCCCTGGTCACTGCCAGGCCAACCTTAGCCACCTCCCTCTTCACAAGGCTGATGGCTCAGCATCCAGAGATCTAAGTTCCTGGCCCTGCTATTTTGAACCCACAGTTTCTTTGTCCTTCATCTTTTGGAGTTGAACTCCACCCAGGGTTTGCCATGCCTATCTTTTATCCTTGAAGTATAAAACTTTTCATTTCTTCCCCCTCTGGGACCATTCAGACATGTTCTTCTGGATAAGCAGCCACTGATCCAAATGTTCACACAGACCAAACAGGAAAGGTAACAGACCAGAAACCACAGGGTGGGAGCAACATGGAGCTCCCCTGGCGACTCGGAGAGAAGGTGGCTATTTGGGAACACATCCGGCCCTGGCAGCAGATGATCGTTTTCTTAGAGGAATGTTGGCCCTGTGTTCCCAGATCTTCCAAATGCAAAAGCTGCTAACTTAGACTGGGGGGAAAGGAGCCCAGCACCTAGAACACAAGCCCCACTGCACATCCCATGGGAAGAAGAGGAAAATTAGTTTCCACTATTTCACCAGTTAAGACCACTGCATCCAAAAAGAACAAAAGAAAAAATTCAAGCCAACCAATAAAAAAAGACAATTTAAAAAATCAATTGTGTGCCAATTTGCTTTAATTACAAAGATTGTTTTGGGTCGAAAGGAAATTACTGTTCCGGACTTTCACTGGGTCTTATATCCAATAATTGTTTCGAGGGGAGCTCTGGGACGCAGTCACTGTTACTGCCAATTACTTCTGCCAGGAAAGAGACCTCTGCAGAAGCAGGTTGGCACGCAGGTACCAGCTGACTTCCCTGGCCTAGAAAGCCCTGTGGCAGGCGCCCTCACTGCACAATTTTTGAAGGCCATTTGTATGTGCAGGTGGACGTGTCTTCACCTGCAGCCCCTAGATCAGCTGCACATCTGGATTTCCAGAGTGGAGTTTTCTAATATATGGATATCCTGGGTCTGGAGTGATAGAGTGAGGTCTTGATCTTATTTTATTTTATTTTATTTTATTTTATCTAAAACTACCTTAATGATTCTAGTGAGCAACTGTTGTCTGGTCCAACATCTCTCTCCTACACACCCTGCTTCAGGTACACAGGAAAGAGCACAGAGCAGGGGCCGGTAGAGCTGAGTTTTACCTGGTTCCATCGCTGACTAGCTGTGTGATTTAGGAAGATGGCCTGAGCTCCCTGGGCTACAGTTTCCTCCCCTGAAAAATGGGGCCATTCACCCCCGCTCTGCCTCCTTACAGCTCGGGGAGCACACTGGGGTAATGGTCTGAAAGGCAGGAGAGGGGTGAGCCAGAGGGACACTGCTCTGGCAGGCAGGAAGCTGCTGAGAGACCTGTCTCTGCCCTGAGCCACCCCGCAGGCGGGAAAGTTGCCCCGTCCTCGTGCCTCTTCATCTCCACCTGAACAGGAAGAGTTGTCTAGATGAACACTGAGTAACTCCTTCCAGCTCACACATTCTGTGACTCTCAGGTTCCCAGACCAGTGTCCAGAACTGGCTAGAAAAGGCTGGTCTGGGCAGGACCAGGGGAATAGGTCAGAAGGGAAATGGTGGTGGTCACGCAGGTTGGGGTGAGAGGTAGCAGGAGACACCCCAAATGCCCTGACGAAAGGGACGCTTCATACTCATCCACTCATTTAATCCCCAGATGACACAGGGAGGTAAATGGTCTCGTTCTTACTCTACAGCAGAGCAGACTGGCTCAGGGCCACTCTGCTAGTGAAGGATGCTGAGAGATTGAACCAGGTTGGTCTGATTCTAAAGCCTCCAGTGGTCTTCACTTGAGGTCAATCTTGCCCAATTAATGCCTGGAGACATTTTTTGTTGTTACAATTGGGGAAGTTGGGTGCAACTAGAAAGTTATGGTTGAAGACCATGAATGATGCTAAATATCCCACAACAAAGAATTATCCAGCCCCAAGTGTCAACAGTGCCAAGGCTGAGACACCCTAAAGGAAGTATAAAGGAAGGTTCTGGATGGCTGGGCTTCCCTTCACTGTGCCCAGCACCTGAGGACATCTGGCTCTGTCCCACCCTGGGCTGGATGTGCATCAGTTAGCTGTAGAAAAGGTAATTGTTTCTCACTGATAATCAAGGATGTAGCTTGACTTGAGGAAAGCCAAAAAAGAGATATGTCTGCATGGAATTAAAGGCAGGAGGAGACATATGTGACTTCATGTTGGTGGCTTGAAAGAGCCAGGGCCCTTAACAGAGCCAGGCCTAGGGGAGGGTGCAGGAGGGGGGATGGGAGGAGCTGGGTTGCCTGCCCACCATGTCCACAGGGCTAGCTGAGCTGCATGCAGACTCCTCTTAAAGTTCTGTCCCTGTTCCTCTCCTTCTACCATTTTTTTGCACAAGCCGAGAACATGTGTATTCACCCAGCATAAGCCCCACGGAGAGTCTTTTCTGTCCTCTTCTGATGCATTTGTTTCCCATTCCATCACGGGGCCCTTAAAAGATTCCTCTCATTGGACAAGGACTTACTAGCTAAGGACTTTTCTAAATTCCCTCATGACTTCTTCTTTGACTCATTAGTTATTTAGGAGTATATTGTTTAATTCCACATATTTTAAAATTTCCCAAATTTCCTTCTCTTATTGATTTCTAATTTCATTCCACTGTGGTCTGGGAAAATATGTTGCATGATTTCCATTTTTTAAATTCATTGAGGCTAGTTTTATGGCTCCACATACAGGAGAATATTCCGTGAACACCAGAGAAGAATGTGTATTCTGCTGTCATTGGTTGGAGTATTTTATACATGCCTGTGGGATCTAGTTGCTTTATAGTTGTTCAAGTCATCTATATCCTTATTTATCATCTGAGTAGTTTTTCTATCCATTATTCAAAGTGGGGCATTAAAGTATCCAATTATTATGGTTGAATTGTCTATTTTCCCATACATTCTGTCAGGTTTTGCTTCGTGTATTTTGTGGCTCTGTTGCTGGGTGTGTGTATATTTATATTTGTTATATCTTCCTGAAGTATTGATCCTTTTATCAGTATACATGCCCCTCTTTAATTCTAGTAACTTTTTTAAGGTCTATCTTCTCTGATGTTATTGTAGCCACTCTAGCTCTTTTAATGGTTACTATTTGCATGTTATATATTCTATCCTTTTACTTTCAACTTATTTGTATTACTGAATCTAAGTGTGTCTCTGATAGACAGCATATATTGGGTCTTGTTCTTTTCTTTAATCCAGTGTGATAATCTCTTCCTTTTGAGTGGATTTTTTAATTCATGCATATTTAATATGATATTAGTGATATGGTTGGATTTAGCGCTAACATTTAGCTTTTTGTTTTCTATATGTCACATGATTTTTTAATTACTCCATTCATTTGCCACCTTCTTTTTATACTGTCTAGTATAACTGTTTAATTCCTTTAATGATATTTTACTATATCTTTGAGTTATTTTCTTAATAGTTGGTATAGGGCTTACAATATACATCTTAACTTGTCAAAATCTACTTCTAATATATATTAACTTAATTTGAATGATATATAAAAATTTTATTCCTATGTAGCCTAATTTACTCCCCCTATTTTTTTGTGCTATGATTACTATACATCATATATCTATGCAGGTGACAAACACAATATACTGCTATAATTATTACTTTGTATTATCATATGTCTTTTAAAGAAGCTTAAAGAAAAAAAAGGAGAGAAAGTATATATTTATAGATTTTGTTTTAACAAATTTTATTTAACATTTTTGGTTATCTTCAATGATTCCTGCGAATTTGGGTTACCATCTAGTGTCATTTCTTTACTCCAATATGGTTTTGCTCCCACTTGCCTTCTTTATGCTGTTATTGTCAATGTATTACATTTCTGTATACTATAGGTACAACTATATAAATATTTACATATTATTTTATGCACTTATTTTTAAATCAGCTAAGAAAAGAAAATATGTCATTATGCTGTCTTTATATTTACCTTTGTCAGCATACATTACTCTTGTTTGTTTGTTTGTTTGTTTTGATGTGGACTCTATTTACTATCTGGTGTCACTTATTTTCAGTATGAAGAACTACTTTAGTATTACTTGCATTGCAGGCCAGCTAGTAATGAATTCTTCCTCTTTTATTTATTTATTTTTTTACTTGAGAATGTCTTTATTTTGACATCATTTTTGAAATAGTTTTTGGTTTTCTTGGATATAATTTTCATGATTGACAGAGGGTTTTGTTGTTCTTTTTCCTTTTGACATCTTTAATAAGTCACCCCAGTGTTTTCTGGTCTCCATTGTTTCTGATGAGAAATCGGCTGTTATTCTTTGTACATGAGGAGTCATTGTTTTCTTGCTACCTTGGAGGTTTCTCTTTATCTTTGGCTGTCAATATTTCAACTATGATATGTCTGGGTGATTATGTCTGTGTTTATCTAAACTTTTGTTTGTTGGAATTCTTAGAGGTGCTGATTAATGTTTTTTATCAAATTTGGAAAGTTTTCAGACATTATTTTTTAATTTTATTTTTCTTTCTCCTCTCCTTCTTTTTTTTTCTTTTTAACTTTTACACCTCTCAAGGAAAGAGAGGCCACTGTAAGACCAATCCAAGGTCCCAAGGAGATCTATCTCCTTTCCTTCTGATAATCCCATTACACATACATCGGTGTGCTTAATGGTGTCACATTTCTTTGTGACTTTGTTTTTCTTCATTCTTTTTTCTTTATGTTCCTTAGATTGCATAATCTGTATTGCTCTATCTTCAAATTCACTTACTGTCAATCATACTGACGAGCTTCTCTAGTAAATTTCTTATGTCAGTTATTTTATTTTTTAATTCCAGAAAGTCCATTTGATTCTTTTCTCATAACTTCTTTTTAATTTAATTTTGTTGATTTCTATCAGTTTATTTTATTTCTTTGAACATAATAGCTGATTTATGTCTTTGTATATTAAGTCCAACATTTGTGTCCCCTCAGAAGTAATCTCTACTACCTATTTTTTTACTATGTATGAGTCACACATTCCTGTCTCTTTGCATGTCTCATAATTTTTTGGCTCCAACTGGACATTTTAGATAATATATTGTAGAAACTCCAAATGATTACATTTATACCACACCCACCCCTCTGGTCATTTGTTGATTTGTTTAGTTATTTGTCTAAATGAAATCTGTGGAATTTATTCTTCCCCCAGCCCTACAGTGTGCAGCCTCCATTGTCTCTCCTCAGAATTTTTTCCCTAGTCTTTATCATTTATCCCAGTGGTCACCTCTAAATCAGTATAAGCCACTTATTGGACAAATGTTGTGCTTAAGCCCCTTTACCTGTTAGATTTTTACCCTTTGCTGTGGATATATATTTGGCTTGGAAATTGCTTTCACAGGTCAGGAAATTTACAATTTTTCCCCAAGCTCAGGAAGGAACTAGTAGCTTGAACTATTCCTCTGCAATTACTTCTGAGAGGACATAGCCTTGGAATACACACAGTCTTTCAGACTTCAAGGGATAAATCTGATTTTATTTTTAAGGTTTGTTCTATAGGAGTCTCCCCTGGATCAGAATAGCTTCATGTTAAGTGAGTGTTCAGTAAGAGGCCATACTTAAGTCTTTTGTGACAGCAAGCTTCTGCCCTTTTTTGATGGATTTGTATGTGACTTGGGTAATTTTCTGTCCCATGCCTACTGTGACTTCTCCTGAGTGCAGCCTAATCCATGTGAACAGCCTTGCCAACAGCTATATTTGACCATTATCCCAGGAAGATCTTTCTAAACTCTGTCTTTTCCAGGTTCTCTCTGTTAAATTTCTGGCTGCTCTGCTTTTTCACTTGTTGCCACAGGTCTCATGGAGCTACCAGACCCCTCTTAATGGTTCTGCACAAAGATCTCCATTGTTTTTGACAACACCCTTAGGCTTGAATTCTCTGAACTCGTTTCCAAACAAAGTCAGTCTCCTCAGGATGAACTGTGGAGCTATGCATTCTTGAGGTCTGTCTCTTCTCCTCTAAAGAACCCCTGTGCCACTGGGTGGGAGCTGTGGGCAACAATGGCAGTCTGCTTTTCCCAAAGTGTTATCCTGCTCTGTGAATGGTCACTGGTCAGGGCTGGTAGCCTATGGTCTTCTAGAATTGCCTCTCATGCTGTGTAACCTCCACCGATTGAGCAAGCTGGAGTATGGACACCTGGCTCTGATAATGAGTCAGCAGATTGTGAACTGTTAGTGTTAATATGACCTCATTGGGACATCTATGTCAGTGAGTCCTGAAGAAATTCTGTTGCTAGACCAGGTTTCTTAAAGCAAGATTGATCTATACCTATGCTGGAAAATGAAGAGTTTATGTACCATACCCACCCACACAAACACAATTTAAACTCTGTCCCCTGTTTCCAAGACTAAATGGAAAACATGAGTCCTGATGCCTTTATTGCCTTAGATTCATTCTTCTTGGCCATGGTACAAATCACAGTGCTGGGGCTGCAGCCCACATCAGGCCTCGCTAGCAATTAGACACCACGTATGTGGATTCTCTTGAACCCCCTTGGACTCTGCAGGAGATTTTTCCACTGAAACCACTGAATAAAAGCACATCTGATGCCGCATCAGTGGTGATCCTGATGAATAAGTTGGGATAGCATGACAGAGAGGCTTCATCCTGTTGGCCAGTTTCACACAACGGCCGGTCGATGACTGCGTTGAGAGGGATTCTAAGACCCGGCCAGGGCTCAGAAGGGAAATCTGATGCCACGAATGATGAGTGAGAATGCACTTGGACACGAGAGGGCTGGGGCGGCACCCGTCCCACTTATCTGCTGTGCCCATTTAAAACCATCTTTTTATGTTTGTACCTGGGGGTAATTAGGGAACGCCTACATTAAGGCACAACCAGGGAGGTATGAACCTTCCCGATTGTATGGAATCACAAAGATGGGACCAGGCAAGTAGTTAGCACCTTTCTTGTCCAGGCAGAGAAGGGTGGCGTCACCCTCAGCATCCCCGTGACAGGGCCTGGGCTCCTACAGGCTGCCCATTTCTCTCCTTCACTTGCACTGGGTGACTCCAATTGCCAGGGAACACCTGGACCACGGCTTGGGCTCTCTGTGAGCCTCATTTAAGGTTCTCTTTCTAATCCTCAGCACAGCCACCAGACGCTGACAGGCGTGAACACAGCGAGAGTTTGAGAAGTGCTTATCCTGGGCTTGAGGGCCGCCGTGTTCTCATCGTAGCTCTCATTTCTACTTTGCCGTATCAGAGAGATCGCCCTTTGGTAGCCTGGTATTTATGGCACCTCTGAGAGTTGATTAAGCTCAGCTGGTTCTATTTTACCTCTTCAAAAAGATACATGGAGACTTTCACGCAATTTTTTTTTTTTTTTGAATCCTTCAACCAGAAGACAAAGCAAACTGGAAGAAAAATGTGGTCCTGGAAAAAATCAAAGGATGTTCTCCAGTGCTGCGGAATGCCTTTCCTTGCTCTCATGATTCAGTATACCCTGGGGGATGTCTCTTTATGGCATCTCACTTCCAAAGAGTGAGGAAAGGGCTGCACAAGGAAAGGGAGATGAAGGACTTGACTTGTGCCCAAGCTCATAAAAAGGATGAAGGAAAAGAACAGGTTACACTAGAAAGATATATCTGGCCACCCCGACCTTGCACTGTAGAGCCTGGGAAGTCCTCTACAAGGTGTCTGCATGGAAGCCTGGCTAGGGCCCTGATTTATTTATAGATTAGTGGCCTGACCCCGGGAAAGCTCACTGCTCCAGAGAGAGGTGCTGTAGGAACACAGTGGAAAATGCTTTGACGGTTAGCGAGGCAAGCAAAAAAAAATAATAGTATATATAGTGGTAATTGTAGTAATAATTGTAACAAGTGCTCACTAAGTACCTGATGCTCTGATAAGCTCTTTGCTTATCTGATCTTGTAAGGGCAAATACGGGAGTCATGTTGCCAAAGGAAACACCGAGAGGTACACGAGGATGCAGAGAGATCAGGTTTATTAATGCCGGGGGGCTCAGAGGGGATCTTCTGCCAAATTTTGAGCACCCCCGGTAAGGGGAACTTGTCTTTTATACTTCAAGAACAAGGAGGTGGTACTGAGCAGCTTATACCAGGAGGTGCACACATAGGGAAGTTACTGTAATGTACAAGGTAGCTGCTGCAAGGGGAGCTGCTTATGGGAGCATGAGCTGCAGCCATTAGTCAATTTCACAAGGCGACAAGCAGTCTCACAGAAGCAGATTAAGCAATTAACATACATAGGGCTATAGCTCGTCGGTTTCAGGGTAAAAGGGTTTTAGCGAATTTCTATTTTTCCCTCACAATCTTATGTACTCTTCACAACTATATTAAGACGTAGGTGTCAACATTATGTTTATTGTATGGGTGAGAAAACTGAGAATCTGAGACATTAGGTGGCTTGCTCAAGGTATGTCTGTTTTGTGACTGGCAAAGCCAGAACTGGAAGCCAAGTCATGTAATTTCAGAACCAGAGGCCTCAAGCACCAAACTGTGCTGCACCTATAGTAGTATCAATCAATACTACTAATTCATGAGATATGCAAAGCCTGTTGTCAACTGTAAAGCTCTCACCAGGCCAGGATGTTGGTGCTGTGGCGTCTGTGGATGTCTGCTTGCCAGGCGCATGCAGGACTCCTCTGGCAGTCTGAGATCTGCTCACGGCTAACCACTCTATGCAAACCCGCTGTCCTTGTCTCCTTCTGGTGCTGGAATTGTTCCAGGCTCTGCATTCCACCCTTCATTTTGAACTTGCTCTCTCCTCAGTGCCCATCCTGCCGCATCTGAAGCCAGCCTTGCCCTTTCTGTCTAGTCTCCTTACAATGGGTGACCTGGCTGGCCTGGCCTTAGATGGCTTCTGCTTGTGTCTGCCTGGAGACAGCATCCTGAGGACGGCCGCCTCTGCCCGGGATACAGCCCATGCCCACCCTAGGCTCCTGGCCTCCCCAGCCTCTGCTCGCACTGCAGTTCCACAGGCCTCCTCCGTGTTCCTGCTTGCATCGTGGTCTCTCTGTTTGCACCTCTGTATGCTGTCTCTTCCCCACCTGGAACGCTCCCTGGAATGGTCAACCTACACTTGACTCAGTGTCAGTCTGTTTTTGGCCTCAGTTTCTGACCCCACAAGCTGGGTTGTGGTCCCTGTGTGGGATCCCACAGAACCCTACACTCACTTCTACTGATGACTCACCGCTACTTCCACTTGCCTTGCTCTATAAGGAGTTCTATAAAGGGGACCTCCCTGCAGCAGGTGCAAATCCTAGCAGAGGCTTGGCACACGGTGGATACTGGCTGGATCATTGTTTAATGAATGAACAAATGATGAAACATGAATTAATTTGGTACTCCACATGAAGCCCAGACCCCAGAGCACCCCGTAGACTGGGCTGCCAATCACCCAAGAGCAGCACTGCCCCTTCATCTGGAGTCCTCACCAGAGGATGGGGGCAGGCTCACAGGCAAGGCAGCCTCTGCCAGCAGGCACCCTGCTGCAGTCTACAAAACGAGAATTCCAAGCTTGTGGCCCACATCTACAGGATTTTTAAAAACTATTTTATTTTAAGTTAATTACAGAGTCACAGGAAGTTGCAAAGAATGTACCAGAAAGTCCCGTGTACCCCTCACCCAGTTTCCTCCAATGGTAACATCTTGCCCAACTACAGTAGCCAGGGAATTGACATTGGTAGAGGCTACAGACCTTATCCAAATTTCATCATTTTGCAGGCATTCATTTATGTGCGCACATGTGCGTTGTATGCAGTTTTCCACATCTGTAGACTGGGGTAGCCACCCCCACGATATGAGGACTGTTCCACCACAACAAGGAGCTCTCGTGTACTGTCTCTTCACAGCCACATTCAAACCCCTCCCCCATGCCCAGGTCCTGGCAAATTAGTTCACAAATTAGTGAATTTCTTCTGCATCACTATAATTTTTTTTTTATTTTGAGAATGCTGCATAGATGAAATCGTACAATGTGTAACCTTGTTAGACTGGCTTTCACCAGTCAGCATAATTCCCTGGAGGTCATCCAGGTCATGTATAAAGTTTGTTCCTTTCTATTGCTGAGTAGTATTCCACAGCATAAATGCACCACAATTCCTTTAACCACTCACCCCACAAAGGACATCTGGGTTGTTGCATTCTGGCTATCTCAAGTAAAACTGCTATAAATATTTGTGTGCAGGCTTGTGTGTGACCATAGAATTCACTTCTTTGGGATAAATATTCAGGAGTGCAATTTCTGGGTCATATGATAGTTGCGTGTTTAGTGTGTTAAGAAACCACCAAGTTGTTTTCCAGAGTGACTGGACCACTTTACATTCCCAGCAAGAATGTGTGCATGGTCTGGTCTCTCCACATCCTCACCAGCACTTGGCAGTGTCACTACATTGTATTTCACGCCGTTCTGACAGGTGTGTAGTGGTATCTCCTTGTGGTTTTAATTTGCATTTCCCTTATGGCTAATGATGTTGAACATAATTTCACATTCTTTTTTCCCATCTATATATTCTCTTCAGTGTTCATGTCTTTTACCCATTTTCTAATTAAGTTACTTTTTTTTTTACTGTTGAACTTTGAGATTTCTTTATGTATTCTATAAACTAGTCTTTTGTCAGATAAGTAGTTTTCAAATATTTCCTCCCAGTCTGTGGCTTGTCTTTTCATCCTCTTCACAGGGTCTTCACTGGGCAAAGTTTAAAATTTTTGATTATATGTAGCTTACATATTCTTCCTTTTATGGGTTGTACTTTTATTGTCAAGTCTAAAAACTCTTCACCTAGACCTAGGTCCATAAAATTTTTTCCTAAGTTTTTTTTTTTCTAAGATCTTTGTAATTTTACATTCTATATTTAAGTCCATGATCCATTTGAGTTAATTTATATGCAAAAGGCTAGGTTTAGATTGAGATTTATTTGTTTATTTATTTATTTGCTAGTGGATGCTCAATTGCACCAGCACCAGTTATGGAAAAGTTTGCCTCTCCTCCATCGAATTGCTTCCACGCCTTTGTGGTTGTTTCTGGACTCTCCACTCTGTGCTATTGATCTATGTGTCTACTCATCTGCCAGCCGATGCCACACTCTCTTAATTGCTCAATTATTTTTCCATTTTAGTCTGTTTCAAGATTGTTGTAGCTATTCTAGGGCCTGTGTCTTTCCATATAAATTTTAGAATAAGCTTGTCTATGGCTACAAAAAACGTTGTTGGCATTCCATTAGGAATTACATTAAGTTTACACATCAGTTTGGGGTAGGGCTTTTATTTTTCTCCATTTCCCTCCATTTCCTGCCATCCATCCTCACAGGCATGGCACTGGGGCCATGTAGGCAGAAGGACGAAAACCCGTTCTCCCTCTTGAGGACATCCTGCTGCTACTTCATTCTGTGCTGGGAGTGGGCTGGCCACAGTACCCTAGATACCAAAGGCGCCAACAATGCTGTGCTGTAACCTGCCCAGAGTGGCCCCTGGTCCAGCTGCCTGGGAGTGAACTGCATCTAAAGTGGCGCTGCCTCACCCCAGCTAATCACTCACAGCCCCAGGCTGAGGTGGACATAACCCTCCTTTAGTCCCTGGCTCCCCTCGCCAAGGGTAAAACTTCTGACCCCTGAGTACGGTGTGGAATTAACAAAAGCGCTGACTTTAAATGGGTCACTTGTGCTTAGACAAGGAAAAAATCTGTGGCTGCCACAACAGAGTGACATTGAAGGGGCCCTCCTTGCAATTTCTTGTTTTTAGTTTAAGTTTTTCCTGCTCTGTGAGCTCAGAAAACAGAATCAGTCAGGTAATACTGGGCTGTGTAATGATAACTCATTCCTAAATGTCCCTGGCTGGACTCAACAAAGAGGAGTTTGTTGCTTCCAGAAAATTGGATGTGGCTCTGGTGGCCTGCTTCTGCATGGAGAGACACCATCTGGAAAACGTGCTTCTGAAGCTTGCTGGGCATGGAAGGGACAGCTGGAGGGTGGAGCCCAGACTTCACACTGCCTCAGCCCAGACGCGGCGCCCTTGCTATGGTAAAGTGGCCCCACCTGGTCACGTGGCCCCAGTCTCACTCTGAGGCAGGGAGATGCCATTGCTGTGGACACTAGGTGCCTCTGCCAATGACACTAACGATTGAAATCCCTTCCACCTGGAGGTTAAAGTGAGTCCGATTTAAAAGAAGTAAAGTAATCTGACAATTCCTATGCACACATTTTGGGGTGATTTCGTACCCCTGCCATATGTTGCAGACTGGGCTGCTCTAAACCGAGGGATACGAATGTTGCAGCTTGAGTCTGCTTAATGGACGTGTCAACACAATATTCTCCTCCACTAGCCATGCTAACTCTTCTGCTTTGTCTGCTCTAAAGTATTCGGAAGAGGGAGTAACAGCCAAAAAGAGGATTGGCCTCTACATGTAAGTAGGGTTTCAGGTGCTGCCTGTTCCCTGGGAAGCGTAAGTATCACATTCCCAGACTGCCAGGCTGCTGTCTGCTCTAGCACGTTACAAAGTGCGATTGACTATAGTGCAGCAGATTCTGAACCGTTGTACGTCAACCTCAGTTGCTGGAGTACAGTGCAATAAATTCATATTTCTGCAAAAGCCTTAGTGGGTGCATCTAAGGACATGTCTGTATCCGTAACAAGCTGGATACAATCACAGCAATCTCAGCCAATTTGGGGGGATGACTTTTTTTTATTATTTTCAGAGTTTCTTTTGCCTAATTTCCCAGGGGATGATTATTTGGGCAAATAGGGAAAGGCTCAGGGGAGAAGTGGAACTTAAATGCGTGGAGACCTCCCCGGGCTGGGCCCCAGAGGTGACAGCCTGCCTGCCCCTTAGCTGCCCATCGGCTGGGCGCGTGGGGGGCACCGTATGCCAGAGGGCCCCTGGGAGGGTTGGCAGACCAGACAGACTCCACATATCATTTCCACTTTTTCCCAAGTTTCACTTGTTTGGAACATATCTATTTTTTTTTTTCCTTTTCTTAAACTTACTTTTTAGTATTACTATTCCTCAGTATGAGACACGAAGTTTCTAACTTTTGAACTTGTCCTCTGACAGGTGAGTGAGTCTCACAGCTGAGACAGGAAGGAAACGGACGGCACATCCTTGGCACTCCCTGCCGTGACGACCTCTCCTCCCACCTGTTTACTTCCAGGGACAGGGTTTGAGTGGCCACAGGTTGCATGCTTTAAATAAAAATGTGTCTAATAATGCAGCATAACTGAGTTTATTTGAGGGTCAGCACCGCATCCACCGTGGGAGAGCTGGGGCTTTGCTGGCTCCACTCAAACCTCCAGGGACCGGGGACGGGGACGGGGGTGGGGGGCAGCACCTTCTGCTCAGGAGGAATCACGCTGGATACATCCCAAACCCAACACGACAAATGTCTCTGCCGTAGGCCTGCTCTGGAGTTGTTGGATCATCACTGCCCAGCTCTCAAAGCCGAACGGTCCCACCATGAGGAACTGGAGTTCATGAACTTTGCATCCAGGTTTATGTATGTCCCAGCTATTGCCAGTGTGTCTACAGAGAGTCTGAAACAGGTAATGCACACATGTGTGCATGTGTGTATGCATATATACATGTGTGTGGGTGTGTTTATGTATTGAAACAATATGTATATATGTATACACACACACACACGTATATTTACTTAACATAAATCAAATGACAGTCTGGTGTATATCTGTTTCCTTTAGATTTCAAAGCTGGAAAGAGCATGTTTCAATCATGTGTACCGAGGGGCTCCATGGAGCTTGTGAACATATAACTCCGAGGCAAGTGAATCTAATTGAGAAAGCATATTGGCCTCTTGTGCTCAATTCCTTTGGACCCCCAAGGGCAGCACATTCCACCAGTGAAACACAAACTTCCATGAGTTCCCTCATGTCACTGGAGACCATCCCCACTCCCTACTCTGGGAAAGGCAGTGGTGCCGAGGACAACAGAAACACAAATGCCTTTTTTGGCGATCTGGAAAGCGTTACCAAGCTTACATCGATTCTCTTCTCCTCTGCAACTAAACATCAGAAGGAAAACCATACAAGGAAATCTCTGGATGTATTCTCTTTGGAGCTCAAGATCCAGCTAGGCTCATAGTATAGGATTCGAAGGATCACACCCAACTGTGGGATAAGGCAGTCCCGGAGGTACCTGGGAGCTCTGGAGCAGTGCTGGGGTGAGGGGGCAGATGACTCCCCCAGCCCTCTTCCAGAGGTTTCCAGAGACACAGAAACTACTTTTCTTTGAATTACCCTGACATATTTGGTCTCTGCAATTGTAAGGGTTTAGGCCCTACCGTTTGTGCAATTTGGCCTGGAAATAGCGGCCTCAGCACTTCCAGGGTCAGCTCCACATAAGTGCCGCTCTGTGTACCTCATTTCTTACTGGTCGTCATAAATCCCACTGCTGACAGCTCAGGTTTTATCTGGGGGAGCCAACACAGGCAGTGGCCAGGAAGGAGTGGAGTGAGCCAAACCGTCCATCGGAATCTATTTAGCATCTAACACTGAGAAGTGGAGAAACAGAGACAGGGAGGAAGATGAGATGCTCTGGTGGAAACTGCGAAACATTGAGAGCACTTGGCAGGAGTACACAAATAAATCACCAGTGGTCTGCAGCTCACAGGGAGACCCTTTGGTCCCTGCAAACCTCAGTGGGGGGTGAGACACAGGGTAGAGAAGCCAGTCAGTTCTCAGAGAATGTGGTGAAAAGACAGGCGTCTCCAGCATCCTCACACAAACTCCATTCTCTGCACCACTCAAGACAGCAATGCACAGATCTCCCATCTGCAAATCCGCCCCACACAGCAGAGTCACAGGGTCACGCACAGTGTCAGTGCTAGCTTCCATGGACCCACACTGAGGCCCTACAGTCCTGCTGCTGGCCTCACTGCCTCTGGGACCCGCAGTTCCAGGAACCATTCTCCCTGAGGGCAGCACACGCTGCTGCGTCCAGGCATACGTCAGCTGTATGAGTAGATTAGAGATTCTCACTTCTCCTGAGGCCCAGAGAACCACGCAGCCTCCTGCTTAACATGGAGATAGTAACAGTAACAATATTACCTAACATTTATTGAATTCTATATGCTGTTCCCTGTGTAACTGGATATAAGTTGCTTTATTACATACTCATAAAAACCCTGTGATTTTCTAGAACTTCTATTGAGATTCTACACAGATTGGGAGGTCTCCATTTCCCGTGTGTAGCAGAGTTGCAGAGTTGTTTACTTAAGAAGTGAACACTAGATTAGCACTTTCCAATAAAAACAAGGGAACACATATGTAATTCTAAATTTTCTAGTAATCATATTAAAAAACTAAAATACGAGCAAATTAATTTATAACAACATATTTTATTTAACCAAATATCTAAAATTTTATCATTTCAACATGTAATTCATATAAAATTATTAATAAATAGTTTCCCATTCTTTTTTCTGTACTGTGTTTTATACTCACAGTGCATCTCAATTTAGGCAAATCACATTTCAAGGGCTCTTTGGCTGCTGGCTACAGGATACCCCAAGTTCAGCATCTCTGAGCAAGCTCCATATCCACAGCAAACTCCTAGCTCTCTAGAGTTTACTGGTACCACAATGAAAATCTGAAAAAAATCACACTAAAAGGTCTTCTTTTTTCCATTAGTGACAACAATAACAGTAACAAAAACGACAGCAAATTTTAGAGTGTGTATATTATTACAGATACTCTGCTAAGAGCTTCACGTGACAGAAATGAATTCTCCGCCAAACCTTGGGAGACATCCACTATCACTATAGCCTTTAGCACTGAAGAAGTTGAGGCTGGAGCTGTTCTGTAACTTACTCAAGGGTATATACAGTTAGTGCATGGCAAGCCCAGCTCCGAGTCTAGGCCACCTGATTCCAACCCCCTACAAAGAGGGACAAAGAAAGGTAGGTACGGGTGTTATTCCTTAGGTCTTCATGGAGTTATGCTGGATTTGGGGAAGCAGACGGCAAGGGAGTGAGGAGTGTGGCTGAAGGATGCACTGAAGAAATGAGGACCTGTTGGCCTAGAAATAATAAAGCTAAGAAGAAAAATATAAAATATTTATACAACTAACAGAAGAACTAAGGAGAGCCTGGACATTACTATGAGTTCTCTGCTAGAAGACCTTGGAGGTGGGATAAAAACCTAAATCAAGAAGCATAGATGTAAGATCTCATTTAAGTCACATGAGTACTACAAAAACATGAATAATAATACATTTACTCTATTTGATCTCAGTTACCGTATTTGAAATTTTGGAATAGAAAGTTCTTATGTTAAAGAGTCATTATAAACATTGAATAAGACAGAATATGCAGGAATATTACTTACTTTTCTATTAAAAGTATTAAACACAGCAAGTAGTAAAATTATAGAAGTTATGTCTCCACTTGGAAGTATTAGCTAATATTATAAATATATTTAAAATAAAGTATATATAATTTCCAAATAATTAAGTCAGAAGGTTTATTAGGAATATAAAGATTACTTAGGGCCACTCCTAACATTTTAAGGATAACATTAGAGAAAATATCTAGCCATTTGCAAAATGAGATTTGAATTGGATATAATGATTCTTATCCCTATATTGAGAGCTGAATCCTCACACACCCTAACCTCCAATCTCTAACACTGTGTGTGTATACTTTTTAATTAAATTAATGTCATAGTTATTATATTTTAATAAAACATTTGCCAAAACTTTAGTCATCATTTTTGCTTCATCTACTCATCTATATATCACAAATTTAACATTGTGTTTAAGTTGATTTGACAATCTCTGTCAATTAATAAGTTTTTAGACCATTTACATCTAAGGTAATTACATTAAATAATAATAATAATGATAATAACTATTATTATTATAGATATGACTAGATTAAATCTGCTATTTAGCTATTTTGTTTCTATTTGTTTTATTTGTTCTTTGTTCCTTTTTCTCTTTCCTTGCTTTCTTTTGGATTAATCAAATATTTTTCAAGATTCGATTTTATCTCTGTTACTGGCTAGTTAACTATACCATTGTTTAATTTTCCCAGTAGCTGCTCTAGGATTTGCAATATGCATGTTTAATTTGTTGCAGACGCCTTTCAAATAATATCTTGTCTTCTCATGTGTAAGACTCTTATAGCAGTATATTTCTACTCTCCCTACCTTTTGTGCTATTGTTCTTATATTATTCACTTCCACATACATTACAAACCCCACAATAAGTTCTCATGTTGGTAGTTTTTACATCAAACAGTAAATTTTTCAAAAGAAGCTTTAACAATAAGAAAAAAAGGCTTTTTATATTTACCCACATATTTATTATTCCTGATGTTCTTTAATTTTTTTTATAGATCCAAGTTTCCATCTGGTATCATTTTCCTTTGTCTAATTAACTTTCTGTAACATTTCTTGAAGTGCAGTACTTTTGGCAATAAATTCTACCAGCTGTTGTTTATCTGAAAATGTTATTATTTCACCTTTACACTTGAAAGATATTTAGACCGGGCATAGCAGTGTAAATAGATAGATTGACAGTTTTATTTTTTCTTTCAGTACACTTAAAAATGTTGCTTCATTACATTTTGGCTTACATTGTCTCTCACTAGAAATCTGCTGTTATTTGTATCGTTGGTCCTGTATATGTAATGTCTGTATTTTTTCTCTCTCTAGCTGCTTGTAGGAATTTCTCTTTATACTTGGTTATCTGCAATTTGATGATGATGTGCTCTGGTGTTATTTTCTGTGTTTTCTATGGTTAGGGTTCATTGATTTTATTAGATGTCTGAGTTAATAATTTTCATCAAATTTGTAAAATGTTCTATCATTTATATTTTCAAATATTTTTCTGTTCTTCCCTTTACCTCCTGTCCTTCTGTGACTCCTATTACACATGTTAGACTGTTTGATATTGTGCCACGGCTCACTGAATCTCTTTTATTCATCAGCAATTTATCAATAAGTATATCCTCTATGTGAGACAGTGTGTATTTTTTATATTGCTTGTCTTCAAATCTACTAATCTTTTGTTCTGAAGTGTCTAATAAGCAGTTATTCCCACCCAGTGAAATTTTTCATATGTTGCATTTTTCATGCCTACATTTTCCAGTTTGGTCTTTTTTAGTTTCTCATCATTCACATCATGACCATGTTTTCTTTAAGCCATTGAGCATATTAAGTATATTTATAATAGTTTTTAAATGTCCTTCCCTGTTAATTTCATCATCTCTGTCATCATTTCTCAATAATAACATATATTGATTAATTTTTCTTCTAGTATGGGTCACATTTTGCTGTTTTTATGCATATCTAGCAATTTTTTGTGGATGCAGGATATTATGATTTTTACTTTTTAGTTCTCTGGATTTTGTTGCATTTCTTTAATGAGTAGTCATTTTTTCCTGGAAGGTAGTTAAACTACTTATGGAGTAGCTCTCATTTTTAAGCTTTTCCAGGGCAGGTCTTAAGGAACTTAATTTAGTCAAGGCCTACTTTAGTCCCACTACTGCTGGGTGATGTTTCTGGGATCACTACTAAATGCCTCATGCATCCAACAAGATCTTTTCCTTGTGTGTAGTGAAAAATTGAGTGATTCCAAGCCCTGTGTAAGATCTAGGAATGGTTCAGCTTACAGGTCTGCTGTCATTGTTTTAATTCTGCCAATGTTCTTTGCCTGGCCTTGCAAAGTTTTGCCATATGCATATTTAGATTGGTATTCAGCCAAAGACTCAATTCAGCTTTCTGGAGCTCTTTCACTGTGAAACTAACTCCTTACTTTGTCCCACAAGTTCTACCTGCCTCAGGCTTCTTGAACTTTGATGTACAACTCATAAATAGATGATGTTTCATCTATTTCGCCCAGTTGTTGTTGTTTTAACATTACCCTCATAAGAGTCACTCCCTCGTGGGTGCATACAAAAGTGTTTTTCTTTAAATCAAACCCCCTCTAAAACTTTCTCTAAGCACAATCAGTTAAATTTCACTTTGATATGCTAGTTAAAATTTTATTATACATATTAAAATAATGACATAATTATTAAAGTAAAAGGATGGGTTTGTTTACCATTTAAGATCAGCTTGAGGCTCACTAAGGACATAAATATCATACTTTGGGAAACTTTGTATGAGATACTTTCAGTGGATGTGTATGAAAACAAGGTCTGCATTTTACACAATAACGGGTTCTAAATCAAAGGAGGAGATGATCCCTGAAGTACTTCACTTGGAAAGAAAATTGTCTTAAGACCAAGAACCAAGAGATGAGAGATAGAATCTGTGCTCTCTTATTTTCAAGGGCAGCTGTTTCCTATTTTTATTTTATGAGTTAGACCAGGTACTAGGACATAAACCAAGACACAGAGTCTGATAGCCAGTTACCGGGAGTAGAGGGCAAGCTTGTCTTGTGACGGCAGGTTGTATGGGCGTAAACAGTATCTAGGAGAACCCAAATCTTGGGCTTTCCAAGAGGAACTGCTACATTCCTCCTGTGGTCTGTATTTACCCCCTCGGGTTTGCTCTTAGTGTTTTGGAAAGACTTTTGAATGAACTAGCCTGCCTCAGCTATTAGAGAATCCAAGGGCTCTCTCACAGAACCAAAACAGGTAACATGAGCCAGCTGTAAAAATAAGTAAGGATCCCAGTGATCACATGAGGCCAAGAGGTATCGCTGGAACTATGCAATCACTTATCCCTCCCCACCTGGAGATCTTCCTTTGTATAGTAAGCCTCAAAGTTTCTAAGTTAAATTATTAAGCAGGGCTTTCCCACTGTCAACAGTGCATTTGTGTTCTTACAGTTGATTGCAATACTCTTGAATGCTAAGATGTAGATAAGTACAGCATCAACATGTGGGGATGGAGGAAAAGAAAGTCAGATTTTAGAATTGGGGGAAATATAATATTTTATATTAAATATATTCATTTATAAAAAGGTAGGTTCTCTGTGGAAAGTGAAGCAAAAAACATATCAGGCTAATGAATGAAAGGTCTGAGAGCTAGAAGACACTTGCAAGGTCAACCCATCACTTGCTGCTCTAATCTTCACAACAAAGTCCCCCCAAATGTTTGAAGCATATGGAGAAATAGAGTAATTAACTGGTCATAACATGAACTTTACACTCAGAAACACCTGTGCCCAGTGTTGTGTCATTTCCTAATTTTCCACTCTGTGCCTGTTTCCTCATTCTTAAAATGAAAACAAAAATGGATGGTTCATTAGGTTATTCCGAGTTTTATAAAAGAAAATAAAATAGTGTGTGTATCATAAGAGATGTCTAAAATGTGAATTTCTTCCTCAGAACTCTCTGCTCTCTAAGGGAACATCTCCTGTTTTTGGATATCGTATTAGTGTTCTGTTGCTGCCATAACAAATCACCATACATTTAGTAGCTTAAATAATATAAATTGATTATTTTACAATTCTGTACAAATCAGGGTCTGGTGTAGATATAACCAAACTACAATCAAGGTATCACAGGCTGCATTCCCTCGTGGAAGGAGAACTTCTTTTCTGCTTGTTCAGGTTGTTAGAAGAGTTCGGGTCTTTGTGGTTATGAGACAAAGGCCCCTATTTTCTTGCTGGCTATAAGCTAAGAGCCTTTCCCAACTTCTGGAGGCCGCTGCATTCCTTGGCTGTGGCTCCTTTCCCTCATCTCCAAAGCCAACAGCACTGGCAGGTTGAGTCTTTCTCATGTTCCACCTTTCTGTCCCACTCTTCTGCCTCCTTTTCCATTTTTAAGGAATTGTGTAATTAGATTGAGCCCAACCAGATAATCCAAAATAATCTACCCATCACAAGATCCGTCACTTCATCAGATCTACAGAGTCCCTTTTGCCGTGTGAGGTAACATAAACACAGGTTTTGGGGGTTAGGGTGTGGACATCCTTGAGGGATCATTATTCTGCCTACCACAGATACCTCTGAGAGTTTCATCTACTAGTTTTACTCAGATTCCTTGTAATTTCTCCTGTAGCAAGCCAGTGTTTTTCAAAATTAAGTCTGTGTCCTACACAGTCTCTTCTGCTTTTTTCTTTTTTAGTAACATGACCTCTTTTTGCAACCTCTTGTTATTCTCTACATTATCAATGCTCCCCTTGAAGTAATATTTTCAGAATTGAGGTATGTAATGGTAATTCTGACAATGATGATGATGATGGTAAATGTTAGTTATTCTGCTTTGGATTGTGTCATGCATGATGCCAAGCATCATGTATATGTAACATACATAATCTAACGCAGTCCTCCTGACAGGCCCATGTGGTAGAGTCAAATCATCATTTTATGAATAAGGAAACAGACACAGAGAGGTTAGGTAAATTTCTCAAGGTTATACCAAGCCTGCACCCTTACCTGGCAAAAGCCGGAGCCTTCAGTCCCTTTCTTTTCAGGATTCTAACTCACACTCTGCCTGACGCCCTCCTTCTTGGACCTTCCTCTTTTCCTTCGAATTTCTTCCTATTTTGGCTTCATCCCAGCTGCCTCTCCTTCCAGTCACCTCACCCACCCTGTGATCTTTATTAGTGACAATTACCCAATAAGATTCTCTTTCTCTCCTCTAGCTGTGACCTTGTGATGGCAAAATCAATTTTAATAATTGATAATTAGAAAGGAAAATCAAGTTTCCCAGAATGTGCACTTGACAGGATCTAAAACCCTTGATTTAAGGTTTGCATAGACTTCTCTCTTACTTAACTCTCTTTTTCCACCACAGGTCATTTCATTAGTTTTTTGTTGCTTGAAAATGTTGACCTTTCCTTCAAATACCGTACAATGAAACATCTCAGACTTTCCTACCATTTCATTTTACTTCTTAGTAAGAGTACTTTTTTTTTGGCTTGTGAAGACCTTGGCTTGCAGCTGGAGTGGAGTTTTTTTAGTTCAATTTAAATAATGTTTTCCCACCACTTGGGATAAGATTTTTCGAAGGAGAGAAGTGCTGTGGAAGTAAATTTTGGTATTGAAATGTAAGAGTAGTCATCATATATCAAAAAATGTTCCAAATCCACGGACAATTGGAAAACACTAGATCCAATGTGAAACCATTGGAGCAAAAGCCTCCGCCCCGCCACAGGCCGGGAGGTCAAGTGAAGGGTGTCGGGAAGTGCAGTCCAGAGCCCACTTACTCATTTCTCTTTTCCCTGAAGCTTTCCCCAAACACTTCATCTATTTCAAACTGAACTCTTTGGGCCAGAAATCACAGTCACCATGTCCTTCTTGAAAAAGGGCTTATGACTCAATAGCTGCCAAAGTCAGTCCTTGGGCTGGAGGTGCTCTCCCAAGAAAGCCCGGGGGTGGTGATGGGAGGGAAAGGACTAGCACAGGCAGCTTGATGGACGTTCTCTGGGCTAGTTGTGTGGTTCCTAAGGTATTAATAATAATATTTTTAAAATAATCAGGATTGGGTTTGAGCCACGCTGCACAAGGTGGCAGTGACCCCAGACAAAGAACCTCAATTACTGTGCGTTTGCATCAGGCCCTCAGGATCCTGACTCAGGGCCACCAATTCATGTAACCAAACTCAGATGAGACTGACTTCTCTACAAGTTGCCAATTTATTAATTTATGGAGGTGGATATTTCTTCACAGAGGACCTGACACACAAATATAATACAAATGTGGAAGAGTTTTGAATGGAATTTAATATAGGTCTTAATGAGGTCCATTTCTGTCCCAAATGAGCAGCCATATGCATAGTCATTGAATCTTTTTTATTGAATGGTTACCTCCTTCAAAAAGTGTAGCAGTTTTAATGCAACAAAACCAAAAATAAACAAATGAGACTTAATTAAACTAAAAGTTTCTGCATGGCAAAAGAAATAATCAACAGAATAAATACACAACTTACAGAATGGGAGAAAATATTAACAAATTATGCATACAACAAAGGACTAACATCCAGAATCTACAAGGAATTCAAACAACACAGCAGAAAAAAACAAATAACCCCATTAAAAAGTGGGCAAAAGACTTGGACATTTTCAAATGAATATAGACAAATGGCCAAAAAACACATGAAAAATGCTCAATATCACTAATCATCAGAGAAATGCAAATTAAAACCATAATGAGATACCATCTTACCCCAATCAGAATGGCCATTATTAGAAAGTCAAAAAACAATAGACGTTGGCATGAATGCAGTGAAAAGGGAAAGCTTATATACCGTTGGTGGGAATGTAAATTAGTGTGTATCTATGGAAATTAGTATGGAGATTTCTCAAAGAACTAAAAGTAGATCTACGATTCTATCCAACAATCACACTACTGGGTATCTACCCTAAGGAAATGAATTCACTATATCAAAAAGACACCTGTACTTGTATGTTTATCATAACACAAATCACATTATTAAAGATATGGAACCAACCTAAGTGCCCATCAACCAAGGACTGGATAAAGAAAATATAGTGTGTGTGTGTGTGTGTGCGTGCGTGTGCGCATGCGTGCATGCGTGTGTATACTACTCATGCAATACTACTCAACCATAGAAAAGAATGAAATCATCTCTTTTGCACCAACTTGGATGGAATTGGAGGCCATTATCCTAAGTGAAGTAACTCAGGAGCAAAAAAGTAAATACCACATGTTCTCACTTATAAGTGGGAGCTAAGCAATGGGTATACCTGGTCATACAGAGTGACATAATGTACATTGGAGAATCAGAAGGGGGAGCATGGGAGGCGTTGAGTGATGAAAATTTACCTATTGGATGCGATGTAGACACTCAGGTGATGGGTCCACCTGAAGCCCAGACTTAACCACTATGCAACATATCTAAGTAGCAAAATTCCATTTGTACTCCCTAAATCTATTGAAATTTGAAAACTACAAAAAACAAAAAAGAAAAAGAAAAAAGAAAAGTGTAGCAGTTGAAAATTATGGCTACAAATTCTTTAAAACTGCCTTATCAAGATGAGATGACCTTTGTCCTTGTCCTGTGTCTTTAAAGTTGATGAGCTTATGACTTCTTCAAACAATAGAAATTGGAAGAAACACACTACCTTCTGAACCTAGGGCATCACTGAAGCATTTGGTCTCATAGCCCTAACCTGACATGTAAGTCTGACTACCCTGAAACTCCATTCTGGGAGGGAACACAAGCCACATGCACAGGCCACATGAGGTGCTCTGACCAACAGTCCCAGTTAAGTTCAGCTTTCAAGTCATCCTGGCCCAGGAACCAGACATGTCAGTGAAGAAACTTCCAGATGATTACAGCTTTCAGCTATTGAAGTCACATCCAACCTTTTGAATCTACCCAGATGGAGCCCTGGACATTGTGGAGCAGAAGATAAGCCATTTTCTCCATGCTCTGTCTGAATTCTTCACCCACAGAATCTGTGAACCTAGTAAATCGGTTGCTGTTCATGCCTCTGAATTTGAGTTGGGTTGTTATTCAGCAATGTCCATCTGGAACGAAGTGTTCTGGGTAAGTGTTATCAATCTAGTTGGATCTTGCACTTCTATCTAGTCACAATCTTTCCCCAGATAAGGTCTGCTCAGGACTCAGATGAGCAAAATTGACTCATTTCTGCTGCTTCTTATATGAAGTTATGCCAGATCACATAGATTATAATTTGAGTTTTTAAACAAATCTCTAGTCATATTTGTAAATAATCTCTTTATTTGCTCCCAAATACCACAAATAATACAAAGTTTACATGTGTTTTGTTCATTTAAATTGAGACATAAACTCTATTTCTCTCATTTCCGCTACTTGGGCTGCACCTCTCTGTGCCTCCCAGATTCTCAAGAAACCTGAAAAATTAAAAGGAGACAATAGTTAGAAGGAGAACAAACAGAACTCAACCTCAAAATAAAATTTCAACTCAAGGAACAATTCATTATTACTTCTGAAAACCAAAAACACTACGTACATAACTTGTACATTAATCAAGCTGCTTGTTTTTAAAGTTTTATCCCTATAACATCTCTTCTTTTGTACAGTGTTATTAGATATATTTCACATATGAAATCCACCCATTTTAAGTGTAGAATTCAGTACTTTTTATTATATTTATAGAGTTGTGCAACCATCACTGTAATCTAATCTGAGAACAACTCTCCATAAAGAAACCCCATTATATTAGCAGTGCTTCCTCGTTCCTGACCCCATCGCCCACCTTCACCCAGGCAGTCAATAATCTATCTCCTGTTTCTGTGCATTATGGATATTTTGTTAATGGAACCATATATTGTGTGGTCTTTTGTGACTGGTTTATTTAACATAATGTTTTCAAGGTCCATCATTGTAGCAGCATGTATAAGTACTTCATTTCTTTGTATGGCTGAATAATATTCCACTGTATTTATATAACATATTGTTATATCCATTTATCAGCTAATGAACACTTAGGTTATTCCCACCTATTAGCTATTAGGCATACCATCTACCAGTCTTTTGTAACATATGTTTTCATTACTCTTGAGTATATGCCCAGCAGTGGAAATGCCGAGTCATATGATAACTCAATATATAGCATTTTGAGGAACTGCCAAACTGTTTTCCGAAATGCATTTTAAATTTCCACCACCAATTTGTAAGGATTACTGCTTCTGCACATTCTCGTCAACACAGATTATTGTCTATCCTTTTATCCTTTTTTTTTAGCCATCCTAGTGGGTGTAAACTAATGTCTCCTTGTGGTTTTGACTGCATTTCCTTAATGCAAATTAGTGCCAATGACACTGAGCATCTTCTTACATGTTCATCTGCATTTGCATCTCTTCTTTGGAGATATGTTTATTCAAGCCATTGTCACTTTTTAAATTGGATTAATTATATTTTTATTGCTGAATTGTAAGAGCTCTTTATATATTCTGGGTACGAGTCCCTTATCAGATACGCGATTTCAGACTATACTCTCCCATTGTGTGAGTTCTATTTTTACTTTTTTTGATCATGTCTTTTGATGCACAGAAGTTTTAAGTTTTGATGAAGTCCAGTTTATCTATTTTTTCTTTTGTCTCTTGTGCTTTTGGTGTCATATAAAAGAAATTATTATCTAACCCAAGGCCATGAGGATTTATTATGTTTTTATCTAGGAGTTTTGTAGTTTTAGCTCTTGCATATAGTTCTATGATCCATTTTGAGTTAGTTTGTGTGTGTGCTGGAGGTAAGGTTCAAAATTCAATTTATATGTGAATATACAGTTGTCCTGGCCCCGTTTGTTGAAAAGAACATTCTTTCTCCCGTTGAGCTGTCTTCACATCCTTATTGCATATCCATTGAGTGTAAATGCAAGAGCTGATTTCTGGACTGTCAGTTCTATTGAACTATATGTGAATCTTTATTGCCAGCAACACAGACTCATGATTATTATAGCTTTGTAGTAAGTTTTTAAAATGGGAAGTATAAATGAGTCCTTCTGCTTTGTTATTCTACAAGATTGTTTTGGATATTCTGGGTCCTTTGCATTTCTATAGGAATTTTAGAATCAGCTTATAAATTTCTGTAACAAACAAAAAACTACACTGGGATTTCAACAGGGATAATTTTGAATCTGTAGATCTATTTAGGGAATATGAAACCTTAACAATGTTAAGTTTTCTAATCCATAAACATAGCATGTCTTTCTATTTATTTAAATCTTCTTTAATTTCTTTCGACAATATGTTATAGTTTTCACTACAAAAGTTTTGAACTTCTTTTGTTAAATTTATTCTTAAATATATTATTCTTTTTCTTGCTATTTAAATGAGATCGTTTTCTTAATATCATATTGAGCTGTTTATTGTTAGTTTGTAGAAAAACAATTGATCTTGCATATTGATCATTTGTCCTACCACATTGCTGAATTTGTTTATTAGTTCTAAGTTTGTCCTCTGGAAATACAGAGAGTTTTATTTCTTCGTTTCCAATCTGGGTAACTTTTACTTTTCCACTTGCCTAATTTCCCTGGATAGAACATCCAGTAAAATAATTAATGTGTGATGAGAGCAGACACCCTTGTCTTTTTCCTCATAAGAAGAGGAAAGCATACAATCTTTCAACATTAAATGTGATGTTAGCAGTGGATTTTTCATAGATGTCCTTTATTACATTGAGGATATTCCCTTTAATTACTAGTCTGTTGAGTGTTTTTATTGTGAATGGGTGTTGGATTTTGTCAAATGCTGTTTTTAAATCTATTGAGATGATTTAATTTATTCTATTAATATAGTGTATTACATTGGTTGACCCAAACTTAGATTCCTGAGATAAATTCTGGGTGATCATGTTATATGATCCTTTTTAATATTGGTGGATTTGCTTTGCTCGTATTTTCCTAAAGACTTTGCATCTAAATTCATGAGGCTATTGGTTTACAGTTTACTTGTGATGTCTTTGTCTAGTTTGAGTACTATAGAATGAATTGGGAAATGTTCTCTCTCTTCCCTTTTTTTAAGGAATTTGTGAAGGATTGATTAATTCTTCTCTAAATTCTTGGTAATACTCACCAGTGAAGGCATCTGGGTGCAAACTTTTCTTTCTTGGAAGTTTTAAAATTACTATTAATAATTCAATCCCTTTTCTTATTATAGGTCTATTCAAACTTTCTGTTTCTTCTTGAGTTGGTTTCAGTTGCTTCCGTCTTTCTGGAAATTTATCCTTTTCATCTAAATTATTTAGTTTATCATATAATTTATTCATAGTATTCCCATATTATATTTTTATTTCTGTAAGGTCAGTAGTGATAACCATTTTTCATTCTCCTTCTTAGTAATTTAAGTCTTCTTTCTTTTTCTTTGATAAGCCTATCTGAAAGTTTGTCAACTTCCTTTATCATTTCTGTTCTACATCATTTTTCTTTTCTCTATTTTGTTTATTTTTATTATAATCTTTATTATTTCCTTAAACCCTTGCTTTGGGTTTCAATTGTTCTTCTTTTTCTAGTTTCTCTAGATGGAAAGTTAGATTATTAATTTGTGACTATTCTTTTTCTTTGAAGTAGACATTGATACCTATACCTTGTCGACAGAAAAAAAGCCGAACTCTGTAAAATAATTTTAAAGGGGTTTATTCCGAGCCAAATTTGAGGACCATGACCCGGAGCCACACCCAAGAAGCCTTGAGCAAGTGGACTCGCTGTGGTTGGGTTACAGTTTGGTTTTATACATTCAGGGAGACAGGAATTACAGGTAAAGTCATAAATCAATACATGGAAGGCATACATTGGTTTGGCCCGAAAAGGCGGGTCATCTCCAAGGGGGGCAGGGGCGGGGGGGCTTACAGGTTATAGGTGGGTTTAAAGACTCCTTGACTTGTAATTGGTTAAAAAATGAAGCTTTGTCTAAGGGCTTGGAATGTTTTAGATAAGGAAGAGATAAGTCACTGACTTACATTTGTTGTGTACATTGAGGACCTGCAGGTTTGTCTTGCACAGCCTTAGGTCTGTTAATGAGTTACAAAGGACATCTCCAAGAAGGGAGGGGGCATGGTGAGGCATGTCTGACCTCCTCCTCCTGGCAGACAATTTAGTTTTAGGACATCCTCTTGGCCAGGAGGGGGTCCATTCAGTCAGCGGGTTGGTGCAGGGGAAGACTTTTATTTAATTTTAGTTCACAACCTTTTTCTTTAAACACTACTTTAACAGCATCCTGTAAGTTTTGTTCTTATTTTCATTCAACACAAAACATTTCCCATGTTATTTCTCCTTTGAACTATTGGTTATTTAGGAGAGTGTTTGTTTAATTTCCACATATTAATGAATTTCCAAAATTTCTTTCTTGTTATTAATTTCTGAATTTATTCCATTTTGGTCTAAGGGGATACTTCGTATGATTTCAGTCTTTGTAAATGTATTGAGACTTGTTTTGTAGCCTAATATATGGTCTATTCTGGGGAATGTTTCATATGCACTTGAGAAAAATATGTATTTTGCTGTTTTGGGGTGGTGTGTTCTACAGATATCTTTTGGGTATGTTTGGTTTATAGTACTGTTTAAGTCTTCTATTTATTTTTTTTAATCTTCTGACTAATTGTTATATTACTATTGAAAGTAGGATACTGGAATCTCTAGCTATTATTGGTGAATTGTCTGTGGCTCCATTCAATTCTGTTAGTTTTTTCTTCCTGTGATTTGGGGCTCTGTTGTTAGGTACACATGTTTATAATCACTATACCTTCCATGGAATGACTCTCTTATCATTATAAAATATCCTTTCTTTGTTTGTACTATCAATTTTGCCTTAAATTCTATTTTGTATAGTATTAATATGCCCACTCCATTTCTCTTTTGCTTATTCTTTGTACAGTACATCTTTTTCTATCCTTTTATTTTCAGCCTATTTGTGTTTTTTATTGTAGAGTGTGTCTCTTGAAAATAGCGTACAACTGTATCATGTTATGTATCCACTCTGTCAATCTCTGCCTTTTGATTTAGGTGTTTAAATCACTCACATTTCATATGATTACTGACAAAGTGGAATTCGTGTCTGCCATTTTGCTATTTGTTTTCTATATGTCATGGGTTGTTTTTGTTTGTTTCTTTATTTTCTGATTGTGGTCTTTTTTATTAAATAGAAATTTATAATGGTTCTTCTAAATTCCTCTGGTTTTTTAATATGTATTTTTAGTATATTCTTAGCTATTGCTTTGAGATTACAATTAGCATCTTATCTTATTTAAATCTCGTTTTGGTTAGTACTAACTTAGGTTTAATAGTATACAAAAACTGCTTCAATAAACTCCTGTTTCCTTCTTTCTTTCTACTACTGTTATAAAAATTATACCTTTATACATTATAACCCAGAAACACAGTTTCCTAAATTATTACTGTGAGCAGTTTTCTTTTTAAACGGATAGGTGAAGAAAAGTGTTATACACAGAATTATATTGTTTTGTAATATATATGTTGTTAACATTACCAGTACTTTTTATTTCTTCATTTAGATTTCTTCATGTAGATTCAAGTTAGTGTTTAATTTCCTTTCGTTTCAACCTGAAAGGACTCTTTTTAAATTTTTTATAGAGCAGCTCTGGTAGTAACCATTTCAATTTTTGTTTCTCTGAAGATGTCCTAAATTTTCCTTATTATTGAAGAAGAGTTTACATGGATATACATTCTTGCTTGGTAGCTTTTTCTTTTCATATTTTCAAGATATCACCCCACTGCCTTCTACCATCCTTGTTTTTTATGAGAACCATCTGTTAAACTTTTTGATGATCATTTGTTTGTGATAAGTTGCTTTCTCTTGCTGCTTTTGAAATTTTCTTCTTGCCTTTAACTTCTTGTCAGTTTGACTATGACTTATCTATGTGAGGACATTTTTAGTTTATTATACTTGAGTTCATTGAGATTCTTATGTGTGTAGATTAATATTTTTCATTAAATCTGGAAAGTTTTGGTAATTGTTTTTTAATGTCCCTTTCTCTATCTCTTCTAAGCCTCCTATTTATTGTATTTATTGTTACTCTTGATGGTGTCCTGCAGGCCTCTGAGGCTTTGTTCATTTTTCTTAATTCTTTTTCTTTCTATTACAGAAAGTAGATAATTTCTATTGACCTGTCTTCAAGTTTACTACTTCTTTTGCCAGCTCAAGTGTGTTGTCAAGATCCTCTAGTGAATTTTTCATTTCAGTTATAGTAATTTTCAATTCCAGAATTTCTATGAAGCTCTTTATTATAATTTCTATCTTTATTAATATTTTCTATTTGGCTAGACATTGTTGTCATACTTTTGTTTAATTCTTTAGACATGATTACTGGTAATTCTTTAAAAGATTTCTAAAAGCCAGTTTAAAGTCTTTGTCTACTAAGTCTTCTAGGGACATTTTCTGTTGGTTGCCTTTCTTTTTTTACTGTGGCTGTGACATACCTCTTTCTTTGTATGTCATAAAATTTTTCTTGTTGTTTTTGAAAATTGAACATTAGTTAATCTATAGTTCCAGAGTCTTCCACCCCATTCTTCAGTATTGTTATGGCTCATTTGTTGATGGTTTTTATTGCTGTTGTTCTTTTTCTTGTTGATTATTTATTTTATGACTTTCCTGGACTAATTCTACATATATTGCAGCATGTAGCATCTGAATTTGCAACTTTTTAAATTAAGTTCTTGTTTTTATTTTTTAGCCTGGCTTCTTAGAGGTCACACTTGGGTCAGTACTGTATAATTTAGTGGTCAACTGATAATTGGCCAGAAGTCTTTTTAATTTCTTTGCCTGAATGTCTTCCACTCATTGCCAAAGTTTTCTGTGTGAGACAGTATGCCTGAAAGCTTCAGGCAGTGTGCAAGGCGGCCTTAGCTTTCACTTCAGTTAGAGCAAGGCCGCGAGGCCAGTCAGAGGTGAATGGCTGCTGCCTGCTCCTTTCCTTGGTCTTTCCCTGGTCATGCACACAGCCTTCTACATAGGCACCATTCTTTTCATCCCCAGAAACATGCTGGAGCTTTTCAGAGTTCCCTAGAGTTGTCTTATTCTCCAGTATTTCCTTTCAAATTCTTGTCATAGCTGAAATCACAGCCTTAGACAGCTGAGAAGCCCACAGCAGTTTGTGCCTATTTAGCTAATGTCCTTGGGGGGGTTCCCCAACCATCTCCCTGAGCTGAGCTCTGAGTCAAATCAGCCAGCTTTCACACTCTAGAAGTACAGATTTCTCAGGGAACAGCAACTTTGGGCAAAATATGGACTACTCTTTGTGGATAATACATTCAGTGAACCTCCAGATGCTGTCAGATCTCTTCATTGCCTGCAGAGCTGCCAGACTTTGGTTCCTGTGGCACTGAGCAGAGTAGTGAGGCCAGACGAGAATAACTCAAGTTAAATACCACAAACCCCACTGTTTATCTAGGTTCAATTGTGACTTCACTTTCTTACCAAGACACAGTAGTTCCTATTGGAAATACAACTTTGAGACTCATCTATGGCTTTGGCTAACTGCTTCATTTGTGAAATGGTTGATTTTAGATGTTTTGCCTGTATTTTTATCATTTTACAGGGAGAATGAGTTCACCTAGATCCTCTCTCCACCTTTCAGAACATTAAGACTTCACTCTACTTTTTTAAAAAGAGACATTTTTGGCCTACAATATGAACTAGTAATAAAATAATATATAATTATCTACTCATATAAATAAATAATATAATAAGAATTATTTAAATAAAAATTTTAGAAAATAGAATCCATGTCATAACAAAGGTCAGGAAAATAACCCTATCAACCACCTTAGATTAAATACAGGAGAGAGATTTTGCCAAAATAATATTTTCAAATTCAAGATAATTTCCTTTTTGATTAGCCACTAAATGTTATCAATATTTGAAATTATATTTAGTTAGGTAGAGTAAGATAACCAGAAAAACAGACTTTTGGACGAGTCTAAAAAGTTATATATACCAGTCAATAGCTGTACATGACTGTTTTATGGCTGTCTCTGCAAGGAAAATTTGTTCTTTCTCCTGACCACCTCTTATTCTGCTAATGCCTCATAAAACACAGACATGAAACATAAATATCCCCAACCATTATGTGGTGCTTCTTCAGAAAATAGAATATGGTAAAATTGTACTTTGTCATTTCTGCTTTGACTCCAAAAATGGTACACACTTATGGGGCACATCTGCCCTGGCACCACGCACCACTTTCCGTTTCTAAATCCTTCATGAACTAATGGCAATTAAAATTTACAATGAAGAAGGCATTTTCTGAAACAGATTGACTTCAAATTAGGCATTGGTGTGCATGCAGGCAGTATAAAAATGAAATTATCCAGAAAGCAATTTATATCTTTAATGAACTCCAGAATGTATAATAAATTCTGTGCATTAGCAAACTCTAATGTAAGGTTTTTGGAAAAAGGATATTCAAAAACGTCATGTCAAAACTACTGAGCAGCTGTCTTGGAGTTTTTGAGGACTACTTTAAAGATGATACCAGTACTCTTCATTTTAACCTCCTACAGACAATTTAACATACTACTCCCGCTTTATGGATGAAAATCCTTCCCTCTTCTTCTCCAGCCAAATTCATTTGAAGGAATATGAAAATATCCCAGAATACCTCTTTAGGAGCAAAAGGAAAACATTTGTAAATATCTTACCATCACCTTGGTCATCTGAGACTCCCACTGGGACCACTTGTAGGGGAAAAGAGAAAAGAACAGAACAATTATTCTGTCCCAGGACAAGAAAGGAGCACATTGAGATTGGGTGTCTTCTCTCCAATTCATTCCTGGAAAATTTAGCTTTATGAAAAAAGCTGCCAGACATCTATTCCATTAACAAAATCTAGGTGAGGCCATTTCCATAAACCCCCCCACAAACCCCTTTCCCTAATACACACATACAAACTGCATTCACACATGCACACACACACATCACCTATGCATGACATTTGGTGTATTGATTATTTTTCCCCAAAACTGTGTGATGTGATACAGGGATTGGGAAACTGGTATAGCAAGTTCTTATGAAATATTAAAATATAAAAGAGAAACTGTGGCATGTCTTTGGACAAGAAAATAAAGGATCTTTCTCTATTTGTTAAACATTTATTGAGGGTCAAGTTTAACTATGGCAACGTGAATTTGCAAAGACACAGTGTCTGCCCTGTAAGGGCTTGTTATTTTGGTGGGCGTACAAGGTCATGGAAGGATGATCTGTTAAACATCCAGTTAGTGGTAACCAAAGACCAACAATTTCGAGGCCATAAGAGAGGTGTGAGACGTGGCGAGGTTGGTCAGATTCTTTGGTCTTCTTTTTGCCACAGTCTATTTGAAGCCTTGCACCTAGTGTCTTCCTGACGGTCATCTTCCCACACCACCAGGTGGACCCGCCTCCCTCCCAAGGGCAGCTTTACCAGTTAAAGTGAGCCTTTTTACCTTGCTTCTTTATTTCTGGATAAATGAGACAAATATTTTGAGTTGTCTCCTTGGACTTAAAAGAGGCTTTGTCACTGGCCAGAGAAGCAATTTCCAATTTACAAATCTCATTGCGTATGGATCAACCAAACAACTTTGTGAGTATTGCTCTAACCAATGAGTTAAATGCTGAGAAAGACCTGGAGTTTGACAACAGGAATCAGAATTACTCTGGGAATTTCTTTCCTTGTGTAAAAAATTTTCAAGGTCACCAAGACCTTGTATAAAAAATTTTCTATGACTGCTTTGGATGAAGCCACACTGCTTGAGTGCAAGGCTCTTCTTACAGTCACAGGAAGAAGTATCAATCACTTTCTCGGAGGACCCATCCTAACCATCGTGGGATTCCATCATAACATACTATTCTATGCATTGCCTTATATAATTTTTTCATCCACTGTATTATAAATCCATTAAAAGTAGGTATTTGTGCCTCATTCATACCAGTATAATAATGAAGAAATAACAACAACTTATATTTGTTGAGTTCTTACTATGTATCTATACTGTGTTAAGTGAATTAATTACATGCATTGTAATTTCCAAAGATGGTCACAAAATTTCCATGCATCCTACATGCACTTTTACAGTGTACTATTTCCATTACCCAACCAAGAGGTGGAGCCTAATTTCCTTCCCCTTCAATCCGAACTGGCCTTAGTGACTGACTTGCAACCAATCAGTTGTGGCAGCATGGATCTGTTTGTCTTCTGAGGTGACTCTGAAGAAGATTTACAACTTCAGTCTTGGGCTCTTTGAATGCTCCCTGTTGGGACTTCCCCTCTTGGAATTTAACGCCCATGCAGTGGGAAGCCCAAACCCTTCTCAGCCTCTGATATCTGTCATTCTGTTCTCTTCCATGGAATTAACTTTTTTAGCTCTCACATAAATGAGTGAAATTTGTCTTTTTAGTCCAGTTTATCTCACTTAACATAGTGATGTCCAGTTCAATCCAAGTTGCTGCAAATGACATGATTCCCTTATTTTTTATAGCCCAACAGTGTCCCATTGTGTGTACACACCCCACATTTTCTTTAATCATTCATCTACTGAGGGGCACTTAGGTGGATTCTGTATCTTTGCTATCATGAATGGTGCTGCAAGACACATACACATGCAGGTATCTTTTTTTTTCAATTTTTACTTTTTTTATTATTTCAATAAATTTAGGGAGTTCAAGGGGCTTTTTGTTACACAGATGAGTTACATAGTGGTAAATTCAGGGCTTTTAGTGTACCCATCACCTGAATGGTGTATATCGTACCTGATAGGTAGTTTTTGATATCTTTTTATTTCAGTAGACTTAGGGAGTGCAAATGTTATTTTTGTTACATGGGTGAATTTTATAGTGATGAAGTCAGGGCTTTTACTGTACCCATCACCCAAATATTAATAGTACATTTACCTGATAGGCAATTTTTCATTCCTGACTCCCCTCCTGCCCTCCCTACTTCTGAGTCTCCAATGTCCATTATATATCACTCTGTAGGACCATGTATAGCCATCACTTAGCTTCTACTTATAAGTTAGAACATGGGGTGTTTGTTTTTCCATTCCTGAGATACTTCACTTAGGATAATGGTTTGCAGTTCCATCCAAGTTGCTGCAAAAGACATGATTTCATTCTTTTTTATGGCTGAGTAGTATTGCATGATATATATATATATATATATATATATATATACACCACATTTTCTTTATTCAGTTCTTAGTTGATGGGCAGTTAGGTTAATCCCATATCTTTGCAATTGTGAATTGTGCTGCAGTAAACATACAAGTGCAGGTGTCTTTTTAATATTATGACTTCTTTTCCTTTGGGTAGATATCCAGTGGCAGGTTTGCTGGATCAAATGGTAGGTCTGCTTTTAGTTCTTTAAGAAATTTCCACACTGTTTTGCACAGAGGTTGTGCTAATTTACATTCCCACCAATAGTGCATAAGCATTCCCTTTCCCCATGTTCACGCCAACATCTATTGCTTTTTAACTTTTTAGTAATGACCATTCTGGCAAGAGTAAGATGGTATCTCATTGTGGTCTTAATTTGGATTTTTCTAATGGTTAATGATGTTGAACATTTTTTGATATGTTTGTTGGCCATTTGTCTATCTTTTTTTGAAAAATGTATATTCATGTCTTTTGCCCACTTTTTGATGAGTTCTTTTTTCTTGTGGAATATTTGAGTTCCTTGTAGATTCTTGATATTAGTCCTTTGTCAGATATATAGTTGGCAAATATTTTTCCTGTTCTGCAGGTTGTCTTTTTACTGTGTTGACTATTTCATTTGCTGTGCAGAAATTTTCAGTTTAATTAAGTCTCATTTATTTATTTTTTGTTATATATGTTTTGGGGGTCTTACTCATAAATTCTTTGCATAGTCCAATGTTGAGAAGAGTTTTTCTTATAGCATTTTTATGGTGTCAGGTCTTACACTTAAGTCTTTAATTTATCTTGAGTTAATTTTTATACATGGTGAAAGATAGGGATCAAATTTCATTCTTCTGCATATGGCTATCAATTTTCCCAGCACCATTTATTGAATAGGATGAAATGAAAAGTTGGTTCTTTGAAAAGATAAACAAAATAAATAGACCACTAGCTAGATTAACCAAGAAAAGAGGAGAGAGGATTCAAATAAGCTCAATCAGAAATGAAAAAGGAAACATTACAGTTGATACCACAGAAATATTAATACAAAAGATCATCTAAGAGTACTGCAAACACCTCTATGCACACAAATTAGAAAATCTAGAGGAAATGGATAAAATTTTGGAAACACACAACCTCTCAAGCTTGAATCAGGAAGAAACAGAAATCCTGAACAGACCAATAATGAGTACAGCGATTGAAATAGTAATAAAAAATCTCCCAAGAAGAAAACAAAAAGCCCAGCACCAGATGGATTTATAGCCAAGTTCTCCCAAACCTACAAAGAAGAGCTGGCACCAATCCTACTAAAACTGTGCCTTAAGATTAAGAAGGAACAAATCCTCCCTAACTCATTCTATAAAGCCAGTATCACCCTGATACGAAAGCCAGGAAAAGACACAACAAATAAAGAAAACTACAGACCAATATCCCTCATGAACACAGATGCAAAAGTCCTCAACAAAATACTAGCAAACCGAATCCAGCAGCACATCAACAAGATAATTCACCATGATCAAGTGGGTTTCATCCTTGGGATGCAAGATGGTTCAACATATGCAAATCAATAAATGTGATTTACCACATAAACAGAATTAAACACAAAAACCATATGATCATCTCAACAGATGCAGAAAAAGTGTTCTATAAAATGTGGGTATCTTTTTGATATACTGATTTCTTTTCCTTTGGATAAATACCCAATAATGGGATTGCTGGATCATATGATAGTTATATTTTTAGTTTTTTGAGAAATCTCTATACTGTTTTGCATAGTGGCTATAATAATTTACATTTCCACCAACAGTGTATAAGAGTTCCCTTTTCTCTGCATCATCACCAACATCTGTTATTTTTTGCCTTTTTAGTAACAGCTATTCTAACTGGGGTGACATGATATTTCATTGTGGTTTTGATTGTCATGTCTCAGATAATTGGTGATGTGGAGCATTTTTTCATATATTTCTTGGCCATTTGTGTGTCTTCTTTTGAGAAATGTCTATTCATGTCCTTTGATCACTTTTTAATGGGGTTGTTTTTTGTTATTATTGTTGGTTGTTTGAGTGCCTTGTATATTCTAGATACTAGTGAATTCTACCAAACGTTTAAAGAAAAATTAATACCAGTTTTTCTCAAGATATTCCAAAAATATTGAAAAGGAGGGAATACTCCTAATTCATCTGTGAGACAAAAATTACCCTGATGTCAAAGCCAAGCAAAGATACCAAAAGAAAACTACAGACCAATACACCCTATGAATATAGATGAAACAGGCCTCAACAAAATACTAGCAAACCAATACAAGTGTGTGAAAAGGATTATACACCATGACCAAATGGGTTTTATCCCAGGAATGCAAGGTTGATTTACATAAAAAAATGTAATACACTACATTAATAGATAAAAACAAACAAAAAATCATATGATAATCTCAATTGACATGAAAAAAGCATTTGACAAAATCCAATGTTTTTCATGATAATAACACTTATAAACTAGGTATACAGGGAACTTCTTTTGACTAGATAAAGAGCATTTATGAAAAATCCACATTTAACATCATAGTCAATAGTGAAATACTGAAAACCTCCCCCCTAAGACCAGGAACAAAAGAAGAATGTCTGCTTTCACTGCTGCTTTTCAACATTGGATTGAAAGTTCTAGCCAGAACATTTAAGCAAAAAAAAAAGAGATACAAGGCATCTATATTGGAAAAGAGGAAGTGACACTTTCTCTGCTTGAATATGGCATATTTCTATATATAGAAAATCCCAAAGAAGCCACAAAAATTTGCTAAAACTAGTAAACAAATTCAGCAAAGTTACAGTTTACAAGATCAACACACAAAAATCAGTTGTGTTCCTATACACCAGCAATGAACTATCCAAAAAAGAAATTAAGAAAACAATGCCACTCACAATAGTATCAAAAATAATAAAGTTATTATGAATATTTAATAAAAGAAGCCCAAAACTTATACTCCAAAATCTACAAAAATTGCTGAAAGAAGCTAAAGAAGACCTAAGTACATGGAAAGACATCCCGCATTCACAGACTGGGAGACGGTACCTTTAAGAGGGCAATGCTACACACAGTGGCCTATGGATTCAGTGCAATTTCTGTATAAATCTTGATGGCTTTTTCCTTATAGAAATGGAAGATCCAATCCTCAAATTCACATGAAATTACAAGGGGCCCCTAGTAGCCAAAACATTATTGAAAAACAAGAACAAAGTTGGAGGACTCACATTTCCCAACTTTAAAACTTACCACAAAGCTACAGTAAACTAAACAGTGTGGTAATGACATAAGGATAGACATATAGACCAATAGAATAGATTGAAAGTCCAGACAGAAACCTATATATCTATGGTCAATTGATTTTTAACAATAGTACCAAGTCCATTCATTGGGAAAAGAATAGTTTCTTCAACTAAGGTGCTGGGAAAACTGGACATTTACATACAAAATAATGAAGTTGGTCCCCTACCTCATGCTATCTACAGAAACGAATTCCAAATGCAGCAAAGACCTAAATGTAAGAATTAAAACCATAAAACTCTTAGAAGACACTATAGGGATAAATCTTTATAACATTGGATTTGGCAATGAATTCCTTGATATGACACCAAAAGCACAAACAACAAAAGAAAAAGATAGATAAATGATGCCATCAGAATTGAAAACACTTGTGCATCAAAGGGCACTATTTAAAAAGTGAAAAGGCGATCTACAGAACAGGATAAATAGTGCAAATTGTATTTCTAACAAGGGTCTAGTATCCAGAATATATAAAGAACACTTACAACTGGACATTAGAAAGATAGCTGGAAAAATCTCAAAATAGTTGGAGACTAAACAATGCATTTCTAAATTACATGTGGGTCAAAGAAGAAATCTCAGGAGAGATTTTGAAATATTTTGTACTAATGAAAATGAAAATGCAGCTTATCAAAATGTGTGGGATACAGCAAAAGCAGTGCTTAGAGCAAATTTATAACATTGAATGCATATATTAGAAAGAAAGATTTCAATTCAATAATCTAAGCTTTCACTTTAAAAAACTTAAAGCAAGTAAAATCCAAAGTAAGCATAAGAAAAGAAATAATAAAAATTAAAGCTGAGATCAATGAAATTGAAAATAGGAAATCATTGGAGAAAATCAATGAAACCAAAGGTTGGTTTTTTGTAAAGACGAAAAAAGAAACACCTCAGACCAGGCCAACTAAGAAAAAAAAAGAGAAGGCACAAAGTACTAATATCAGAATTGAAACAGGGAGCATCACTACAGATCCCATGGACATTGAAAGGCTAATAAAGGAATACTATGAAAAATTCTATGCCCATAAATTCAATAGCCTAGATGAAATGAACTAATTCCTTGAAAGACAAAATCTGGAAAACTCATACAAGAAGAAATAGACAATCTGAACAGAATTAAAGAACGTTAAATCAATATTAAAGAAATTGAAGCAATAATTAATAATCTTCCTAATCAAAAAGCAACAGGCACAGATGGGTTCACTGGTAAATTCTACTAAACTTTTAAAAAATAAATTATACCATTTCTCTTAAATCTCTTCCATAATATAGCATCAGAGGGAATACTTTCTAACGCATTCTAGGAGGCCAGCATCGTGCTAATACAAACAAAGATACTACAAGAAAGAAAATTACAGACCATTTTCTGTCATGAAAATAGATGCAAGAAATCCTCAGCAACTGAACAACAAAAAGACAAACAATCCAATTTAAAAAATGGCAAAAGGACTTGAATAGACATTTCTCCAAAAAAATACAAATGGCCAACAAGCACATGCAAAGATGTTCAACATCATGAGTCATTAGAGAAATACAAACTGAAACTACAATGAGATACCACTTCACACCCACTAAGATGGCTATGATAAAAAACAAAACAAAGATAAGTATTGGTAAGGATGTGGAGAAACTGGAACTCTTGTGCATTGGTGGTAAGAATGTCAAATGTTCAATTGCTGTGGAAAACCGTGTGGAAATTTCTCCAAATATGAAACATAGAATTGCCATAAGACCCAGCAACTCCACTCTTAGGTATATACTCAAGCAAAATGAAAACCGGTACTCAAATAATTGTACGTGAATGTTCATACCAGCACGTTCACAATAGCCAAAAGCAGAATTTAGAAACAAACCAAACAACCCAAATGTACATCAACAAATGAATGGATTAAGAACTATGATATTTTATATATACACACGGATATTACTCAACCATAAAAAGCAATGAAGTACTGATATATGCTACAACGTGGATCAACCTCAAAAACTAAATGAAAGGAGACCAAAGGTCACGACTTTTATGATTCCTTTTATATCAAATGCCATATTCAGAGCATGCAGTTCTACACTGACAGAACGCAGATTGGTGGTTTCCAAGGGCTGGGAAGAGCAGGAAATATCGAGTAACTGCCTAATGCATATGCGGTTTTATTTTGGGGTGATGAAAATGTTTTGGAACTAGATAGAGTTGATGGTTGCACAACATTTAAATGTATTAAATGTCAGTGAAATGTTTACTTTAAAAAGGTTAATTTTATGTTGTGTGAATTTCACCTAAAAAAGAGCCAGTGTAGCAATGGCTATGATTTACACTGTCATACAAGTTGTAGGTTTTTCAGCTTCATATACTTGTCAAGATGCAGGTGGGAAAAGAAAGTGGAAACTCCTAACACCACCATCAAACACTGAAACTGACAACTTATGGCCAGAGTCTGGGAAGAACTAACTCTAAATATAAGGAGGTTGAGGTTAGACAGAAAAATTATCTGTAGCCCACCTATAACGTGCCTCATAAATTAGAGTGGTCCTGCCCCTCCTGAAGAAGGTAACGAAACACTGTGGTGGAAAACAGGATCTCTATTAATATGCAACATGTAAAAGAGGAAACACAGAATTTTCACTTAAGAAAAGGACAATTTTAAGCAAGTAAATAAGTTGACAAACTTTAGAAGGTTTTCTAAGAATGCAAAAAGGTATGTTTGTCAATGTAAAAGAACAGAATGCATTTTACTTAGCAGTTTATTAGCTTGATACATAAATTTTAGATACTTAGATTTATGGCAGCTGAGGCTCCATTTGTGTCCTTGCCCTGGATTCCGCAAGTATTAGGGTGGGCCAGAGAAGCTGGGGTGGAAGACAGAGAAATGAGACAGAAAAGTGGAGGAACTTGAAGACTCTTACCTTGGAGAGTGCGGAGTCACAAAATACTCTCCATCATTAAAGGGGAAATTTGTAGGTTTCTATACTTAAACATCATTTGGAATTATGGAAGCGATCGGTATTGGAATGAATCTTGGTGACGTGAGCAGACTTGCAAGAGAAAGTTTGAGTAGTTGGACATGGTTCAAATGAGCAAAATCCTCATTTATAATAGCAGGAAATAAATACTGTCTAAACTTATTAAATCAAGATATGAAGCATATTATTGAGAAAGATGAAAAACACTTTTAGAAGATCTAAAAACATAAACACCTAACAGTTGTCTTATGAGTGGTATCAGGAGTGGAGGGGGATCAAGTAGAGATTTATAGCTTTTCATTAAACTATTTATATTTGATTTTTTAAACAATTGTGTATCTGTATCATTACCCAACCATATCTTTTAATAACCAACAGCAGCATATTTCCCAGGGACAGAATGTATTATTCAGGAGTACACATTAGTGGATGTATTTAGCTATGAAAATGAGCCACTTATTCATTTATTCCAAAAATATTCATCAAACTGTACTTTGTGCTGGGGATTGAGCAAGGTCCTGGTTATAAAGCAGCAGACAAAATCAATACAATCCCAGTTTCAATGAAGCTCTACTTTAGAGACAAGCACTGAACAGAGACTGCCTATGGTGAATTCTGTGAAATCCCTGGATGGTTTCCTCCAAATATGGTTCAAGGCACTTCTCTCTGCTATAATTCTTTGTGTCACCCCACCTTTGGTGTAGTCGGCATCACACACAGCCTGCCGGCACCAAGAGTGAATCCTAATGTAAACTGTGGGCTTTGGTTGATAATGATGTATCCACGTTGGTTTATCAACTCTAAGAAATGCACCACTCTGGAGCAGGATGTTGATGGTGAGGGAGATTGGGGGTGGAGGGAGGGGGACGTATGTGGAAACTCTCTGTGCTTTCCACTAAATTTTGCTGTGAACCTAAAACTACTCTAAAAAAACAAAATCTATAAATTTTTTTAAAAGTATAGAGGGAAACACAGCCCATCCAGTTTCTCTCTCTCTCTCTGTCTCTGTCTCCTCTCTCTCTCGACAAACAACAGCACAGCAGAAGCTACCTTACTCAACCTTAACTCAGCTTGCTGAATTAATCAATGCTTCCCATTCCCTCTTTAAATACATATGGCAATGCAGAAACTTGAGACTAGCAAACTATTCATTAGCATGTGTACAAATTTCTGCACCCTCCAAAATTGTTTGTATCATTTATAACTGTTATTACATCATAGTCAAATATTATTAAATTGATGTGCCAGAATGAAGAGAGAGCTGCTGAATATAATAAAACTAAACTTGATATTTTGGAAGAACTTCATAGTGTCCAGTCATTAATAAATTTTTCTCAAACGAAGAATGGAAGAAACAACCATAAAGTATTGGAAATTTTTCATTTTGAAAAATCTAGCACAATTCTGCACTCAGATTGCTTTGCAAGAGTTCTGCTTTAAGTAATAACAGATTATTATAGATATGGTTTATGCAAAAAAGGTGATGAAGCACAACTTGGTCTCACTCACATCTTTGAAGTTGAAAGAAAATGGTTATGGTTAGCGTGTTGAATCTTTGTGATTCCTGTGTTACCTCAGTATAATGACAAGCCAGTCTTAGTCATGATAACTATGAGGGTTTGTGCTTAATATTCTCTACATGGTTCAGATACATGGAAAGTCTAGATGTGCTGAAATGTGGATGTGCCATACCCACTGCTGACAGATTTAGAAATCTGTCAAACTTGTATAACACCATTGTAAAAAGAATCTGGAGAATGTCATCTGAACTGTGAGTAATTCACAGTCTGTAAATGACAGACCGTTTCAGTGTGGGGTCCCCATAAGAAGATGGGGCATGGGGCCTCACAGTCATCCGTGGGACAGGTCCTGTAGAATTTAGCACCGTCTCCAGCACATGGTTTAAAGATGACATGGCATGTGCCTGAATGTGTACACACTCGAAGGGGCTGTCATGGAGAGGAGAAGAAAGGTTTATTTCATGGCTTTATAACACTATCTAAGTCTTTTTAACAAAAATCCATCTACAGGTTTCGAAGCCACAGAAAAATGATCCACTGCTCTTTTCAATGCGCTTTCCAAGGACTACTGACATTTCATCCACAACAGCAGGGCATGGTTTTAATGGGCTGGTAGAAAACATCACTCATACCCAAACACAGGGCCAGTGGTATATTTGTCATGCAACTTGGCCTTGCAGTTGGAGTTGAAAGCTGCTGTTGTCAAAGGAAATGTTTGGATGACTCAGCCAAGGAGGTGGTTTATTGGTTTTGGCAGCAGACAACAGGTGAATATTTCATGGAGGAGAGAGGCTTTAATTGTTGTTTATAAAGTCTGTCCAGCCATGGCCACAGTTATTTAGGTGGGTGAGTTGAACAATATTTAATTCCTCATAAGCCTGCTGACTTCTGTCGATGGGTTGATGTTGCCACTATTTGTTTAACATGATTGGAGTAAAGTTCTCACTTCACCAGTATGGTCTCCAGCTCCCCATAGAAGCAACATCTAGGGCTTAGGGTATCTGTACCAGACAAGCTCCTCGAGTCCTGTGCCAATTTGGCAAGAGCTTGCAGAAAATTCCTGCTGCACCTTTTTAACGATCTTGGAAATCTAAATGGCCTCCGTGGCTCTGGCTAGAGAGTGCATTTTATCACAAGAGCTTGCCTGTGTGTGAGTGTATTACAGCATGTCGAACACCCACTTTCCCAGGGATACTGAATGTACCAGCTATGTGCCGTAAGGAGGCCTTGTCCAAGCTGAGGGGAGACTCAGATGAATCTGTGTGACATGTTTGAAGCCACATTGTTTACAATTATGATATGCAAGACACGCTCCCACACACACAAACACAGACACAAGTCAATGGGTTTGAGAAGCCACGTGGTACATTAAAAAAGGCATTTCCCTAAAACATACACCATCTGGATTCTGCTATGTGACTTTGAGTGACTCCCCTTATAGGGAAAAACCTTAGTTTCCAGCATGATATCCTAGGAGGTTTGAAGAGTTGGCCTCTAAGCCGTCACCCAGATTTGACATTCTATGATAGAAAGAAAAAACCCAAAGCAAGTTTCTTTTACCACAGAACTAAGAAAAGTAAGATGCAGATGGTGAAGGATTTAGTGACATATCAGAGGACAATAGGCATTTGTGGGCCGCAGAATGAGCATAGACTGAGGAGCAGAAAATGCCCCTCTTCACTGGACACATGGCGTAGGGCACGTCACTGGTACTTTCTGAGCCTTAGTGTCTGTTTCAATGAAACCGGAACCACAACACCTGCCGCACTTTGACGTGAGGGATCAACAGAGATTGTGAGTGAAGACACACTGCGTGGAGGAGAAAACACTGCACATGGGTGAGGGGTTATCATTTGTAGCACCAAAGTTGCTTTCCCATGTACTGGTTCCATGTACTGGTTACCAGCTTTATTGGGATAATTACATAGAATAATAGTACTTCTAATAATAATCTAATAGTCTTCTAGAAATGATTTTCTAATAATGATTATCTTTCTATAATAATGTTACTTTTAATAGCTACATTTATTATTGTCTGCCTTGCGCTAAGCACCATGCCAAGCATTTAAATACATTATTTCATTTAATCCTCATAATACGACAAAGAATATGTCATCCACCACATTTTCCTTTGAGGAAACGAAGAGTTAGGGAGGCAAAACACTTGTGCGAGGCCCCACAGCCAGCTGGGGTCTGCACCTAAACTCCAGCACGGTCTTTGTGAAGTTGGTGAAGCTGACCACAGTCTCTGTGTTGAAGAGAATTACCCAAGAGCAAGAAAAGCATCCAAACTCTTGGATTAGACGCTTTTTAGTAGCTTCCAATAGGATTTTAACAGTGCACTGCAGTTTCTCAGTGTCCTGTAGTTAATCAAGTGCTCTTACGAGGCCTGTCCGATGACTGGGCCTCTGCCCCTCGGGCACACAGGCCAAGGCCTGCGCCGCGTGAACAGCTGGTGCCGGGCAGGGGCGCCGCACTATTTCCCACTCTTGTTCGTCCTTCTCAGCGACCCTGAGCCACGGGCAGGCTACAATTTTTAATTCTTTTTTTAGAGATGGGAAAACTGGACCTCAGAGAGTTTTCTTTTGGTTTCTACTCACTTCCTCCCTCCTGAACGGAGTCAGTTCCTGCCAATTTTTGTTCTGTGGGAAACAGTTTCAGCTTGCACGTTTGGAATAAGAGTAAGTCGTCTAGTGGCCCCTGCGGACTCTCTTGCCACTGCGCCCACTGCCGCCATTCCCAGTGACCCTTTAGAGGGAGAAAGTGCAGTTTTGGAAAGAACCAGGTTAGTTTAGGCATTTCCATTATTCATTTTCAAACCATCCTAGAGCTCTATACTCTTTCTGAACTTACGCTGTGTATTTCATCTCTGAGGACAGCTGTCTGATTGGTCAAGATGTGAGGATGTCACTGCTTCTCTGTCTTGAGCACTGGTCAGCCCTAGTCCCTCTCCCTGTGTGTGGAGGATCAGCTGGCCCAGTCCCTGCTCACCTGAGTGACTCAGTGTACATGTACATGCGAAGGCCCTGCCCTCTGTATACTGTATACTATTATACCATATGCCCTGTGCTATAGATGATACTGCCACGCACGACACACACACACACACACACACACACACACACACGTAGAAGATTACTCTACCATGGAATGAACACTATTTTCAGAAATAACAACGTCTTGTGTGTGTATACACGTATGTGTGTGGTGCTGTGGCAGCCTTGTGTGTGTCCACATAGGTCTTATACACGTGAGGTCTGAACCACTGGTCTAAGTCTTGGCAGAACACCTTGTGCTGGTCCCAGAACCAAGAGCATGGGGGGCTTGTGAGGAGCTGCTGCAAAGCCACCTCCCTCTCCCCTCCCCGTGTCCTCCCTTCCCGCCCCCACCCCCCAGGGAGGCTGTCATGAGACCGTTTCAAGTCTCCTATGTTCTGATGAAGTACAAGGCCTTTGCCCTCACCCTTGTGGGACACAGCTGCAGACTCCAGGACCCGTAGCTGTGGTCTGGGACTGGCTGCCATGCCGTTCATGCTGCTATCGTCTGGCCACTTTAGTCTCAGTGTGGCCCCGGATCAGGGCCACAAGGAGCTAGCACCTTTGGCTGCTCTTCCCACTGCTATTTATGTAGGAAATAAATTGTCTTTACCTGAAAAACATTTGTTGTCCTTTCTAGGTTAAATCTGCCAGGCTTGGCCCTTGCCTTTGCCTTGTGCTTGACAATGTGTGTGTGTGTGTATTTTTTAAACAAAAAGGAGACAGCCCCGTACCACATCCCTTTCTGTGCCCAGTCCTTGTTCCTATTGTCTTTAACCTTTTCCGTTCTTAGTGTATCTCTTCACAAATCTAAGAACATGAAAATATTTTCCTTCTTTATTCTTCAGCCCTAGGCGAGGGCTTGCAACGCCCGTGATGGCTCAGCCCCCTTAGCCCACCCCTCCTCGTCTTCCTCACGTGAGCCTTTTCCAAAACTTCATAGCTTATTGATCAAACACGCAGTGCGTACTATTGCCAGGCACTGAGAGCTTTACAAATACTCATTTCATCTTCCTAACAACCTTGTAGACACTATTGCTGATTGTATGTTGGAGATGAGGAAGAAAAGGTGCAGGGAGTTTAACTAACTTGTTCAGGATAGTGAAGAAAGAAGGTGCCAGAGCTGGGCTTGGAACCACCCACCTACACTACATCATTTCATCAGTCTGTGGTTTCGTCTGTTAGTTTCAATGGCATTGTGTACTTCCATTGCTGCATTTTCATTATGTTTTCCTAATGAAAGGTGAAAATATTTCTCTCTCTCTCTCTTTCTCTCTCATTTCCAACGTTTCCTTGCTGTCAGTTTTATTTTTATACTGCAAAGGTTTTAAGAGTGTCAGTCTGTTTTGTAATTATAATTATGTCTTCCATACTTTGTCTATGTTTGAATTCAAAAGTTTAAAAGTTAGGTAATGATATTAACATTGTTATGACTAAAAATATTATTCATTTCATGTTAAAGTAGTCTGCTAGAATTATATCTCTGTATGGGCCCATGATCTAATCCCTGGATGACAAATGTTCATAGCATCGAGATAAAATATATTGTTTTCTTATTCCGCACAATTGCTTCAAATACAGCACATTTGGCTTTGCTTTGTATTTGGGCCACTGTTTTCAGAGCTTTCTTGTTTTTCTTGGAGTTGCTAATTTTCTTTCTTGTTGCTTTTGTCGAAAGAATAATGTGCCTTCAACATATACTCAAGTTCATCCACAACCACAATTATAATGTTGATGGCACGAAATGCTCTGTTTTTCCCCCTGAGACATCCTTCCTGGAGTTCTCTGGTTTATTGACAGAATCTCAAAGGTTGCTTTTTTAGCAAGTTGCAGACTGTCATCCTCAGACTTTTATTTATAGCCTTTCTGGGTTTGCACCCATGTTTTTAGGATCTCATTTCCTTTTTCGTTTTTGGCTACTTATTTTACTGGAGGATATATTCAAGCTCTGCTGTGTCTTCAGTTCTCTCTGTGTGTATTAAATAACTGTTGCTCAGACAGCTCTTCCCTCTTGTACATTTTATCTCATGTTATCTTTCTTTTCATTGTTGGTTTGGTTTTTTTTTGTTTGTTTTTTTGTTTTGCTTAATTTACTCTACCTTCCTTCTCTTTTGCATTTTAAAAAACTTATTTTAAGATAATTGTGGATTTATATGCAGTTGTAAGAAATAATACAAAGAGATCCCATAGACCCCTCACCTAGTTTCTCCCAATGGTGACATCTTGCTTAATTATAGTATGATATCACAGTCAGGAAATTGACACTGATGGAATCTATTAATCTTATATATGGATTTTGCCAGTTTGATATGTACACACATGTATTAGTTTTATGCAATTTAATACTTGGGTTGATTTACGGGACTAACATCACAGTCAAGATTAAGAATGATTCCATCAAAGGACCCTTGGTCCTATCTTGCACAGCCACAGCCACTTCCTACTCTCTCCCCAGTACCTGGCACCTCCTAATCTGTTTTCCATCACTATAATTTTGCCATTTCAAAAATGCTATATAAATGAGGTCATATATTACTCAACCTTTGTGATTGGCTTTTTTCACTTACCATCCACATTGGGTCTATCAATAGTTCATTCCTTTTTATTACTGAGCAGTATTCTGTGGTATGGATGCTCCACAGTTTGACCATTCAGAGATCGAAGGACGTGTGGGTTGTTTCAAGTTTGGGGTTATTACTAACAAAGCCTCTAAGACTATTCATGGGCAGGTTTTTGTGTGAGCATAAATTTCCATTTCTTTAAGATAAATGCCTGAAAGAAAATTACTAGGTCGTATGGCAAATGTGTTTCTACTTTTGTTAAAATTTTGCATACTCTTTCCAGAGTGACTATGTCATTTTATATTCCCTCCAGCAACGTGTGAGTGATCCAGTTTCTCTCCATCTTCACAAGCATTTAGCATTGCCACTTTGTAAATATTAGCCATTCTTATAGGTGTGTAGTGATACCCTTATGGAGGTTTTAATAGACATTTCCCTAATAATTAATAATGGTAAACACATATTCATGTGCTTATTTGCCATCTGTATATCTTCCACAGTGAAATAATTATGTTTTTTGCCCATTACCTAATTTGATTATTTTTACTTTTACTGCTGAGTTTTGGAGTTCTTTATATATTCTAAATACAAGTCTTTGTCAGATATATGGTTTACAAATATTCTCTCCCAGTCTGTAGCTTATCCTTTCATCCTCTTAACAGGGTCTTTCACAGAACAAAAGATTTTAGTTTTGATGAGATTCAGTTTATCAATTTTTCCTTTTATGGATCATGTTTTTGTCTAAGAATTCTTCAGCTAGCCATTCACCCATGGAAGAATGTCTGTGTTGTCTCCAGTTTGGAGCTATTACTCACAAAGCTGTATTAAAGCATTTTAGATGTAAGTCTATGATACATTTTGAGTTAGTTTTTGTATAAGGTATGAAGTTTAGGTCAAGGTTAATTTTTTTCCTATGGATCCCTTACTGCTCCTGCACCACTTACAGGTTTTATATCTTTCCTTTATTGAATTGCTTTTTCACCTTGTCAAAAGTTGGTTGGGCATATTTGTGTGGGTCTATCTCTGAGTTCTCTATTCTGTTCCATGGGTCCACTTCAGAATGTTCTCCACGATCTCCATCAGTCCTTCATGCCAAGGTGAGAGAGGTGCTGTGGTTCCCTTTAATAATGAACTCATAACATCAAAAGCTAGAACAGAAGATACAAAGAGACAAAGATAACACCCCACAGTCAACTTAGAACACTGAACTATGCATAGTTGCAGACAATGTTTGCTACAGAGAGTTTGAACAGCAGCAGCGACACAATTCTCAGTTTAATTACTGGCTACCCATTGATCTAAAACACATTCCAATAATTTGACCAATTCAGAGACCTCAGTATCCTCATTTTAATGAGATTAATGCCTAGAACACTGTTTCTGTAAGCAGGCACTATAAGTGCCATGGGGGACAAGGCACAAGTGTACAGCCCACGATCCTTTCCCAAGCTCCCATGGAGAAGTTGTAAAAATCAAGGGACTGTCCCAGCAAGCACTGGGGGTAGATGGGTGCTGTGTGGATAAGTCAGGATGAGCCACAGTTATTTCAGCGGTGATCAATACTGACCTTGCAGACAGCTGGAAGGAAGATATCCTCTGGCTGTGATTTATTTTCTGCTGTATCTCCCTTGGTGAATCTTAAAATAAAGCATGGGCTATTTTCACTGTAGGGAAGAACAAAGAACGGGAACATATGAGTGCATTTTCTTTTTAATCACTCAATTCCAGTGGCAGTTGGCTTAAGTCATACTTTTCATTTGATTGATGTTATTTTCCATTTGGAAGTATTGGCTTAGCTTTGTCTTCTTGATTAAACAGAAGACATGAAGTTTGAATAATTTCTAAAATAGTTTCAAAATTACCTTATAAATAGATGCAGTATCTAAAACCAAGAAACTTACTGCTAAGAAAAGAAACCCTCTGTTTTACCTGAATTATAAATGCAAAAACAATTAGTGACTTACAGATTGTTCTAATCTAGACATTAGCCAGTGTTCTCTGGTTTACTTACACTTTCAAGATTCTCGAAGCAGGACATATAAAACTAATGGGAGTCATATATTATGCATTCCAACCATGGAATGTTTTTAAATTTGTGCATAATGAAAGCTTTACATGTTTATTTTTGCAATCTGAAAAGTGTTAATATATGAACTGTTTGGTGCTACTTTAGTCAGGAATGATGTATGTATTACAATTCAGAAATTCCTACAAGACTTCTTGAATTACCTGACAGTCCCTAATTCACACCTTGAGGCCAGACAATTTCAAGCTGGACAGGGAGGTGCATCCACCCCTCTGTCACAAACAGTGGAACAACAAAGTGCAGCTCAGTACCATTAATAAACCCTAGATCTCAAGTTCTCATGCCACTTTGAAGTTTTCTGCGAGTCCAATTTTATGAAGAGAGATATATCCCAGATTTTCATTTTTGAAGTAAACTTCCTTGTAGATTTACAGAGAACATTGCCAAGAAACTGAGTTCTAATGAAATGTCATCCTTAGGGGCTAGTCTTGCTTTGGGAAATGTCTACTGAAAGGATGCGCTCAGAGAAATTCAGACATCTTTAGATCTCTGGATCCTGTCCAAGTTGCACACAGGCCCATTTGGCACCAATCTTCTCTGGCTTTCCCACAAGGCTCTGGAAGAGCTCCAGGAGCTCATTTAGGCTCTACCTCAACACAAGAGTCTGTGCACCAGAAAGGAATCACACAGGACACCAGCCTCAGGCTCCAGAGTTACAGAAGAGACCTAGAGGGGATGTAAAGGGACAAGGCTGTGTGCCGTGGTGTTTGACCCAGCCACCTGGGAAGCAAACCCAAAGCAGGGAACCTCTGTTTTAACCACAAGGAGGGGCTCCCAGGTGCCAGTGCTCAGGGATGTCCGGCTGCCAGAGCCCTCCACAAACTGAACATGATGGCCAGAGAAAATAAAAACATAACGTGTGCACATGACACAGAAGAAATTCATAGAGAGAGGTGTGATTGTCTCTCAACAGCCAGTGAGGTGATGGATGGAAGGAAACTGCAGTTCTAACTCCCTGACACCAATTTATGGTACGTGACCCTTAGCAAGTCTCTTATATCCTCTGTGCCTCAATTTCCTCATCTGTGCAATGAGGACTTGGATGAGGAGGCCCTTCAGGTCTCATCTAGTTCTTTCATTTATATGGACTTAAGAACAATGGGAAAGAGTCACACTTCCTACTGCCGTTCCAGTTACAAATCATTGGTAGATAATACATCACCAGAAGTAGAATTTAATATCAGTGGTAGGGCTGTGTATCCAAAACTTATATGCACTTTCCTTTCAAGGAAGGTAAATTGTGTCTCTCAAGCCTTTTCTGCCTGGGAGGCCACAAGCCTTCTTTCAGGGAATATTATGTAATATTATGCAAACTGTAGGGAAAACACAACATTATTATCAACTCAATAAGAAAAAGTTAAATATCCAAGAAAATAAGCAAAATGTATGAATAGAGAATTTATTAAAGATTCAAATGGCCAATTAAATGTAAATATTTACTCTTAATAGCTATTATGTCAATGTTAAGTAATAGAATATTATATCCTTATGTTGTTAGTGAAATAAATCAGTCAAATACTGTAGAACTGTAAACTACTTCTGTTGTCAATTTTTAGAGGGAAATTAGGCAATATATAGTAAGAGTCCTTTGACTCAGAAATTCTGTTTTTCAAAATGTATTCTGAGGAACTAATCAGAAGTGTCCATAAAATTTATGTAATAATTTAGAAGCAATTAAAATAATAAAAAGCAACTAAAATAATTAAATTTATTTTGGCATACCCAAATGTTGGCATTAAAACTTTTGCTTTTGAAAAATATTCAGTAATATTGGAAATTCTACAATGTAAAATGAAAATAAAAGGATAAGTACATGGTATGATCCCAATTCTGTAATTACAACAATAAACACTAGTAGTGTATGCAGTTTTATATTGTCTTACTTTACTCTGTTCTCCAAATTCCCAACAATAAATATGCATTACTTTTACTATCACAAAAATAAATACCATTTTTAAATGGATCAACACTGAAAAACTGTCTGGCAGCATCCAGTCCATCTTAACACATGCCCCATCTATGACTGAGCAATTCTACTCCTGGGGGTAGCTCAACAGAAACGCACACCTAGGCTCACCAAATCCCACGTGCCAAAACATTCATAGAAGTGTTACTTATAATACCCTAAAGCTGAAAACTATCCAAATGCCCACTAGTAATAGAATAAATGAATAAATTGTGCTATATTCCATCCACAGAATGCCACCCAGCGATGAAAATGAACGGTGCATAATTGCTTCGATGATACAGAGAAATCTCACCAACATTGTGTTAAACTAAATGAAAGAAGCCAGACAGAAAGGAGCACGTTTTATGATTTCATTTATATAAATTATAAAAACTGACCAAATTAATCTAAGTTGTTAGCTACTCTCGGGAGATGGTGGGGATGGCAAGAAATTGTGGGGGCTTCTGGGGCCTGTCACGTGTAGTGTCCCCACCTGGGTGTGTGCTGTTTGTGAAAATTATCCAGATGTACATCTGTGTGCCTTCTCTGTGTGCTTATGATACCTCAATAGGATGTTTAAAAATGAATTAATAAAATACTCAGTCCCTATAATGGGGGCAGTGGGGAAGATGGAAGGAAGAGGAAAGGACCGAAGATGTGGCCAAGTGTGCTGCCTGCAACCTGAGAGCAACGCACCACTTACAGGTGATGCAGAGAGAGGCTGGGGTGGCTCACCATCCTCCTGGGGGTGGCAAGGGGGAGGCTGCTCCAGCAGGGTCCTGCAGTCTGCACAGAGCCTGGTGCATGTCCCTGGCCCTGCTGCCATGCTCTTCCGCAGCTCACACACACCGACGACACTCTTTCCACCTCTGCGCACTCACCCCGCCATGCCCTTTTCCTGGGAGGCTTGTTTGCCAAATCTGTATGTGCCTCACTCCATGCAGAGCTTTGTTTGAGTATCACCTTCCCCAAAGGGCCATTCGCTGACCACTTAATTAAAATAAACAACCTCTCACCACTTTATTTGTCCTCATAAGACATATTGCTCTGTGTAATTAAAAGTGTGTACACACACATACATATACGCATATGTGCATGTGTGTGCATGTGTGGATGTACGTATGCATATGGACATACAGTGGAGCAGATACATAGATAAATACAGAGCAGATATATATGTATACACAAATATAGACACAACACATAAATACTCACAGATGTAGATGTAGGTACGTGTGGTACAGGCATAGGAGTAAAGACGTAGATATATAGGATATAGGTATTTGTTTGCCTTCCTAGAATGTAAGCTTCACAGGGACAGACATTTTATCTTCTTCTACCTTCCTTTCCCTAATGTCTTGCATACTTTCCAAAACATCAAAGTGCTCAGTAAATCTGTGTTGAAGAAATATCATTCTCCCTGTCCCCATTATTCGTAGGCCCTGCTGGTGAAGGTGCCACTGGGGTCATAAATGGAAACGCTTTCCCTTGGTGACATGTCTCCATCTCCCTCTCCAGGGCAGCCCAAAAGGATCCTGAGCAAAGGCCAAGGACACAGTTGCAGCTTCTCAGGATAATTGGAAGCAGACTCCCCAACGGCACACTCTAAAGTTAGGAAAGTGGTTGTTTGGAGAAGGGTAGAGCCCCAAGTGCCTTTGTATTTTTGTTGAGCAATCTGAGCTGCTGGGCACATTTCATGTGAAGGGTCAGATCCATACTCTTCAAGAACTCCACTTGAGAAACAGTAGGTGAGCAAAGGTCAAGATAATTTGAGTCCATATGGACCTCTTTAGCACAGGGAAATGGCGTAAAACGCTGTGAAGCATTCTCACGGGCTTGTGTGTAGTCGAGGTTCAGAAATTCCCAGGGTGTTTGGTTCACATGCAATTTCCTTACTTATATTGAATTACTGCAGCTCCAAGGCAGCATTCAGGGGCCCTCGTTGTAGCTGGCTGAGCGTGACTGGTCTGTCCCTGTTCTGGAAGATAGTGTTAAAAACTCACTTATATGTTGACTTTGTGGATCAAGTAACTACCTCATCTTACTTTACCACAACCCACCAAGTTGGATGGGGAAGGCTCTATGAGCTACTCTTCTGCAGATGTGGGAGCCGAGTTCACAAGTGGGGGATGTCATTTGTCCATTGGTATCATCCCTATTAGGACAGTTGTCCATATGGCCAGATGAACTTTTTTGTCATCACCTGTTGAGATCAGGTGACTAGTAAATGGTGCAGATGGATCTCAAGTCTTTCCATTTTAAGATAACAACGAAATCCTTAATATTCCACATGCTTTCCTTTTCTTACCCACTCTGTCCTTCCAATTCATAATCCACTTCTACACTGCACGGCTATATTTTGAGAGTTCCTGCAGTTCCCGTGAGTCTACATCTTCTTAAAACAAGACAAAAACAGAGCTGAGAGGAGCAGGCACACCATCTCACTTTTCAGTAAGATTCCAGCCTTATTCAAGTACCCAGCCTTACCAAGTATATCTGGGCCCCATTTATTTTCATGGCTCTGCCAAATAGCCATGTAGCTAACAACATGGAAGAATCAGTGAAGTTTCTCAAATACCTAAAAGCTTTCTGGTACCATGAATTTGGGGTGTTGGACTCCTTGACTGTGTTTATGGAGACTCTTTTAATATCTTCACAATCAATTTCCTTAAATGGTCAATTCTTTGGTTTTTTTCCTGCTCCCCAGAGAGGCTCCAAGGGACAGACCTGTTCTTAGTCTCCACCTCATTACTCTATACTCCTGAAGTCGTGTCCCCACCTAGCTCCGGGAGATGAGATGGCTTGTGCCTCCCCCTCACTGCACGGCCTGCCAGACCTGGCCTGAGTTTGGCAAAGCCCATGTGGACTGTGTCTTGGCTCTGGCCACTCCTGGCTTCTACTGCTCTTTGCCCAGATTCTGCTCACAGCAACCTCCCCTCCCCTCACAGCACCCCTGGCACAGCGCAGTCACGTGGCCTGGACACGTGGGGAGGAATCACTGCTCTGAGCTGAGGAACTGGTGGCGCACACTTTCACCTGCCCTTGCAGCATTGGATCACTCCTGATCAGAGCGCGTTCCTCACTACCAGTCTTGTCATGCACTCACATATACAGCAGCAGGACAATGAAGAGCACTTAGCACCTTGTACAAAATATTCTGGTGAAGAATACTCAGCTTTTAAGTTTATTCCCCAGAGCCAGCTCCTGTTCGTGAGAAAGCTGATGAATTCAGAGTGTTGTTATCTACCAGTTTGGGGTCACTAAATCTGATCTTTTTATTGTCTTTAGGAAGGCAGAAATAAACAAACACATGGCTGCTCCTACTTGGAGCTGTCTGGCTGGTCTCTATAAAACAGCCCAGTGGAATTCTCCTTTTACTTTGCAGTATTCAGGAAGCTTAAGACATTTCTCCATCATTAAGTCCAACTGCCTGATTCCTCCTGCTGGTCTGCAGGACACAATAGGGGCCCTGAAGGGGAACCCCTCTTCTCTGCCCGAATTCCATGCCTGACCTATCCCTACTGCGTGCACATCAATAGTCCATCCACAGGGGACATGGTCTCCGGATGAAAAGGAGGGGTTGAACACATGCTGCTGGTTTAAGTAAATGCAATCATGGAGGGACTATCACCATGACTGAGTGCTTCAGCCAGCACCATGCACCCTCAGACTAGGATGTCCATGGCTTTGGAGACAAGAGGGGCCACTGATGCCCCACAAGCGATGCTCCCCTGCTCCCCACCCAGATTTGCCCAGGCAGGCCCAGCTATTCAGATTCCAGCCTCTGTCTCTTCTTACCCTCCTGCTTTGGGCCCTATGCCTGCTCTTTCACTTGGCTACTGACTTTTATTATTACAAATAACATTGTAATTAACATCCTTGTACATCCTTGTATCAGCCCCTTCATGACCCTGTGTGGTTATTTTTCTAGGAAATTTAGCAAGAAGTGGAATTTCTAAGCCAAAGTGCATGCCCATTTTTGGTTATTACAGTTGTTATAAAGTTTCCCTGAAAAGCAGCTGTATTGATGATGTACTGCCCCACCAAACTGTCCACCCTGCTACCACCAATTTCATCAAACTTTGAAAATGTTGCCATTTCTATGGTTTAAAATCATTTCATTGCTGTTTTAAATGGGCTTTACCAAATGAGAAATCGTCTTACATTTAAACACGTCATATGTTGAGAAACAGACTTGTGGTAACTGTCAATTTGTATTTTCTGTACCATAAACAGCCTCCCCAAATATTTTGCCTATTTTTCCATTTGTTGTTTGTCTTTGATTGAATAAAGGATGTCTTTATATACTTAGAATGTTGGTCTTTTATCTATCACATGTTGTAAATATTTGCTTATTGCACATCTTTTAACTTTTTAAAGTAATAAACCTATTAACTATTTTTAAACCTTTTAAAATGTTCTTGATCTTACAGAGTTTTAAATTTTGTTGTCATCATGCTTGTCAATCTTTGTGCATTGAGAATGCACGTCTTATTTTTGGCCTTTCCTACTCTTAAGTTGTAAGCATTCTTCCTCCTAATTTTTTTTTTTAGTTTTTTTTTTAAATTGTTGCTGTTTAACTCTATACCCATCTGGAATTTGTTTTTATTAATGGTATTTGAAGTAGAGATTTAAATTTTTTTCCAAGTACTTACAGAGCTAAAATTTTCTACACTATTATATTAGGTAGTCCATTTTTCCTACTGATTTTAAATACTATTGTTATCATATACTATCTACACACATATAAGTGCAAGTGCTTGTACTTTCTATTCTTTGACATATTTGTCTATTCTTGAATATCATTTACATTCCCTGCCTTTATAATAAATGTTGATAGGCAATAAGAACAACTGTTGCTTATTCTCATTTTCTAAATTGTCCTGGGCAAATGAATTTCAGAATTCGAATTTTACATTCCATAAAAGGCATTGTAATATTCTAATGAGCATTGAATTGCCATTGTAGATTCCTTAAGAAAGTAATAATACTGAGTTTTCCCTTGAATGAAAACAGTTTATCTTTTCATACATTTAACTCTTATTTATGCCCTTCAGTGCAATTTTTAAAATTTATGAAGTAGTTTATTCATAAAGACCTGGAATTTCCTGCTAGGGCTATTCCTAGATATTGATTAATTTAATAAAGACAATGACAGGCTCAGGGTGATTGTTCACCAATTCAAAGCAAAATATGGAAGCTACTGTATGTGCTTTGTTGAATTAAGAGAGGCAGACAGAATAGAGGTCCAGGTTTAGGACTTAGCCTAGTTTCAGAGAAGATTAATTATCATCCCAGCTGGGTCTCCTACTCTAAAATCACGGCCTTGCCAGGGCAGAAATGGGGACCTGAGGCTTGGAAGGAGGGCATCCTGGGAAGTGCAGATGATAATCTTGCCCTGCATGGTTTTCCTGAGCCTGTTAGACCACAGATCATCTCTCTTGCTAGAAGATGGGGAGCAACCCTTGCTTAAGATCATGCAAGGCATTTCATGTGGTAGATGCCTTACCAGACAATACTTATCCCTTCAGAGTCTATCTGTACCTCCCCTCTGGACTCCAGACTAAAAATAAGGATCAAATCTCATCACAGCCCAACTGGGAGTGCTGGCCCTGTGAAGGGGAACATATGCCATAGGAGCTCCAAGACCTGGCTAATACACATGGGTAGGAGCTAAGAGCAGGGACACAGAGACTGGATCCTGAATGTGTTGGACCAAGGGAACTGGAACCTGAAGTTGGATAAAGGAGAGTTTATTGAAATGAGAGCACCGTTCTGTGATACAGAATGATTTAATGTCCTGGCAAGGACCTGAGAAGAAATGTTTATAAGCTGCTAGAATGGATCTTGGAAACTTGGAAAAAGCAGTGGGCCACACTAAATGAAGTATAAACGCCAGAAATGCCATGGCAAATAGTGGAGAAAAGTATCAACAGGCTCAGAGAATTGGACATGCTAGTCTTTATTAAATGAATCAATTGTGCTCAGAAACAGCCACCCAACTTCTCAGGAGTAAGTTATCATTTCATCATATTTCTTAAATGCCAGAGATGTTGCACTAGCTGGTGCATTGCCTCGCACTGGCATCCCATCTCAGCAGACAGGCCTTCCATCCTCCACACGGCCAGTCAGTAGCCATGATCAGCCCCGAGAGGGCAAGAGGCTCCCTAGGGTCAAGGGCAATTCCCAGTGAGGGAATGCAACCCAGTATCCTGGAACAGTTAAAAGATAGTAGTGGAAAAAGTCATGAAATCCAAGTAAGTTCTGAACTATATAGTTAACAGTATTTCTCCAAGGCTAATTTCTTAGTTTTGATACATGTTCTATGGTTATGAAAGGTGTTAACATAAGGGGAAGCTGGGTAACGAGTATACAGGAACTCTGTACTATTTTTGCAACTCTTCTGTAAGTCTAAAATTATTTCAAAATTTTTAAAAATAGCAGTAAAACTAAGTTGAAAGGAGAGTTGAATAAATGAGAGAATGGAGTAATAAACTTATATGCACTATTAGAGAAAAGATATAAAAGGAATGTTTCAAATGTTGTAAGGTGATTGTTCACCAATTCAAAGCAAAATATGGAAGCTAGTGTATGTGCCTTGTCAAATTAAGAGTGGCAGACAGAGTAGAGGTCCAGGTTTAGGACTTAGCCTAGTTTCAAAGTAGGTTAATTGTCACCCCAGCTGCATCTCCTACTCTAATCACAGCCCTGACAGGGCAGGACTGGGGACCTGAGGTTTGGAAGGAGGGTGTCTTGGGAAGCGCAGGTGAGAACCTTGACCTGCAGGGTTTTCCTGAACCTGTTAGGCCAGTAGACCATTCTCTCTAGTTAGAAGGTGGTGAGCACCCCTTTGAAAACTAACATAATTTTCAAAGATCCTAATAAAGTAGTTTTAGTGCTTCAAGGACAGTTGAAGTCAATTTTTAGTGGGTTGTGAAGTGAAAGGAAGATAAAGAGGCATAAATTTCCCTTCTTGAGGACTATATAAAGGAAGAAGGTAGGTGAAATAGTTAAATGAAATACTATGTGTAGGCTTGAAAGAGTTCTATAATTCAGTGTAAGTGTGAGAAATGATGAACGATCCTCCTGGCAGACATAAAGTATGTGATTATAACATCTATCCTTAAAATTCATTTTCAATTCAAATGTTCCAGGGGAATTTCCTATTGTTAATACATCTCTTGTAATGTAACAGGATTCACAACGAAATTTGGATTTCCTCTACACAAATTTGATAAGAACATTCTATACTTAATCTGTTTTCTAAAAGTTCTCTTATTAAGGTAATTACAATTATAGCTTGATAATAATAATTACAATAATAGCTAGCATTTATTGAGCACTTGTTGTGTGTCAGCATTGTGCTAGATTATTTTAATTGCACTCTTTGGGAGAAATTAAGAGACTTGAAGAATAGAGCCACAGCAGAATAAACAATCACTAATCTCTCGTTGGGGTCTGGCTGACTTTATAAAGCAAACAAGGCACTCTGTAGTCACTCCAATGAGTGGGAGATTAGAACAAGAACCCCATTAGAAAGCACAGGTCACATCTGGTAATGAGAAACCTTCTCAAGACCCATGTCCTCCATAAGGCTGATTTATTTCCACTTGTTAAGTGCAGCTTTTCTTTCTGGAGAGGCCAGGGAAGGAATCTGTATACCTGAATTTTTCTGTCCACCTATTGCAAATAGTCTCTTAGGAAAACAGCCAGATTTTCTGACATGGCAGGGTGTGTCTTGGATGGTATGCCTGAACAGCAAGTTGGGTGGGGCATTTGAAATTCACTCAGAGAACCTCTGGGTGCATTTCTAAAAGCCCAGTCATCCAAAAAGTAACAGAAACCAAGGAACAAGGACAGTCCCAGATGACTGACAAGCCAGAGAAGGCCAGAAGCAGAGGAAATGGTGCCTGGGGTCGAGGGGGTGGGTAGTAGGCTGAGCTTTTTCAATATTAGTTAATGTCTCTCTTGAGCAATTTTAGGTAAACCAGCTACTTGGGACACGTAATTCTGAAATTATATTCTCACCTTGCTCTGTGTCTTCAAAATAAAAGGAGTTTTCAACTCCTGGAGAGAGTAAGATGCAGAAGTCATAACTCTTATCACATTGCTGCTGCCTAAACTGCTAAGAAAAGTGAGAAGCAAGTCCCCCTTCATTGGAGGGAGGCTGTTTCACAAAGCCACCTACCTGCCTGGGGACAAAGGCCAGCTGAAAGGCAACTGCAAGCCATGAGTCTGGGAATGTAAAAAGCAAATAGATTAGAAGGAGCATGATTCTGCAGCAAACAGAGGGACAGCTTTTCCATACAAGTTAGCACCTAGAGATTGACACCTGGTTCCCTCTCGGCTAGATTAGATTTCTATGACTGTTGAAAGGCTCTGTAGATTGGAAGCCTGCCATGGGTCTCACTGGGCTCAAATTAAGGTGTCAGTGGGGCTTCATTCCTTCTGGAGACTCTAGGGGAGGATCCGAGTCCTTGTCTTTTCCCGCTTCTAGAAGCCCCATGGCTCAAGGGCCCCTTCCTACACCGTCAGGGGCAGTAGGGCTCCTGGCCCCACATCGCCTTCTCTGACCACAGCTGGGAAAGATTCTTCAATTTTAAGGACTCACGGGGCCCACCCAAATAATCCAGGATAATTTCTCTATCTCAAGAGCCTTGACTTAATCACACGTGCAAAGTCCCTGTTCCCCGAAGGAGGCCTACTCAAGATGTCAGGATTGGGGTGCATAAGTCTTAGTAGGGACATTATTCTGCCCACCACCTCGTCCAGCAGGAACATCATGAGGCTTTGATGGTGAAATGAAAAGCGAGGTCACTCCATTGCAAAGACAAATAACTAGGGTGCCTGAACTAGAGACGCCCTCTGAGTGGGGTTCAAGCAGCGTACGTCCTCCGGCCGCAGCTGTCTGCGGAGCGAGGTGCTGGGTGGCACGTGCGCCGAGGAAGCGCCGTGGCAAGAAGGTGCAGCGGGTGGGCAGGAGCTGGCGAGTGGCCGCGCGGCTTCGGCTCCGGACACCTGGACGCGGGGCGTGGGCGTCCCAGCGCTGGGGGCGGGATGAGGGCCAGAACCCATGCGGCGCCCTCCGCGCCCTGCTGGGCGGCTGTGGGCTCCAGCCACCGGCCTTCACGTGCTGCTGAGGACAGCGTCCGTCCGCGGCGCCCAGCTGTCCCCCTCCATATCGACAACCAACGCGGGGACTGTTGTTCCTTCTATGAGAGCTGGGCAAACACCAGTAGTAACTTTTCTTTCTCTCTTGAGAAAAGCAGTCCTATTTGCCCCCAAATGATGTTCCAGACATAATTAGAACAATTTTTTTCAAACTAATTTCTTTTGACATAAATTATAGGCAACCTGATATTCCTTCCCTAAAGACTTTAGTGTGGCTCTCTGAAAACCAAGAACATTTTCATCCACAGCCAAATCTACATTTCCCTACAATCTACAATTCTACAATTGTTAATAACAATTACTTCCTATCAGCTAGCACCCAGACCAAATTCAGATTTCCTCATTGCCCGAAAATATCCTTGTTGGTGTGTTTGCCTAAACTAGGTTTCAATCCAGGGCTTCACGTTGCAGTGGGTTATTGCACCTTAAGCAAAAGACCACAATTTTTGTGGAATAGCAGCATAGTGTTAGCCTGGTGTACATGGTGAGGGGCTTCATGGAAACACTCCTTGGAACGTCTCAAAAGGTGTGCTTTAATCCCTCACAACAATGGAGGGCTTATATTTGTGACCTGAGTCTATTTCAAAAAACAATAGCACAATGACATGATCCTGGTGGGCTGATCACTGATGTGTGATGGAAAATGGAAATTCACTAAAAACCTTCTACCCTGAAACAAGAAGCTATAGCCCTGTTTATGTTAATTGCTCATCTGCTTCTGTGAGACTGCTTGTCGCCTTGTGAAACTGACTAATGGCTGCAGCTCATGCTCCCATAAACAGCTCCCCCTTGCAGCAGCTACCTTGTACATTACAGTAACTTCCTTATGACTTCCTGGTATAAGCCGCTCTGTACCTCCCCCCTTGCTTTTGAAGTATAAAAGACAAGTTCCCCTGATGGGGAAGGGGGGAGGTGCTCAGAATTTGGTGGAGGATCCCCTCTGAGCCTGCTGGTGTTAATAAACCTGATCTCTTTGCATCCTTGTGTACCTCTGGGTGTTTCTCTTGACAGCGTGACTCCGGTTTTGCCATTACAGATGGGCAATGAATTCTGAATGTTTCTGTTAACAACTCAAACCCTCCGACAGCAGTTGTACATTCCCAAAAGCCACACCAATCTCAGGGTGGCACACGTTCTTGTCTGGGGTTCTTTTCTATGTCTTACCTTAAAAACTCTCAAGTGTCTATGTTTGTGAGGGAAAATGGAATGTCTTGAGGAGGCTTGGGGTATACTTTGGGTAACTTTACAAGGAACCAGCTGCCATGAGGTCCTGGACCAGCCTGTGGTGTGTACTGAGAAGACAGGCAAGGCCACCAGGCCCTTAAGCAGACCTCCTCTCCCAAGGGCAGGAGTTTGAGGACGGGGAGCAAAGTGAGCAGGGGATGGTACCAGAGGCTGATAGATTTCAGGAAAAGTTCATTCCAGGGTCAGGAGCTCTGAAGTGTCTGAATGAACAACCTTCTCTAATGTACCCCAAGAGGTACTTTGACATGCCCATTACAAACAAAATAAAATGTGCCTGCCTTGCTTTCTGATAAACTCTTTTCTACAATGTTATTTCCCCAAGTAAAGAAGAATTTGGGACTGACCAAAGGATTCATTTTGCCAGAGATAAGGTTTCTGGGTGGAGTTCAAGGCCCACTGAAAACATGCTAACCCTTGCTGCTTGGTCAGTGGTTTCTTGTTTATGGTGCCCAGCCAGCCAGCTGCTGACATGAAAGCCGGGAAGCAGTTTGCCCGTGGGCAAGGCTGGAAGAGACCTGAACGAATACTACTCCACTGAACTGGACCACAGAAAGGGTTATGCTGTGGCTGACATCTTCCACCAGGACTGTCTCTACAGAGCCAATTACGTTCAGGGTCTGCAAGTATGTATAAGGCTCATGTTTCTGAGCCTTTGGGTAATTCCTTCCACACCTAGATCTAATTAATCAGCCACAGCCGTGAGCATGGTGGGAGACTCACTGAAGGGAGACAAAGAAAACCAGATCCTGCGGGTGGGCAAGGTGCACAGCACCAGGGAGGACAGCCTGTCTGCAGAATGGCCTGGGAGAGAGTGTCCTCTGAGCTACACATGGACAAGAGATGCAAGGGGAATTATGACCAGAGGCTGGGCTCCATGTACACACACACACACATGCACACACACACACACCACTTGCACGTATATACACACAACTGACCTGTATATCCCTTTAGTATGCTCTAAATTTGACTTAGCTCAATGCATTTTCATAAGAGTGAAAAACACATTATGTCTAGTTGTGATTACAAAATCAATGTGTGTGTGCATATAAAGATAAGAGAAATGTTTTGCAAAGTAAGAATGCAGTAAAAGTAAATACTTGAAGTATGCATTCTAGCATTCATAATGAAAAGAGACATAGTGCCAAAAATTATCCTAATTGAATATTTGCAGCTCACTTCCAACTGGCAGAAGATGCCATGAATAAAGAGACTAGGGCTAAAGCATTACTCTCCACTGGAATTGGATGAAACCCTCAAAATCTGTTCCTTATACACTCTCAAGCTATATCTATAATCTTTACTTTTTGTTTTTAACATCTGAAAATGAATTGTTTATAGTTATGAAAGCTCGAAATGCCTATCACTTGGATTAAAAAACCTTTTTACTTTTCAGAAAAGTCTCCACTGTTCTTTCATGTTGGGCTTTGAACAGAAAGTTTCTTCCAAGTGCCAACTAAGACCAAAAAGACAATAGTTTCAATAGCTAAATTAAAATTTTTAATGAATGTACATTGAGATAGCCCTTGAATCCGGCTAGCAGAATCAAGTATAGATCAGTTATAGATCAGTATAACCTTTCTGGAAAGTAATCCAAAATATCCATCAAGAGCCTTAAAATCTTTGTTTCTTTCAACACATTAATTCTACTTCTAGGAACCTATAAGCTTGTGCCAGTACATATGAATAGCGCATATAAGTAAGATGCCATACAAACCAGCTCATTAAAACAAAAAATTAGATCTATATTTATTCAAATAGAATGATGTCTGTGATATTTTGATCAGCGAGAACCAAAACAATTTTAAAAACCTGCAAATTTTGCACCCCAGAGTGGGTACATGTGCGGGTTTGCATTATATTCCCTTCATATGTACAAATACAATGAAAACAAACTGGAAAGATAAAATCCCGCTAATATGGCTGCTGAAATTTTGGGTAATGATACTTATTTTGAGTGTTTTGATTTTTTTTAGATTTCTGAGTATTTATTACACTTGCAATTAGAAAAAATAAAGCTATTTTCATTTGGAGTGAATTCATTGTTGAAAATCCAGATAATAAATGAGAAATACAAACAATAAAATCACCACTGTAGCACAAAAATAGAAATTAACATCTCTGCTGTATTTTTTCTGTTTCATTCCAGATTTAGGTGGATTAGAAATAAATGTAAATGTACACTTAAGTAGAGCTAAAGACACAGATATACATTCATATTTGGGCATATATCATTCCTGACTTTTTATTAATTGATATATAATAGTTCATTAAACTGACGTAATGTGACATTCATGCAAAGAATCTTCTAATATTAAAAATTTCACTTGTTTACAAATATTTTGCTATTATGAAAACATAGTGATGAATATCTTTGTACAAGACTCCTTGTGCAGTGTCTGGCTAATGCTTTGTAGTAAAATAATAGAAAAAAAATGATAAGCTGAAGTGTATAGACATTTAGATTTTATACATACTACTAGATTATATTTTAGAATATTTTTATCAGTTTATGTTCCCATGTGTAACATGTTGAGAATGACAACAATAATAATTATGATAAGATCAGTTAATGTTTATGTAATGCTTAGGACATGCCAGGCACTATTCTAAGCACTTTGCATGTTGGTTGACCCTTTTAATCTTCCCAACAAACCTAGGACGTGTTATTATTAATCCCATTTTACAGATGACAATGCTGAGGTACAAAGAAGGTAAGTGGTGGCTAGCAAGCAGTGGAACTGGATCTCAAACCCAGGTGGATTGGCTTGTATCGAGGTCCTGACCTCTCTGCTCTAATACCAGCCACTCCTCCTCCCCTCACTGGTGATAACAATCTTTACTGACCTGACAATTAGAAAACAATGTTTCATCATTTTCATTCATATTTATTTTATTATAAAATAGGCTAAATATATTTTTATATCTCCATTGGCCACTTATATGTATCCTTTGCCCATTTTTTTCTATTAGGATCAAACTGATACTAGTTTTCTTATTGACTTTCAAGTAAGATCTCTGTAGATCAGAAGTGAGAACATTCTGCCTTTTTGTATGTTTTATTATTTTTCTCTTGGTTTGTTCTTTGTTTCTAAAGGTCATGGATAATATATCATACCCTACAGAAATTTTACTTTTTTGTGCAGTCATATTTATCAGTCTTTTCATTTGCAATTTCTGTTCAGATAATAGTCTGTATTTTACCCTATACATATTTGATTCTAATACATACATGTTTTTAGAAATAGTTATCTTAATCCATGTAGAATGTAAGTGTAAGGTGTGAGGTAAGGATCCTATTTTTCCCCAAATGGCAAAGTAGCGATCCCAACTATCATTTTATAAATGGAAGAAATAAATTTTCTTGTAAAGTGAATGACAACACATGGCCATAGGGCTGTGAGAAGCAAATCCAGGGGAGAAACTGGAAGGAAACAGTGTGTTCTATAAAGCCCAAGCCTCATACTCCAAACAGCTCGAGGAAGACCTGCTCCAGAGTACAGAGGAGTCTTGCTGAGGATGCTCACCAGGAATCGGCCCCTCTGCTCCCTGAATCTGTCTTCTCCTTCATCTTCATCTGCCTCCTGGTGAAGCCCCAGGTCACCCACCCTCCTCTGTACAAGGGACGTCCTTTTAGTTTTCTGACAGCATCCCCTTGCCTTTGTTTGTCTTGTGCCACAGATTTGACTAGCATTTTCACTGAGAACTTAAAAACCAGAAAAGAAAATAGCATAAAAGAGCATGTTTCCAAAAAGATATTTGTCCTCTCAATTCTGGCCCATCCCTGTGGGGAGGCTGGCACCCCAGCAGGTGGCTCTCTAGCCTGGAGACCTAGCCCCCACCTGCTGTCTTAGCCTCTGCTTGGCTCTTGGCCACACGGTTGCCAGGCCTCTTCTTCTTGTCCCTGGGTCTACTTTCCTATGCTGCCTGCTCTGCCTCTCAGTGAGGAGGGTGCTCATCACCTTAGCAGAGCCTGGAGAGCCAGCTGGGCTCTGCACAGAGCAGGGGCTGCACTGTCCATAGGCGGAAGTCGGCAGCTGGGGTCCCTGTGACCTCCTGGATCTCTCCTTGGTGGAAGTCGGCAGCTGGGGTCCCTGAGAGACTGCCTGGCTCTCTCCTTGGTGGCGTTACATTCCACATTTATTTCTAAGTTGACTTTTTCTCCATTCGCCACATTCCTTGTGCATTTGTTTCATATTGTTTTTCCCTCTTTGACTTGTTCCAATTCAAAACAACAGAAACAACAACTCAGCTCATTTTGTCTGACACCAGTATCTGTAGCATGTCTGGACCCTTTATTGTAGTTTGTGAGGGCCCGGGAATGCCCCACTAGGCGATCTAGAATGTACAGGCATTTTAGACCCAAGCTCCAGTGACTTAGGAAGATAGTTTCTCTTTAAAAAGGAATAAGACAAGCACAAAATTTTGTTAAACAAGTACCCTCTATACTATGCATTTAGAAGATTATTTCATTTAATGAACATACTATTTCTGCTAGGCGGCTATTGTTCTCATTTTACAGACAATGAATGCTGAGTTCAGAGAGGTTAGATAACTTGTCCCAGGTCACCCAGCTTGTAAGTGGTGGAGCAGAGATGCAAACCAGGTATGACTTTCTCCAAAGCTGAGGTTCTTTCCCTACTTTGTGTTGCCTCCCTGAGTCTCATCAATGGGAACTCGTCCAGACGTTATTGAAGATGAGGAAGGGAAGGCCTTGATGAGCATTGTTTGTTATTATAAGGTAGCATGAAACCCCTTCTCCTTTCCCTTAGTGAACAGAATATAATTCTCTCAGTTCATTAGTCAATTTATGGTTGTTCCGTGTCTTCAGAGCTCAGCAAGAGATTTCAATCACTTCAATTTGAATTTTAAACAAAAGACTGTGTTAAAGCCACTTAAGGGGGATCGACAGGGAGGGAAGAATGATTCTTGCCAGAAGTTGTTCAGTGGAATGCAGAGTGGACCAAACTGGACATCCGGAGGCCAGGCTCCAGTCCAGGCCCTGCCACAAGAGGTCTTTGTAAATCCTGCCTCCCTGGACCTCAATAGCCCTCTCTGTAAACTGGAGAGGGATTGCCATTGAGAGGATGACAAGTAGTTTTTAATCCCCACGCTAGTTCTGTGCGTGTAGCCATAGCTCCCTAGAATGCTGTTTGCAGACGACTTGAGCTTATATTTAGAAAAACCTAAAGACTCCACCAAAAGACTCTTCTAAGTGATAAACAAATTCAGCAAAGTTGCAGAATACAAAATCAACATACAAAAATCTATAGCATTTTTATACACTAATGGTGATCAACCCAAAAAAGAAATCAAGAAAGCAATCCCATGTACAACAGCTACAAAAAAAAAATACCTGGGAACAAATTTAACCAAAGAAGTGAAAGATTTCTACAAAAAAAAAACCTGTAAAACTCTGATGAAAGAAATTGAAGAGTATACCAAAAAAAATTGAAAGATATCCATCCCATGTTCATGGATTGGAAGAATTAATATTGGTAAAATGTCTGTGCTACCAAAGCAATCTACAGATTCAATTTGATCCCTATCAAAATACCAATGACATTATTCACAGAAGGAGAAAAAAAACAATTGTCAAATTTGTGTGGAACTACAAAAGGCCCCGAATAGCTAAAGCAATCCTGAGCAAAAAGAACAAAGCTGGAGGCATCACACTACCTGATTTCAAATTATACTACAAAGCTATAGAAACCAAAACAGCATGGCACTGGCATAAAAACAGACACATAGACCAATGGAACAGAATATATAACCCAGAAATAAATCCATGCCTGACAGCTAACTCACTGTGGACAAAGACACCAAGAACACACATTGGGGAAAGGACAGTCTCTCTAATAAATGGTTCTGGGAAAACTGGATATCCACATTCTGAAGAATGAAACCAGATCTCCATTTTTTACCACACACAAAAATCAATTCAAAATGGACTAGAGACTTAAATGTAAGACCTGAAACTATGAAACTACTAGAATAAAACTTTGGGTAAATGCTACAGAATGTTGGTCTGGACAAAGATTTTTGTGGTAAGACTTCAAAAGCACAGGCAACAAAAGCAAAAATAGACAAATGGAATTACATCAAGCTAAAAAGCTTCTGCATAGCAAAGGAAACGATTAACAAAGTGAAGAGACAGCCTACAGAAGGGGAGAACAAATTTGCAAACTATCCATCCAACAAGGGATTAATAACTACAATATAGAAGGAACTCAACTCAATAGCAAGAAAACAAATAATTCGATCAAAAAATGGGCAAAAGACCTAAATAGGCACTTCTCAAAAGAAGACATGCAAACAGCCAACAGGCATATAAAAAAAAATGTTCAGCATCACTAATTATTAGGGAAATGCAAATCAAAACCACAATGAGAAATCATCTCTCCCCAGTTTAGAATGGCTGTTATCGAAAAGACAGGTAATAACAAATGCTGGCGAGGAAGTGGAGAAAAGGGTATGCTTATACGCTGTTGGTGGGAATATAAAGCCGTACATCCATTATGAAAAACAGTATGGAAGTCCCTCAAAAACTAAAAGTAGAGCTACCATATGATCCAGCAATCCCACTGCTAGGTATACAGCCAAAAGAAAGGAAATCAGTATATCAAAGAGATATCTGCACTCCTATGTTTACTGCAGCACTGTTCACAACAGCCAAGATATGGAATCAACCTAACTGTCCATCAACAGATGAACGCATAGAAAATGTTATGTATACACAATGGAATACTACTTAGCTCTAAAAAAGAATGATATCCTGTCATTTTTAGCAACATGGATGGAACTGGAGGTCATTGTATTAAGTGAAATAAGCCAGGCACAGAAAAACAAATTTTGCATGTTCTCACTCATACGTGGAAGCTAAGAAATGGATCTCGCGGAGGTAGAGTAGAATGGTGGTTACCAGAGCTGGGAAGGGAAGGGGGCTGAAGACAAGTTGGTTAACGGGTACAAAAATACAGTTAGATGGAATAAGTTCTAGTGTTCGATAGTACAGCAGGGGAATTATAATTAACAGTAATTTATTGTATATTTCAAAATAGCTAGAAAAGAAGAATATTAGTTCTCAACACAAAAAAAACTAAATGTTTGAGGTGATGGATATTTCACCCTGATTTGACCATTATATATATCAAAATATCACATGTGAACCAAAAATATGTACAACAATGATGTATCAATTTTTTTTAAAAAAAGATGCTGTGTTGAGAAGGGCTCTAAGACCCAATGAGGAGGGGTCCATGACAATGACAGAAGTCTGTCCACTCTGTACATAGAGGATCAGAGTGGTAGCACATGTGGCATGCTGGTTCTGTTCCTCAGATCAGGAAGCCACTGAGACCCCTTTAAGCCATGACCTTTGTAGCCATGCAGATCTTCCCCTTTGGCCTTGTCTAAATTGAACAGCTTCATAAATGTAAATCCACAAGGACCACTGTGGATCTGAGATGTCGTATAACATGAAAACAGTGAGACGGCTGAGCTGCATGACAATGGGGGTGCAGGAGAGTTAACGTGAGAGATGCTTTAGGACTCTCTTCCCAAGCTAGAGGCTGTTTTGGAAGAGCTGTACAGTATTTAAAGCCACAGAATACACATGCGTCAGGAATGTCAATTTCTTCAGGAGTGAAAAATGTAAAGCCTTGGGTTTTTACGTGAAAACAAATATCTTATGGAGTAGAATAAAACATATTAACATGATTTGTAAAAATAAGGAAGAGAACTTTAAAAAAATGTAGTGTTTGCCCAAATTACTCTGCTCCCAGAAACTTGCATGAGCTCCCTCTCTTCTGCCAGTAGTGGAACTCCGTGGGAAACTTGGAAAGCACAGTAGAACAGCACCGAGAAGTGATGACCAAATAGAAGTTTAACAGGGAAAAGAGATATTGATGGAGGCCCCAGCAACTTGTCTGTACAGAGGAATGGTAGCACTTAGCAGCAACAGCCAAGCTGTGACACCAGGGCAGCTCTGGAGAAGGGCCAGGGGCCCCAGGTATGCCTGTGGGACATGTTTGCATGAACTCTGTTGAGTCATCAATGTGCCTGGATGAGCACCCCTTGTGCTGGGGGGGATGGCAGGGAAGAAAACCTCTTGTTTCTCTCCTGTATTCTTTCCTTGATCAAACCATGGCTATTCATGTGCTACAGTCTCTGTCTTCCAAGTGGCCTTCAGGCAAATTTATTCATTTGATAAGTATTTATTGAGCATCTACTATGTGCCAAGCATGGTCTAAATTCAACAATCTGTTTGATGCCCCACAAGCATCTCAGACCCATTTTGCTCATGACTTCCTCGAGCCTGGGTCTCCTCTCGTACATCCCAGTTAGTGCACCATCATCACCATCACCACGTGACCCAGGCCAGAAGCCGGGCATCATCCTCAGCCCCCTCTGGCTCACCCTTCATCATCTTGTTGTCTCTAAGTCCTGTCCAATCCAGGGACCTGGGACCCAACCTGGGACCAGCCAGATACTGGCCAGAAAAGGCACCTGAGCTGTCTCCTCTCCAGCCTTCCCAGCTAGGACTCCGCCAGTCTTGCAGCATCTGCTTCCTCCTCTAAAGCGGAAACCTCTGAGACTCGCTTTCCTATGGGCTTGGCAAGCTGGCCCTCTTCCCCAAGCTCGCCCTGGTGCCAGCAGTGCTGGGCCCCTGGGAGCAGGCGTGGTGTCGTCCAGCCCCTCTGAGCACGGCAAGCGCGGCCTCCAGGTGGAGGGGCTGGCCTCAGGTTCACACCAGGTTGGCTCTGGGTGTGAGTCTGGTAGTCATGTTGCCATAAGTGAGTATCCCTCGTGCCTGTCTATTAGCCAAGCACTGTCCTTCTCCCCAGGGACTCTCTGAATTGCCCACTAGCCTTTAAACAAATCCCTTCTCTTGATAGGATCAGCCACCACCACTTTCTGCTGCTTATAAACAAGGACCTTGCGCAAACTCAGTGAAGGTTCCAGGTATTACTTACTGGTGAGGAGAAGGGACGGGGCAGAGCTGCAGGCGATGCCTGCAATGTCATCTCTGGGACAGGGACTGGGACAAACAAGGCAGGGGCCTGCAGGGTGCAGCTGCAGGAAATGCGAGGCTGCCCAGGAAGGAGCGCTCACAGCTGGGGCAGAGAGGAAGGGTCTGAGGTGAGTCTGGGGTCTGAGGTGAGTCTGGGGACTCAGGAGTTGGTGTGGACCCCAGATGGGGACAGAGCGGTGGGTGGGAGGGCAGAAGAACTGGGCTGAGATGCTGAGACCAGAGGCTAGACAGCCCAGAGTGTCCTGCAGATGCGTCTGGGTCAAAACCATGGGTACTTGCTGGACACACAGAAGCCAGTGGAGCTCCTACAGCACCCCCAGCTCCCTGTGACCTCGCCAGGACCTCCATGTCTGGGTTACCCAAGTGTCCTCAGTTTTCAGTGAGTCCCCAGCCTCTACCTTCTGCACAGCCCTGCTCTCTTTTGGGCCCTGGTCACGAGGACCCACTGGGCTTTACCCTCTCCTTCCAAACCTCGGACCCGGGCAACACTTTGCTTAGTGACACACACGTCTTGCCTGGACTTCCCTCCGGTCCTGGATGAGCTGGGCCATCCATATCCGCCTGCCCATCCTAGCCTTGGCCAGTCCCCACCAGCCTGCACTCAGGCTCCCAACCTACCCTCCTTCTCTCGGTCTAGCTTCTGCCCATCTCTTTTTCCTCTAGATCACTTATTCCTGAACAAGTAGATGAGTTTTCTTCTCCTTCCCATATCTCAGACAAAATAGTAGAGGAATGTGCAAAATTGGTATGTGTTTGGTTTACTTTTTAAGGATTCTAGTGATGTTTCTCAAGGAGGTGACAGCAACCTCCAGCCTGGTCCTGGAATGCAGAGTGTGTGGCCGGGGATAACCGATCATCCTGACCTACTCAATTAGCACAGGGACCAGGCTGCGTGTTGGGAGGAAGCAGGTGGAGGGACTCAGGAGCTGCTGTGCTGACTGCGCCTACTGCAATTACTCTGGACCCCAGAGACCGTGGGTGGCCAGAACCTCTGCTTCCAAGGCTGAGAGAAACTGTGCTTGAGAGGACGAGAGGATGCTGGAACTTCTTGCTGTACAAGAACCTCTTATGTGGCCGACTTGTCCCAGGAGGAAAACACTATGACATAAATACTGAAATATTTCATCAAAAATCCAAGACTGGAATGGCCTGTCATTAGGACCCACAAACACAGCAGGCAGGAAGGTGTTGCCAGGCCGGTGTAGCAGCTTTCCATCCTGTGGATCTTGGTGCTGCCTGGAGCTGTCACCCCGGGTCCTGGCACGGATGGCCCCACCTGCCACTCAAGTCTTCACCAAATATTACCTCTCAAGGAAAGCTTCTTTGACTGCCCGAGCTGGTGTAGGGTCTCATTACTATGGCAAATCTCCCTTCTGAAATCCTCTTTTCTATTTATATGTTCATCTCCTGACTTTATTTACCTCTTTACTATTCATCCACTGGACTGTAAATTCCACAAAAGCCAAGATTGGAGTTTTCCCTCCTGCGTTCCCAGGACCTGGCACTCCTGGGTTCTCCATGAATATTTGCTGAAGGCAGGAGGGTGTGGTCATGGTAAGGATGTCCATGGGATGTCAGCTGAGGAGCAGTTGTTATGACCTGCAGGGTGGCTCTGGCAGTGCGGTCTAATAGTGCCCACCCTAGCTGGGCAGCAGCTCTGACAGTCAGTCCTACTCAGCGGCCTGTGAGAGCCCCATAAGTCACCTTTGTCTCATCAAGAACCAGACATCCGTGCCCCTCCACAAAAGGGGTAAAACTCCGGAGGGCACAGTGCTAAGCTGAAAGAGCATGTGCCAGGCACATAAAGCCAGGGTCCGGGCCAGCCCTGGCACCAGCTCTGTGGTCAAGGGCCGTCCCTGATGTGGTGGGAGACAAGAGGACAGCCCAGTCCCGCTGAGGCACTGTGTGTGAGAGTTGTCCCTTGTGCTGCCCAGTTCCATATCAGTGAGCACATGCCCGCCATGGGTGTCTTTCCAGTGTCATCCAGGGTCACTGGTGAGTGTTGAAGGAGGAGCTGTTGAAGGTTGGAAGTTGGTGCTGAAATGTCTAAATGAGTGTCAGTTCTGCAAATGTGAAGAGTCTGGGATGGGGCGGCTGGAGGAAGAAGCTCGGGGCTGGAGGATTGCCCCATCTCACCCCTCCCCAGGCATGGCGTGACACGAGAGACACTGACCCCAATCTCGACCCCAGCCTTGTCCCCAGTTTCTCCCTCCCGTGGAGCCCTGCAGCACCCCCCGTCCTGGCTGCCAGAGGTGAGGGCTGGTGTGTGCGACCGCGCTCCATCTGCTGTCCCCTGGAACCTCAGGCAGGTGCTGTCTTTTCCCTGTGCCTCCTTGAAGTCTTAGCGAGGGGGAGACACAGGATGGGTGAAGACAAGAGCTGAATCGAAGGCAGCAGGTGGGGCGTGCGAGGAAGCTCTTTGCATACCCTTCCCTCTGCAGGGGAAGCTTTTCCTGCCCGACTTTTCCTGGGCAAACCCCACTCAGCACTCACTTCCTCTTGGCCAGACCGGCCAGCCCCTGCCATGAGAGGCCCCTCGTGTCCCGGCCACAGCTGCACTCTCATGCCTGCGTGTGTGGGCACTTCAGTGTGGCAGCCTCTCCCACTGGACTTACAGGAACAACCACCATCATGCATCTCCTAACACTGGGAATACATTCTGAGAAATGCATCATTCAGTAAACTTATCATTGTGCACACATCACAGAGTCTGCTCACACAAACCCAGATGGTATAGCCTCCTACACACCTAAGCCCTATGGTATAGCCTGTTGCTCCCAGGCTACAAATCTGTACAGCTCGTTACTGCACTGAATACTGTAGGCAACTGTAACACAGTGGTAAGTATTTGTGTATACAACCATATCTAAACACAGAAAATGTACAGTAAAAGTACAGTATTATAATGTTATGGGACCACTATCAAATATGCGGTCCATCATGCATAGAAACGTCATTATGTGTCACATGACTGCAGTATAGTCCATGCTCACAACTCAGTGATTATTGCCCCGTCTTACAGTTGAGAAATGTCACACTAATAAGGCAATGTCCTCGGCCCAAGGTCATGTGAACTTGACCTGTGTCTGTCATTACCCTTGTTCTGCAGCCTGCTGCTGGCCCGTGTACTCGGATGTAGTGCAATGCAAGGGGCTCCAGACATGTATTAGGTACCACCCCCTTTGTACTCGTTTGCCTTTGGGAAGTCTCGCCCTCTATGCGCTAGTTAGAATGAAGGGGGAGCTGGGGGCAGATGCCGCCCACAGCCCTGGCGGCCCACGCACTGTTTAGCTGGGTGTGAGTGCCTGGGGTCAGCAGGTACCGACTACTCTCAAGCTGCTCCGCCACCTAACCTCCATTTTTAAGTCTCAGGATCCAGTAGAAGATGTGATGCTACCCGCTTGGGGTTTGTAAGCTTCTGAGCCCTTCCTGCCTGGACTAACTGCCTCTGCACCCTAATCACTCAGATTCCGCAGACATTTTTGTTCCTTTCCTTCCCCCCATCAACACTTCTCGATGAACTCAGTGTCTGCCAGGACCCCGGTCTCCCAGGACCAACCAGAAGACCCATGTTACTGTACAATGGTCTCATTTGCTGTGTCAGTATATGTAACAGTTATTTGGAGTATTTTTAGGGTAAGCACTCAAAGATGTGTGGAGACCCTCAGGAAAAAAGAAAAGAAAAAAACGATGCCTACAAAAATACCTTGTATTATTCCGAGGAATTTAAACCATATGTTTCTGCTTCTTTTAGTGATTCTTTTACAAGTAAACCATTAAAATGCACTCCTCTAAGAGCTGTTTGATGTCCCAAGAGCTCCCAAATATTTTACAGGCTGTTTTCCTTAGAATCAAAAGGATGTGTTTAACCTACCTAAGAGGTGTGGAAGGCATTCAAATCTAAAGGATTTTTTCATAGCCTTTGAATTGGACACAACAAATTGCCTGCCTCTAACTCTTCATGATGGAGAAAATTTGTAACTGTTGTGGTGAAACCAATCTGATCTGGTTTCTGGGTGCATTAGAAAGAATGTCCCTGGAGGGAGCCAGAACCGTAGGAAAATTGTAAAGTTTGTAAATGTGGCTTTTCTGATGCTGGGTTCCATTCCGTCTGCTGAAAGTTGCTATGGAACAAACAAAACACAACTGAGGTGGTTAATCATATGCTCCTGTCAAAGACCCCCTCTAGTGTTTTCTTTTACGAGTTTGTTTTTTTACAAATAAATAGCATTTCTTTTTTAATTCTAATCAGCAGAGAATAATCATATCACCTCACCAGGCAGACGCGAGCCAGCAGAGTGCAGAAGCTCTACATCTTCATTAGCCTGCACTCTCTTTTTTTTTTTAATTTCAGAATATGATGGGGGTACAACACTTTGGCTATATATATTGCCCATGCACTGCCCGTGTCAGAGCTACAGTCTTGGACATCCCCCAAACTGTGCTCCCCGCATCCATTCAGAGAGTTTTCCCATCCCCTCCACCCCCCTCCTGCCTGCCCGCCCCCGATGAATACTGTTTCCATGTGTGACATAAGTATTGATCACTTAGTACCAATTTGATGGTGAGTACCAGTGGTGCTTGTTTTTCCATTCTTGTGACACTTTGCTTTGAAGAATGGGCTCTAGCTCCAACCAGGATAATACCACATATGTTAATTCACCATTGTTCTTTATTGCTGAGTAATACTCCATGGTATACATATACCACATTTTATTGATCCACTCGTGTATTGATGGGCATCTGGGTTGTTTCCACATGTTTGCAATTGTGAATTGTGCTGCTATAAACATTCACGTGCAGATGTCTTTATTATAGAATGTCTTTTTTTCCTTTGGGTAAATACCCAGTAGTGGGATTGCTGGATCAAATGGTAGTTCTACTTTTAATTCTTTGAGGTATCTCCATATTACTTTCCATACAGGTTGTACTAATTTGCAGTCCCACCAGCAGTGTATGAGTGTTCCTATCTGTCTGCATCCCTGCCAACGTTTGTTGTTTTGGGATTTTTTGATATGAGCCAATCTTGCTGGAGTTAAGTGATATCTCATTATGGTTTTTATTTGCATTTCCCTGATGATTAGAGAAGTTGAGCAATTTTTTATATGTTTGCTGGCCATTATTCTGTCTTCTTTTGAAAAGTTTCTGTTCATATCCTTTGCCCATTTTTTAATAAGGTTGTTTGATTTTTTCTTCTTGATTTTCCTAAGGTCTGTATAGATTCTGGTTATCAGCCCTTTATCAGAGGTGTAGCATGCAAATATTTTCTCCCATTCTGTAGGTTGTCTGTTCACTCTAGTGATAGTTTCCTTGGCTGTGCAGAAGCTTTTTAATTTGATCAGGTCCCATTTATTTATTTTTGTTGCTGCTGTGATTGCTTTGGGGGTCTTCTTCATAAATTCTTTGCCTAGGCCAATGTCCATAAGAGTTTTTCCAACGTGTTCTTCTAGAATTCTTATGGTTTCACATCTTAGGTTTAAATCTGTTATCCATTGTGAGTTGATTTTTGTGAGAGGTGAGAGGTGTGGGTCCAGTTTCAGTCTTCTACATGTGGCCCTCCAGTTTGCGAATTCACACATGATTTCAACTCAGCCCATCCAAAACAGCTTGTGATTCAGCCACCTCCAGTTTCTTGGGCTCTTAACAGACGTGTTTCCCTTCCACAGTATTATTTTTTATTTGGAAAAAATAAATAAATACAATAGTAGCTTAAACATCTCAATTTGTTCAATGGGTTACTCTTTACAAATTCTCCATGAATTATCTTACTTAATTCTTATTTATTTATTGTTCTTACAAAAGCCCTGGTACAACCTTCTCACCACCCCGTCATCCAGAGATTGTAAAGCGCCAGGTAAGACGTTTCGTGAGGACAAAGCTCGGACTCGGGATCCTTGATCAAAAAATGAGTGTACTTTCTACTTTGGGGTTCTCAAGTATAAAATACTTAACTGAGCCTCGTAGCGTGGTGAATCCATGCGACTGAATGAGTGAATGAGTGAACCCCAAGTGCCCAGGAGGCTGGAGAAGGGCGGGGAGCTGCCTGAGAGGTGGTCACTAAGCCAGCCCAGCGGCAGAGCCAGCCTTGGCGGTAAGTGGGTGAGAACCTGGAAGGCTGAAGGGAGAGTGCAGGTGGAGCTCATCAGGTTCATTGTACTTCAGGAAAAATAAACGAGTCAAATTCAGAGACTTCTACCACTGCTTAATTATCCAGGGTAAAAAAATTAGCCTTGGGCACCTGGTTCTTTTCACAGTGCAAGAGCTGTTGAGACAAAAGCCAGTGTTTTGCTGTAATTACTGGTTATTCAATACTTTGCAGTGTCGGGTGATTCGGTGGGGAATATAGCTTAGGTGCTCTGATACGGCATGACAATGGACATGGGTGCTCTCTCTGGCTCTGGCGATGCTCCCCCCTCCTCCATGCCCACAGCACAGGAACAGGGTGGCTTGGTGGACTCCTACGTTCCCCAGGTCCTTGAAGATCCAAGAACATGTCCTTCCAGGGCCAGGGGCAAGTGTTCACATAGGACAATACTGAGCCTTTTTACCAAAGTTCCACCCAGCTTCAGTTCCAGCTGAATAGTCATCCAGCCTTGTCTGTCTAACTTCTCCTGACAAGGGAGAAGCGTTCCAGGTGGTCAGGCATTGTGCTTTCTCTCTATCATCCATCAAAATTGCCCCGGGAACCTGCAGCAACAGGCCCACTGAAATAGCTTCCTTGACATTCTTATGCAAAATAGCACTTTAGAAAAAACAGTAACTTTTTGACATCCTTAACATGGTCACAGCCTCAGATTATCAGAGGTCCAATGGTGCTGACGTGGTTCTGGCAGATGACAGTTCACATCACACCACCTCCCTGAGGTCAGCCCTGCATGGAAGGGCATCTCAGAAGCTCCATTGTCTCCCACACCGCAGCCTTGAAGCCCAAGCCTAGTTGGTCTGGCACTGTGTTTCTCATCCAGATACCCAATCTCTGGTCTTCCTGCCTTGGCACAGTGTTCTGTGTAGGAGCTCACCTGTGCTCTCCTACCTGCCACCACACACGCATGGACGTGCATGCGCACGCGCACATACATACACACACACACACACACATGCTCTGCAGATCCATCCCCTGTGTATTATTATGGTGACACTGGCTGCTGAGAGAGAACTCTCACTATTTCATCCTGACATCAGATGCAAATCTTGGCCTCCGAGGCCTCTTTCTCTCAGGTTACACCTTCTCCGGTTCCCTCTTCCCAGGCTGACAACTGGGCTCTGAACTCCCCAGCACTGCATGCCAATCCCAAATGTGGTACTCAGGCAAGCCTGCCTTCCATACCACTGCAAGGTATGTGAAACCTGGAGCAGTTTCTTGCTCCTCTGGCCCAATTTTAACTTAACATGAAGACAACTTATTTATCTTAAAGGATTGTTGACAAAGATTAAATGAAACGACTCACACCAAGACCTGATGTTTTTGTGCATACTGAGCGTAGTCCACCTCTTGTTGTGTGTTCATCATGACCATGCACATCACCTCCCACCTCACTAGAAGGCACTTTAAACATCAGGACTGGGGCTGCTCTGGCTTTTCACAGACAAGGCAATTCCTTGTAGTGTTGAACCATGTCAGAATCTTCCAGATCCTTGAAATTCGCTCCCCTACCCAGGTCATGCCCCACAGAACTGAGGACCAGCCCTCCGACCTCAGAGCAGACCTCCTCAGCCCTGTCTGGCTGGAAATCATGACATTTTGCCCCACTTGGGTCACCCCTACTCTGGTTCGATTCTCCCCAACCCACCCTCAGCCAAGTATCGCCAGTTTTAACTCTCATGTTTAGGGACGCAGAAAGGGTTATTTCTAAGGTGGCTGGAAAAAAGACTCCTATTGGTGGCATCCAAGACAAAGCAGAATATTTGAATCCTGCCCATTTGATTAAAGTCAGTCTGCATATCCCCTGAGAAATGACAGAGGAGGAGCCTCCATCCTTGTTACCAATTGTTACTCACTATGTCCCTGATCACCTGCTCCCCAGTCCTCACCCCTCTGTATTAGTTTACCATGGCTGCTATAACAAAGTACCAGACTGGGGGCTTACACAACAGGAACTGACTGTCTCACAGTTCTGGAAGCTGCAAGACCAAGACCAATGCATCAGCAGGGTTGGTTTCCCCCGAGACCTCTCTCCCTGGCATGTGACTGGCTGTCTTCTCCGTGTTCTCTCATCATCTTCCCTTTATGACTGTCCCTGTGTCAAAATTTCCCCTTTTCATAACGATACCAGTTTTATTGGATTAAGGTCCACCCCAGTGACCTCATTTTAACTTAATGCCTCTATAAAGACCCTATTTTCAAATAAGGCCACATTCTGAGAGGCTGGGGCTGAGGACTCCAGCGTATCTCCTCTGGAAGACATAATTCAGCCCACGACTCCACCCTTCCCACTGGAAAAGCTTCTACTGCCCCATCCTCTCATCACCACCTGCATCATCCCTGATTTCTAGCCCCTTCCCAACTCCCAGACCTTTAATATTTCTTCAAAATGTCTTCTAATCAAAATTCTTAATTTTCAAAATAGCCTAGCCAGTCTTCAATGGGCTGAACCAACTCCCTACCGTAACAGTCCCGGGCAGAGCAGTACTGGGCTCTGGGCTCTGGTCTGGGTCCTCATGCTCCATGTGATAGGGAAGGAAGCCAAGGGCAAGTCTTTGACAATTACCAAGGGCACGGACAGCAGCACACACCAAACCAGAAGGATCCTCGGGGCACTGAGTTTGGCAGACCCAGGGTATGTCCAGAGACAGCCTCCATGGGTCAGAACGTGTGTGACTATAGCCAGGAAATACCAGACGGGGAGAGAGGTCTCACTGCAGCACATGGGCCCCTCTATTCCTGTCTGCTGTGAAATATAACGGCGTATCATGCATGGATCCTTGTGTACTGCAGCGCGCTGAACGTTTTTCTATCATGTGAAGAGAAGACCCCGGATCTATTGCCTCTTCATCTTTTGCAAAACCTCAAGAGCCCCGAGCCATCAGTGCATGTGGAAGGGCAGCCTGTCTGAGAACGGAGCTCACAGAGGCCCTCCCCACTGCCTGGCAATGGCTTTCCTCTCCTCTGTGACTATGCAAACCACATGCCTCTGGCCTCTGCACTCCCTCTCCCCCTGTTCTGGAGGACTGATCTCCTTTCCTGCTCTGTAGAGAACACAGAGCTATTGGAAGGGAACATTGTTGTCTTCCTTCTCTGTAACAATGGACTTTCCAACCTCTGTGCCCATCCCGTGCTCCCATTCACCTGGCCCAGGCCTCCCCTCCAGCTTCGAAACCCCTCCCCTACATCTTCTCAGAAACAATACCTTAATGGTTATCCTTCCTCTTTCCTAATTCAAACCTCTTCCTCTCAACTGAATCATTCCAATTCATTGACTTTCCAAACTGTTTTCCTGTTCCCACAGCCAAACTTCTTGCATAGTGTCTCTCTGTCCTTTCTGTCTCCCAATCTCTCTCTCCTATTTCTTACTCATGAGAAATATGACCAAATAGGAAGCTCTGTCTAGGAGCGTGATGTCACAGAGGGAGACCAGCGAGAGTCTCCGCCCTCAGAACCATGTCTGCAGAGGCAGCTCCTGGGCGGGGTCTCCTCTTCTCCCCTTGCTGGGACACTCTGAGACCCACGTGATCCTAACAGGACTGCACACTGGATGGACACAGCAGTCTTCAACCCTCTCTGACGTCCATGGACCCCTCCCTTTGTGCGTGCTATCCTCCTCCTCCCCAGGGGAGCAACCTCAGATATGGTCTGGTATGAAGGGAAGTGCTCTGCTCTGTGAGAAACTGCAAGTTGTGAACTGACTTTCCTGAGCAATCTTGAGTAAGCTGGATGCTGCAGAATCCCCTGGGCCCAGCAAAATTAATCAATGTACAGGCAAATTAAAGAGCCAAGATCCCCAGACGGGACCCCACAACTGAGGAGCATCGGGGTTTGGGGAGGTCTAGGAAGCCAAGTCAAAGATGAGTTCTTGGCGATGGCGGTGTTTCCCAGTGGGAGCCCTTCCTCTGGAATGAGAGAACATAGAGGTGTAAGCTCCCTGCATGGACATGTGCCTGGTCCTGCCTAACCTTGAGAAGGACTGGAGAGAACACATTCACCATGACTTTCTTCTTCAATCAGCCTCGTGAGTCTATTTTATTCCATATTCACTTAGATCCCTCATGACCAGAGGTTTATGCTCCACGTTAGGGCTCTGAAAGCAAAATATCACAAGCATTTGCCCTTGTGTTCTCATGCATCTTGTGTTCCTGAGTCCCACCCCCAGGAGTAGGTACTGGCTTAGCAAAGCAGACTTTAAAGCAGGGCAATCCTTAAACCATGCCAAAGGATAGATTTCAGCCCTGGTTTTAAAAAGGTGCAAGATCCAGCCTTATATCTTGCCTGCATGCCCCAGAATCCCCACATCCCCAACCAAACCAGGCAGCTCTTAACAAAAGCTCTGAGCAGGGGAACACTGTTTATGTTTTAACTCTGAGTTTTCTTTTTTTTTTTTTAAGCATAACAAATTTATTTGATCACAGTTTTATAAGACACAAGAGTTTTTAGAATGAAGACCCAAAGGTACAGGGAAAACTGCCCATTTTTATGCTTAGGTTTGATGAAGAGTGAACATCTGTATAGAACTGTCATTGGACAAAAACGGTATAATCTAATAGGCATAGACTGAGTGGGGAAACTCAGCAAGGCCTGTCCGTTCAGATTCTTCTTGGCTTCTCCATGCAGCATTTCTTTCTGCCAGGTATGGGGGCAGGAATCCCCTGGGATGAGGGTTTTAATTTCTTTTTTTTTTAATTTCAGAATATTACAGGGGTACAAATGTTTTGGTTATGTGGATTGCTTTTGTACCACTTGAGTCAAAGACATAAGTGTGCCCCTCACCCAGATAGTGTACATTGTACCCATTAGGTTTGATTTCACCCATCCCCTCCTCCCCCACCACCTGCACGATTTCTGCTGAATTTTCCTTCCATCTGTACATATGAGTGCTGATCAGTCAGTTCCAATTTAATAGTGAGTACATGTGGTGTTTGTTTTTCTGTTCTTTAGATATTTCACTTAGGAGAATGGTCTCCAGTTCCATCCAGATTGTTGCAAAAGGTATTAATTCTGAATTTTCTTAATGGCAGAAAGTGACTTTCCCTACTGTCCCCGGCAAAGTCCTCCAAACCCTCTTGCCTTTTCTTCTGGGCTGGATCTTTCCAGCCTCTTAATCATTTCTGGGGCCATTCCCAAGACTCCCTCTGGCTTCTCTCAAGCTCTCCTAAAAGCCCTCCTTCTTCACTAAATAAAAGGCCCACTGAAACATTCCCTGGACCCAGAAGGCTCTGGCATTGTATGGCCTGCAATTTTTCAAGAATGAAAAAAAATATATAAAAAGCCAAAAACCTTCTTTGAGAAATGAGTCAGAGGCACTAAAGTAACTCCCCACGCAGGGGATTTGGTCTCCATGGGCTTGATACCTTGGCTCTGCTTGAGACATTTCGTATATGGGGAAAGGTCTGATATGTTAATGCCTCGGGACTCTGCCACAGTTTACAGAAAGCACCTTTGCTTTGAAAAGCTTCTGTGTTAATCAAAGGTGATTAAAACCAGGTCCCTGTCGAGGGTGTTCTTTCACAGCTTCGAATAAGTAAGAAAAAGCAGAGATGATTATCTGGCCAGCTCGGCAGAGATTTGCTCCTTTCTATAAAAATATACATGCTGACAAAACAAGAGCTGTAGATTTACAATTTGTCTGATTTGATCACCTTTCAGCACAGGAAAACCTGGCTTGTATATCCCATTAGAGAGGCTGCCATGAGGCTTGTCCACGGAAGACAAGGCCCAGCCTGGGACCCAATTCCAGAGATCAAGCTCCAATGTCACCTTGAATGTTACCTTCAAGATCCAGCTTGAATGTTCCAGCCCCCCAGGCAGAAGTTGTTCCCTATTCTCTGTACTTCTGCAATCCCCGGTGGGCCATTTTGCAACATGGAGTGTGTTGTGATGTATGTGTCTGTCGTAGGCCATAAGTGAGTTCTTGCCTCTTCAGTGACTGTCCATGAGATCTTTTCTGAATTGCTACAGGCTTCTCCCTGCAAGACTAGGAGGCTGCTCTTTCTTTTAAAGAGACATGAAATTGAAAGATTCAATACCTCCATTTCTGTCTGGACACAGCAGTCCTCACCCAGGCTACTGACAAGGCAGTTAATTGTGAGGCAGACCCAAAGGGAACCTTTCTTCATGGACAGGGCTTAGTCAAACAAGTCCCATCTCACGGTGAACACTTGAGCTTTATCATAGCACCTACTTTCTTTCCTGGAGAGGCCTTAGGAAAGGATGTTTTCAACCATATTAGAAATGAAGAACATGCAAATTAACACAATAAGGTGCTATTTTCCATCTATAAAATTAGGAATTTTTTTAAAGAATAATAAGCAATTTTGATAAGGCCAAGATCTGATGGCTACTGTCATACACTACTTTGCATGTGGCAGAGAGAGGGTGCATATATTGGTATACATTTTCCAAAAAACAGAATATTTTCAAGGAAAGTAGTCAGAGATATAAACAAAGATATATGCTTTAATACATTCACTGAAGCTCTATTTTAAAACCAAGAAATTGAAAACAAACTCAAAGGTGCAATGAGTGTGGTGAGATATTAGTACATACCAAGCTACGCAGGAATAACATGTAAATGTTGAAATTTCAGTGGCTTGACACAACACAGGTTTATTTCTCATTTAAAATCTGATGTAATTTGGGACCTCTCCAGGCAGCTTTCTTTCAAGCTGTGATCCTTGGATCCAGGCTGCTTCCAACCTGTGGTTCTGCAGTAGCTGATAAGGGGACAGATGAGCCAGGCACAGAAGTGGCACCCATAACTTCTGCCCACAACAATTGTTCAGGACTCAAAGTGCAAGGGAGATTTGGAAATGGCAGACTTACCAAGTACTCAGAGAGAGAAAATGGCGTGGAGAACCTGTGGCTTTGACTCTACTACCAACGGCTAAGTGAAACATCGCACGTTCATACACGGCAGCAGTGTGCAGCCATGAAGAGCATGCTCCCAAAGAGTGGTTGGTGAGCCATGGACGTCTTCACCACCTATGATGGTAAGCAAAATAGGGAGACCATGATAAACAACTGGAGACAGTGAATCTTTCCAAAAACACACAAATATGCATATGTGTATGTATGCACTTGACACCAATCAACTGGATTATTTCTGGGGTGAAGTGATTTTTCTCTCTTCATTCTTTCTCAACTTTTCCCCAACTTCTCTTCAAAAAGCACACATCATTCTCCCAATAAAAAGTAAGTTAAAGTTATTGGTTAAAAGTGTGATTAATATTTAAGCTACGTATAATGAATGTAACCAGTAATAATAATACAGTGGCTCTGAGGCAAGTAGAGCTGTAAATGTACCTATCCCAAGTCTTAGAACAGGATCAGGGCACGTTTCAAATCACTCCTACAGCCCCCTGAGAAGCCCTGCTGAAGTGAGGCATTGTTACTGCTGAGAGTGTATGTAGGGGGAGCGTGAGAAGTTTAGAAAGAACTGATAGGATGGTATCCTGGCAAGAGCTCCAGGCTCGGAGCAGAAGATGGGGGCTATTTTCCACACTTTCACATAAATTATGGCTCCTGGGAGGGGGAACTTCACCTCTCATAGCCTAAGTTTTTTCTCCAGGGTTGTCATGAATATATAAAACAGTGTTTCCAAAATGTGTTCTGAAGGTATTCAGTGATAAAAGCATTCCATAATTTTGGGACAAGCTGGACTAAGTCGAGATAAGCAGACCACTTTACTGCGGGGCTTATTCAAGCTCTGAATATATTAATGTTTCCTTAGTCTCCAAGAGTCAGATGTGCTATGTAGCATTTTCCAAATTACTTGACCAAGGGATCCTTTTTCTAGGAACATCTTATGGAACTAGAACTGTGCTAAACACTATGGGAAAATATTCATTTACTAAGATACTTCTATAAAAGATATGTATAACTATAATATATTAGCTTTAGTAAAGGTTTGTTATTTTCGCATTGTTCAAGGGTATTTTGTAGGACTAGAAGTTCACATGGCAGAGTCTCGCTCGAGCTTATGCTGTGCTTGTTCCATGATTCAGCCTTGGCACATCCAGAGGGTGACAGAGATGGGCTGTCAGGGACTGTCTTCATGAGGGATCATAGATTGTACTGGGATGAGCCTCATCCTATGGAAAAGACAGAAGTTTACAGGTTGGGGGTGATTCGGAAGACACCATGGTGTCTGTCTCTGGGATTGTCCTTCAGTTCACAGAATCCACCTAAATTCTAGGACAAAGACTTGCATAAAGCTGTGTCCTGACTGAATGGGCTGAGGCACTGTGAGCAGGAGGCTGGATCAGCATAGATCCAGAATCACCATAGATCCCAGCTGTTTAGCATGATGGACCAGATCACTGTCATCAGCACAGACAGGAAAAGGCAGACACTACACAGTGGCCCAGTAACGCATGAGTCACCCCTGGGGTCTCCCAGACCGCAGGGAAGGGGAGGAGGAGAGGAGCTCCTGCACGATGGAAAGAGCAGAACCTTGGACATACAGTTTCTGTGTCTTTTCATCACTTATGGCCACCCCTGCTGGTGTGGCTCTAGAAACACAAGGAAGTGTCAGAGTTCTTAACAGTAAGTATATGTATCAGGACATGTGGAAATATCTAGTACAGCATCTGGAACACAATAACTACAAAATCCAATGACTACAGGGACCAGGCAGAAAATATAACCAGTGAAGCTGGGGGTCCAGCAATAGGGGCTGGTGGGAATTGTGGCCAACTGGAAGGCACTTGCCTCATTCTGAATGACAGCATCAACTCGCCTCTAACAAATTACTGTTATGCAATGATTTGGGCCCAATGATGTCAGGTCTTCCAACCATTCAAGAAAAGCCAGAAATCCAGGTTTTGAAAATAACAATGTATCCGTGGCCAGCTGTACTCTGAATTTCATCAGTTTCCAATATGAGCTTCTACGTGCTCAGCCAAACCCTCAGAGTCACCTCTCACCCTCTTCCACGCTCCACACAATCCATCGGCATAGCCTCCCATCTCTACCTCCAAATACCCCCAGAATCCGACCCCTGTGGTCTCCTGCACCCTGGCCGAGCCCCTGTCACCGCTCCCGGGATTCCCGCAGTCACCTCCTCTCTCAAACTCTACACTCCACAGGGCACCAGAGTGTACTTCTTAATGCAAAACTTGGGTCACATCGGCTGGAGGGGATGGGAAAACTCACTGAATGGGTGCAGGGCACACAGTTTGGGGGATGTCCACGATTGTAGCTCTGACACGGGCAGTGCATAGGCAATATATATAACCAAAGTGTTGTACCCCCATAATATTCTGAAATAAAATGAGAAAAAAAATATTGGGTCACATCACTCCTGACTCAAAAGCCTTCGGTGGCCCCTCATTAGATGCAGAGTCAAAGTCGAAGCGCTTACAGCCTCTCTGGGGTCCCCATGCCCAGCCTGCCCTGTCCGCTCCACCCCAGGCCCCGCCCCCACCCCTTTCCCGCCCCTCCGCTCCTGGCTCATCCGCTTCACCCACAGTCATCTCCTTGTCTGGCCGGACCTCCCACACCCCAGGGATGCTCCAGCTCGGGGAGTGGGCGCTCACTGCTCCCCTGCCAGGGCTACCCTGGGCTCAGCCCACAGGACTTCCTCCCTCCCCTCCGTCAGCTCTTTGCTCCAATGCGCTTGCTCTTCTCAGTGCGGACTTCTCCAAAGTATTTAGAATTGCAGCCCTCCCTCGCCCTCCCCAGCCTTCCTCATCTCCTTTCTCTGACTTGCTTTTCACCATAACTTATCGCCACTCCACGTACGTTACATTTTCCTCACTTATTTCTTTATACTGTATCTCCCAAAATGGAAACACAAGTCTTCCTGAGAAAAGGGGTTTGCTCTGTGTTGTTCCCTGCTACATTTCCAGCCTGCAGGACCTGAACAAGTAATTGCAAAAGGAAGACAGGGAGGCAGGTAAATGAGCAAATATTCTACAAAGATGAGCTGAATCTCTGAGGGAGAACCCATAAAATGGTCCAAAGGATACAGTTCTGGTCAGGGACAAAGCAGAGTCTAAGAGCAAGCTCAGGGGAGGAAGATCAGGCAGAGGGAAAATAGCATTTTCCTCGGTGTGAAATTCCTTGTCTGCATGTCTGTCTGTGTGTCCCCCTCACAGTTCTGCCACCAACCAGGCAGCACCAAAAGGCCGGCGCTCTCCTGGCTGTGGAGGAAAGAGCTCTAGACTGGGGGAACATCTTTGTTGAATATTTGCCCCTTTATTCTCTTTTCCTTCTTTCCACAATTATTTTTTATTAATAGTTTCTGTGGGCTGGAAATACAGCCAATGACCCTGGATCAGTCACAGCCATGTTTTGGGCCCAAGATTTTCCTGCTGTAAAATAAGAGGGACACTACTCTCAAGTCCCTTGAGCTCCAGTCCTGTGAGACAATAAGATGCTAAAATTTACCAGGAACTGAATTTTATATGGACAGGTGAGATATTTCTATTTGAAAAGTGGACTCTGTGGAGATAAAGAAAATTCATTGCATTGAAGACACACTTTGGTAGCACTCTCTTGTGTATTAGCACACGACAGGAAAATGATCACCACATTGGGCAAGCAGGACAGATTCATGAATCCCTTGTTGATGACGGGATATATTTCCATGTGATTTCTTAGTTAATCTGGGATTGCTGACAACAAATTCTCAAGGGGGACATTGAGGCATAGAAAAGTGAACTAAGCAAGTGTTCAGAGTCAGATGGGACACATACAGGTTAATATTCATTTTCCTCTGTCCTGACCTAATTTGAGTGAATACCTGGACTTGTGAGGCATAGCCTTTCAAGCAGTGGTTCTGCTTCAGAAAGGAATAAATTAAAAAATTGCCACAACTCTTTGCTTTTCTTCACCAACTGTGGCGCCTTTAGAACACAACAGTAACGATGGACAAGAACCAGGTGGAGACAATTAACCCAATATCCTGTCAGTCAGGTGGCTCCAGGCCCAGGCACTCCATCTTCATTCACCAAACAGTTATGATGGATAAAGAAGCCTTCTTCCCAAAAGAGAGACATTTGAGATTCCTTGAGATTCTAGGTCATGCCCTCATGTCACCTTTTAAGAAGAACCAGCTTAAGACAAGAGGAACTTCTTTGAAATTGTTTTTCTTGCCCAAAGTGGACTCTCTAAACTCCCTTTGGGCTGTGACCAGTGGGTTCATTTAATGTGGAACAGAATCAGATGATGATGGAGTGAGGTTTTAGGGCTGTTACTACCTTAAGTTACAGGGATTGTCATCTTTCCCAGAGAAGGCAGCTGCATTCAGATATCCCTAGAGTCGATGTTGTTCATCTCCTCTACTTCCTGCCTCTACAACATAGTTTTCTGACATTCTTTTAGAAAAGCATAAGGAAGTAAACTTGCTCCAAGACCAGATTAAGAAGCCACAGCTTCTGTGTTCCCACTGAAAACTGCCCCAAAACCTCAAAATACTGACATAGGATCAATGGAGCTCTATGCTTAGCTGTCAGAGCCACTCCAAGTTCAATGAAGATGCATAATAGACCATCCAAGTTAAGGAGATTAAGGCACAAGGAAGAAAAATAAAATTTTACCTGAGTAAATCAGCTAAGGAAAGAAAAAAATCACTACAAAGTAAAATAGTAAAAAAAAAAATGGAAGAAATTAATTACTGTGTATCAGTATTTGAATCAATATGAATGAGCTAAATTTCCTCACTCAATTGTAATGAATAAGAACATTCAGATAGGGTAAAAGTAAAACTGACCAGTAAACTATTTAAAAGAGACATGTTAAAAACCAAATGTCAGAGGCTCCACAAATATGTAGTAGGTGTACATATTCCTAAAGGAAAATATCCTTTAGGAGATAAAGGGAAATCAAAACATTCTCAGATGAAGTAAAACCAGCAGACCTACCATAAAAGAATGGCTAAAGGAAGTTCGTTAAACAGAAAGGAAATTATAAAAGAAGGAATATTGGAACATCAGGAAAGAAGGAAGAACAACAGAAAGAGCAAAAATATGGGTAAATATAATAGACTTTACTTCTTCTCTTGAATTTCCTAACATATATTTGACAATTGAAGCAAAATTTGTAATAATATCTAATGCAGTTCTCAATGTATGTAAAGGAGATATTTAAGATGATTATATCAGGAATGAGGGAGAGTAAAGGGACATAAAAGGAGGTAAAATTTCTACACTTCACTCAAACTGCTAAAATGTCAACACTAGTAGACATTTTAAGTTATCTACATATAGTTTATACAGTAATCACTTTAAAAAGTTATATATAAAGAAATACACTGAAAAACACTAAAGATAAGTCAAATGGAATTCTAAAAATGTTCAAGTCACCCACAGGAAATAAATAAAAAGAAAACATAAAAATAAACAAAAAACCCAGAAAAATAAGAAAACAAAAATAAATAGCAGATGTCCATATTATATTATATTAATATAATAATATATCAATAATTACTATAAATGTAAATGGTCTAAATACACTATATAAAAAATGGATTGGTAGGGTGGATTAAACAAAAATTATAACCCAACAATATACTGTCTACAAAAAAAAACCTCAGTTCAGATATAACTGTTAAAAGAAAAACCTTAAATAAATTAAACTTGAAAGAGTTGAATTAAGCAAAAAATGATTCATGAATTGGGCAACACTCAGAACTGGAAGAGGTTTAGATAGATCCATTCCACAACATGGGCAGGCAGCATTTAAGCCAAAGAGAGGTACAGAAACAGCTTGGTTGGGTACAGCTCAGCATTTGCCTTATATGAACATGGTCTGATCAGTTGGCAGCCTATGATTGACTGAAGTTTAGCTGCTATAATTGGCTGTGAATCAGATATTTGTTGCAAAAAAATACACTCCTAGATTAGACTTTCAGTTTGTTTACATGCTAAGTTAGATTGCAGTTGGTTACCTGGGGACTCAGGGTACAGAGGCATTTTCAGGCCAAATTTAGTTTAATTTAACACAGTTACATAGGTAGGTTGAAAGTAAAAGGATGAAAAAAATGTACCATGCAAATATTAATCAAATGAAATCAGGAATGACTATATTAGTAACAGACAAAATAAACCTCAGAGAAAGAAAATTACCAGGGACAAAGAGGTACATAACTTGATGATAAAAGGGCAAATCCACCAAAAAGACATAGCAATCCTAAAGTGTACATACTAAACAAGAGAGCTGCAAAATACATGAAGAAAAAGCTGACAGAACGGGAAGGAGGAATAAATAAACCTACAATTATAGTTGCAGACTTCAACATCCCAATAGGCAGAACAATTTCACAGAAAGTTAACCAGAATATAGAAGAACTCAACAACATAATCAATCAACAGGATCTAAATGATACATGTGGAACGCTCCACTCCACAAGAGCAGAAAACACATTATTTTCAAGAATCTATAGAACATATACCAAAATAGATTATAGCCTAGCCCATAAAACAATCTTAACAAATTTAAAAGAACTAAAATTATGCAATTATTCTCTGACCCCAGTGGAGTCAAAATGGAAATCAACAAAAGAAAGATAATAGGAAAATCTCCAAACGCTTGGAAATTGAATAACACCCTTTCAATAATTCATGGGTCAATGAAGATGCCTCTGGGGAAATAAAAAAACGCATTGAACTGAGTGGAAATATTAATGCAGCATATCAAAACAGGAGGGATATAGCAATGGAGGCTGAGAGGGAGAGTTGCAGCATTACGGCAGGAGAGGAAGTGTGATATAACAGTAGGGGCACTGCACTTTATTGTACTATGGTAGGAAAGAAAGAAGAGGCTTGAATCAGTAATCTAAGTCTTCATCTCAAGAAACTAGGAAAAGAAGATAGAAAAACAAGCAGAAGGAAAAATATAATGACAAGAGCAAAAATCAACAAAATTGAAAGAAGATAAAATCAATGGAACAAAAAATGGTTATTTTAAAATATGGATAAAACTGACAGACCTCTAGCAAGATTGACAGAGGAAAAAAAAGAGAAGATGCAAATTGCCAATTTCATTCATGAAATAGGAGATATTACTGCAGATTCCACAGACATCAAAAGGACAATAAGGGAATACTGTGAACACCTCTGCACACATAAATCTGAAAACTTATACAAAATGGACCAATTCTTCAATAAGCGCAAACTCCCCAAACTCACAATATCAAACAGGTCATTTGAATAACCTTATAACTATTAAATAAATTGAATTTGTAGTGTAAAACCTCCCAAAAAAAGAAATCTCCAGGCCCAGACAGTTTCACTGGAGAATTTTACCAAAGGTTAAAGAACAATTAACACCAATGCTTCACGATCTCTTCCAAAAAATAGAAGGAGGGGAACACTTTCAAACTTATTCCATGAATCCAGTAGGACCCTGACACCAAAACCAGACAGACAGCAAAAAAGGAAAACTACAGATGAATATCCATCATCGATATAGATGCAAAAATTCTTAATGAAAGATGAGCACATAGAATTCAGCAATATATATGAAGAATTATGCACCATGACTAAGCAGCAAGCCTTATTCAGGAATGCAAGTTTGATTCAATATTCAAAAATCAACCAAGGTAATCCACCATATTAACAGACCAAAGGGGAAAAAAATCTCATGGTTTTATTTATTAATGCAGGAAAAGTTGGAAAAATTCAACTCCCATTTAACGTAAAAATTCTTAGAGAAATAGGAATAGACAACTTGATGAAGGACACCTACAAGTATGCGTAGCCATCATACTTAACAGTGAAAGACCAGATGCTCACACCTAAGATCTCGAGCAAGGCAAGGACGCCCACTCTCACCGCTGTCGTTCAGCACGGCACTGGAATCTCTAGCCAGCACAGCCAGGAACAAAAAGACAATAAAGGTACATCGGCTGAACAGGAAGAAATAAAACTATCCGTACTAGGAGTTGACATAACAGTTTACATAGAAAATCCCGAGGAATTTACCAAAAAAAAAAATAACCTAGAATAAGTAAGTTCAGCAAGGTCACAGGATGAATGTTCAACACACAAAAATAAATTGTATTTCTATATGCTAGCAATGAACATGTGGGACCAAAATTACAAATACAGTACAATTTATAATAACTCCCCCAAAATAAAATACATGGGTGCAAATCTAACAAAACGTGTGCAGGACTTGTGTGCTAAAAACTACAAAATGCTAACGAAATAAACAAAAGATGATCCACATAAATAGAGAGACACACTGCGTTCATGAATTGGAAGACTCGACATACTAAAGATGTTAATTCTTCTCCAAATTGATAAACAGGTTTAATGAAGTTCCTTTCAAAATCCCAGCAAGATTTTTTATAGACAGAGACAAGCTTATCGAACAATTTAAGTGAAAGGCAAAGGAACCAGAATAACTAAAACAATTTTGAAGAAGAAGAATAAAGTGGGAAAAATTGCATATAATATAGCCTTGTTACTCCAGAACATGTATTGTCAGAGGTATAGACACGTAGACCAATGAAACAGGACAAAGAGCCAACAGACTGTCTCACAAAATACTGCCGATATGTTTCTGACAGAACTGAAAATCAGCCCAAGGGAGGAAGGGTGGTCTTTGCAACAAACGTGCTGGAGAAATTTGGTGTCCACAGGCAAAAAAATTACCTCAACTCAAACTTCACACCTTATACAAATTAACTCAAAATGCATCATAGATTTTAATGTAAAATATAAAATTATAAAACTTTTAAAAGGTAACATAGGAGAAAAACATTAAGACTTAGAGCTTAGTGAATAATTCTTAGATATGACACCAAAAGCACAATTTATAAAAGGAAAAAAATTGATAAATTGGATTTCACCAAAATGAAATACAGTCACGCATTGCTTAATGATGGGAATATATTCTGAGAAATATGTCATTCAAGGCAATTTCATCATTGAACAAAATTGAGTGTACTTACACCACACTAGATGGTATAGCCTACCACACACCTAGGCTGTATGGTATGGCCTATTGCTCCTAGGCTACAAACCTGCACAGCATGCTACTGCTACAGTCATTATGCAGCACATGACTGTACTTTTGCTCTATAAAAGATCATATTAAGAAGATGAAAAGACAAGCTACAGACTTGGAAAAGTATTTGTAAACCACATATCTGACGAAAGTGTCATATCTAGAATTTATAAAGAACTCTTAAAACTTAGTGCCTAAAAATACAAACACTCTGATTGGAAAATAAGCAAAAGATATGACAAGATATTTCACCAAAGAAAATATGTGGTTGGCAAATAAGCACATGAAGAAAACATCACTAGCCATTGAAGAAAAGCAAATTAAGGCCATAGTGAAATACACCAAACACCTATGAGAACAGCTAAAATTTAAAAATAGTAACAATACCAAGTGCTGGTGTGGATGTGGAAAAACTGGCTACCACCTACATTGCTAGAAGAAATGTAAAATGGTTCAACCACTCTGGAAAATTGTTTGGCAGTTTCTTTAAAAACTAAACATACTCTTGCCATACAACCCAGAAATTGTACTCATGGGAATTTATCCCAATGAAATGAGAACTTATGTGCATACAAAAACCTATACATGAATGTTAATAGCAGCTTTATTTGTAATAGCCAAAAACTAGAAACAACCCAGATGTCCTTCAATGGGTGAATGGATAAACAAGCAAACAAGCTGTGGAACACCCATACCATGGAATCCTACTCAGCAAAAAAAAAAAAAAAAAAACTATTGATAAACACACACCTCAGTTGGATCTCAAGGGCATTGTGAAAAAAAAACCCAAAAAGTTCATATACTGTATGGTTTCATTTATATATTAATAATATTCTTGACATTACAAAATTATAGAAATGAAAAACAGATTACTGGTTTCCAGGAGATAGGCATGGTGGGGCAGAGGGGAATCAAAGCTCAGCATGACAGTGATGTTTGTGGTGATGAACTAGTCCTGTACCTTTAATGATCTGAGGATTACATGAATCTATACATGGGATAAAATGGCACAGACACACGTTATGCCAATGTCAATTTCTTTCCTAATCTTGATTAGATAAGATGTAATCATTATGGGAAACTGGGTACAAGGTAATTTTCTGTACTATCTTAGCAAGTGAATTTATAATTATTTCAAAATGAAATATTTTAAAAATGCAACAACAAAAAATGACAAAGGTGGGTTGAAAATGAAGTGATCAGCAAAAATATAATAAGTAGATTATAATAAAAAAGAAACAGGATTAGTCAACACTAAAATCAGATAAAATAGAATTCAAGGGAAAAAACCTTAAATTGAAACAATGATAATAGTGTAACGGCAAAAACCGGAGTCATGTTGCCGAAGGAAACACTGAGAGGTACACGAGGATGCAGAGAGATCAGGTTTATTAACGCCGGCGGGCTCAGAGGGGATCCTCTGCCAAATTCTGAGCACCCCCGGTCAGGGGAACTTGTCTTTTATACTTCAAGAGCAAGGGGGGAGGTACAGACCGGCTTATACCAGGAAGTGTACACATACGGAAGTTACTGTAACTTACAAGGTAGCTGCTGCAAGGGGGGCTGTTTACGGGAGCATGAGCTGCAGGCGTAAGGCGACAAGCAGTCTCACAGAAGCAGATTAAGCAATTAACATACATAGGGCTATAGCTTGTCCGTTTCAGGGTAAAAGGTTTGTAGTGAATTTCCATTTTTCCCTCACAATAGCACCAATAGACCTCATACGAAAACATAAAATAATCATTAACCTGTTTGTACCAAACACCCCAGGAGTAAAATAAATAAATAAAACTTTCTAGAAATACTTCTAAAACCTTAAGAAGCAACTCAATCATAGCTGAATATCTTAATACATTTCTTTCTGTTCAGGTATAGAAGATTTTAATAATGCAAACACTGAACTGGTTTTATTAATTTATAAAAAAGTGTCTGTTCCAGCCCTACAGCGTATGTTTTTTCTCTTATTCTATAAAATATTTACAAAAACAAACCACATAATTGATTACAAAGAAAATCTCAATGAGTTTCCAGAAGTGAGTGCTACACAAGTTGTGTTCATAATCATTATTCAATAAAATTTTAAAAACACATCAAAAGGTGATTAAAATACCCATTTGAAAATTCAAAAATAGTCTATAAACAATCTCCTGGATCAAAGAAATTACATATAGAATAGAAAATTGTCTATAATTCAATGAAAAAGAGACCCTTTCACATCAAGATCTATGTTCTACAACTAACACTATACTCAAGGACATTGTTTGGCTTTAAATGCTTTTAGTTTTAAAAGGCAGACTGAAAATCACTGAACCAACAACAAAATAACATTGTGTATCCGTATGAAAAGATCTGGAAGGGAACACACAAAACTAACAATTACATTTGTGGAGGAAGTTGGAATTGAAGCTGATAGTTGAGGAAGACTTTATCTAATCTCTAATGTGCTTGTAGTTTTTCCCAGAGTATACTCAATTATTTATGCAACAAATTCATAGTTTTTTTAAAAAAAAGCAAAGGCGATTAAAAATGCATTGCATGCCTAATTATGGAAAATGAAAAATAAAAGATTAAATAAACACAGACTTAGAAATAACACAAAACAGAGCCAGGGGTGATATTAAAATAATCACAAGAGAATATCAACTATAGATGAAATCAATCACAGTCAAGTTGAATATGGTGGCAATAGACCCTGGCGTGTCTCCTTAGTCACCTACCCATGTTTGCAGGTTTTCCTTGATTACAGTAACTCAAAGACCCTTGTAGTCAAACAAGGTAGCTGAGGTGCCATAGAAAGAGAGGCTGGATTTTAGTAATTCTACCTGGTTTTAAATCCCAGCTCCATTACTTAGCAGTTTTGTGGCCTTAGACAAGTCATTTAAACTCTCTTAGCTTCAATTTGCTCTTCTTTAAAATTAGGATAAGAATAAGAATAAGAACACCTCACAGGGTGATTGTGAAGATGAACTGTGGCCATTAATATAAAATCTAAGGGTATGTATTTGCATGCGTGAGCAGGAGAGAGTGTTCTACATATGCTTAAAAATATAGATGAAAGATTAGTTCTAGAATACTAATGGTATTAAAATAATTAAATGGGAGGCCACTTGACTGAAGTGACTCTAATGCCCTGGGTTTCTACCTCAACAAACCACTGAAACCTAATCCAGACTCATTTCCTGTAAATGGCTAATTTAAAAGAAAATGAAACTTAAGCCTAGCCAATCACAGGCGGCCAACTAGACATTAGTTATATTGTTTTGAACAATATAGTCCAAATAAGGTGATTGTTCAAACTTTAACCAATTAAATAATTTCTTTGCTCTGTTTCCACATTCACCCCATAAGAGCTTTCCCTTAAGCCACCACCAGTGAAGTTCCAAATCACTCCAGTTTGGAGCTGCCCAATTCATGAACTGTTGTCTGCTCAAATAAACTCCTTTAAATTGTAATGCCTCAAAGTTTGTGGTTTAACGATGGTGATTGTTTTAGGATGATGGGAATTCAGGTGATGAATTTTCTTTATAGGAAACCAGGACCAGGGTCATTCTCTGGTTGTCCCTGTGTCATCTGGACTGTGGTGCTATGGTCTTCCTCAGGCTCCTGAGAAGTGATGCCCCTGAAGCCCCCCAAAGCAGTCCTACAGGGGGAGGGGGATATTCTATGGACAAGAGGCACACTACTGTTGAGGCCACTTGAGTGACAATGAACTTAACACTGAGAACTTGTCCCTGAGAAATGATGCTTTTTATTTTCCCACAGCTGAGGCCATGCCATGCTGCACTTTACAGATGCCTGGAAGACAGGCTGGGGCTGCAGCCGAGCCAGGAAAGGGCTGGCTGGGTGTCAGTCTCCCTGGGGCATTTCTGGGCCTCTGGCTGAGTGCTCAGTGGTATACCCTGCAGCCCAGAATGAGGGAGGCACGATAGCCTTCCCACCCACTGTACCAGCGCAGCCTGGCACTTATGTAGAGGCTGAGTGAAAGAGGCTAGGGCCATGGCAGCCAAGATCCAGTCCCTTTTAACCCTAAAGGAAAATCCAAGGATCTTCCTGCAAGGTCCCTCAGGCCTGGCGCCACCCAGAAGCCTCCATTGACTGAGTCAGGACATTGCTTAAACGTTGGTTGTCAATCAAACATTTGTATATCAAACCATGCTCAATGGAGTACAACATCCCACAAAGAATCCATTGATTCTTTTGGGAGGCTATAGTCAACCTGGCAAGCAGATTGGCTGCAGGAACAGAAAAGGAACTGCCCTGGAAGAAAAACAAGGGTATGAGATGTACAGGCAGGGGACTGAAGGTTGGGTCCCCGGAGCATGACCAGCAGGAAATCAGAATCTGCCAGTCCCTCAGTAATCAGGAACTAGACCACTGCATGGAAGGAGAATAAGACAGCACCTGTAGGAGAAAGTCCAGGCCAATAAAAAGTCTGAATCCTTTATTAGTTTGGTGGTGATTAACCTTCAGAGGTGTGTGTCTACGTGTGAGACAGAGATTCTGCCTGTGCGTCTATGTGTCTCTGTGTGCACACATGTGTACCATATGTAAATTAATTTTTGTGACTCATGTTTTCACTTGACAGTAGATTTTGACCATCCTCCCTTGTCCATACAGACTTAGCTTACCCTACCTCAGCTGCCAGGAAAAGTAGAGTTCACGAAAGGGCTGAGCCATTGGTGTTGGTATTTTCCCGGGTTTATGGGGCAGCCCAGAGTCACCTGAGTACCCTGTGCCTCTGCCACAGTGCTGGGAGCCTGCAGCTCGTCTCCTTCCTCCTCGGCATGCAGTCTGAGCCAGGTGAAGCTCCAGCAGGGCATCAGTATGGCCTCCCAAGCACCATCCCTCCAGCCCTGCTTCCTGCATTGGCCCCAGCACTCCCCTCCCTGCGGCTGGGGTGGTTCACCTGCTCTGTGGAGAACCCCGTCCCTCCACTCTCCCCAGTGTTGAATCCTGGAAATCTCTGGTTCCAATGCCCTTGGGCTTCTTTCATCCAAAATTTCTTTTATGTCTCAGACGATTTATGGCACCATTTCGATCTTCCAACCCCTTTGCCGACTGTCTTCAATTTGTTCATTTCAAAGGTAAACACATGGACCCAACTTAATATTGGGAAACTGAAAAATGTGCGTTCTTAAAGCAAGGTGGGTGAACAGAAGAGTTTGTTCAAAGATGTGAACCAAGGAAAGAGCACAATGTAACCTGAGAATCTTAAAACTTGGGTAGCAGAAGGAGCAGAGGCTGTAGGTGGGAGTGTTCATTTAACAAGCACTCACCGAGCACCTGCTCAACACCAGGCCTCTGCCCAGTGGCAGGAGACAACGTGAGGGGACATCTAGGCGCCAGAAGCTGCAGAACTTGGCCCACATGGCATTTCTTCTGTGGGAGTTGGGTCTTCTGGACGGCATTCGAGTGGTCCCAGCCACAGGATGATCGGTGCCTCTGACCGGGCTGTAGCACCTTGGGGAGCAGGCCCCGGCTTGGCCCAGCCTCGCAGGGTGGGAGAGGCAGCCACAGAGGCAAAGTGCTTGGCAGAAGAAAGAGCTCAGACAAGTGTGAAATTCCAGTAAACTCAATTTTTAAATACAGTTATCAGATCAGAAATCCAAACAGTGAGCACTTAAGAGGTAGGACGTGCATAAAATAAGAATGCGCTGAGCTCGGCACTTTTTGGAAGGGTGAGAGTTATGGCTGTTGTGCTTTTAGTGTCTGGGAAGGGTTATAAATAACCAAGGGAGCGGGATTTTCCCATCTGTTCTGTCAAACATACACACATACTTTAACGCTATCTTGTATTTTCAGATGGTTCCAAAATCTACCATCAATGAGTTTCTCAGACGGAGAGGTTCAGTGTGCCAAGGTTTCACCAGCAAGGAGTTTCACCAGCAGTTTCAGGAGGGGAACTTTGGAAATCCAGGAGGGCATTCTTTGTTTCTCACCCAGGTCCATCTTTGGGATCTGCAGGGACACATCCTACTTTACAGTTAGTCTTGGGAGGAGCATTCTTCAGTGGAGGGTGAGGGTGGCCAGGTCTAAAGATCAAGGCCCCTGGGAGGAGAGATGACAGGCAGACCCAGAGCTGGTCCGATGGCTGCTGTAGCAAGTCCCCTTGCTTCGGCTCCAGACTGTTCCCATTGCACTTGTGCTGTCCCTGGTAGGCCACGTGAGCTTACAGGTGGACCTGGCCCCAGACCCTGACCTTGCTTGAGACCCTCAGGGTCACAGAGTTCCCCAACACCTGTGCCCTTTCCCCTGGGGAAAATGCACAGGAATAGGAGCCCTAGGCAGAGGGGGAACCAGAAGGTTGTTTCAGTTCAAACCATAGACAAGGAAAATCAGGACTATCTGTCTCCTTCAGGGCCCTCATCCACAGGCCCTTCTTTTCCACTGAAAAAGTCAGTCTAGGAGGTATTTCAGGATTCCACAGTCATGATCTCTTCCCACACAAGATACATTCTTGTCCTGAACAAGATCAAAGGAAATCTGGTTATGACCAAGGCTGCTGCATGCCCATGGCCAGGAGGAAGGATGGTGAAGGGGTACCCTCAGGCCCAGGCACTGCCTCACCATGTCAAGGGCATTTGCGGCAGGATATACAACAGAATTACACATTTATTGATCTATTTGTCTGTTCATTCTTCATTCAATAGCTATTTTCTGAGCACACTGAGTACCTACTATGTGCCAGGCTCTGTACTAGGGGCTGGGGATCAGGGGTGAGTAGGACCAATGGGTCCTTCCCTCATGGAGCCACCATTCTGCTGGGGGTGACAAACAACGGGCAGGTGAGCACACAACCAAGCAAGGTAGTGACCGATCAGGAAGTAATAGGGCAATGAGGTAGATGTTACCTGGGGGAGGCTACTCTGGAAAAGACAGTATTTCCACAAAAATCTGTAGGTTAAGAAGGAAGTCATCACATAAAGAGCCAGGATAAGGATTCCAAGCCTAGAGAACAGCGCAAAGCTCCAAGGTGGGGAAGGCTTTGATGTGCTCACCAGAGGGGGTCTGGCTGGGGGACTCAGCAGTTCAGAGGTGCCTGGCAGCATGAGGCTGGAAGGCAGGAGAGGCAGGTGTGTGGGGAATGGCAGCTGTGTGGAGCTACTGTAAGTGTCACGGGCAGCGTTTTAGAGCCTTGAACAAGGGAGATAGATCAGATTCCTTTTTTGCACTCTGGTTCATTTGGAGCCCACTGAAGAGCAGGTGGAGCTTTCTTCAGCCATCCATCAGTAAAGAATGACAGGGCGCTCCAACAAGGCTCCACAATCCTGCTGCTCAGATATATTCATCACGGGCTTAAGTATGGCAGGAAAGAAGCCGCAGCACAAAGGCTATGTGTGTCCCTTGAGAAATCATGCATTTCCCCTTGCTTTCCAGCAGTGAGTTGAACACCCACGTACTGACCTCCTCTGAGTTAGTTCGATAACAGACCCAGCAGCAGCAGAATAATTAATGACCTGAAGAGACATTGGGAATGAATGTGACTGTCCATGCCACTCATGGAAGATTTTGGTACAGATTCATTCAGAGAGGGTGTTGTTTCTACGTCCCCACAGTTGGTATGTGAACCCATCTGAAAATTAGAAGGACTCTCTATGGTGAACACACCACCATATTTTGCAGAAAGCACAATATTTCCAAGGGATTTTCAAGAAAATTGCGAAGTCTATAATTTTTAGGAAGGGTGGGAGCTTGTTTTCTGAGGCAAAGGAAAAAAAAATCATAAATATTATCAGTGTCATTAACACAGGATTACTGCACTCCTTCCACCTCCAAAAGCAGTGTGCCTTGAACTCTCACAAAAAACACGTCCTGGTAACATAGCAAGCAGCCTTATCCTCCTTTACACAGTTACTGCTGGGAGATCCACCCTGCAAGTCCATGATATAAAAAGGGGACATGCTTGAAGTATTTCATCCAGAAAAAAATACAAAATTGGTGCCTATCCTGGTCATATGATAAAACTATTTGTGTCCAAAATGTTAACAATGAAGTTCACTTCTTTGTTGTTCTTTGTTGACAACAATTTTAATAAAATTGCTGCAAGTAAATTGCATTTACAAAAAATTATGTGCTATCACTTGGACTCCAGTCACACAAAGAGGCTGTCTATGTTCCAGGGAGTAAGGGTGCACCTTCATTTGCTAGATTTTATCTGTACCCCAACTTTGGTGTAGCTCATGCAACTTTAGCCAACAACAGTTTCCTTAAGGCTGGTAAGGTTACCACGCCATGGAATGAAAAAGCCACTGCTGGGTTGTAATAGCCAGAACAGATGTTCACAGGGCAGGAACTTCCCGGCATGGCGAACAAAGGCTGCATTACATGGCAATAAATAGAGAAAATTCTGTTCAAATACCAAAATGTAGCTCCATTTATGATGTAATTTGGAATTCTGATTCTACTGAGTTTTATGCTATTTATGGTTTTATGCCTGCCAAAGCTACAATTTTCAACTTGAAATGTGATCCTGTGTTTGACTTTGGAACTGGTGTTCTAAGGCAGCCTATTTGGCCCTCGTGGCCATATACAAGCTGAATTTGAAAATCTGAGGGACAAATCTAAGTGCAGGATGTTAAAAGCTACAAACTTATTTCCAAACGAGTAGCCTCCAATCCTACATATTGTGCTTGGTACCTGGGTGAGGAGCACATTTTAACTGTCATGAATGTTCCTAGGTTGCATGTTAATCATGGATACAAGCCTTAGCATCATACCAGCCCTATCCTGCATGAGTCAGATGTGTCATCAAATGCAGGAATATGGCAGGTTTCTTCACAGCCATTTTGGATGGATTATTTTCAGCAAAAGCAGTTCCAAGTGAAGTACCCAATAAGGAACCTAAACTTGCAATGGTTGATAGACTCCCAGTTTTAAGAAATAAACCAATCACCAATTCCAAGCTGCACGTGGTGAAAGCACTCCAGAATAAGAAATCACAACCAGGAAATAACAAGCCGTTATCAAAAGCAGCCCTTAAAATTCAAAGGAAATATGAAGGTAGGAAAGCTGCAAAGCAGGAAGTAAGTAGTGACAAGAGCCAAGATTCGGCACCTACTCCTGCCCCACAGAGCACACCCTGAAATACGGTGACTTAATTGACATCTGGAGACGCTGCAGTAAACAAAAATTCAACAGCCTAAAAAGCTGAAAGCAACTGAACCTTGAAAGAGCAAGCAATGACCAAAACACAGCAAGACAAACAATGCATTGGAGGGAATTTAAAAAGATACCTCCATTCTCCAGGAGCTGGAAGATTTGGAGCTGCTTACTTAAAAATTCACAGGGAGCGGGTTGGTTAGTATAAATTCAGTGGAAACACATTGGGGTTAAACCCAGGACCACACCCTGAATGTCTGTGTACCAACACTTAATGCTCATCTTTGACTCTCCCCATTTATCCAAGCTTTTGCACATTTGTGAAATTATTTATTAATGACTATTAAGTTAACTTCTTCCAATGCATACTGTAGAAAAGAGACACATGAATTTCTTAGCTAAGTTTGACAGAGTGAAAGATAAATACCACTGTTATTCAGTAGAGAACAGTATCTACCACACAAATGAATAAGGGCATTTTAAATTAAAACAAATAAATGTCACCCATTAGATTGTAACCCAAAATAAGTCAATGCAAAACAAACAAGGTGAACAAAATTTGTTTCTGTAACTTTAGAATGAATATTTGTTTCTTTCACTTGAACTTGTTTTTGCTCACTAAGTTGTTTAGCATAAACTCAGTCAGTAACTTCATGGAAATCTGAATTGCTTTCAAGTGCACTTCCTCAGGGAGTCCTTAAAGTTCCATTACTTTATTTTTAAACCAAGGCTCAGGTTATTGAGTATGAAATGTCTGATTTCCTACAGTACTAAGTTGGACAGCTGATATATCTGACATTTCCCTTTGACACTTCTTGTTTTATGTTTGTTGTGAAGGTACATCCTTAGTCTTTCAAATGCACTTTTTGGCTTGTGATTATCTTTCAAATTTTTTTTAACAGCAATTTTTGTGAAACCATGGATAATTCAAAATTTCATGTTATTTTAAAATATGAGTTATTTTCAAAATATCCACTAAGTGTTTGAGAAGGATGTGGCTAATGAATGCACGGTACGTTGAATGGTTTGAGAAGTTCTGTTCCAGTGATTTCAATCTTGAAAATGAGCCACGTGGGCGACCTGAGACCAAGGTGGATAAGGATGAGCTGAAAGCTGTAGTGGAAGCGAATCCATCTCAACCTACACGTGAATTAGCAGCAAGGTTAGATGTTACTATTCCAACAATATTGGACTTTTTGAAACAAACTGACAAGGTAGAGAAGCTGCAGAGATGGGTTCCGCATGAATTAAACAATCATCAGAAGCTTGCCTTTCTTTGCTGTCACAACATAAAAGCCAACCATTTCTGCACCATACTGTTATGTGTGATGAAGAATGGAGTCTTTTTGACAATCGCAAGCATTGGGCACAATGGTTGGGTAAAGATGAAGTGCTGAAACACAGTCCAAAACTGAGTATTCATCAGAAAAAGCTAATGGGGTCTGTTTGGTGGTTCAGCCCTGGTATCATCCACTACAGCTTCATGAAACCTGGTCAGTCGATGACAGCGGATGTCTACTGCAACCAACTGGACGAAATGATGAGGATGCTTGTGATGAAGCAGCCGAGATTGGTGAATAGAGACAGGCCAATCCCCTTGCAAGACAACACTCGACCACATGTCACACAAATGATGCTGCTCAAACTACAGAAGCTGGACTTGGAAACTCTCTGTCATCCACCGTATTCGCCAGACCTTGCACCAACTGACCACCACTTCTTCCAGCCTTTGGACCCCTTCTTGCAAGGAAAAATACTCAATTCTCAACAAGCTGTGGGAAACGCTTTTTGAGATTTCATCGCCACTCGCTCTCCAGGCTGTTCGCTGCTGGCATAGACAAGCTGCTGTTCAGATGGCAAAACTGTGTCGATAGTTAAGGCGCATACTTGGATTCACTGTACTGCTTCTTGTTGGAGGTATAATGAACTTCACTTTTGATTGGAAATCACACATTTCCTATTTAATGATCTAGATATATTTGAGGACCTCCAGAAGAGTCTGAGGACGGACTCGGGTGTTACCATTTCTCCTCACATGAAGGAATCTGATGGCCTGGTGCAGTCACAGATGGAGCTGGACGCAGAATTTTGGCGTGCCGAGCCTCTCATTCATTTATGCATATTTATTTTATGTTTCCTAAAAGCTAATCTTTGTCTAAACATAGCAAAGATATAATAAAATATCCCATGGGTCTGTCTGGAAGGACATTAATAACACATGTGAAAGTTTCCAGCAGATAACACAACTGCAGGAAAAAAAAGTCACAAAATTAAGGTGCTAGAATCTGAAGAAGAGAGGAGTAAGTGGCAAGAAAGAGACCCAGAGGAGACCCAGAGGATGGACGCTGCATTCAGCTGCTGCCCGCGGCGCCACTCGCGGAGGAGGCGGCGCGGGAAGTCCCGTTTCCTCCAGCTCCCTCTGAAACGCGGGCGGCGTGACGCGGGGCCACCGCGCAGAAGCGGGTCTCTGGGCAGCGCCCAGCAGAGGCAGGCGGGGGCTGAAGTTTGTGGGGAGGGCTCCCTCTGCCCGCAGAGTGGTAGGTCTCCCGTGGTTCTTCTGTTTTCACTTTTATCTTGAATACAGATTTGAATTGTCAGCACTGTTGCCGGACACAGAATGTCTCTCGATCTTCACGTAGCTGATTCTGGGTATGACCATGATCCACCCCTTTCCTGGTTCTGGAGAACTGTGCCACTTGCCTCCTGTGAGAGGCAGGATGCTGTAACCCAACCTCACAATGTGGAGGCGGGCTGTGACTTGGGGAGGGTGTTCCTGCTTCCTGGGCCTTAATGCTTAAGGCAAACAGGTAGGCGCAAAGAGAAACTGGCCCTCCATGGAGTCCTAGAGAAAGTCCTGGAATTCCAACTTCTGCTGCTGTTACTCTACAACCCACATCCTTTCCTTAATCCCTTGGTTGGAGAAACCAGAGGAAAAGCCTTTCCTTCCCTCTGCTCTTGGAAACCCATTTGAAGTCTGGTTCCTGTCATCCCTGCAGCCCAGCCCTTTCTCTGGGAGAACCTGATTAAAGTGTGTGACCGAGAGATTTATTCTCAGGGCTGGCATCAGAGGTTTAAGAAGGGTCTGGTGGTGAAACAGAGAAGGAGAAGCCGCAAAATTCAGCTGTGTTTCACAGGCTCCATTTGTGCTTGGTGGGGGAGGGGAGAAGAGGAAGGCAGGATGTTTCCACCTTTGCTTCTGCTGCACTCCAACTGGGAAGCCACACAGCGCCCACCCTACTGGGTGCTCACCTTTCCCAGGACACCCACTGGGGACTTGGGGACCCGAGTAGCATATATTTCATTCACACTGTCTTGGAAGCATCATCATACGATCACTACCCATCCCATAATAAGAATCTGTCTTTTCGTGCACATCAACATACAATCTACTGAGTCCTTTCACACTTGCTCACTCAAATCAATTTTGGGGGGAAAGCACTATGTGAGGTTTTGGGGATCTAACAGTGAACAAGACAGGCAAGGCTCTTGTCCTCAGGGAGCCTACAGCCTAGTGAGGAGACAGGCATGAACCACTTTAATCAATCAGTGACAGTAAAGTAATTGCACATTGCGGTAAATGTTGTGAAGCAAACCAATAGGACCTGAGACAGAACATATAACATTAATAATTATATTAAATGCAAATGGATACGATTCTCAAATTAAAAGGCATGAGGTGAAATGGGAGTGACTGCTTGATGGACACAGGTCTCCTTTTGGGGTGATGAAAATGTTTTAGAACTAGATAGAAGTGACGGTTGCACAACACTGTGAATGTGCTAAATATCACTTACTTGTTCACGTTAAAGTGGTTAATTTTATTCATTTGTTTCCCTTTCTTTTTTTATTTTAATAGATTTAGGGGGTACAAGTTGAACTCTAGTACATGTACATATTGTGTAGTGGTGAAGTCTGGGCTTTTGGTGCACCTGTCACCCAAACTGTGTCCATTGTGCCCACGGGTGACTTTTCATCTCTCATTCCCTCGCACCCGCCCCCCGTGAGCCTGCAGTGTCCATCATTCCACTGTGTGTCCTGTGTAGCCTCAGTTTAGCTCCCACCTACAAATGGGAACATGCAGATTCATTTTTCTGTTTCTGAGTTACTTCACTTAGGATAATGGCCTCCAGTTCCACGCAAGTTGCTGCAAAAGACATTTTTTCATTCTTAACGCTGAGTAGTACTCCATGGTACAAATGTATAAACCACATTTTCTTTATCCACTCCCCAATTGATGGGCACTTAGGTTGATTCCATATCTTTGCTATTGTGAATTATGCTGCGATAAACATATGAGTACAGATATCTTTTTGATTTAATGATTTCTTTTCCTCTGGGTAGATAACCAGTACTGGGATTGCTGGATCAAATGGTGGGTCTACTTTTAGTTCTCTGAAAAATCTCCATACTGATCTCCATAGAGGTTGTACTAATTTATATTCCCACCAACAGTGTATATAAAATGGTTAATTTTGTGTCATGTGAATTTCACCTCAATAAAAATAGATGGACAATAAATTGTGTTTATCTGCTCATGTGTCTGCGTTCAACCTTCATAATCATATGCAGACTTATTCACTGGAAAACTACAAATTTATATTTTGTACCACAGATCTATTTATATTTGAGGTAGACTTAATAAAGTCTTCTACTATCTTAAATATAAACATACAGTACATATCATATATAATGATATATGTTATATATAACATCATATATTATGTTTTATATATAAAATATAATATATATAACATTTGACATAGGTACAGTGTTAAATTTGGCCTAAGGCTGTCTCTGTATTTTGAGTTTCTACATAACAAACAGCAATCTAATTTACTATGGAAAAAAACTGAAAGCCTAACCTACAAGTATATTTTTTATAACAAATAGCTGAGTTACAGCCAATTACAGCATCTGAGCTTCAGCCGGTCACAGGCTGCCAACTGATCAGACCATTCCCCAGTGAGGCAATGCCTAGCTGTAACTGATCAAGCTATTTCTGTAGTTTACTTCCATGTTTTAGCTATAAACTTACTGCCTACCTTGCAGAGCAGAGCTCTCTGAACCTTTTCTGGTCCTGAGTGCTGCCCAGTTCATGAATTGTTTTCTGCTCAAATGAACTCTGTTAAATTTATTTTGTCTAAAGGTTTTCTTTTAACATTAAATAATTTAATTAATAATGTAGGCCCATTTTTCTCTGTAGAAGGGTGATAGCCATCTTGTATGGAATCCATGTGTCGCAGTGTCTGTAATAAACTTTTCCTTAGCCTTCTTTTTCTCCAGGCTGAACTATTCTAGGAATCTGCGTATTTTCTTCCTGATCAAATTTTCCATCCCTTAAGCCCTCACTGTGATTCTCTCTAGAGCCTACCCAATGGTCTTCATATTCTCCCCTCACTGAGATTACCTTATGGGGTTCTGTGCAGTGTCCCCTTCAACAAGGACGCTCCTGGATCACATCAGCACCACATGCTGAGGTTTGTTGTCCTGACTCCTGCCCTCTCTTCACTCAGCCAGCTCAGCTCTTCCCAGCTTTGGTTCCACTGTTTACTCTGCCTCTCCAGGCCAGCTCCACACTAGTCTCTTATGAATACATTTCTGGTCTCTTCTCTAATTGAATAATTCATCTGTTGTAGAGATGAACGTCTTACTCAAAAAGATAGCAGACTCTATTCAAATCCTCTGGTCTTTACATGGGGCAGATCATTCTCACATTGCGCTGCATGGACCTGGGTCACTGCAAGAGCCCTGGCTTGGGTGTGTATCCTGGACAGACCTCCTGCATTCGCCTGTGTTTGGAGTCCCTCTTCTTATCTCCTAAGTTCCTCGTCTTCCTGGTTATTCTTCACCAGAAATTTGAAGAATTCAAATTTTTTTTTAGTCACCAAAAAAACTAAATCCCATGGAGAAGAATATTTGAGACTCCCTACTATTCTAAAATCATTAGGGATTATGGCTTCCATGTTTTATTACAATTATCTTAAAAATCAATACTTATTTAGATTCAATAATTAACTATGTCTTTAGCCAGCCACTACTTCCTATACCCCAAGTCTTCATTAATTTAGTTATCAGTATTTTTGCTTTGTTTTGCTGGAATAAATTTACCAGAAATTTCTGATCAGGCTTTTGATTGGTAAACTTTCTGAGTTTTTAAAAGGCTTAACACAGCTATTAATATTTTTAGCCTTGTATTTAACTGGGTTTTTTGGTTTGGTTTTTTTTTTTTTGGTTTTTTTTTTTTTTTTTTTGGTTTGCATTAGAATTCTCCTTTACAATCACATACCACAAAGCTTTAAAGATATTGCTCTATTGCTTTCAGAAATTTCTTGCTTTTGAAAAGTCCGATTCTAGCCTCATGTGCATTCCTTTATAGACAACCTGCATTCTCTTCTGTTTGCTTTGTTAGCCTTAGGGCACTTTTTTCATTAGTGGTTTCCTGAGAACAGTGTGGTTCACCACACTGTATGCTTGTTGTTTGCCTGTTACATTTCTTCTACTTAACACCCAGTGGGCTATTTCGATTTATGGGCTCATGTCTTCATTTCTGAAAAAAAAAAATCCTCTGTTATTTTCTCCCTTCAATCCTTTGGGTTTTGTTTTATCCTTTTTCAAGTCCTGTTAGGCAGAATGTGGAACTCTTTGATAAATCCACTTCATCTCACAATGTCCCTTTGACATTTCCTTTCCTCTGTGATTGAATCTCTTTGCCATCTTCCAGCTTGCAATGCGGCTTTCAGCTGCGTTTACTCTGCTCCTTAGCCCACTGCTTTATTTCATTTCTTTTTTTCCTCCGTATCTCTAAGGTTTTTGCTTTAATTTATATGTCAAATGCTCTCATCCATTTCTATGATATTATATGTTTACACTTATTCTAAAGAATTTCCTGATATTCTATACTTTATTTACCATGGTGATATCTTCTTCATGTAATTTGTAATTTCAATGTATTTGACACACCCCTCTGATGATGCTGATTTCCCCCCAATGTTTGGAGATTCTTGGCTGTGTGGCTGTCCTTGCCTTTGTTTCCTTGACTGAGAGGGGAGATGGACATATTTCTGCTGGATGAGGTTTCCCACATATATATGTATGTGTGTGTGTGCATATGTGTATATATACACACACACAAATATATGTATACAAATATACATATGTGCTTCTACTTATATGTACATGTATTGAATCAATGAAAAATGAGTCTATCTTCACAGATTGGTTATAGCCTATGGCATCAGTCTGCCCAGGAATGCAGTCTATCCTGGTATTTAAGTAATTTTTAATGGTGGACAAGTCAGCAATGCCAATTACAAACTCTCCAACTTTAGATAAATTATTTGATTTCCCTGAGCCTCAACTTTCTAATCAGTAAGATGGATACAGCACAAGAGTAATGGCAGGATTAAGTGTGACCTTGCAAATCCATACCCTAGTGCCTAGCACGTAGCAAACAATAATGCAAGTGTTAACTTCTGTTTTAGTTGTCTCAGATCAGAACCCACCCATGGAGAACTTGACACTGAAGGAATGAGTCCCTTAAGGTAGAATTGGTAACATGAGGATGAGCTAAATACTTTGATTCAGGAAACTTCCCTGGGCCTGGCTCGCTGCCCCCTCACAGAAACCCACCACTCCCCCTACTTCTCCTGTCCTGCAAGGTCGGATGGCAGGAGCCCTGAGAAACACCTGTGCAGCCCGGCAGTGTGGAGAAGAGCACATTCGGCTGGGCGAGGTGGGAGGGGAAGAGGATGATGCCAGAGCCGCTGGGTGTGTGCAGCTTTCTGCTAACACTGGGAACCCAGGGCGCCTCGGGCGTTTCCATCCTGCAGGCCCATCTGCCCTGTGTTTTTGCTTTTGATTTCCACGGGGAGCTCCTGAGGACAACCAAGCATCTTCTTTCCTCCCAAGAACTGGGAAAGGCAAACCTTGGCCAAAATCAGCAGCTGTCGGTGTGCTTAATAGGGAAAATATCTCCCAGAGCTGCCAAGGCCACATGATAGAATGGGATCAGAGAAGCTTGAGGTTCTTTTCCCAGGACATAAAGCAATTTTAGCACACAAAAAAATCTTCACATAGCTCACTTCCGCCCTCGGGTTGCGAGCAGGGGACTTCGTCCTTCAGAGGTGCTGCCCAGACATTTGGGGTGGGCCGTGTTGTTCCATCAGTGCCTGGGAAGTTGCTGTCTGCTTGTTTGTGCTCCTTCCTGTGGCTGCAAGCTCACTGGGCTGGGTCCCCAGGCTCCCCCGGCAGCTGGAGGGCACACTCCCTGGCCCAGCCTGGGCTGTGTGCCTCCCTAGACTGGCCATCATTCCTGCGTCTCAGATCTCAAATCAGCCTGTGAGTGCAGACTCGGTACCATCTGTGGGCAGTGGGTGTGCCTGGGCCGGGACCTCTGGGGCCTCCAGAGAGGTGAAGAAGGGATGCAGTACTGACAAGCTGGGCACGTGACCTTGAAGGCCAATTAAAGCTCCCTGATCACAGCCAACTCCTCAGCTCCAACCCTAGCAGAGGAACAATGGGCAAGGCCAGTCCTTCCCCCAGGCCTAGCATTCCATTCTGAGTCCTCTCTCCCTGTCCCTACAGGCCCACCTTGGAAGATTTAGCGGAGCTACATTGCCTCTGACTGTGGGGGTGGCAGAGCAGATTTCCAACTCTCCGAGTGCTGGAAGTGGAGGATGTGTCCAGCTGAGAACCCCACTTCTTACGTGCTTCCAGCCCAGCCGGTCAGGGCAGAGCAGGTCTGCAAACAGGGCGAACACGGGTTGGGAGGGAAGAGACAGCCTCTATAAACATCAACAAGACCCCCTGCAGCTGGGGCCAAGCTGGAGCCCTGCCACCAGCCTCCCAGTCAATCAAGACCAAGACCCTGAATTGGGGACAAGGGAGGAGCATCCTGGCTGAGCCTCACACTGGATCGGCCCAGACTTCCCTGGGAGCCCGTGGCTGCCTTGGCTGAATTCTGCCTGCCAGGGACCAGTCCTGCTCCCACTCCAGTGCTGCTGTGACTGCCCTCCCTGCCTGGCTTCAACCCCATTCCCTAGAATAAGGCCTTATCTTCCTATTCCCCCTTGGAGGGCTTGTAGGGAAGGGCTTTTTCTGGTGCCAATGACCACTTCAGGATTGTAACTCTAAGTCTGCCCTTTGCCCCTTCCACCCAGACGTCCCCTCACCTCCCACCTCTGCACTTTGACAGGTGCCCAGACTGGATCTGAGTCTCCACTTGACATCAGGACCATAGAGCAGAGGAAGGAGGGGCTTTAGAGTCAGACCTTGTCCACGTCCTGGCTCTCCACTGAGTACCAGCGTGACTGCGAGCAAGTCGCTTGACCTCTCAGAACTCTGCCTTGCTCAGCTGTGCAATAAGAGAATGGAAGCTGTGGCAGCAGCCCCCATTTACAAGGACCTTCTCCCAGCCCTGCTCTGACAGGCTGCAGAAAGGATGCGCCTCCGCCACTCCCCAGCTTTTGCCATCCGGGCCATTGCTGGTTCTGGCTTGGCCCTCTGCTCCATCCGCTTTCAGCACACTGCTCGGCCTTGGGGGGCACGGCACCCCAACCATGGTGCCCTCCTGACCCATCTGCTCTTGGTCTCCCAGCTGGATACAATTTCAATAGAAATCGCCGTCCAGGCTTGGGCCTCCTTGGACGCCCTTTATTTCAGGGTCTGCCCAGTATGCCAGGGTTGGGGGGCGCCTGGCTGTGGACTCCCCGGGCAGACACCTGGGCACATGGCCTGCTTCTCAGCAGCACCTGTCTGTGTGTTGTACACCTAATGGCTGCTCCATAAAGACTTACTAGATTGAAAAGAGTTGGGAGCATGACACAAAGTCAACAGCTCCAGACTGGACACCAAGACTTCAGCTTCACATTCCAACTTTATGCAAGTTACCCAAACACTCCTGCGTACAAATGTCCTCAAAACTGCTCTTCCCATTGTGTCTTCTACCTTAGAAAATGGCACCAGCTTCTACCTGGTGCCAAAGCCTGGGCTTCATCTTTCACTGTGCCTTTCCCTGAAAGGCACCCTCTCCCCACCCTCTCCACCTCTCCCCCACCCTCTCCCCACCCCCTCCCCCACCCTCTCTCCCACTCTCCCCCACTCTCTCTCCCACCCTCTCCATCACTTTCCCCCCACCCTCTTCCTCCAACCAATCTTCATGTCCTGTGGCTTCTGCTTCCTCTGTCTCATGTCTCATGTCCAGACCCTAGAATTCATTTCATTTCAGGACCAGAGAAGAGGTCTTTTGCCACTGGGCTTTCACCAATGCTTTTGCACCACCTGCACCATGTCATGCTGGCGATGTCCTTCTCCCAGCCTGAATAACTCTTACTCATCCCAAAGGCCCCAATTCCAATATTGTCTCTTCCAAAATCCTTTCTTGCCTCTTCCAAGAATCCTTTCTTGCCTCTTCCCAACTTAGATTAAATGTTCACCCCCTCCCCCAACGTAAATACTGCCTCCGCTCACTCCTGGAGCAGTTGTCAGCCTTTATGGACACCACTAGTTTTCTTGTCTGTGTTCAACACTGGCCCAAGTGCCCTCCAATGCAGGGATGGTATCTGTCCTTTTCAGTGTGATGTTCCCTCCTTCCTAGCAGGACACAGACTGGGCGAGCAGACACACAGAATTTCTTGAATGGATAAGTTCTCCTTCTCTGGAAATGAATTTGCCAAAGGTGTAGGTAAGACTGTCCCAGATTAAAGACTAAGGAGACATGACCACTAAATCCAACAAATGAGCTTAGTTTGGATCCTTGACCAGAAAAGGGGCGTTCATGGGACAAGACTATAGATTAGACTAGTGTATCAACATTAATGTCCTGATTTCGCTCCCTGTACTCAGATGACCTAAGACATTAGCATCTTGGAAATATCATCAAAAGGTACACAGGAATTTTTTGTGCTATTTTTGCACCTTTTGGGGTAAGTATAAAATTATATAAAATATGTTTAAAAATGTAAACAATAAAAGGTGGAGATTAATTGAAAAGAATGAAAACTAACTTCAGGATTCCCTTGGAACTTTATTTTATTAGTAAATTTATCACCAGTTTTCTTTTCCTTCTGCTTCTCTCTTTCCTTTAAAGAACAGGTCGGTGTGCCAGGGTGCGAGAAGGGCCTCACTGCCGAGAGCTTGGCTGCCCGGGCTGTGAGTGCTTCCAGAGCCCTGACGCGAGGCTCGGCCCCGGGCGCCCTGCTGGGCCCCGTCACAGGAGTCAGTAGACCGGCGGTCTCGGACGCCAGAGTGGACAGGTGCCCGCGGGACCCCTACGGCAGGGCGTCTGTGGCTGCACGGGGCGGGCGAGTGACTTGGATAAACGCTGGAGCAGCTTTCTACGGTGCCAGCTCAGCTTTTATCCTTCTGAGCAGGACGGCGCCTGGACGTTCGTGGGAATGGGTTTCGCAAACAGAGAAGCCGCCCAGGAAGGAGAAAGCCGGGCCGGAGGTCTGCAGCCCGAGCTACCCCCCTGCCTTTCATCCCCGGGCCAAGGCGCCGCATCCCCTGCCCGGTCCTCGGGTGCGGACGGGACTGTCTGCGTCTCGGGGTTGGAGCCTTCCCTTCAGATGTCAGGAGTGCAGGAGGGACTGCAGGTGACACGCCAGGCCTAGTTCATCCGCTGGAGACCCAAAGCTGAACAAACAACCCCCGCCGGCGGCTGGCAGGCCCGCGCCCCCAGGATCGCAGCTGGTCCTGGGCTGCCCTTCCTCGCGTGCCTCGGCGGCTGCGGTGGAAACACCACCGCCTCTTGCTGCTGCCCCGCAGAATCCCCCGTGCTCGGAGCCAGGAGACCCGGTTGCCCCACCCAGGCTCCGGGAGAAGAGGAACCAGCCCCGGCTCGGGGGTGCCGGGTAGCAGAGTGATCGCTTTCCCACGCGGCTGCCCTTGGGGTTGTCAAAAAGCCCTTCTTCAGGATGAAATAAAATCTGCCCCCTGCAGCTCCCACCTACAGATCAAAGTTCTACCCTCGGGTGATTACACAGAATCGGTTTGTTTTCTCTACTTGTTGCAGCCCTTTAAACATCTGGAGACAGCAACCTTTTCCCTCAAGTCTTTTATTTTATTTTTTTCCGGATAGACAGCCTTTTTGGATTAGACAGTTCTTTCACTTGACTTCAAACAGCAAGGTTTCTAGATCCCTCGAGACGTTAATCAGCTGTCTCACATATTCATTGTCAAGGTTCTTCCTCTAATGCAACAGAGAGTCTGAATACGAAGTTGCAGACAAAGCAACCAGCACAGAGGAGACCAGGCTATCGCCGCCTCTGATCCACACCCCATCTCTCCATAAACGCAGCCCAGGATGGCCTTGTTAGCAACCGGTGACACCCAGACTCCAAAACTTTCCCTCTCTGACACACAATTAACTTTTGAAGGTAAAATAAATATTTTATGTTAGTAACTGCTAATCTTTGGCTATTAGTGTTGTCTGTGCAGTTAACACACAATTTAATAACTATTCCTGGCCCTCCTGATGAAGCGCCATGGCGCATCAAAGCGCATAGCCTGAGGTGGGAGGGTGCACAAGAAGGCAAAGCACCAGGAGGCCCCAGTCCATCAGATAAGGCCTCTCTTGTTCCTGGTAAAATGCAGCAGAGAAGACCCCAAAGCCTTGGAACATGGGGATGAGGCACAGCGGAGGCTGCGTCTGCTCCAGAGAGGATGTGAGGGGATGTGAGAGACTCCTGGAGTGTGGGCATTCGGAAGCCAATCCGCGACCTGCAGGTCCATGGGCCTGGAGGAGGGGCCTTGGCAACCCAGCCATCCTTCCCCACCCCCACAGGAGTTAAAACGAAGGCATCACTTTGGTTTAGTCACTTCTAGAAGAAAGAAAGGCAAGGGATTGCATGAACACCTCACAAAGGATCTGATTTACTGCTCCTGAAATAAATGCTGAAACCTTTTCATCTTGATAATATCCAGACTCCCAGAGGTACATCAGTTCACTTCAACGGTAGACCATATCACCTTCTCTACTCTGGAACTGCAAGCCACAGTCTACAAAAAGAAACCCCATTTAGGAAAGTAGCACCAAGAAAATGCTTCCTGCAAAGACACAGAATGCATTAAATTTATCCTTTACAAATATATCTCTACTGGGTATATTTCTGCCTCAGTGAACAGTCAAAAAGGAAAGCAATGTGTTGGCTTTTCTTTCATCACATAAAGAAACTCAATAGAGCGGAGCCCTAGGATTTTACTACCAAATGCAGCAGCAGCAATGGACGCAAGGTAACCTTGACCTCATGCAGGATTTCACAGATTTCAAGGTATCTGGGCAGATGAGTTGGGTCATGGGTGGCCACGTGGTTCCATAGTTAAACCATTCATGGATTAGATCATGTCTAGTCTAAAGTTCATCGAAGGTAACTTCTGGGTGGTAATAACAGTTGGGAGGTTTTGAGTATGGTATGTGGTCTAAAGAGGTGTCTGTAGCCTCTTGGTATGCATGATACTCATTCATCTCATGTTGGTCCAGAGACATAGTATTTGGCAGATGTTTTATGTCATTTCTGCTTTGAAGTTGTGGAGAGCTGTTGTTTGAAATTTGTCATTTAAGATGTTCATTTTCTCCCTCTTCTTTCTCTATTAGGTTTGGTTGTTGTTTTCAGTGGTATTCAAAGCATCTTTCATCATAAATCTCAGTGCCTTGAAATTATTTTAAATTAACAAGAAAACTCACAATATATTTAATATAAAACAAATTCACATTAATTAAAATTCTGAGGACAACCCTTAATAGAAGAGAGAACTTTTAAACCAAACCACTCAGAAAAAAAGAATCAACAAAAATTTAAGAAATTTTACAAAATTTGGGAAAAAAGTAAATAATAATAGCTGATGGAGGATTTACTTTGTGCCAAGCACTATTCTAAACACTATAAGTATCAAAGCATTTAATTTTTTCATGAGTATGTAGGTTATACATTTCAAAGATTAGAAACCTTAGATGCAGAAAGATTAAGTGGCTTTCTTACGGTGGCCCTCCTAGTAGCTTTAAGAACTAGAATTTGAACCCAGAGTCCACAGCAACTATACTCAACTGCTTCTCCCTTGATATAAAGTATATTAAATAGAAGTCATAAAATTATATCATATAAATAAGACCAAATATATCAATGATTATAATGACTATTACTGGGTTAAATTTCTCTTTTGAAAGGCAAAAACTCTCAAATTATGTCAAATCAAATGTATAGTTTATGTAATACAAAAATCTCCTACATACAAATACTTACAAGATTAAAGTTAAGATAAACAACAGTATCAATTGTCATGGAGGCCTGCTAACTCCTTGCTTTCCACATTTCTAGAGAGGTGAGGAAGTAGCTCCAGCCTTTGGTTAGTCCCCCATTCCACTCCCTCATGTGTAGATCTCTATCCAGGAGGGAATTATCTGACCAGTGGAATTCAGGGAAGGTGACTTCTAACAGACTCCAATGACATTAATGCGTTCCCCACAGCAAAATGTAAGCAGAGAAGGCATGTTGTACTTCCTCTTATGGCTTCCAGGACCAGGCTTGGCACATTTCCAAGCTGGTGCCCTACTCTTGTGTTCCTAGCTTCCCAGTCTTTGGCTGGTTGGGTAGCTTGTTCATCCCAGTCTGCAGGACCAAGATTCTCCAATTCAGGGAAAAAGGAAAAGGAAATTCCATATTTCTTTTAGGCACAAGACCAGCTCTCCATACTAAAGCCACTCTTGCTCCTGGGCCTCGTGCAGCTCTGTTCTCAGGTGATTAGGAACCTAGAGGAGAAGATGTGCACGTGTTTACCTCCCTCTAAATGCCAAAAACAGGGTGGGATTTTTTAAAACTTATTTCAGAAACTGAGAGATCAAGAACACAAAAGACCAAGGATTTAAACAATAAAATTAACAAACTGTATTGAATAACTAGATACATAAAATAGACAAAGATAAGGTAATATTGTTTCTACCAAAAACTGTATCATTTTCAAAAATGAATAAAAATTTTATAAAAAGCTTCTCCCCCTTATCCATGGGAGATTTTTTTCCAAGACCCCCAGGGGATGCCTGAAACCTTAGAGAGTACTGAACCCTATATATACTGTCTTTTCCTATACATACCTGTGATAAAGTTTAATTTATAAAGTAAGGACAGTAAGAGATTAAAACAACTAATAATAAAATATAATAATTAAAACAACATACTATAATAAAAATTACATGAGTATCGTCTCTCAAAATATCTTACTGCACTGTACTCACCCTTCTTCTTGTGATCTGTTGATGTCATAAACGAGATAGTTGCTAAGTAACCAACAGGCAGGTTGCATACACAGCATGGATACCCTGGACAAAGGGATGATTCACATCCCAGGCAGGGCAGAGCAGGGTGGCATGAGATTTCACCATGCTACTCAGAATGACGTGCAATTTAAAATGTATGAGTTGTTTATTTCTGGAATTTTCTATTTAATATTTTTGGACAGCTGTTGACTGCAGGTAACTGAAACCACAGAAAGCACAATCATATATAAGGGGGGGACTACTGTACTTTGTTCCCAACAAAACTTTAATTTTAAAAGAATAAAAATGATAACAAGTCCATATATAGATTAACCCAGAAACTAAAAATAAAAGGATAGCCTCTCTCCTCAAATTAAAGCTAACAATTACAAATACAAAACAACTTCAAAATAATATTTAGATTAGAAAAGAAATCAAAAGTAAAATAAAAGGCTCTTTAAAAGTAAATGTCATTCAGAACATCATCTACCGAAACCTATAAGATATGGCCAAAGAAATACTTTAAGGAACATTTATAGCCTTAAATGCGTTGACTTTAAAAAATACTGAAAATAAGTAAAAATACTGTAGTGAAAATAACAGTCAATGTCAGAGGAACTCCAAAGTAAACCCCCCAAAATTTTTTAAACAAAAGAAGAAATTTATGAAGCTAAAATATAAGTTAATGAAATAAGAATGGTAGAAAATAAGAATGAAATAAAATAAGAAAATATCAAGAGTCCTCTCCGAGCTGAGATCTCAGCCCTACCTGGTGCCATGCAGGAGCTCTCTCTAAAGCTGTGGTTCAGACCCACCTGACGCATCACATGCCTCCTTTGGTGGCATCCCATCCCTCAGCGATGGGGAGCTCACTGCCTCAGAAGCAGTTCACTCCATCTTTCCCCTAAACGACCCCCACTCTGGCAGTTCTTGAGCCCAGACAACTGCAGAGAGAAGATGTACGTGTCAAGCAGAAGTGGCCTCTCCCTGGTGAGAATGCGCCACCACAGCCCTCAGGCTGCACCCACTGCAGGGAGAGCGGAAGGGAGGAGGCAGGGCTGGAGGAGTTGCCCTCAGGGACTTCTGAGTGCCTGATCTGCTCCCCAACCATAGGTCAGGGACAGCCACCCCCAGGCTGAGCTAACACTCCACTCCCCCTGCCTGTACCTTTTGGAGGAAGCATCTTGCTGAGCACTGAGCTCAGGGAAAAAGGTCTGGCCTCCTCCCCTGACAGGAGGAAGGAAGAGGACAACCAGGAACAGATGAGGACCAGGGCCTGCCTCTCCAGGAGACCAGCCCTTCACAGGAAGGAGAAGCACAGACATGGAATTTAGCTGAGCTTTGACCATTGGGTAGGGTTATGGACTGAATTGTGTCTCCCCCAAAATTCATATGTTGAAGCCCTCCTCCCCAGTGACCATATTTGGAAATAGGGTCTCCAAAGAGATAAATAAGATTAAATGAGGTCATAAGGGTGAGGCCCTAGTCCAACCGCACTGGTGTCCCCTAAGAAGATGACGTGATACCAGAAGTACATGTACATGGAGAAAAGGCCACGCAAGGACGCAGCGAGAAGGCGGCTGTCTGCAAGCCAAGGAGAATGGCCTCACCAGAAACCAACCCTGCCAACACTTTCATCTTGGACTTCAGAACTGTGAGAAAATACAATTCTGTTGTTTAAGCCAAGTATTCTGTGACACTTTGTTGGGGCAGCCTGAGCAGACGAATACAGGGAAGGAGACAGGGAAGAAAGGAAAGGGGGAGAGAGAGAGAGGAAGCGAAAGAGGGGAGGGGAGAAGAGCAAACTCCCTCTGCTGGAATATCTAAGATGTTTCTTTCCACACACTGTATGTTTCAAAAAAGAGGCCTAATGGGCGCATCCCCTCCCAAAGCCAGTGGAAACATAAATGCAAGTGTTGATTTTTTTACTGTAACTAGTGCTGAGCGAGTTCACAATGGTATAAGTGGTCAGGGCCGTCACACGCAGCCCTTCATTTGACACCTGAGGCCTGAGTGAGAGCAAAGAGCTGACCCAAGGTGAGGCCACCCAGGTGAGCGGCAGGCACCGATCCCAGCTCGCCGCCGAGAGCTGCCAGCACTAAATATGAGACACTGTCCTTTCCAGGCAGAGCCATGTCCTCCCACGGGCATATGGGGGCAGAATCCATGGAGTCCGTGTCGACATCCCTCCAGAGTCTGTGCTTCTGAGTGCAACGACATCACCCACATCCTCCTACCATCCACGTGCCTGACAGGGCGTGGCTCTCTGGCCAGGGGCCGGTAGGGCCCGGGGAAAACTACCTAGCACACAGCCCTTCAGTGCAAAAGCAGCACGGGGTAAGTACGACACCAGAGCTGCCCCGGCCCGATGGGCAGCCTGCAGACTGCACCAGCTCCGCCCTGGAGGACACTCAGGCAGGGGGTACAGGGGAGCATGATGCCCAGGCGCCCAGCCTCATTGTCACTGCTGAATGACTCTGTCACACCATGGGTAGAACCTTTGAGCTGAGGTTGAATGCGCCTCCAGTCGCGCCACTGGCCAGCCTGGGCAGGTACTTCATCTGCCTGCACCTATCTCTCTCAATTCATTCAACAGATGTCCGACTGGGCAGTTATCAGATGGCAGGTCTTGCAGAACCTACGGATATACAATACAAAGCAGATAGGGTTCCTTTGCAATTGCAGTACATCTTACGTGTATGTAAAAAATATCTCAAGCAGATGAGTGTCAATATTCAAAGATCTGGAAACACACACTCTAAATTGTTCGTGGTGTTTATTTCTGCAGAGGGAAGTCGGTTTGGGAGGATGGAAGGAAATCAGAGGTTGGAGCCACAGTCAGCCCAGCCAAGGCCTCCCGTCCCTCCAAAGGACAGAGAGTTGGCTGCCCTGCCCTTCGGGGCCTCCAGTGCGGGGTCCTGTGGTTCCTGACTATGATCTTGCAGCCCCACCTGCGCAGCAGCCTTGCAGACGACACCAACAGGGGATTCCGGCCTCAGAAAATATCTGTTCTTTTTCTGTTCACTGTCTCCATGGGAGGGATGGGGCTACATTTGTCTGTTAGAGCCTCTTCCTCCATGAGCTGAATATTAAGAGACAGAGTCCAGCTAGATAAATAAACCAAGTCCCTGCGGCAGAGACCCTTGCCTGCTCCCATAGCCAAGAGAAGTTTCCCAGAGATGGACAGCCATGCCGCGCAGCTGAGGGGCCTCCTCATGTTTCAGGATTTGGGGGAGGAGGGGCCACGAGAGACAAAGGACGGTCAGCCCTGCATCATATCCCAAATCACCCTGCCTCACTCTGCTAAAACCACGGGGGCCTGGGGATTCTCATTTACAGAGGACAAACGTTTGCTCACAGCTGGCTGGACCGTGGCAAATGGCAAAGGGGGAGGCAGAGGACCCAGTTGGAGACCCTAGAGGCTCTGAGGAGAGGCCACAGGAAGGCCAAAGGCTGGCTCTGTTGTTAATGTGCACACAGGGCCACAGGGGGCAGACAGGCCTGTCTCAGGGGCGGGGGGAGAACACGGCTGGGCAAAGGAGGCAGCCCAGTGTCCCTCTCTTGGCTCCTAGCTGTCTGGAGAGGGAAAGGACTTGTGAAGGGAAGGGTTAACATCATATCTTAATAAAAAGCGATGGCCAAATGGCTTTGTCAGATGTCTATGTCATTGTCACTTAAGATATTTATATCATGGGGACATGTGGTGAGACAAGCACCATTTAATAATGAGTTCCAACCCAAGTTCTGGTTATGTTCTGCCAAGGAACCTGCCCTCTGTCCTCCTGGGCTGGATGGCATTGGGAAGGAGCAGACCACCAGGCTCTGTGAGGCTCAACGGAAACCAAAAACACCAGCCCACTGCACTGCCCCTGGATGCTGGTGGGTCCCATGTGTGTGGAAATGTTAGGAAACGAGGGTAGAAGTTAGAAGGGAGCCTCAGGAGCAATGAATACAGTAAGGACGTATGGTCTGAAGCAGTGAGAGCAGTTTATGGACCTTGTTCATATATGCAGTTGCCTGGACGCTCCCACCCGGGTCCCCACGCCCCAGCCACCTTGGGAGTCTTTCAGTCACCCAGAGGAGCCAGCTCCTTCCCTCACAGAGTCCCCAGACCAGGCCAGCTCCCTGTCCAGGTGCCTCAGCACAGTCTGTGCCCTTCACCCCCTGGTGACTTCACACCACTCCTTCCGGCCTGTCCCCTGTGTGGAGGCAGGGACCCACCTGCAGTCTTCACTAGCACAGTGCCTGGAACACAGAGGCCCCAGGGAATGCTGGTTGAAGGGGTTAATCTATGCAATCATTATATAGGCCAAGAATGGCATCCCCATTTTTAGACAAATAAACTGAAGCTCTGATTTTTTTTTCTAATCATAAGTGTAAAAACTGGGAGTTGGTCCCAGAGCCTCTTATTCTAAATTTCTGTCACCACTACCTTCCCAAAGTTAAGTCAGATCCTAAACTGGGTAGGACTGCCTTGGTCATTTTCGACCGGCCCACACCAAAAGTTCCCCATGAAGGTGTGTTCTAGTGCTGCACCAAAAGGGTGTCAGTGTCTAGCTGAGAGTACTTCAGAGGGGGTAGCTTTCTGAAGCCCACAGCGGAGGGCTTCCAGGGCTTGTGACTGTAAGCTGAGAGCCATGAGGTTTCCCTGAACTTGGAAAGCATCAGATAAGACCCATTAATATTTGCATTCACTATCTGCCAAGCACCCTTTGATGCACTTTACAATGCACTTTACAGTGTTTAAAAGGTAAACTGAGGCACAATAAAAATTTAGAGAGTTTGAGCAAGCAGCAATTCATGAATCAGGCAGCTCCAAACCATAACTGGTTTGAAAGTCCCAACAAGGAAATGCAAGGGGGAGACGTCTCTAATACAAACATGGAAATAAAGCAAAGAAAATATTTGATTGGTTACAATTATACAGTTGCCTTATTTGCTCTATCCCATTGGAAAATTCCTAATTATATACAGGCATTCCTCAGAGATATTGTGGGTTCAGTGTCAGACCACCACAATAAAGCAAATATGGCAATAAAGTGACTCACATGAATTTTTTGGTTTCCCAGTACATATAAAAGTTATGTTTACACCATACTGTAGTTTATTAAGTGTGTAATAGCATTATGTCTGAAAAAAAATGTATATATCTTAATTTAAAAATACTTTGTTGCTAAAAATGCTAATGATTATATAAGCCTTTGGTGAGTCATAATCTTTTTGCTGGTAGAGGGTCTTGCCTGGATAACTGCTAACTGATCAAGGTGCTGACTGTTGAAGGTTGGGGTGGCTGTGACAATTTTTTAAATAAAACAACAATGAAGTTTGCCACATCAATTGACTCTTCCTTTCATGAAATATTTCTCTACAGCATGCAATGGTATTTGATAGCATTTGACCCACAGTATAACTACTTTCAAAATTGGAGCCAGTCTTCTCAAACTCTGCCACTGTTTTATCAATTAAGCTTATGTAATATTCTAAATCCCTTGTTCTCATTTCAGCAATGTTCATACCATCTTCACCAGGAGTAGATTCCATCTCAAGAAACCACTTTCTTTGCTCATCCATTAGAAGCAACTCCTCATCCATTCAAGTTTGATCATGAGGTTGCAACAATTCAGTCCCATCTTCAGGCTCCACTTCTAATTCCAGTTCTCTGGCTGTTTCCACCACAGCTGCAGTTGCTTCCTCCACTGAAGTTTTGAGCCCCTCAAAGTCATCCATGAGGGTTGAAATCAACTTCTTCCAAACTCCCATTAATGTTGATATTTTGACCTCCTACCATGAATCACAAATGTTCTTATGGCATCTAGAACAGTGAATCCTTTCCAGAAGGTTTTCAATTTACTTTGCCCAGATCCATCAGAGGAATCACTATGGCAGCTATAGCCTTATGAAATGTATTTCTTAAACAATAAGACTTGAAAGTCAAAATTACTCTTTGATCTGTAGTCTGCAGAATGGATGTGATCTTAGCAGGCATGAAAGCAACATTAATCTCCTTGTGCATCTCCATCAGAGCTCATGGGTGACCAGGCGCCTTGTCAATGAGCAGTAATATTTTGAAACAAATCTTTTTTTCTGAGCAGCAGGGCTCAACAGTGGGCTTAAAATTATTCAGCAAACCGTGCTATAAAGAGATGTGCTGTCATCCAGGCTTTGTTGTCTCATTTATAGAGTACAGGCAGAACAGATTTAACATAATTGTTAAGGGCCCTAGGATTTTCAGAATGGTGGATGAGTACTGGCTTCAACTGCATTAGCTCCTAACAAGAGAGTCATCTGTCCTTTGAAGCCTTGAAGCCAGGAATTGACTTCTCTCTGGCTATGAAAAGTCCTAGATGGTATCTTCTCCCAACAGAAGACTATTTCATCTACATTAAAAATCTGTTGTAGCAACATTCATCAATAATCTTAGCCAGATCTTCTAGATAACTTGCTGCAGCTTCTACATCAGCACTTGCTCCTTCACCTTGTGCTTTTTTGTTGTGGAGGTGGCTTCTTTCCTTAAATCTCATAAACCAACCTCTCTTAGCTTCCAACTTTTCTTCTGTGGCCTCCTCACCTCTCTCAGCCTTCACAGAATAGAATAAAGTTAGGGCCTTGCTCTGGATTAGGCTTTGGCTTAAGGGAATGTTGTGGCTGGTTTGATCTTCCATTTAGACCACGAAAACTTTAGCCATATAAGCAATACAGCTGTTTTGCTTTCTTATCATTCGTGTGTTCACTGGATGCACAAATGATGATTTAAGAAATTAATTCCCTCAAGAACTTTTCCTTTGCATTCACAACTCAGCTAACTGTTTGGCACCAGAGGCCTAGCTTCCAGCCTGTCTTGGCTGTTACATGCCTTCCTTGCTAAACTTAATCATTTCTAGTTTTTGATTTAAAGTGACAGACCTGCGACTCTTCCTTTCATTTGAACACTTAGAGGCCAGTGAAGAATTATTAATTGGCCTAATTTCAATATTGTTATGTCTCAGGAAGAGGGAAGCCTGAGGAGAGGGAGAGAGACAGGTAGATGGCCAGTAAGTGGAGCAGTCACAGCACACACCACATTTGTCAATTAAGTTCATTGTCTTACACTGGCGTAGTTTGTGGTGCCCCAAAACAATCACAACAGTAACATGAAAGATCACTATAACATATGGTGAAATAATAATTAAATATTTGAAATACTGTGAGAAATACCAAAATGTAACACAGAGACACAAACTGAGTACATGCTGTTGGAAAAATGATGCCAATAGACTTGCTCAACTCAAGGTTGCCACAAACCTTCAATTTCTAAAAAGCACAATATCTGTGAAGCTCAATAAAGCAAAGCACAGTAAAACGAAGTCTGCCTATAATTATAAGTTAGTTGGCTGTTCTGATTGGTTGAGCTTAAATTCTGTTTTTCTTTAAAATTTATAAGAAATAGCTCAAGTTAAGTTTCATTAATGTTTGCAAAGCACGCTAGGTTATGGTCACTTATGAGGCTTAACTGGCTTTGTTTGCTCAGGGATTCTTCAGGCCTAGTCTCCATTTTAATCTCCTTCAACAAGAGATAGTGTTCACTGCTTCCAAGCTGGACTCTCCGTTCCTCACTCTGTATGACGGCGTGTGGCTTCTGAGGCTACACTGTCAAAGGCGTTGTAGCTTCCCCTTGCTCTCTCAGTTGCTGGCTCTGGGGAAGGCCAGCCCCTGTGCAGGGAAGACAGTCAAGCAGCCCTTGGAGAGGTCCCTGGACAACTTGCCAGCCTTGTGAATGAGCCACCATGGGAGAGAAGGCCACATGGCTGCAACTGCCAGAGACATCCCAAGCAAGAACCGCACAGCTAAGCCTTGCCCAAATCTCTGAGCAACAGAAACCATGAGAGGTCATACATTGCTCTTGATATTTTAAAGCCATTAAATTTGGGGTGATGTGTTATGCAGCAATAGATAATTAATGCACATTAATAACCAATTTAATTATCACAAAAAATAAAGAGTGCACATACTATTATCTTTATTTAATAAATGAAAAAATAGGGGCAAACAGCCAGTGTACATTTGGCACAGCCAGGTTTTGAATCTGTATGGTTTGTGTTTTGCTGCACTATCCAAGACGGTAGCCAAAACTCATTAACATTTTTTAAAAATGACAAGCTCAGTTTCTCAGTTGGCCTAGTCACCTTTTAAGTGCTCAGTGTAGCTAGAGGCTCCCATACTGGGAAGCATGAATATGGGATGTTTCATCATTGCAGAAAGTTTACTTGGACAGCGCTGGTATAGAGCATGTGCTGTTAACCATGAAATCTACCACCTAAAAATAGATCCTAAAGATCCTTGCTTGAATTCGCTAAGGTGTTCATCAATTGTTAGCTGGTCCTGGAGTTTAACTCATTGGATGGTATTGACAGGGGTCTCTGGGCATTTGAAGATTCACTCCCCACTCTGGATACACTCCACACTCTGGACTCACACCTCCTGGAGACACTCCACCTCCTTCCCATCCCCCCTTGAGTTCCCTGGCATTCTTCTTGTCACTCAGTGCATTAAAGCTTAGTGTAACAAAGGACCACCTGCAGCCCCATCTCTCAGGCCCATCACTGCTTGGTTTTCTGTGCATTGATCACTAAGTCCACACATAGAGCACTCACTGAGCCCAGGCCTGGTGCAGACACCAAGGAAAATAAGGTTCAGCCTTTTGCTCCATGGACCTCACTATCCACTGGGATTTTCCCTGCAAGATGGTGCTGTACTCTAATAGAGGAATCTCCAAGGAATATGGAAAGACAGAGACTGGAACAGGAAACATGCATCTGCCTACAGGTGTTTAGGAGGACACACAGAAAGGCAGCATTTAAACTAGTAGGTCATTAAGGAGGCCCTGGAAAATGGTGAAGAAACGCAGGGGCATTTCCACACAAGCAACGACTTCAGCAAGCACAGTATGCTCCCAGAACAATGAAGAGTATGAGGGCACCATGATGATGAGACTGTAAAGGAGACATGCCAGGGTATGCATGGCCTCAGACATATGTTAAGAAGGGTGGACTTGGTGCAGGAAAGAGGACGTGTTGCTTTGCATTCACCTTTACACTTTGGGGGCTGCATTCTGGGTCTAATATCTGGTAATTGAGGGTGATTGGGTGGCCAGAACCATTTTGATGTGGTTCCTCAACTTTCCTACTGACTCTTAGCTGGGCTCAGGTGGGTGCCAGGGAACAGCATGTAGAAATATGGCAGAGACTGTCGGCCTGGGTGTAGAGGGACTCTGATAAACCCACAGAAGGGCTGTAGGTCAATTTGCAGAAATCAATTTGCTAAAAGCTAATTCACCATATACATCAGATGACTATCCTCAGCAGGATGAGATAGGTTGCTGCAGTTGCTTTGCCAAAAGAGGCAAAACACTAAGTACAGGGCCAGGACAGAAATCCACAAAGGGGACATGACAGTAAAATGTCTTTAAGGGAACGCACACCCATTCACATATAAAATGGCACATGCAAACGCAGAGGGAACTAAACCTTAGAATAAAATCTTCAGTAAATCATTTAGTAGGTCATTCAGTGATTTGGAATTTTGGTCACTTGATTCTTAATGAACTAGCCATTGGCAAATTATTTCTCAGTGAATTGATCTGCTTCCCAGAAAAAGGCCCTTAGCAGAAGTCTACACCATGGCTTCTAGAGTGTTCACTCTAGTCATCTATCCAGGTGTTAGAAATTTAAAGAAAACTGAACTTACTCAATTCTCCAAAATTCCTGTCTTTCCTTACCTCAGAGTTCAAATCCTCTGACCTGAAGGCTGAGGTCATTCTCCATGGTATGTTTCAAGCCTTTTCCATCTTCACTAAAACCTCCTTTCTTCGAGTTTCTTTCTCTCTCATTCTCTTGCTGTCACCTCACCCTCCTGCTCGCTCTTGCTCTTTCTTCCTATAAACAATGATATAAATTACCACTTAGCTTGAGCTGCTTAGCGTATTCCCTGGCCTTGACAGAGACAGTGTGCTCCATAATGGATTGCCTTTGTGCTGCAGAGCAATGCTGGTAATGAGGCGCACTTTGATGGAAAACCCGAGCACCATAACTCAGGAGATCATAAGCACTGCTACTCTGGTGAAGTTCAGTTTAGTGCAAAAGAAACATGTGTTTCCTGTCCCTTATTCTAAATCGATTGGGCCATTTGTCTAATTTAAACATGCTATAATTTACACACAACCTCCAAAGATAGGGATGAGGTTGAGGTACTTGATGTACGCTTTTTCATGTGGCTTGAATCCATCACTGTCTCCTGCAAGGCCCCTAAGCTTTCTCCTGAGTGCATGGAGGCCCCATAACTCTCTGATCTACTCCATTTTCTCTGATATCCCTTAGGATCCTTGTTCAGAATCTGGCCAGAGGATTGTGGCTGACTTTCAGAAGGCATGGACTGAAGGCTGGACTTGCACTGTGTCCCCCCACATCCCATGTTTTATTAGCACAACTTTCAATTCTCTCCGATTTCTCTTCTTACTTTGTTCGTTATTATAAGAGATTTTACAAGGAAAAAGTCAAAGAAGGTAGGTTGGGTATGGACACTTGTGGCATGTAATTATGCACCATTTTTAGCTGATTTAGCACAACCAAATATTAGGGGAAAAAACTGTCTTGTTCCAGTCATCACATGAGCCTTCAGGAAGGGTGAGCACCTCTCTGGGGAGCAGTGTCTCCAACTGGCAGACTCCCCTGGCTTCTCCAGTCTTGTTAGGAAAGTCGTAGCCTGGCTATCAATTAGACCCCATTTCATTATGAATCAATTAGACTCTGTTTCATTATAAATCAATTAGACTCCATTTCATTATAAATCAGTTAGACTGCATTTTGTTTCTGGCTTTGTTTTCCAGAGCTAACCTTTGTTCTCAAGCCCATCCATTAAACTGCATAATAAAAGAATATCTAAACCAGGAGCTCAATGAATTCAAGCCCCTAATTTTATAAACAGGCTGGAACCTGCAAGCGTGCAATTGAGATGAAAACAGAGCCAGGATTCTTGAATATTGGTTCAGTTCATAGGGTTAGAAAATATAACAAAGTCAGGATTAAGACAATTCTATAATCAATGCTACTATGTGCATTGCAGAGGTCTCAGCTAATAGAATAAGTGAAGAAAAATAAATCAGACCTATAATTTTGAAAACACAAAAGAGAAAACTCTGTATTTTCAAGTTGGAAGAATCATGTACTTAGAATACCAAGAAAAATAACTGACTAGATATTCAAACTATAATAGAATTCAGTGAAAAGTGATTAATAATAATCACTTATAATAATAAGTGATTAATAATAAGAACACCACATGGAAATCAATACCTTTTTAATAAAAGATATAATAGAAAAAAACTTCTAAAAAATTTACAAGCCCATAAGACTCTTAAAAATTATTAACAAGAAATGTACATGGCATATATATATATATATATATATATATACACACACAAAACAATTGCTCTTTCCCTCGGAGCAGGCTGTGGTGGCGGCTTGTGCAGCAATGGCCAAGATTAAGGCTTGGAACTTTCACTGCAAGAACAAGGAGCTGCTGAATCAGCTGGATGATCTGAAAGTGGAGCTGTCCCAGCTTTGTGTCTCCAAGTTCCGAGTTGTCCGCAAATCCATTGCCCATGTACTCACTGTCATTAACCAGACTCAGAAAACCTCAGGAAGTTCTACAAGGGCAAAAAGTACAATCCCCCGGACTTGCAGCCTAAGAAAACACGTGTCATGAGCTGTGGGCTCAACAAGCATGGAAGGAACAGCTGTACCCACTGCGGAAGTACACGGTCAAGGCCTGAGTCCCCAGTCCTCGAGACATCAATATAAACGCAAAACTGGCAAAAACAAACAAACAAAGAAACAAAAAAACACAATCATACGTTGTTGAAAGATATTAAAGGCCTGAATCAATGAGAGACAAACCACATTTCTGGCTGAGATTCCTCACACTATAAAATTTACCAAATTTACTACCAAATCACGTAGTAGACTTAGTACACTGAAATGAAGATTCTCAGAGGGCGTTTTATAAAACGTGGCAAGCTGATTCTGAATTTCTTCTAGAATAGAAGACATATCAGTATAACCAATAAAATTTTGAGAAAGAAGCATTATGAAGATAGGCTTGTTTCAGGTATCAGAAGAAATTTTGAAACAATACTGATGGAGCAGCAAAAGAGTAGAAATAGATCCACGTATAGTATATGACAAAAATAGTACATCAAACAGCAGGGAAAGCATTGTGATTGATAAAGAAATGAATAACGAATAAACTTCTGTATAGCCAGTAATCCAATTTGAAGAAAAAATAAAGTCAGTTCCCTCTTTGACACTATATGCAAATGTGACTTCTAGCCTAAGTGAAAGGATAAAAGGATAAATATAAAACTGCCAGTGGAATAAAATAGGTATAGGGGGTTATTTTTATAAATTTCAGTCAAAGAATCTTTCTTGAGCATGGCATATAATGGAGGAATCATAAAGAAAAAATGAAAGATTCTGTTACATAAAATTTAAAACTTCTGTATCACAGAAGACGCTATAAACAAAGTACAATGGCAAGTGACAGAGTTACAAGCAGGGAAAATATTTGCAATATTATTAACAATGTACAGTAATAATTCCCAGAATATATATGGAATTTCTACAAAAAAAATACAAGAAACACAGCAAACAATATCAACATAATGTAAGCAAAGTATATGAACATTATTAGACTCATAGCAAAAGGTACTAATGGCCAAGAAATATATAAAAGATATAGTACTTGAGTAACTTTTAGTACAAATACTGGCTTATAGGAAGAAACCAGAAGGAGAAGCCCTGGATTAGCACTGAGACGAAGTAGCACCCCCCAATTTGAGCAGCATTGGCGTCTTCAGTATTGAATCTTCCCATTCAGGAACATGATTGGTCTCTCTATTTATTCAGATCTTGTTTTATGCCCTCAGTAAATGTAATTGCTTCATTTATAAAGATATACATTTTTCATTAAATTTGGGAGTTTTTATTTAATTCTCTTTCAGAGTTTTTTCATTTCTGGGTCACTCCCCTGATCCTGAGGATTTTATGCCTCCTAACCTTGGCATTTGTCTAAATAGAATAGTGAACTTGAGTCCTTCACAAACGTCCGGAGATCGTGGGAACGAAATCTGTGGAGAATTGTTGAATTGGTCTATAAGAATTGCACAAATTGACAGGGACTGAGGAATGCGGAGGGAAAGACGGACCGCTCCTTTCCTTTCGTGGTGAAGGGCCAGCTTGGTCCTGTACAACCTGGATCTTGTGCAGAGCAAGGAGTTCCCCCCTCAGGGGAGCGACCATTCGAATGGCCAGGACTAAGATACTCTGAACACCTCCTCTCCTTTCTTTTCCATGGAGCCAACGAGCCTGAGTCTTTGTCCCTGTTCCACAGTCTTCTTCCCGAGGTTGATCTCCTCTGGGCCACTCATGGCATAATGCCTTGAACTGGCTCTCTGTGGCAAGAAAGAGATCTCTTTGTCTGCAGGTCCCATAGCTTTACCTGGTGGGTATGTGTGCTCCACCTGGCTTTGCTGTTGGACTTGGACCCCACTCTGTCCAGAATTTCTAGCCATGTAACTAGTTTATCCGTTTCCTCCATGCATGGCCACTTATCGGCTTGACCCATCAGCCATGTAGCAAAACCTCTGGTTTCTGATTTTCCATGCAGCTTTAAGAAATCTATCAGGCTTCTTGGGTCGTGATGTCAGAATTGCTGTCATTATGTACACCATGGAAACTGTTCACACTCCCTCAGAACTTTATTCACGCATATTAATCGTTGTACCTGATAAATGTTCCCTGTGCTTTTTTCCTTTGCCTCAGAAAGAGAAGACGCCCTTAAGAATTTTAGAACTTGAAGGTAGCTAAACTATCAGCGCCCTAACCCATGTCTGTGGACACTTACCAGAATAGCTCCAATGGTTTAACCAATAGAAAAGTCCACATAAAGAGACCACTGCAAGGAAAGCCACCTAAAAAGGTGGCTCATCCTGGATGCAGCACACTCCACTGATTCCCAAGAGATGGGTTGTGATTTGCACATGAGAGTAGAATAGCAGCACCAAGAATTGGGGTGAACCAGGAGCCCTCAGCAGTTGGTAGATCATCCCTAAGAGATGAATAGACACTTCATTCACCTTCTTTTTTAGCTTTTTGTGTGCCTGGCTGGGAAGCAGAGTTTGGAAAGTTAAAACCAGCTTTCCTAAACTCTCCTGCAGCTAAGATTCTGGCTGATTTAGTTTCTGTCAATCAGATGAGCATTCACAAGACTTTAGTTTGAAACAGAATTAGGTAGTCCATAAATGGGCTAAAAACACCAATTAAAAGACAGAGACTGGCAGAGTACATTTTAAAAGATGAACCAAATTTATATTGTCTCTATGAAACTCACTTCAAATATAACAATATAGACAAGTAGAAAGTAAAAGGATAGAAAGCAGGAGCAACTATGTTAATGCCAGATAAAGTAGACTTCAGAGAAAAAATAATTACCAGAGAAAGAGACATTATTTAATGATAAAAGAGTCAATCTGCTAAGAAAGCACAGTAATGTTGAGTATGTCTGCACCAAACAGAGCTACAAAATATGTGAAGCAAAAACAGGTAGAACTAAAAGGAGAAATAGACAAACCATCACTTATCATTGGAAACTTTAACATCCCTCTCTCAACAATTGGTAAAAACAACTAGAGAATCAGCAAAGATACCATCAAGCGACAGGAACTCATTGACATTTTCAGAACACTCCACAGCAGAATACACATTCTTTCCAAGTGCCCACAGAATATCTGCCAAGGTAGACCGTGCTGTGGTTTGAAGGCTTGCCCCCTCTGAAACACATGCTGAAACTTAAACTCCAACGTGGCACTATGGAGAGTTAAGGCCTTTAAGAGATGGTTGGGTCATGAAAGTTCTGCACTTATGAATGGATTAGTCTATTGATGGATTAATGGGTTAATGGGTTATCACAGGTGTGGGACTGTGGCTTTATAAGAAGAACAAGAGAGACCTGAGCCAGCATGTTCAGCCGACTCTCCATGTGATGCTCTGAACTGCCTCGGGACTCTGCAGAGAGTCCCCACCAGCAAGAAGGCCCTTGCCAGATGCAACCCCTCGACCTTGGACTTCTCAGCCTCCATAATTGTAAGAAATAAATTCCTTTTCTTTATAAATTACCCAGTTTTAGGTGTTCTATTATAAGGAACAGAAAACAGACTAAGACGGACACTATCTTAGGATATAAATCTAGCCCCAACAAATTTTTTAAAACTGAAATCATAGAGAGTGTATTCTGATTGCAACAAAATCAACTAGAAACCAATAACAGAAAGACAACAGGAAAATTTGCAATCACTTGTAAACTAAGGAGCACACTTCTAAATAACCTATGAGTCAAAGAGGACATCTCAACGAAAATCAAAAACTACATTGAACTAAATGAAAATGAAAACATTAAAATTTATGGGACACAGTTAAAAGCAGTGCTGAGAAGGAAATTTATAGCTCTAAATACATACATTAGAAAATAGAAGTTTCAAATCAATCATTGAAGCTCCTCCATCAAGAACCTAGAAAGAGAAAAGCATGTAAATCCAAAGCCAGCTTCTGGAAATGATAAAGATAAGAGCAGAAATCAATAACAATTCAAAACAGCAAAACAACAGGAAAGGTCAAGGAAACCGACAAATGTGTAGTAAGAGGACAAAGGAAAAAGGGAGAAACGGAACAGGACAACGGTACAGAGCCTCAGACAGCAAATGGGTAAGAAGACAGTGCCATGAACAGCTCACACACAGAAATTTCAAAACTTAGATTTGATGGACAACCAATTCCTTGAAAAGGACGAATCATCGCAGCTCATCCAATATCAATAAATAGTTTGAATAGCCAATAACTATTAAGGAAATTGAGTTTATAATTGCAAAACCCCAACGAAGAAATATCTGCAAATCATATATCCAGCGAAGGACTAATGTCTAGAATATATAAAGAAGCTCTGAAACCAAGAGTAAAATTTAAAAACCTAATTAGGAAATACACAAAAGACACAAAGAAGCATTACAACAAAGAGGACATACAGATGGCAAATAATCACATAAAATTATATTCAACATCATCAGCCTTTAGGGAAATGCAAATTAGAAACACAATGAGATATCACTATACATTTATCAGAATAGCTAAAATAAAAAATAGTAACGCCACCAAATGCTGGCATGGGATGCAGATAAACTGGAGCCCTCATACGTTGCTGGTAGAAATGTAAAATCATTCGGCCCCTCTGGAAAACAGTTTGGCAACTTTTTAAAAAACTAAACTTGCAACTAACATATGACCCAGTGATTATACTCTCGAGAGTTTATCCCAGAGCAATGAAGACTTACATTCACACGAAAACTTGTTCAAAAATATGTATTCATAAGAGATATGCACACTTCAACCTGGATGAATCTCCAGAGAATTATGGTAGTGAAGAAAGCCAATCCCAAAAGATAATGCACTGGATGATTCTATTTACATCATACTCTCAAAATGACAAAATGACCCAGAGTAGTGGTGTTCAGGGGGTAAGGAGGGGTGGGGGTAGGAGGGAAAGTGGGTGTGACTCTGAAAGGGCAACGTGAGGGATCCTCATGGTGTGGAAATGCCCTGTTTCTTGGCTGTGTAAAAGTCAATATCCTGGTGGTGATATGGTTCTGTAATTATGGTATCATGGATGTACCAGAATTTGTTTAACCACTGGAGGAAACTGGGTAAAGTATACATGGGACCTTTGTATATTATTCTAACAACTGCCTGTGACTCTACAATTATCTCAAAATACAAAATTTAATTTAAAAAATGAAAAATGTTTTTTAATCTAAGTATTCGTAATCCTATAGGCAGATGAAAACAGAAAAAAAAAATGAATTGATAAATAAATACTCTAATTGTCTCCACTACAAATTGTCTTTCATAAACTCTTCAGAGTCCATCCTAAATGGAGAATTCTAATTCTAGCCAAATAATCTACTTTTTATCCTGAAGTTGGAAGCAAGGTGGAGTTTTCACCATCCCAATAAACCTCATACTTCCTCAAAATCACCTCTGCTTATGCCAAAGATCAATCAATGTGTTATCTCAAAAACTACATCAGCCTGTGGCCCGAAGCAACATGGTTTAGATATGATTATTTCATTATTGATCAAGAAAATAATCTAATTACACTCCACGAAAACTTAGTTGGAAAAAAAGCGTTATTTGTTGAAAACCTCTACCACAATATAGCCTAAAGGAAAGTGGGAATGAACAGTCTCTTAACAGCTCAGTTTCCAAACCTAAAGTTAATAATAGGCCCCTTCTCTTTCACTTACCTCTAAACACCTGATTCAGGTTTTCAGGTTTTAGACAAACTGTATGTGTGCCCAGGAGCCATGGCAAACAGGAAGAGGAACCCCCGCCCCACCTTCTGCTAATGACAACATTTACTATTGTGAACCAAGAAAGACCTTCAGAAACAACTGACCCTGTGGGCTAATTATGCTCAGAAAGAAGAGTAAGGCATCAACTTGACTTAAGCGTCACAGTTGCCTTGGCAGACTTTCCACAGCATCCTATTCAATGGATCCGTGGACTCCATGACGTCTACTTGGGTACATTTGCAGTGCACATAACCCGTCAGCCCCAGCCAGAGGCAAAAATCAGAAATCCTCCTGGGGACAGCTGGCAGATGAAGCCGAAGCTTCCAACTCCAGATCGATATCATAGCTGCTATGCTTTGTGGATCTAAAACCTTGACTCCCAGCCAAGGACTTGGCCAGCCACATGAGTTAACTTCAAAGTTCTTTCCCCAGGAGCCATCTCTAATCCACCTGGCCACCCCATGACAGCCGGCTTCCACACAGGGGTGGGACAGCCCTCCATTTAGAAATGAATAGCCAAGCTTCATAACTTCCACAACAGAAGATTAGACCAAAGACAGTGAAAATATTAATGGGCAGGCTGCACCCAGTGTCCCCAGTCAATGAGAACTGCACCACACCCAGCAACTGCCTTTCTCCCCGTCACTACTAAATAGGTCCAATCTCCAAGGCTGGGTTTCTGCTCTGTCTCTAACTTTGTATTCTAGTTCCCACTTGGCTGTGACCCCATTTTTCTGGCCTGTCCCCACCTCCCTTTCTTCAAGGGCTACACCTGATTCCTTTGCCTCCCAGCTACTGACAACTCAAGATGTTATCACTCACCCGCCTTTGAGTTTTGCCAGTTCGCAAAGATTCAAAATCATGTTTCCAGGATGCCCATGAGACAGACACTCTTGTTGATTTTTCTGCATTCAAATAACCAGACCTACCCAAAAAAAGAGAGAGAGAGAGAGAGAGAGAATAATCCTGAATCAAACTTATCTTGGACAACCCTGGCAATCAGGATGTTCAGTTCAATTCAGTTCAACAAAAATGTCTTGAGTTCCTACATGTGTCTGGCACTTTTCCAGCAGTTGGAATTATAGAGATTAATACCACACAGCTCCTGCCTGCCCGAAGCTTGTTGCTAATTGAAAAAACATACATGTAAACACAGCTCTTTAATTTAATTTTGTACCTACTATGGCTGGATGACTTAATAAGATATGAATGAGTGGCTCATCGAGAGTGGCGCATGGGGCCTCCCGGGGGAGGACTGAGGGCAAAGTGCAGAGGACAAGGGACATGGCGAGAGCCAGAAAGGGAGAAGGAGCATCACCAGCACTAAAAAGGACATACCAGATGGGCCTGTGTGAGTAGCAGGCACCTGCACCAGCCCGCTTGTGACACCCCGGGCAGAGGCAGAATGTCCAAGGGAAGTCCCGGGCAGTGGGCCTCAGGGAGACTGCACCCAGGCCCCAGCAAAGAGCCCCTCACCCAAGCCCGGGATGGAGACCTGGCACTGTCTGCCCACCGTGCGGAAGGAATTATAGACAAGGACTGAATCAAACAAAGGTGGCCAGCACAGGCCACAAATAGAGAGTCCTCTTGGATGTCCTGTTCAACCTACAACCCGCAAAGCTTTCACAGACTTTTGGGGTGAGTGGAACAAACCCCAGTTGTAGAGATGATGGGTTTTTCTACCAGCCCCAGCAGAAGTGGGGCTCAAAGCTGGTTATAATTGATTTTATAAAAATAAAGCTCTATAATTATTGTGTGTGTGTGTGTGTGTGTGTGTGTATGAGACAGAAAGAGAGAGAGAGATTAAAAACCCTTTACGGTGACAAGCACAGGGTACAGAAGAAATACAGCGGAGGGCCCCGGACATAGATGTGGAGTCAAGTGAAATCTTCATGGACAAGCTGCCAGGTAAACTGAGTCTTGAAGTGTTGGAGGCAATCAGGTAAAGAAGGGGCATAAGGAATCCAAGTGAAGTGAAGCACGTGTGGGTGTTGGGGGGGTGTGGAGTGAAAGCTCAACACAGGGCCCCCAGCAGACTTTCCTCTGGACCCATGCCCACACCCCTCTTAGGTTTGGCCTGCTGCTGCTCCCTACCTTCTATTTGCAGGCAGCCCCTGATACCTTGCAACATGTTTGTGTGGCCCACTCTGACCCTCTGTCTCCTGTTCAGGAACTACCCCAGTACCACAACCAAAAGAGTGTCTCATTTACTTTGCCATTAGTTGAGCACGCATAATCCTGCATCACTGCTAGGATGATAGAGCATTCAAACTGAAAGTGGCTTAGTAATAACTTGATCTAAAATCGTCCTTGAGGAAACTCAAGGCCAGAGATGGGAAATGACCTGTCACTTGTCACGCAGAGAGGAGTGGAGCTGGAACCTGCATCCTGGTCTTCTGGTGGCTAATCCTGTGCTAGAGTGGTGCAGCTGCTCTGCAGAGCTGCAAGGGGCCGGTATTCACCTTGCATGCTATGGAGACAGGTCCCCAGGTGCCCCTCAGAGTTGTGTGTTGCAGGGGCCCTTGGGGCCCGCTGCATTACCCCACGCAAAGGGCAGCAGACACCAGCTGTCGGCGCACTGCAGCTTCTCTCAGGCATCCATGCCTGCCATGTGGGGGTTTGGATGAAGGGCAGGAAATGGCAGGAGAAAGCTCCCACCCTGGGGGATGAAGGGGCCCCGTGGCAGGGAAGCACAGTGCCGTCTTCAGCAACAGACGTGAGCTCAGCAGGGAGAGGAATCAGACACGACTCTGTCGCCCGTCTTGTTCTAGCGACCACTTCCCAACCCCACCTCACGTTCTCTGCCACCGCCTGTGAGAGGCCGTGGGGCCAGACAAGCGCAGGAAGGAAACGTCCCAGGAAATGTGCTCTTGTCACCCAAGCAGCATGGGCCGAACGAGGCCCTTTAACTGACCCCTTGCAGGCACGGCTGGCAGCCACTACCCTGGACACCAGGCCCCACATCCAGGTGGCATCTGTCAAAATCGTGCAATGGCTGACTGAAGAACCATCTTTTGAAATGCACTTTTCCCAAGAAGCGGGAACTTGAGAGGCTCAGACTGTTGGAAAGTAACGAAAACCTTCTTGATGGAGAAGCTGATAAAAAGGAGAAGAGGCACCTGTGGACAGTGCGGAGCGGCCCAGTCCCAGAGCCCAGGCAGACACTAGCTCTCAGGCCACGGTGACTCCTGGCTGAACCGGAGAAGGGAGTTTTGTGACAACTGCCTTGTGTTTGGGCTAGAGCCATTCTAGGGCGTCTTCAAGGAAAACCAAGAAATGGGATAGCTGGCCTTTCAGCACCTGGAGATTTCCAGAAGTGGGCCTGTCAGATGTTCCCCAATTCAGATCTTTATGTCCTGAACTGGTTTCCTGTTAAAGTTATCCAAAAAAGTGAAGTTAGACTATGCTGCCCTCATGAGACGGTTATGATTTCCTGTTCCATCTTCTGTTCCATCTAGAGCGCAGATTTGATTGCAAAGGGGGTGGAATTTAGGGACTGGCAGAGCAGGGCTACCCTGGAAGCCTGGGCCACACACCATGGCCAGGGCCCGTGGCCTCCTTAGAGGTGGAAGGGACTTGAAAGTGGTGATATCAAAGCACGTCCACAAAAATTCTTTGACACTCCTCTTGTCCAAAGGTAGAGTCTATTTCCCCTCCCCTCGAACAGGAGCCAGTCTTAGTGACTTGCTCCCGATAGCAGGCACTGCGAGTAATTTGCAAGGCTAAATGATAACAGGTGGCAGATAATCACCTTCCACCTGTGTTCTCGCTCCTCCCTCTCCGTCAGGATGCTGGCCTTGGCACCCCGCCTCCGTCTTGTGAGGGAGCCAGGCAGCCCCCTGCGGCAGCTGCACAGCCACACGTGGGTATGGCGGGGGGAGCCTTCAGAAGATTACAGCCCCCACTGTGGAGCTGCGCTAGATGGGGCCAAGTGGGGCAGAGATGAGCTGTCCCTGCCCAAAGTGAAGATTCATGAGCAAATTAAGTGTCATTGATTTCAGCTACTACATTTTGGGGGTGTTCTATTACGTATCAGTAGATTACCAGACCCAAAAGCCTCTCGTTCAAATTTCTCGATTTTTTATTTGGAAACTGGGGCCCCGAAGGGATGGAGGGGGTGGGACAGGTGGTCAAGGCTGCTCTGAGATGGGGTAGAGCCGCTGCTCAGACTCTGCTTTTGACTTCCCCTGCTGTGGTGGTTGATTTTGGGTATCAACTTGACTGGATTAAGGTTTTGCGTCGCACTTCTAGAAGGCTCATGAAAGCATCGATCTACGGAGTGCTTTCCTGGGGACAGAGGTGTGTCTCACTGAATGTGCTCTGAGTGTGCGTTATCATGCATTGTCTCTCACCAGCCACCACGGTCACCCGTGGAGGAGCCTTGTTATGTCCATTTGCAGAGGAGGAAGTGGTGCTTCTGGACAGTAAACAGAGCTCCATCTCACTGCTGGTTGGCGGCAGAGCTGGGACCCAAATTAGCTCAATTAGGAACAAGCTTTGGGCAGGCAGGAGCTGTGTGGTATTAATCTCTATAATTCCAACTGCTGGAAAAGTGCCAGACACATGTAGGAACTCAAGACATTTTTGTTGAACTGAATTGAGTTGAATATCCCGATTGTCCAGGGTTGTCCAAGACGAGTTTGATTCAGGGATGCCCAGACAGCTGGAAAGTACTATTTATTCTCAATTATTGCATTAGTCTCAGTGCTTCAGTAGGCACTGAGCCCATCCCTCTTCTGCCAGGTGGTTTGGCACTTGATTAGAATGATTGGGCTGACCCAGATGTGTCTGTGAGGTGTTTCTAGGGGAGATTGGTGTGTGAGTCAATGGACTGGGTGGGAAAGATCAGCCCTCAATGTGGGTGGGCACCTTCCAATTGGCTGGGGGCCCAGATGGAACAAAGAGGTACAGGAAGGGCGAATTCTTGCTTTCTCTCTGCCAGAGCCTGGATGCCCTTCTTCTGCCCTTGGACATCAGAACCCCGGGTTCTCTGGCCTTTGGACTCTAGAATTCCCACAAGCTTCCCCCACCCTGCTCTGGGCTCTTGGGCCTTCAGCCTCAGACTAAGAGTTACACTGTCAGCTACCCGGGTTCTGACCCTTCAAACATGGACTGCTCCAGGCTGCTGGCCTCCATGTCTGCGTGAGCCAATTCCCCTAATATATTCCTTCTCATATATGTCTCTCTCTATATACATATCTCCTATCAGTTCAGTCTCTCTGGAGAACCCTAACTAAAATACCAGCCAATGCCACTTCCTCTGCCCCACAGGAGGCTACACGGCCTGTGTTTACCACATGAGCACTCCCACAAAAGGGGGAAGAGGAAGCAGCTCAGTCCCAGGTGACCTCACCCGAGCAACCTTGACCTTCTCCTGCAGATGTCAGCCCCGGGACTGGGCCTGGCTCTCCACCACCCAGCCTCCCGGGAGTGGGACCTCTTGCATGCCACTTGGTCCTGTTTGTATGAAGGATCCTGGGCACCCATCAGGAGACAGGAAGGCAACGCAACACCCTTTGTAAGTCTCTGCACACCAGGGATGCAGACCCACACAAAGATGGGGAAGGTGAAGATGTTTCCAGTCCTGGCATGGCTTCCTGGACATACCAAGGGCCTCGTCTGAGGTGGAGGGAGCCCAAAGCCAGGGGTTAATAGGGGAGAGACATTAGAGCTGCTCCATTCACATGCTGTCTTCCCAGGCATAAGGGCAGCATCCTGTTCCCCATAAAGAAAGAACAATTGTCCTGCAGAGAAGTTTTTGTCAGAAGAAAATTACTGCACTCCTCTTGGCCTCTGGGGAACTCACTGCTCAGAGGTATAGGGTAGTCTTTATGGGGTGGCATCACAAAACCCAGAGGTGGGGTCACTAGAGCCAGAAGCAAGGACCCCAGTCCAGGGGATGGCTGTTTTTTAATGCTTTAACTGGCATCTTATTGGCTGGCAGTCCTGGCATCAGCCATCAGTCAGCAACCATTGCCATGCACACTCTGGAATACCAAGAGGGATTGGGGGGACCCTGTCCTTGAGGAGCTAAGACCCTTTCCATGCAGCACCCACCAAAGGAAAAATAACCATGAACACATTGTGCAATGGGAGCACAGTGGACACGGTGCACACAAGGCAGGGAAATGACAGGGTGGGGAGGAGGCGCAGGCCCCAAGGTAGGCCTCAGGAGCTCAGAGAGAAGTTACTGAGCATCCTCTGTGCACATAGCCCTGGTCTGGACCCACTGCTCTCCCACAGACCCATGCTCTTCCCCTGAAAAGACCCCAGATCTGGTCCTACCGTCTCTGCTGCCCAATCCTCTGTGCCCTGCTGCACCACTGATGTGCCCCAGGTCAGGATGGCTTTGAGCCAAGCGCAGGCATCCCTCCTCCGGACACCTGCTCTGAACCCCTGCAGCCCCACCCACCTGGGGCACCTCTCATCGCCCTCCCTTGATGAAGGAAGCAGATGAGGGGAGGCTGCAGATGTAGGCAAGTCAGCTCTAGCAAAATCTCGGTGATGGCAGACTCACCAGGAAAGAGTCTATTGCCCCCTGGGTGGGAAGAGAGGGTCCGTGTTTGCACCAGTCTGATGGGGCTGCCACAGCAAAGCACCACAGACTGAGCAGCTTAAACAACAGAACTGTGTTTGCTCACAGTTCTGGAGGCGGGAAGTCCAAGATCAAGGTGTCAGCTGGAGTGGTTTCTCCTGAGGCCTCTCTCGTTGGCTTATAGGTGGCCGTCGTTTCCCTGTGTCCTCACACTGTCTTCTTTCTGTGTGACTCTGTGTCCTAATCTCCTCTTCTTATAGGGACACCAGTCATATTGGATTAGGGCCCACCATAATAACCTCATTTTAACTTATTTACTCCCTTAACACATTAACTGCCATGTGAGTTGTATTTAACTCACACTAGTTTTGAGCCCGGGGCCTTGTGAAGCATATGTAACTCACATGCCTCTTTACCTTTGGAGCTGTGTGAACTATTTTTCAAGCTGTGTATAACTCATGCACAGAAAACAATAAAAAATAACAAATTTTTCATTAACTTAGAAAGGGTTGTTTTGTTTTCAAAGTTTTTATTCTAGTTTCATAATAAAACATTGTTGCCCCAAGGAAAAATTTTTTTCTTCTAGTATGGCAGTCAATGTGTTAAAGGCCCTGTCTCCAACTACACATACGTCTGAGGTACTGGAAGTTAGGGCTTCAACATACGAATTTGTGGGGGGGATGAACTTCAGCACACACCAATGCTGCCATAGTGCCCCAACACAGTGGGCAGGGGTGGACCCTACAGGCCTGGAGAAGGAGCCATCCTCCAGAGAGGGGAGAATGCAGCCATGCAGCTGGCCCTGCCTGGGACACATGCAAAGCAGGGGTGCAAGAGTCAGCCAGTGTCTCTCTGAAGGTGCCCTTGAGTACCTGGCACAATGGGTGTGCATGGGAGAGCATGTCCCCGTGCCTGGCCCTGTGCCCCACCTGCACTGTGATGGCCGGCACTGGGGAGGTTGACCCCACCCAGGAGAGCCGCACCTTGTCTGAGAGGAGGACCCGCACACATGTCAGTTACTGAGGATGTGCTCCAGGAAGAGAGGGGTGGAGGGGACAGGGAGGGAGGAGAGAAGACAGCTGGGGTGTGCTCAGACCAACAGTCCTTCCCCACAGACACGGACATGGAAGGGGTGCAAAGTCTCCCAGGCACTTCTGCTCACCAGTGGAAAAGCAGCTCCAATAGCCCAAGATTCCTCCAAGGAAGAGCCCCAGGGCCCAGGTGCTGCAATCACACTAAAGTCGGAGTGGAAGTGGCAGATGGGAGGAAAGAAATGGTCATAAGAGATCTGAGGGGATCTAGGCTGAGCATCAGAGTGATCTGGGACACACAGAGGCTCTATCTGCGGGTGCTTTCAGCAGGTGAAAGGAGAACCCAGCCACGATGGTTTAAAGCACGTGGGCATTCATTATTTTCCATAACAAGAAGTCGGAGCTGTGCTGTCTATGAGGTGGGCTCAAAGATGCCTTGGCCAACTCAAGTTCTTTCCACCTTCCATTCTGACATTCCCAGCCTATTGACTTAGTCCTTAAACTTGTTGCCTCACAATCGTAAAACAGCTGCCACGGTCCCAGGCATCACATGCAGACATGACAAGATTCAGCCAAAGCAGAAATGGGAATTTTCACCTTTTTGAGAACAGTCCAAGTAAACTTTCCTTCAAGCCTCAATAACCAGGGTTATATCCCTGCCCATTAATAAAGCTATCACTAGCCACGAAGATGGAATTACCATGATTGTTAGTCAAGAGTCAGCCCTTGAGCCTTGAGCCTTGGAGGGGCCCAGCACTGCCCATGCATATTATAACCTGAGTACCCTATGCCTGGAAAAAATGCATATTTTATATATATATATATCTCAGTTAACAAGACAGGAAGAGAGAATGGCCTTGGCTAAGATTTGCCATAAGAGGTAGTAGCTTAAGCCAAAGAAAAGCAACTGCTATGGTAAAATTGCAGACATCTGTGGCCCTGGAGGGGCATTGTTTGTGGTCCCAGGTTTTCCTAGAGATCCTGAAATAGCACCATGTGTTTGGCCACTGCTTCCTTGCCAGGCCACCTCTGCCTGGGCTTGCAGGACTTCCCTGCCTCCTGCCTTCCCAGGAGCACAGGCAGCCTGTGGTGGAGAAAGTTGCCCTCCCCTGCATAGCAGTTGCCAAAGCCTGGGCATGTCCAGCTCACAGTTCAGACCACACTGCTTCCATGTGTCCACACACAGTTCATCAAGCACACATTTAACCCTGTTTCCCCAACCCTGTACCCTGTGTCGGCACCTCTCCCAGAGCTGGGCGTGGAGTGGGGCAGGACCTGAGGGGCCCAGTGAGCAGGACAGCCTGCCCCAGCCATCCACACAGTCCTTACATGGGCCTTGGCCACCTGCTCTTGTCACTGGAGCTCATAAAGAGTGAGGACAGAAGGGCCTGGGAGGCCTCTGGGAGATGCCTCCTCCTCTTCAGCAGCACAAAGGGCTTCTGCAGACTCTGGTTGGAGGAAAAGATGGGCTGGGAGGAGGCTGTATAATGCCTTCCCCAGTCCTTTTCTCAGCTGGGGTTTCCGATTCATGGGACCGGACTAGCTCTCTGCCTCCTCATGGCTCCGGGGGTCCCCTCAGGGCCCGTGTGGTCCCTGAGCACCAGGCTCTCTGCTGGTGGAGCAGAGGCTGCCCTGCCCACCAGCAGTGAGGGTTTCTCCTGGCTCTCCATGGGTGCTGGCATCCCTAATGCCTTTGGGTAAAAATTAAGTTAAGGCGGTGGCTTCCCAGGGACCCATAAGAAAGCCCGCAGTCACCAAGTTGTGAGGGGATGGCCTCGTGGGGGGCGTCCCAGGCTGGACTTGACAACGCAGGCTTCCTGCTCCAGCCCTTTGGAAGAGCTCATCCCAGGACCACCAGGAAGAGCTGTGGGGGAGCCCAGCTCTGTTCAGGTGTGCGCTGCACCTAGGGCTCTGCACCCCCAACGTAAGGCCCCTAGCCTTCCTCCACATACCCACTGCCTCCACAAGGGTTTGCCGTCAGCTCAGAGCAGGGCACAGAGAGCAACCCGTCTTTCCAGCCTGTCGAGCCTTGCACTGGCTCAGTGCATCTGGGTGGCCAGCTGGCCAACTCCCCTCCCAGCTCAAATGCCCAGTTCTTCATGAGGTTGCCATCTTTTCTTTAAATCCTTGCTGTGTCACTTAAATGTAATGGCACTGTAATGACAGGCAGAGGTGGGGTGGAGCGACCCGCACGGAGCATCTGCGTGGCTATGTCATTCATTCCAGAGTTTGCTCCCTGTCTCCTGGGATCACGCGGTGGCCCACAGAGGTGTCAGGGGCATGAAATCCTGCTAAGAGACAAGGAAAAGAGGGGAACTTGTTTAAGTTCCATATCAAAGTGAACGACTTGTCCTTCAAATCATATGACCCCAAGTTGGATTGCAGGGTTGGTGTAACCACCTGGAGAGTAAAAGAATAAAGGTGGTTTCTTAAGAAAAAAAAACCTTTTTGTTCAGTCTTTCTCCTTCCCTCCCTCCCTCTGTCTCTCATTCCAAACACTACCACCAAAAACACAGAACTCTTCTTCAGGGTCTACTGCTCCCCTCTAATGTGGACCCTGCAAGAAAGCCAAGCTCTGCACAGACAAGGATCTTCTGTGGAGGTGGGGATGGTCCTGGGGGCCCCAAGTGCCCGACCGCTTAGGGACAAGCTTCCCTGCCTCACTCACAGCATCATCCCGGAAAAGGCAGGAGAGGGAACAGCGTCACCGGCAGCCACCTGCCCAGCGTGGGAAGGAGGAACAAGAAACCAGGCAATCTGGGCCTGGGGGTACAGAGAACAGGAAGGAGCTGCCAACTCTTCACCCATGGGGGCCCACAGGAGGGGAGAGGAGGGAGGGGGAGTGACCAGAGCCCCCCCACGCACCCCGTGCTGCAGCTGCCACCACAATGCAGGCATTGAGGCTGACGTGGCAGACGCGTGCAGGGCAGGGAAGAGGAGCAGAGGGGAGGGCCTTCAGGAGAGCCCCAGATGAGAGGGTCTGACGTCCTCCTGACCTTTCAGTCTGCCCTGGGTGCCAAGAAGGGCACAGGCCACACTGCAGACAGTGCCCTGGGCTCATGCCTGCATCTCATTATCTGCCCAGTCCCCAGCAGCATCAAACGCCGGTTGTTTTCAGATTCCTGGCCCTGCCTCCTTGTGCATCCCGTGCTGAAACATGTGTTACAGGCTCAGTGAAAGAGGGGCAGGGCCTGCACGGAGGCCCCCTGCCCCACCTGCCTCCTCTACTCTTCCTCACCTCCCCAGATCCCTCATAAGCAAGGCCTCGGGTCTTCCACGCCATGGGAGGCTGGAAACCCAGGTCTTCTCCCTCCTGTCCCTGGGGCAAGCCCGTCACCCCTGAGCCAGGGCCTCGTCCACAACGGGCTTGGTTGTGAGGCCTCAGTGTGGTTCCAGGAGTTCTCACAGTCTCGACCCCAGCTCTGCATCCGACTTGCTGCATGCCTCATCTAGTTCCTTCACCCTCAGATCTGCAGGCACAGCTCTTGTACAAGGAGGTCGGCACGCATGATCTCCGGGCCACCTTCCTCCTTTGAGTGGACTATTTGCAGTTGGTTGAACAGATACTCTGGCAGGGGAAGGTTTGCATTCAAACATCCCTCAAATCTCTTCACTCCCTCCATCTCCACCCTGACCACCGTAATCCTGTCCGCTACCACCCTTGCCTGCACCTGGAGACCCCTCCAATTCATTCACTCAAAAAAGAAATGCAAGCCTGGTTGTCACTCTCACCCCCTAAAATCTCCATAAAAACTACCTTTGCTCTTGAGCTAGAGACCCAAATCCTTCACGTGGCCCAGAAGGCCTTGCCTGGTCTAGCGTCACCTCTCAGCCTTCTATTGCCTTCCTCACCACCCTGCTCTCCCATCCGACAATAAAATGCCCAGGTCAGGAGCCGGGTCTGGTTTTGCTGGTCAGACTATCTTCACCTTACAACATCCTCCTGGGCTCGACCAATAGTATTAAGTGAACAAATGAATGATGAGCACATGATCAAGGGAGGCAGCTGACTCTGGGAGGTAAAGAGGTCAACCTCCCTTGCCCAAAGTCCCTGTTAGATTGATGGCTGACATTCCACCATCAGAAGCCAGAATAGATCCCTCCCAGGTCCCTTCCAACTCTTCAGAGTCTTTGTTTCAAGAGATCCTACATATGTTCACAAGACTCGTGCAACCCGCTCATGCTGGCTCCATGAGACAGCTTCCTTTCATTGAGCACCTGTAATGTGGACAGCGCTTCATGTTTGGGGCAGAGCTCCTGGATGAGGTTGTGCTCTGGTTCAGATGCGTGGAAGTAGGTGATGCCCCTGTGCAACCTAGTTATTGCAATGATCTGCATGGAACCAGGAGCCACCTGAGAAAAATTGGAATGATGTATCTACCTGGAGATAAACCAAGTTACAAGGAAACATAGTTCCACTGGGAAAGATGGTTGATGAAGTTTCTCAGGCTAAGAAGACAATCAGCAACATATACATGCCAAAGGGGTCAGGGATGGTACAGCATCTATAGGGTTGACATCTACAACAGGCCTCCTTTCCAGAGCTGCTCCAGCCATAGGCGTTACCAAGAAGCCACAAGTTCTTTTGTGGCCCAGTGAGAGAGCAGTTCTGTGGCTAAAAGATCACGGTTGTTGTCCTATTGTCCAAGACAAGGCCATGGGGACTCCGTCAGCACCAGCTCTGAACAGGAGGAGATGGGCTGAGGCTGCAGAACTGAGGTCAGAATCAGAGGAAGCAGCACACGCAAGAGGTGAAGAATGGTAGAGTCCAAGACACATCACAGATACCCCTGCGAGGCATTAAGGAGCCAAGTGCACCACTGGACCAACAAGGATGTGACAGTGAGCCTGAACAAGAGCCCCCAGCCCTTCAGGGGTCAGCCGTGATGTCCCCCAGGGCCGAGTACTGACACAGACCAGATAGTAACGACACATTCCCTGAGCGCCTTCTATGTGGGAGGCAGAAGATTTATATGTATTTTACATGTACAAATCCATCACCTCCTCTTTGCAACCTGTGGAGCTGACTGTGATTCTCCCACCTTGCCGAGGAGGGACCGAGAGTCTCTGAAGCCAAGCAGTCCTCGTTTTTGCTGCTTACCTGGGGGTCCATGGCAAACATTTGCCGAAAGAATAAACCCGCGGACAAGTTGATCTGCTCTCATGCTAAAGCCAACAGTGCAGTCTTGGGCAACCATTTTTTCAGCTGGAAACCCGTTCCCCTCACCTGTGCAAGGAGTGATGCCCTTCCCTGGGATTGTTCTGGGAGCAGTGAGCGGGCGTACCAAACGTCTTGTGCAGGGCCTGCACACAGCAGCTGCTCAAGAAATGCTCATTCCCTCCCTGCCTCTCTTCAGTTCTTAGGACACAGTTTACCCCTATGCAAACAGCCCGTTAGACTCGATTCTGTGCCCAGGCCCTTGCGATTCTGACGTGTCATGACTTTGTAAGAATGACCCTGAGTCTGGCCAGACCGGGTGTGGACGGGGAGGCTGACACAGAGCTGGTGGATACAGAGGAGCCTTTATTCGGGCAGACTCTTGATCCCCCACTCTGACTAAGCCCATTGGTGCATTTGAGGCAGGGCGGAGGGGGGGTAAAAGCAAAGGTCTTTAGGAATGCTGGGGAAGAAAGAGAAGCCCAGTGACCTACTGCAGCACTAGAAGGACTCTCAAAACATTCTCCTTTATCAAGAAATTTGAATGTGAGTCACAGTTGGGCTCCCCCAAGGGTTTCTTTGCTAAGCAGGGCTGGAAATTGTTCAGCTAATTAGGCTGCATCCTGCCCTCAGCCTTGTCCAGAGCACAAGGCTGCCCCCAGGACCGAGGAGGGATCCAAGGGGCTGCTGCCACCAGGGTCAGGAGAGTGTGCTGTGGGGGGCGGGGGGCGGCAGGGGTAAGGACGGGGCTGCCTCCCCACCTCAGCTCCAGCCAGGGAAACTTGGGGCAATGAATAAAAGGGCAAGTGGTCCTAAGCATGGTTCAGTCTACAAAAACCTTTCATCCACAATCGCTGGATTCTTAAAACAATCCTGTGAATTCAGCAGGGCAAGATTTTACTCTACTGCTTTGCATACAAAGACACTAGGGATTTGCATGGCTGGGGGTGGGGAGTCTGGGGGTGTATTAACTCTGTGGTAGGGTTTATGAATAGATTGTGGGAATTCTTCATGTGGTTTATAAAAAGCTATCATTGGTCTAAGTTAGTTTGCAAACATCCCTGGGAAGAATGGGGAGAGCTAATGAGTTGTGGGATACTGGCACCTGTACTGAGCTCACACTAAAGGCCAAAGGGGCCAGGGGATTAAGAGATGGAGACAGGGTTGCTGGACCTCGGCCTATCATCTGGGCCTCCCTTCCCTTGCGGGGGAAGATAGCAAACCCACCTTCCCAGGGTATTGGCCAGCCCAGTCTAAAAGAAGGAGAAAGATGATAGATAGAAATGTTGTTTTTGTATATTTATTTCTCATGATTTCTGGTACGTGACTGCAAATGGACTGAGTTCATATGTTGAAGCCTAATCCCCAAGGTGAGGGTCTTTGGAGGAGAGGCCTTTAGGGTGTGAGGAGACCATGCATGTGGAGCCCTCCTGATGAGAATAGTGCCCTCGTGAGAAGAGACAAGAGGGCGCTTGCTTCCTCTCTCTTCTCTCTACCATGTGACACAGCAAGAAGGTGGCCACCTGCAAACCAGGAAAAGGGCCCTCACCAGACATCAGATGTGCCGGCACCTTGATCTTAGATTTCCAGCCTCCAGAACCGTAAGAAGTAAGTGTCTTGTTTAAGCCCCAGTCTGTGGTGTATTTGTTACAGCAGCCTGAACAGACTAAGGTGACTCTCTCTCTAGTCTGTCTCACTGGAGGGGGAATCAGGGGCAATGCAGCAGGAACGCGAGGGAATTGTTAGGGTGGAAAGCTTAGTAGGTGCCACGGCGCAGGTGGAGAAAGATTTCCCACTCAGAGATTAAGATATAAAAGTAAAATTTATTTTGTCTTTTAGAAGGATGGAGAGAATGTGGGGGGGGGTGACGGGAGCTGGGAGGTGGCGTGGCATCCCAAAGAAGGAGAAGGGGGTGCCAGCACAAGGCCGAGTGGCTGGCTGATTTGCAGGGGGACGAGGAGGAAAACACAGCGCTGGCTGTCAGTTGATAACGAAAGCGGCAGCAGGTAGACAACAAAAACCGCGAGGATGTCAAAGTCCAAGACTTGGTTTCCTGCCCTTCCCTGGAGAAGGGATTGTCGCAGGAGATGTGACTCTGCCCTGGAGATACGGTGGAGGCTGTAGCTCCTTCTCCTGCTGTTTACTCAGGAACTCTGCAAAAGCAGATTCTCCAAAAACAATTTTGAAAGAGAGAGATTTACATCTCCCTTCCGTCCACTCAGCTCTCTCGGAAGTCGTGCGAAACAGAACCCCTGCAGAGGCCTGTTAGTGACAGAACTCATAGGATGGATCTTTGACTGTTGTTGGGGACATTGTAGGATTAAGTATTTTCCTGTTATTTTTGCAAGTCTGCCCCTTTCAGGAATAAAATCCTCAATATTCAGTTTTTCAACTCCCAAACTAGCTCTAGAAACTCACATATTAAACAATAGTGAAAAAAGTCAAAACGTGTTATTTGCAAGAGCCAAATCGTGGTGAGACAATTTGGGTTTCTAAAAGGAAGGCCCCAAGGGCGACGGGGACAACTTTTTTTCACAAAACAACAGATTAGAAAGAGAACAGGCGTGGGCCGGGGCTAGGGACAAGAGGTCAGCCTGGGGACTGGGAGGAGGAAGGAGCGTGGGGCGTGGGGGCCACGCAGAGAGGAGGGTCAGCGTTGAAAGACTTCCAAGACCCTCCATCCTGGCGTTGCAGCCTTGTGAGTGGCCCTGCACGTGGCCTGTGTGGGAAGCCAAGCGAGCTGTTGCTTCCACGACGGTCGAGTGAAGCCTACCCAGCCACAGCCCTCTGCATGCCCCACGCAGACTGTCCAGCAGGAGAGACTCCCGCCAGTGCCCGAGGTTGCACAGCTCCTCACCCAGGCTGTGCCACCTCCCGGGCATCGTTTCCAACTCTCACAAGTCCTTAGGACAGAGGCTGCCCTCCCTGGCGCCCAGAGGGGCAGAGGTGGGATAAGTGGAGCTCCCTGAACCCCTGAACTTGGTGAGACTGGACAGGAGTGACCTTCCTCCCCATCCCTTTACAGTAACAGCTTATCAAGTCCTCACAGGGTGGGGTCACAACAATTAGGGCCCAGTTTGTTCATCTATAAAATGAAATATGCTGACCACAGTGATCGGACAACATCATATTCAGCTTGAGTCGTCCAGTACCTGCCACATGGACACTCCAAGGTGAGCTGCCCTTGCCCTGTCCACTGCCCTTCCAGGGGTTGGTGGCCTTGTTCCACATCACAGGAACTCGTGTCCCTGCCCTGGTGTCAGCTCAACTTGAGGCAGCAGAAGGAGGTCAGATGAGCAAGGCCTCTGCAAGGCTCCTGGCAGCTGGGACGGAGAGGAGGCGACGCTGCCCTGTTTTCCCTGCATTTGTCCCCGTCTTCTCAGGATGGCCTGGGTAACATTCTGGAATAAAGCTTATAAATTCAGGCCAAAGAGATCTTTCCTCTGAGCAGGAGCCCTGCTTATCAAAGACAGCGGAGGTATGAGCCACTCTTAACTGGGGGGAAATAGGACACCTTGGGGCCCGTACATTCACTGGACTGGGCTACCCTTGGAACAGGAAAAAATAAAAGTAGTGTCGGAACTGAGAGAGCAGGGAGGAGACACGGAGGGAGTCAGAGGAGGGCAAACCCTCACCGTGACCACCCTGGCAGCCCCTCATGATGGGACCCACAAGCCCAACCTGCGCTCACTTTCCCATGCGTGGGGCCCCTCCCCTGGGCCAGGGTGGCGGACCATGGCTGGACCATGAAGGGAGCAGATACTTCCCCTGAGGCCAAGATGCCACCCTTCTGAGAGGAAGGCCCCCTGCAGAAACAGCAAGGGGGTCAAGAAAGGGACATCAAAAAGGGCCAGGGGGCACATCGAGTCCTTCTAAAGCCTTGGGGAGCATGTCAGCCCTGTAAGAAGAACAACACCCCACGTTACTAGGGCGTTCACCCCGATCGGGCTGCCTGCAGCGCCCCAGGGGGGTGACCCGCACACACTGTCAGCTCTGTGGGTGGAAGTTGAAGAGGATAAAGAGAACCAACGTCTGTGGCCTCCGAGGACATGCCAAGCCCGGCCCAGTGTCCTCCAAGTGTGCTCCTTCATTAACCCTCAGAATGTCACAAGAAGTCAGTGTGCAGGTGGGCAGCAAAGGCTTGGAGCCAGGCCTAGTAGGTGGACGTTTCAGGAAGACACTTTTTAGCTGATTGTATTGGTCAGGATTCTCCAGAGAGACACAACAAACAGGGGGAGGAGAGAGAGAGAGGGAGAGAGAGAGAGAGGTGGGGTAGGTTTATTAGGAGAATTGGTCACGCAATTACGGAGGCCAAGAAGTCTCGCGATCTGCACGTGCAAGCTGCAGAATGAGGGAGCTGGTGGTGTGAATCAGCCTCAGTCTGAAGCCCCCAGAACTGGGAGCTCCGATGTGCAAGGGCGGGAGAAGGCGGACGTCCCAGCTCCAGAAGGGAGTGAATTCACCTTCCTCCACCTTTTTGTTCTACCCCAGCCCTCGACAGATTGAATGGTGTCCGCCCACACGGAGGGTGGACCTTCGTACTCTCCTGGAAGTTCCCCCGCAGACACGCCCAGACTTGACGTCTCACCAGCTCTCTGGGCATCCTTAGCCCAGTCAAGTTAACACATAAAATTAACCACCACACTCACTAAGGAGAAAGTCATTCAGGTCCTCTGCAAGTTTGAGATTCTGAGATTCCACTTGTCTGTTTCTCTGACACTCGTGTGTGTGTGTGTGGTGTGTGTGTGTGTGTGTGTGTGTCTGAGGATGTTGAAGTGAATAGTACTTTTCTGATTACAATATGCCAGGAAAATCCCAAAACACAGAGGTTTAATTTCCAAACTTATTCCCTAAGGGGCAGTGTTGCTTCTACTAAAATGGCGCAGAAAAACAATGAATAGATAGAAAGAACTAGTTTTGTCAGGGAGATATGTCGTGTGCTTGCACTTTTAACTTCCAGTTCTCTGGGAACTTGCCTTTTTTTCCTGAGTGTACACACACACACACACACAGAGTCAGGGTACCATATTAGGCTACTTCTGACTGTCCTACTGACAGTTTTTCCTACAGAGCCATTGCCCCAATTCTCTGGGCTGATTATCTTCTATGAATGGTTCAAAGGTGCACAGATTCTGCAGATGGGCCTTTGAAGAGGGCTGAACAGTCTCCCAGCTGACTTCAGGATGAGCTTCAGAGCATGTGAATAATAAAGTGTGCAGAAGCACCTGCAGGGGACCATGGGGCCTGACACATCCTCTGGAGCCAGGGTCCCAGCCCTCCAACTCATAACTTGGGCCACCTCGGGCAGGTGCCTTATCCTTTCTGAACCTCAGTTTCTTCATGTGTAACTGGAGATCATAATAATAGTACCTACCTCCCAGAGTTGGTGTAGGGATTAAATAGTTAAAACCGGAGCAGCATTTAGAACAGTGCTTTTGGCACACAACGGCAGGAGCTCCGTACCTAAGTCCTGCAGGCTCAGACCCCAGGGCCTGAGAGCTCAGGCAGTGTTCAGAGCTTCATGCCCACCAGCAGGTGAGCTCCAGGGTGAGTCTATTGTCTGAGAATTTAGTTTCTATGTAGTGAGGCCCCTGGGTGCTGGTTCCTTTTTTAGGTTTCCAAGTGAAAGTTCCTTGTGAGACCTTGGCCTTGGACCCCAGCTTATCTGGCTCACCCCAACTCCACACCTGCCAGAGGTTCTATCCCCCTCCCACCCTTGCTTGGGAGTTGTTCCTACCAGACAGATCATCCAGGAATTTCATTGCTACCATCCCCAGACTAGGAGTGCAAACCCTGGCCAAGGGCTTCTGTGGCCATATGCCACCCCCCAAGTGAAGAAGAAAGGAAGCCAGGAAGAAGAAGGCCCAGCAACCTCCTGGAAACAGTTCAGGCACTAAGCAATTTACACCATTTGAACTCCACTGGACAGAGTATTTAGAAAGGCAAATGCTCCTTGGGCCAAAGTGGGGGGAATTATCCCACCCACTCCACAGGCATCATGCACGTGGCCCAGTGGAACTTGTAGATGTTCATGATGACTTGATAAGGATGTGGGAATTGAAAGGCCCCATAGGATGTGCTCTGAGCCTGACTCCGACCCCACCCTGGTGGTCCTGGCCGTGGGCCGGTCAGCTTGGAGCCATGTGGCCGTTGTTCCCGATGACCTCCCAAAGCTACTGCATCTTCTTAAAAATATGAGCACATTTCTGTTCTGTTTTTCAATCCTTTAATGATTTTTTACTTTCTTTTCAATATATAACAAAAATATCACTATGAATAATAATACCTGATACCATTGAGACCTACATGCAAAGTACCATGCTAAGAACTTTATTTATGTTACCTTGTCTAACGTTTTCTAAGACACATGAAGCAGTTAGTGTCATCACCCACTTTACAGAAGGGGAAACTGAGGCCTGGAGACAGGCATGCAGCCAGTAGGCAGTAGAGGCAGGACAGGAACCCAGTTCCTTCTCCAGGAACTATTTTGCTGGTTCGTCTGTGGTCATCAGTGTCTTCTGGTCCCTGCTACACCATCCTCTGCTCCTCAGGAATACAACCGGAGCCATAGAATCACTGTCCCACCCAGGGAACAGGTTAGGTTCAGCCCGTGAGTGGCCTGCACTGGGATCTGGAGGGCATCAGAGGAGAAACAGCGTGTTTCTCTGTCTTGCAGCTGCGGCCCTCGGCAGCACTCCCCCTGGCCTGCCAGGGTATCTCCCGAGAACTCCTCACAGGGTGCTGCAGGCAGCTGGCCTTGGCAGGCACATAGCTCTTGGGGCTCCAGGTGTCCCCTGAGAACCACCTGCTTTGGTGCTGTGGACAGCCAGGGTCGCTGGTGACCGTTTCCCTTCAGTTTCCGTTCTGGATGTCCTGAGGCAGTGTTCCTGACCTCCCCAAGTCCCTCCCATCTTGAGAAAGCCCGTGGGTCCCCATGTGAAATCTCTCTCTACTCCAAATGCCTGGAGAAGCTCTGCTTTCCCTGACCAACCCTCCCTCCAGCCCTCCAGCTACAGCCCACACACTTATGAGCGTGTCCTCACTCTCTCCACACAGCCTCTGCGGATGTCTGCTTGCCCCAGGCTTCCCCCGCCTCGGGCCAGGGCCCTGTCCTTCCTGCCCTCAGGCTTAGAGCCCCTTTCTCCAGGAAGGCTTTTGTGACTCCAGGACCCAGAAGGCTCTGGCTTCATGCCCCTGCACCCTGGGTATTGATCTTCCTGCTTGATGTCAAGCTCTATGGACACAGAGATTATATCTGTCTTACACACCATTGTACCCAGCACAGTGGCTAAAAATATTAATAATTTTTGCATCAATGAATGAATAAATGAAAAGTCTTTGAGATCATGGTGCCATGGATGCATGCAGCTCCGATCTACCGAATTTGATCTGAAATGTGCATTGGCACTGGCCCATAGTGGGGTGGGCTCCATGGCGTCCAAGAGCAGAGCCCACCCGGAGCCCAGAGTCGAGGGGTGTGAACAGCATGGAGCTCAGTGCAGCGGCAGCCCATCCCTTCTTCTGGGGACTTGTGCCGCGCTTTGTGCCTCCAGGGCCTGTACCTGTGCCTAGAGAGAAGGCAGTGGCAGGAAGGATGTCAAAAAGGCTGCCTCAGCCCTTAGCAGACAGCTTACTCAAGTTCGAGGGTTTCCTACAAGAGAACCAACTGATATCAGTTCCCTGAGCAGCCTACGTAGAGAACGAGTTTATGACATTTAATCATTTTTATACATTTCATCAAGGTCTAGGAAAGCAATTTTTCCCCAAAAAAGTAGAGAAACTGTCCCATCTTGCTGTCACTGTGAGTGTGGAGGGAGGGGGAGCCGGAGAGCCACTAGACTGCAAAGCCAGATTGAAGCCTTAATCAGGTTTTAGCTTGTGGAAGTCTGCAAATGTATTTAAAATCCTGTACAATTCATACAAGTTAGGTTAGACAGCAAAAGGCAATCGGGTTTTCCACATTACATGTCGTTTGTGGTTGGCCCCGTGCAGCAGCCTCGCAACTCCCTGTGCCCAGGGACTCTGAGCCCGCTGCCTGCACCAAAGTGTGTCTGGGGCTTGTGATGTGTGTGGATGCAACTATAGAGTTCTTGGCTAATGAAAACTGTTAAGAAACCAACTGAATTAAGCCTATCCTGCTGTTTCTTTGACCTTTCATTTCTTTAAGCATAATTTTAGCATTGCATGATTTAAAACGATCAAGTAACTTCACCTAATGTAAAAGTCCTGAGTTGTTTAAGAAAACAAAGGCTGCTACAAAAGTGACAGGCTTTCTAGTTTATCTGTGTCTTTGTGCCTATTTTCCCAGAACACTGGAAAGTTCTTTTCCCCCCCGCACCCACCTCTTTCTTCTGCACATGCCTCAAATTTTAATAAGTTCCTGCTCTTGAAAGCGTGTCTCAGCCTCCTCAGGCTAAGGGAAAAGGTCTCACTCTGTGCTTCCTTGGTTCCATATACTCTTCGTTCTTATAGAATGTCTGACACTGTATTGCATTTATTGGTTTTCTTGTTTCTCTCTCTAGTAAACAGAACATTCTTTGAAGTCCTTTTGGCACTTATTCAACCCTAGCACAATGCCTGGTAGATGATTAATTCATTTTGAAAGAGCAGATGAGCTAGGCTGTGTCTCCAAATGAGTCAGACCCAGCTCCCGCCATCCTTGCTTTGCAGAGCAGAGACTGCAAAGCCCTTGTGCCTGATGGCTGCCTCTGCTTCAAAGGGGCAGGGTCTGTGCAGCGAGCATTTGGCTACCTGGTCACACGTGGTGTGCTCACCAGCTAGTGTCCTGGGCCTGAGCATCCTGCCCTGACGCTCCCTGGACTCTGAGCTCTTCTGTCTTTGGCAACATCTTGGGAACTGTTGGAAGGCTCACTAGCATCCCCCCAGCTCCTTCCCTCATCTGGAGTGGGTGTGATTGGAGGGGGTTGGCCCCCACCCAGCCCCAGGGATAAGTCCCACTAGCTTGAGCTAATCAGTAGAATCTCATCCCCTCTAGCACCGATATTCATTCAGAAATGATCATGTGATCGAAGTCCAAGCCAACCCTTGCCACAGCAGTCGGCTGCTGATGGGGCCATGGGGAGTCGGTAACGTGTGCCCCACAGGTTGGTCCAGGATTGAAGCCCAGGATTTCCCCTTGGTGGTTTAGGAAAGAGTCTCTCTCTTGTTCTCGAGGGTTGGAACCATGGCAGCCACCTGAGCCACCACAAGGGACATCAGTTGGAGAACAAAGAACAAGCCAAATCAGGGAGGAGACAGAGCCAGGAGCAAAGGAGATGGAGTCCTGGATAAACGCAGCCGGAAACCTGGCTTTGCGCATCTCTTGATTACTTGGCCCTTACGCCTTCTGTTCTTTGTTTTCTTACAGCACAAAGCATCGAGAAGCGTCTCAGCCCACCATCCAAGGGGCAGAGTTGTGGGGCAGCCAAGCATAGAGCTAAGCAGTCACCAAGAGTAGAAACAAAAGCAGTGACAGGACAGGAGCCAAAACCAAGGATCCTGAGAAAGAGGCCAGGAGGAAAAAGCAGGGTCTTATCCAGACCACGCTGGACCTCTGCTGCCCCCTGGTAGACACTGGCGGAGCAGCAGAGTGGAACCCATGAAGCTGGTTCCACTTCGGACACTGTCACTTTCCAGAGGGTTACCCTGAGAAGTTATTTAAAACGACTGTGCATAGAGTGGGGAAAATACTAGACCCTACCTGTAAGATTGTCATGAGATTTAAATGGCCAAAACAGAGTAACAGGAACCAGAGTTATCCTCCTACCTAAAAGAACTCGTGGAAAAAACTGACAAAATTATTGAAATGACGGTTTTCAAAACACAGCACATCAGATACCCAGGACCATGTTCCCTATGATTAGCCCATCTAACTGCCCAGAGAGTTCCAAGGCCCCAGCGCAGAGGGTGTGGAGGCGACAAAGCTGAGGGTCCACCAAGGCAGGAGCAGAGTATCTGAAAGAAGAGAGAGCTGCACAGAGAGATAACCCCAGAAATCTCCAAAAGTTCCCTTTACAGGGCATAAATAGTGTCTTTTCCCATCCGACAGACTGAAAATGTCGTAATTCATGAGGCATTAGGCAGACCCTTGCTTCAGGAGTGGGGAATAATTATTTCAAGAGTAAATACAACTCTAATTCCACCTAAGAAATTTTAAAGGCAAGACCTGAAAGGATCAAACTGTTACTTAGTAACTTAACTGTGTCCCAGAACAAAGCTCAAAAATACATACAGGAAAACAAAAATATCCAGCACATAAGAAAAAAGTAACAATAACTGGCATCCAATTAAAAATGACCACACAAATGATCACACATGAAATGAGGCAGGAAAAGTGACCCATAATGAATAGAAAATGCAATCAGTGGACTGACCGTCAAAACAAACGTGTCAAAATTGATGGTTTGTGGCTAAAGCAATACTTGGAAGGAAAAGTATAGCACTACACTAGGTTAGAAAGAAAGAAAGGTCTCAAATCTCTGATCTCAGCTTCCACCTAGAAAAACAAAAAAAGAAGAGCAAGTGAACCCGAAGTAAGTAGAAGAAAGGAAATAGTAAAGATCAGAGCATAATCCAGTGGAATAGCAAATAGAAAAACAAAAGAGAAAAATCAATGAAATTAAAAGCTGGAGTTTTTTTGTTTGTTTTTAGAAGAGCAATAAAATAAACAAACCCCTGGTCAGATTGATCACCAAAAAGACAGAAAAGACTCAAATTACTAATGTCAGGAATGGGAGTTATGATATCACTATAGATGCTACAGATGTTAAAAAGAAAGTAAAAGAATATTGTGATAAACTTCAGGCCATTATATTTGACAAATTATATATAATAGACAAATTCCTTGAAAGACATTATCAGCACTTACTCAAAAAAGAAACAGACAACCTGAAACAGCCTTATGTCTACTTTTTTACATTGAATTTGTACTTTAAAAGCTTCCCACAAAGAAACCTCCAGGACCAGATGGCTTCATTACATAACATTTTTAAAGGATTAATACCAATTCTACACAAACTATTCCAAAAAATTGTAAAAGACAAAATACTTCTCAAATCGTTCTGAGTCCATTTTTACCCTGGTACCACAACCAGACAAAGGCATTACAAGAAAAGAAAACTACAAACCAATATCCCTATGAACATGAACGCAAATCATATATATTATATACATATATACACACAAACACTTTAAACAAAATTTCAGCAAATCAAATCCAACAATATAAAAGATAATGCATCATGACCAAGTGGGGCACATATGCCAGAAATGCAAGGTTGATTTGTAATGTGAAAATCAATTAATGTGATTCACCGTATTTTTTAATTAAACAAGAAAAACCATATAAGCATCACAATAGACACAATAAAAGCCTTTTCAAAACTCCAACATCCATTCTGGATATAAACTCTCTCAGAAAACTACTAACAGAAAGAACTTCCTCAACCTGGTAATAAAAGACCTCTACAAAAAACCTACTGTTCACAATGCAATTAATGGTGAGATTAAATGCTTTTCCCCTAAGATTAAGAACAAGACAAGGATGTCCCTCTTACAACTTCTATTCAACATTTTCCAACATATTGTAGCAAATGCAGTAAGGCAAGAGAAAGAAAGAAAAGGCATTGACAGTAGAAGGAAGAAGCAAAACTGTCTTTATTCATAGATGACATGGTTATCTACGTTGAAAATCCAGTGTGCTCTGTATAAGAATATACTAGAATCAATAAGTGAGTTTAACAAGGTTGCAAGATAGAAAATCAATATTAAAAGATCAATTGGTTTCATACTTGTACTAGCAATGATAATCAGAAATTTAAAATTTTTAAATATCATTTAATAGCATCAAAAATATGAAATACTCACAGATAAATCCAACAAAAGATATTCAATAACTATACACTAAAAACCACAAAACATTGCTCAGAAAATAATGTTAAGACCTCAAAAAATGGAGAGACACATTGTACTCATGCATCAGAAGACATAATACCAGTAAGATGTCAGTTCTCCCCCCGACTAATCTAAAGATTTAATGTTATCTCAATTGCAATATGAACTCAAAAAGCAGGGGATTTTTTGTAGAAACTGACAAGCTGATTCTAAAATTCAGAAGCACCTAAATAAAAACAGCTACACCTAAGACACATACACGTAAGAACAGGTGATATTTGGCGGAGGTGCAAAGATAGCTCAAAGTGAAAAGAAGAGTCTATCCATAAGTGGTGCCAAAACAAGTTGATATCCATGTGAATAAAAGGGAATTCCATTGCATATTTGGCAACATCTACCAAAATTTAACTATAATCTACCAAAATAAAAACTATAAAACTTCTAGAAGAAAACATAGGACAAACTATTTATGTTAAATAAGCTAAATGGAATACATCCATTCAATGGAATACTTCTCAGCAGGAAAAAGGAATGAACTATTGATACAAACAACAACATGGATAAAATTCAAAATAATTATGCTGAGTGAAAGTAGCCAGACCAAAACAGGTTTTGTAAGAATCTGTAATATTCTTTTCATATGAAATTCTAGCCGACTAATCTATACTGATGGGAAGAAGAAATCCTGTTTAGGGATTGCCCCTTTGGGGAGCAGAGGCAGGAGGGGCAGAACAGGGAGATGACAAAGGGACAGGAGGACATGTTTGGAGTGATGGACAGGTTTATCATATTGACTGTGGTGGTGATTTCATAGGTCTGTACGTATGTATGTCAGAACTTAAATTGTATACTTTAAGTATGTGAAACTCATTTTATGTTGTTTTTACCTCAATAAAGCTATAAAAATACATGAGGAAGGAAAATAAGGAGGAGGGAAGGGGGAGAAAGGAGGGATTCACTCTCTTGTGTTACTTGTTCAGACTATCAGGAAGTAATATTATTGAGCATTTTCATTTACAAAAGCTTTTTTCACTTGACCTTTGGGACATTGCACTTCTGTAGTTTTCTTCATACTTTCCTGGCTGCTCTTTCTCATTACCCCAACATTATCCCAGCCTCTCAACTTGCAGCACCCTAAAACTCAGTCCTCTCTCATCTTCTTTTCCCTATCTAACTCGACTCCTTCAGTGAGCTCACCAGGTTTCACAGTTTGCATATCACTTATACACCAGTAGCTCTCAAACGTCCCTCCCAGCTCAGACCTCCTCCCCGCACCCTAGCCTCCTCTCTACCTCCTGACATCTCCACTTCAGTATTTAATAGAGACCTCAAACTTAGCATTTTCAACATTGATTCGGGCTCTGCCCCACTAACTTCTTTTACAGCTGTCTCCCTCATTTTAGTAATTCCCATTGCTCAGGTTAAAAAAACACACACGGACAAAACAAAACCAAAACAACATGGAATTGCCTTTGACTTTTCTCTTTCCCTCACCCCCTACTTCCAAATCCTTTAACAAATTTGTCAACTCTACCTTCAAAATTAATCCAAAATCTACCACTTCTCACCACCTGTAGCTACAGCCCTGGCCCACACCGGGATTATTTGGTGTCTGATCCGATCTCTCTGCCACTACCTGAACTCTCAATGGAGCAGCTGGAATCTTTCTTCCACACCAACTCTTTTTTTCTTTTCTTACAGCATTGGCCAGAACCTCAAACACTATGTCAAACAGAAACAGTGATAGTGGGTGTCTTAGTCCATCTGGGCTGCTATAAAATATCCTAAACTGGATGCCTTATAAATAGCAGAAATTTAATTCTCATAGTTCTGGAGGCTGAGAAGTTCAAGATCAAGGTACCAATGGGTTTTGTGTCTGGTTTGGGCATGTGTTCTGAATCCAGCCTTCTCACTACGTCTTCACACAGTGAAAGGGACAAGAGGTCTCTCTCAGGCCTCTTTTATGAGGACACTAAGCCCTTTCATGACAGCTCTGCCCCCATGACCTAATCACTTCTCAAAGGCCCCACATCCTAATACCATCACCTAGAAAATTACAACATATGAATTTTGGGGAGACACAAATGTACAGACCATAGCATTGGAAAGGCTTACTTGTTCCTAATTTTAAAGAAAATGGGTCTAATGTTTCTCTATTAAATATTAGGTTTGCTGTAGGCTTTTTGAATATAACTTTTGCCAAGTTAAGAAAATTTCCTCCTAGTCCTAGTTTTCTATCCTTTTTAATCATAAAAGTTATTGAATTTTAGAAAATACTTTTTCTGTGTTAATTTAAATTGTGCGATTTTTTTCTTCAGTAGCCTTCAATGTGATAAAAATTGTTAACCAAAGTTTTTGTGATAACTTTTCCTGTGGTGAGCTACCGTTGTATTCCTAGGTTACACCCTACTTAAATATGATATTTTTTTAACTTATTATTTGATTCACTTAGTTAAGATTTAGGTTTTTTCCTTCTACATTGATACACTTATCAATTGGAGTACTATTTTCTTTACATTTATTGTTCTTATCTGATTCTTGAATTACAGATTACATTAGACTCATAAAGTGAGTTGGGCAAGTTTCTCTATTTCTACCTTATGGAACCATTTATAAAGATTAGCAATGAACTGTTCCTTGAAAGTTTTGTAAAATTCATCTATAACAGGACGTCTTTGAATATCACTTTAATTTTCTTAGTCATCATTGGCTTATATAACTTTTCTAATTTCTTCGTCAATAAGCTTTGGCTCTTGGTCATCCAAAACTTTGCATTCAGTTTTTCAAATTTATTAAAATATAATTTAACATAATGTAAGTGTTCAAGTAACAGGGAGGTGTTAGTCCTCTTGGCTATGTTCACACACCAGTGTGTGCTTATTTGAATAGGCCAGCCTTCTTCTAGGTTGAAAACAGAAAATTGCATTGTTTGATAATGTTCATTTACATCCCTAGAATTATGTATAACTAATAACGTTTCCAACAGATCATGTGCCCCATGTCTTCCCTAAAGTCTGTACTGTTTTAATAGAAATTTCAAGAAGCTATGGCTTCCCTAGGTTCTCTCTACAATACAATGTAGGTGGATTCTTCACGCTCTTCTTCGTTGCCTTGGTATTGCCTGTCACCAAGGGCTGAGAGTAAGATTCACCCCTTCCCAGTGAGTGCCTGGTACATTGCTCAAGTAACAATGTTGATATACTGATTATAATGTTGAACATGTTATCTCTACTATATTACAGGAAATCAAAGACTAACCAAAGAGAACAGTTACTTACAGCTTCCAGTTAACAGTAATATCTTTCTGGTATAACTCTATTTTTAGAAGTAACAAGCTAAAATAATAATAGCTACCATTCATTGAGTGCCTACTATAAGCCTGACATAACTTGGCACTTTAGATGTGCTACCTAGAAGCTTTATTAAAGCCACAACAGGAAAAATCTTAGTAATCTTGCTTCACTGATGAGGAAAATATGGCTCACATGGGTTAAGTGACTTGCCTGAGGTCACCTGAGAGTAAGTTACAGAGCAAGGATTCAAATTCAGATCTATCTGGTTTTTAACTGCCCACTGAAAGCTTAAATTCTTTCAATAAAGAAGCTTCCAAGGAACAACCTAAGCTCAAATTATTTCTGCCAAATCAAGTATAGCTACAAAATTGTAGGTTCCTAGTTAATATTTTAAGTCCTAGATAGCTATTAAGTTGCATTCCTTTGCTAACTCCTGCCTGTTGAAAGTAGTTGTCTGGAATCCCACGCTGAGAAGGACTGTGCAACTAAGTTTGGGCTAAATGAGAAAGACTGCAGAGTTTGGATTCTAACGCTGTTTGTATTCATCAGAGTTCTCTGGAGAAACAGAGCCAATACTTATAGGAGATATACGTACATATAGGGGATGAGATTAAGGGACTGGCTCACGAGATTGCAGGGGCTGGCAATTTTCAGGGCAGACCAGCTGGCTGGAAATTCTAAAAGGTGTTGATGCTGCAGTCTTGAGTTCCAGGGCAGTCTGGAAGCAGAACTCCTTCCTTCCTAGGGAACTTCAGTCATTTCTCTTGAGGACTTCAACTGACTGGATGAGGCCCACCCACATTATGCAGGATAATCTGCTTCACTCAAAGTCTAGAGATTGAAATCTAAAAACACACCTGACAGCAACCTCTAGACTGGTGTTTGACCAATCAACTGGGAACCACAGCCTATCCATGGTGACAAATAAAATTAACCATCACACTATCAAGACGAGGAAGACAATATTCTGTAACAGTGGGTCTCAAACATTAGCATGTACAGGGCCCCCCACCCCCACCCGGGAAGGCTTGTTAAAGCGGAGATTGCTGGGCCCCACCCCCAGAGCTGTGGGCTCAGTTGGGCAGGGCTACCTTTGTGAGAGTTCTGCATTGGTGTGATGCTGATGGTGCTGGACCAGGGGCCACACTTTGAGAACCCCTGCTGCATAGTGTCATCCCTACTTTGCTCTCAGTGATGACACTGAAGCATCACAAACAATCACCACAGAAATGTATGTCTCTGATCTATATTCTCTATATAATAAATCAATTTGAAAATGTTTACAACATCTAAGTTTTCAACAAGAAGGAATCTCTTTTTAACCCAGAAAAATGTCCACCCAGCCCTAAGCCCCTTATAGATTACATTAAAAAGTTGTAATCATTTAACTTTAGTTAATATTCCAAAGCAACAGGGACATATCACTCTAATCTGCCAGGATGTGGCTGAAATATAGTAAAGGGAACTGGGAGCTGGGCCACCTGGGTTGGGCAAGGTCACAATTCTCATAGTTTGTACAATTGATCAGAGCCAGATCTCTGATTCCTGGTACTTCCCTCCCTCAGGCCTCAGTGTTCACATCCATAAAATGGGAGTGTTCGCTTAGGTTCCTTCCACACCTAATTATTCTTCTACTCTTTTACATATCTTGATTCAGTTCAATACAGAACAGACAGTTTGTGCTGTCGGAGAGGAGACGCTCTGCTCTGTAAGGTGAGTGGAGGAGCCCCAGCTGGAGGACACTTGGTGGAAATTTCACAGGGAGGATTCAGAGAGCACATAGGACATGTCCACTCCTCTCACACTGCACTGTGAAATTCTGTGAGTCCCTGAATCACAGGCCAAATTCCTGGACCGAAGCTTAAAAGGAAGAAACACATCTTTTAAAAAAATACAGGAAGGTGCTATTGTTATTATAATTATTATGGACATCTGTTGTAAAAATAACTCATTGTGCTCAGACATCTTACTTGCAGAAATCCAAAACCATGTTGTGAAAGCCATCTCAGTGCTTCAGAAAATAAATAAGTAAATAAATCAATAAATTGAGGGTCTCGCCACCTTTAGCAAAATTGTTCCAACTTGAATTAATCTGGAACTGAATGTCACATTGAATCCTGCCAAGGCTTGGCAGAACCTCAGGCAGGAATGATTTGCATTCCATTAAGAAAAGCGGCTTTGGGTGCTGGGGTGACCAGTGGTCCCAGTGCAGCCCGGATCAGGGTAACTGGTTCCCTGGGTGGGCTCGGGCAGCACTAGTGAGATGAGGGCCACCCAATCTGAGTCTCAAAGGCTGAGACTCTGTTTCTGCTCTGGAACTCAAATTGCCCCTGTGAATCTTCATTTCCTCAACAGTAAATGAGGCTGAAATTCCTGCCCCTGTGAACCCCACAGGGGACCAATCACTAAGGGTTATAAGGTGCAACTTCTCCCACTGTTCAATACCTACAGCACACACAGTTGAAGGAAAACTTTAGACCAAACTTGAATGGGTTTTACATATAAAAGTGTGGCATAAAGTTTTCATAACCTTTCCCCTACCTCACCTGCAGTGGAAGCTTGATCCTGAGTTGTTTGTGATGTTCTAGGAAGCCAAGGAGGCTCGCAGTGGGCTCTGGTGTTACTTGAGGGGACCAAGAGGAGAGTTGCAAGAGGTGGGAAGTGCTTGTGGATGCAGGGCTAGCCAGAGCTTTTAGGCAGGACCAGAAAAGGGCCATGGCCCATGGAAGGGGTGCAGGAGAAGGCTGTGTTGACAAGGACTGCAATGAACAGGCAAAAGGATTTTCTTAGATGTTTTGTTATGTGTTGTGTCCCCCACGTGCTAGCCCTCCAAAAGACTTGATTAAAGTCTTATGTTATCTTGTTCTCAATATACAGAGGAATTCAGAAACATACCACTCTTCTACCTTCCTAAAAATCTCTTCTAAAACATACATCAAGGCAGCAAGATAGAGATAAAATTGAAGAAATATAGAACTACAACTGAGCATTGAAACCAAATAAATATGCAGAGTTCATTGTGACTTTGGCAATAAGGTCACAAAATCAAATACAAAAATTTTTAAAAACCTCTTATTGAAACAGAAGACATGTATGGAAAAACTTGGATAAAGTAATACTGTAATTGTGTGTTGATAAACTGGTTTGATAAGAACAAGAAAATTGATGGCTGTGTAGGATGTAATGCTATATAATATTCCTTGTTCTGATTTTGATAATTTAAAAATATAAGTACATAGTTGATTAAAAATTTTTGGAAGGCAATTGGGAGGTATTTATTAAAATTTAAAATGTACTAAAAAAAGTCTTATGTTACTTTGAGACACTTTTGGAGTTGAAATTATATTTCTCTTGATGCATCAGAGTGCCAAGACTAGACTTTAAGGCCAAGGCAGGCAGGCCTAGATAATTTTGGGCTGCATATACTTAAATCAAGAATCAGCACATTTTTGGCCAGGTGTGATGGCTCATGCCTGTAATCCTAGCACTCTGGGAGGCCGAGGCAGGAGGATCGCTTGAGGTCAGGAGTTCGAGACCAGCCTTAGCAAGAGCAAGACCCCCCCCCCCGCCCCCGTCTCTACAAAAAAAAAAATAGAAATAATTAGCAGGGTGTGGTTGGTGGGAGCCTATGATCCCTGCTACTTGGGAGGTCAAGGCAGGAGGATCGCTTGAGCCCAGGAGTTTGAGGTTGCAGTGAGCTACGATGATGCCACTTCACTCTACCCAGGGTGACAGAGTGAGACTCTGTTGCAAAAAAAAAAAAAGAATCAGCACATTTTGGGATTAAAGGTAGGAGATATACACACACACACACACAGAGTAATGATAATAAAAACAACTCATAACATTTCTACATATTCTATCATTTCCAAAATGTTTTTGAGTGTTCAATACAATTTCATTCCATGTTAAGCAAAGCAGAGACTCTGCTTCCCCTTCAGAGCTGGTTACTGAATGCAGAGGTCACCTTTCCTAAGCACAGTAACCCTAAGAATTCCATGTCCAATTAGAGCAGAGTAAAGAAAGCTGTGAGACGTTTATTAATTGGAAAGTGCTGGCTTCTCCTGCCCGTGTGAGATTAATGATGAACTCTGACTGCAGAGCCTGCACAATGGCCATGTTTATGCAGTGACATGATCCCATATAGACAAATAAATATCTTTATCTTCATACACATATATACACACATAAATTTCACTTAACTAGATACAGCCCATCTTGTCAGCAGAGACTGGTCTTGTCTTTATGAGTCCAGCTCTTCCAGTGTCCGGGGTGACCATTAAGTGTTGGTGAATGTGGAGAACTGCACCAAGGAGGATGGTGGGCCCCATCTACACCCCTAGACTGTTAGATGACAACAAAAGCCAGCATCAGATGAGCTGCACCTTCATGACTGGGTGAGTGAGCTGGAGTGATGGGTGGCTTTGCAAAAACCAGCACCTTCATCACAGCTTTGAACACAGGGCCTGGTCACGTGCCTGTGCCTGGTCTGGGCTCTGTGATGGGCTCTCACCAGCACCTCCTGCCCCCTCCCCTGTGAGTGAAGTTCCTTACCTTCCCACACATGTGTACTTCTGATGCAGCTACACATTAGAGGGGCCTCACCCCACCCACACCAGCCCACTTTGTGTACAGGTCACCCTTCTGTTTCTCACCGCGCCTTGCAAGAGCACCACGGCAGGGGCTTTTGTTGTGAAGGCCGTGTGGTTATAACAGGGGATGGGGGGCACAGGGGCCAGGAAGGAGTGGGGAGCAGTGGGCAGTGGGCCATGGCCTGGCTGACATGGTCTATCCTCCTGGCCAGGAAAGTGCCTGAAAGATGCCCACCATGGGGCCACTTCTGGCCACTCCTCTTAAAGTAAGTGAATTGTGAAACCAGAACAAGATAATCAGTGGGGCAGAACTAACCGCACACACTGAGCAGAACTGTGGACGAAACAAGATGAGTATAAAAACACAAACGATGGCCTCCCAGAGCCCCTGCTACAACATGGCAGGTAGAACAAGCCACCTACGGGGCTCCTCAGGTCTGTGGAGGGGACTGTTTCCTTCTGCTCCTTCTGTGTCCCCCACCCTGGAGCAGCACAGTGTCCCAGAGCTCAGCACCTCAGCTCCACCCACGGCACAGCCCCTTCCCAGGGGAAAGACTTCTGTCCCAGTCGCCCCCGTGGCCGGCAGGCATGTGACCACGAGGGTCACTGCTCCTGGCTCCAGTCCTGAGAGCTGTGGCACCCCTGCACGGAGCGGGGACCACAGGAGAAACGCTCTTCACCAGCATCTGAGTCACCAAGTCCGGGCTCCTTTCTATTCTCAAAGGTAGGTGGGAAGTTTACATTTCCCAGGCGCCTTCCAAAAGGAAGGGAAAGCTGGCAATTCTTTATTAATCAAAGCAATAGTCAAATCAGAGAATCTGAGAACTGAATTTTCATTTGTGAGAGACCAGATTATTTTATCCGACCAAATCAGATAACTTTCAAATGTTTATTTATTTGTGGGGCTGGGCCAAGATCCAGAAAATACTGAAATGAAAATTCAGATTCATCAGAACTTGGCATTTTCAGTTGATCTAATGGCTCATTTGTGTTCGGTCAAATGACTCCGTTGCTCCTAATGAAGAGACAAGGGAAGAATTCCGAGGCATGTGGCTCTGGACCCAGGTGCCTTACCTTTCAGAATGTTCCAGGATATCCAGATGGCACATTGAAGGTGTGACAAATGAAGGCAGGCCTGGAAAGGAGATGAAAGACCGGTGCTACAAAGCCAAAATTAGATGCCACTTGGCACAGTTTGAGTTAATGGCATTGGCAGAAAACAAAACGACCCCTGTGACCTTGTTTCTCAGCAGGTCACAGACCCATTCCTGCAGGCCACGGAGCAACCAATAGCTGGAATGGTGTGGGAGCTGGGGAGGGGCAGCCTGGGGACACGAGAAGGCCAGCCTGGAGGCGGAGGGGATTCCCCCTTGCTGTCCACCCAGTGGCAGAGATGAGGCATCCAAGGTGCTCAAGCAGGATATGTCACCTTGACATAGAGGTCCCTCTGCCCAGCACACAAGCCCCCTTGCCCATGAAGCCCCGAGCTAGGATTGGACCTGCCTCCCTCAGCCTCCCTGAGCTGCAGACGGGTATTCAGAGAGGCAGTGCCTGTAGTTCAGAAGAAAGCAAAGTGTTTTGGAAGTGAAGGTAGCAGAACATGCTGCCCCCAAATCTGCCACTTTGGCATGAGGATTATGTTGAGCTGAAGGCAATTGAGAAGAAGCAGATACAAGAAAAGCTCTCTGTCCCCTATTTGCTTAAAAGCGGGACATACATTTGTCACAGTGTCCCTCCTCCCCTCTCTACCAGGAAGCACAGATTTAATCACCCGAGACAACCCTGGAGCCTTATCAGCCCGAGAGGGCACCAGAGGGATCCACACAGCAAACCTTGCTGAAGCCAGCACTCGCCCCCACTAGTTCCCACAGAGTGACCTTCCTGCCATTTCCCTCCCCAGAAACCCAAAGCCCTTTTCTCCTGTCTTGTCACTTCTCTAAGAACTTACAGTTCTTTTGTTAAGGTGCTACCTAAGCCCCAGTTCTAACCACCCCTTGGAGTGACTCATTCCTGGATGTTCCCTTGGTTTTGCAGGGTGCAGTGTTAACAAACTTCTGAGTGTTCTTCTCTCATTAATCTGCCTTTTGTTAATCTAATTACAGGGCCCCAGCCAGTGAACCTAAGACGGGTAGAGGGCAAGGAGTTTTTCCTCCCCTACAGAAGCAGCCAGGCCTGCATTCCGGTCCCAAGTGTAGCGCATGCTGGCTGCACGGAGCTCGTGGAGTCTTTTTACATCCCTGAGTGTGACTGTCCTCATCTAAGAGGCGAAGGCAGCGGCACGCACAGAGTAGCTGGCCTTCCGCAGGCTGAGCTGTTTGCCTCCTCTCCTATCCCTGTGGCTCTCTCGCCTCTGAGCCTGTCCCCGGCCCTGCCACCCTGGGAACCCCACGGACATTTCTGTGCCTCAGTGCTCCCGCTCCTTGCGCCAAGTGTGGCTCAGGTGGCTGTCCCTGGAGAACGGCTTCCTGTCCACTCCTGAGCCCTCAAATACCCTACACAGAGCTCCCACCTCCCGCCCTCCCCCTCGGACTTCCTGATGCCTGCCTGAGCGTCCTGGCTCTAGCCACAGCCTCGCATCTAAACTCTCCGCTTTCCCCCACTCCACCCCCTTCTTTCCTCCCTCTTTCCTTTCCTTCCTTCCTTTGTTACCCTCCTCCTTTCTCCCCCCCCCCCCACTCTCTCACCTCCTGCTCCCCTCTCCCTGCCTGGCCTCTTCCAGTTGGTGACTCACTTGCAAGCATGGCCTTCCCAGCTTTGGCTTCATCTTACTCCCAAAGACCCTGCCCCCTGCCTCGTTCTCTACATCCCAAATCCTCGGGCAGGCTCCACCCGCTCACCCCAGACACTGTCACTCAGTCGGTCACTCTAAAGACAGCTGCTAGAAACAGGGAAGTGGGGAAGGGGTTTGCCCTCTGCAGGGAGCCCCTCCCCATCTGCTGGCTCCAGGCCTGGCCCGCCAGCCCCCCTCAGTCCCACAGGCACACTCACAACCCCCACCCCCGTGCCCTCCCTTCTGCCTGAGCTACCAGAATAGTTTCCCATCACTTCCAACCAGAAAACTGTAAGCATGTGAGTGCGAGAGAGGGCAAGGTGCCCAGGACAGCACGGGGCAGAGACACCGCAGCAGGGGAACGCTGCCCCAGACCGTGTCAGTGGTCACCGAGAAATGATTAGTGCCTAGGGAGCGGCCAGTGTGAAGAGAAGGGAAGGGACTAAAGAGCCAGGAAGAAGGTGGGGACACTAGAATCAGAGGCTGCGCTCACCACCAGGCTCACGGTAGGGTGCTGGAGTAAAGGTGGGGTCTGGCAAAAGGACAGGTGTGGAGGGTGAGAGGGTGTGATCCGCTGCAGACACAGCAGGACTGACACACCTGTGCAACACCCAGCTGAGGACGTCCAAGAGGCCGGGGCTTGTGCAGCTCTGGAAATCACCCCAGTTGTACCCCAAGTACAGACGATGTCCCAAAGGTGTTAAGGAGACCGACCTAGTGGAGAGCAGGTGTCCAGTGGGGAACATCAGGGAGGAGACTGGACAAGGAGTGAGAAGCCCCGGAGCAGCAGTCTGAGACCTGACCCACGTCAGGCTCCCCACCCTCACGTGTCCCCGAAAGTAAGCTGTGCACTGCTTCTGAGCGTCAGCCTGCCCATCTGCAGAATAGGGAGAGAGCACCCGCCACATCTCCATCAGGGGAAGGTGGACGGGAGAGGGCTTATAGACCACGGTTACCGAGGGCAAGGCAGGTCACAGGAGAGAAGGGACATTAGACCAGGGTTGGGGCTCCACGAGGAGGAGGAGGAAGCTGAGGGTCCTTGACACAGGGCATTGTTGTTTCATGTCATTCAGTGCAGCCTACCTTGAGAAACCAGATAAGCGGCATCCCGGAACCTGGGCTGGACTTCTTTCTCTTCTCAACCACATGTGACAGCTTCACCACATACCTGCTCTGGCCTCTGAGTCCTTGTGGACCCCCTGTTTCCTCGCCAGGAATTCAGATTTAAATCCAAGCTGAGGAATGTCTTGTTAAAGGCTGGGGTGTTCTGGTCCCCGGGACTGGGGCCCAGGAGGGCAGGACACTGCAAGGGCTACAGATGGCCCAGGGATGTTCTCCTCCAAGGCTGGCAAGCCGAGGCCGGGAGACTTTCTGTGTCTGGGTGACAATGCAGCTCCCAGGTCCAAGTGTGGCCTAGGGAGTCTGTGGAGGTCACAGAACATGCAATAAAACAGTGTCTCCTATTCCTTCAGCTGCTGGAAACCAGTGCCATTAGCCAGACCAAGACAAAGCTGCCAATGTCCTAGGTGCACAGAAGGCCATCACCCCAGAATGGCAGCACTCGGTGTGTGGTGTCCCCTTTTCAGAGCTCCAGCAAAGGACGTGTGTAATTCAGAGCCAGCTTTTGCACCCCCAACAAGGGCAAAAAGGAAGTGGTCTTTGGGTGATCAGGGACCAGCCTGAAATAAAGCTGCCAACAAGTTATGGAATATTGAGGCTAGAAAAGACCCCACTTCGGGTTGTCACCTGGACAGTGAGGATAAGCCAGACCATCTGGACCAGGGGGCAGGGGCAGCACCCACCACACAGGGCACCCCACAGCCAGAGCCCCCGGTTCACACGGCAGATCTACTTGTTCCATCTTTGACCTTGGAGAACTTACTTCACCGGACCCAGGCTCAGTTTCCTTCTTCCTCAGGGCTGTGGATGTGGCAAAACACTGACAAAGTGCTGGCACGTGGTCAGCGCTCAGCAAAAGTAGCTTTTATTTTCCTAAGCCATCGCCACTCGCGTCCTTCCCTTTCTTTCCAGAGGCCAGGCTTCTCCACGACCTAAACTAGTACAGCAGCAAGCGCCCAAAGAGACGGTCCTCCCCCACCTCTGCCCATGACCTGCAGGGACTTTACCTCTCCAGGGCTCAGCCTCTCAGCTGCCGGTGAGTAGAGAGACAGATGACGTGTGGACGCACTTCTTGCAAAAATCTAAGGAACTGAATGCCCCACGTTGCAGGGTTCTCTGCAGTAGATGCTCCTGCTCCTGTGCAGCTCGATGCCCTGGGAGTCCCCTGCTGCTTTCGTGGGCAGGTAACAGGAAGGGTTGCAGGAGCAACTTGGTGTTCTGGCCTGGACATCCTCGTAACGGAGGCAGCTTCAGAGCCTGAGCTGCAACAGACTCCAGGCCCAACAACACAGTGTGAGAGGGGAAGTCCTGGATATTCTGGAAAAACATCATTTCTGGAAAAATTCAGACTAGCAAATAGTCCAAATAACGATAATGGATGTGTTTATTATGTACAAATAATAATGAGAGACCAAAATTGTAAGTGTCCTTCTTTTCCTGTTGTTAGTATTTTAAAATGCACAAAACGTCATAAAACTCATAAAAAGTCCCTGAGTGTCGCCTCTTGCCATTTAGTCTCACTCATTGCTGACGTCTGCACGTACATTGAAGTGTTCCCACAGGACTTCTCCCTGGCGTGCCCCTCGGCTCACAGTTGCCAATTTATGTTTTCTGCTTCCCCCTCCTTGGCTCTGTGACACGTTCTGGAATTCAGTCCTTTTAAGAGTCTGTCTTGAGAAGATGGATAAATACGTCTGGCAAATCCAAGGCAACGTCCCGCTCACATCCTGAGACTGCGGTTCTAACACGAGCACCAGCACATTTCACAGGGCCTCACAGGAGGCCTCTCGTGGTCCCACCCTTTAAAGGACAGCTCAGCATTTTGTGCCCACAAAAAACCAGGGGCAGAGGGAGGGGGTCGCTAAGAGCCAGCCCGCGTGGTTTCGCCTGTTGCGTGATGCAAGTGCGTCATTCCAGCACCAGTTCTTTGATTCTCAGACACCAACTGGGTGTCCAACAATTGGATTCCATTCCGGCACTACCTGGAGTTAGCTCAGACCCACAGGTCAGGGGCTCTGTCCCACGGGCGCCCCCACTTCAGACGCTCCCAAATGGAGTCCCCAGGCCGTTCGTACTTCCTCCCGGCCAACTGTAAATTCAGCGGTTCCCGCAACTCGCCCTCAGGCTCAATAATTCACCAGAATGACTCACAAAACTCAGGGAAGAGCTGTACTGACAGGGACAGTTTATTACAAAGGACACAAGTGAACAGCCAACGGGACAAGATGCAGAGGGCCAGGTCCGACAAGGGGGAGGTGGTGACACTGGGCTTCTTTGCCCTCTCCGGGCACAAACCCTCCCCTCACAGCCATGTGTTCACCAACCCAGAGCTCTGTCAGCCTCCTTGTTTCAGAGTTTGTATTGAAACTCTGTTATGCAGGCATGATTGATTAAATCGTCAGCCATTGCTGACTGAACTCAATCTCCAGCCCCTCCCCTTCCTTGAAGGTCACAGGATGGGGCTAAAGGTGCCATCCCTCTGCTCCTGTGGTTGGACCAGCCCCACACTGAGGTATCTAGGAGCCTGCCAAGAGCCAACTCAGGCGTAGGCAGAGGGGCTCATTATGATAACAATAGACACTCCTATCACTCAGGAAATTCCAACGGTTTTAGGAGCTCTGTGCTCCTACTAGGGACAAAGACCAAATGTGTATATTTTATTATACCACACAGGCAGAGCTGGCCTTACCTGGCTGACTCTGGACAAGGCATTCACTCTCAGTAAGCATCAGTTTCCTGATTTGTAAAATAAACATCCTAAGACATCCCAAACCTACCTAAGAGGAAGGCTGTGCACCCAGGAAGATCATGTGGAAGGCACGTGTACTCTGTGTGGTGCCAAACAAGTGTAAGTTAAAACTGGTGGTTGGATGGACAGCTCTCCAGGGTGAGACTGTGTGACACCCACCAGCGTTGCTGAAACCAGAACCAGCTGCAGCTGCCCTGCATAGCCAGCGGCAGTGTAAAGGGCACATTCACATCAGAGCATTGCTTGTTAGTTTCTATCAAGTTAAACATACATCTACCCTATGACTCAGTGGTTCCACTTGTAGGTATTTACACCCAAAGAAATAAAAACCTGTGTCTACGAAAGAGAATTATATTAAATACTTGAATGTTTATAGCAGTTTTCTTCATAATAGCCAAAAGCCCCAGAAACAACAGATGAATGGATAAATGAATTGTGGTATAATAAACAGTAATGAACTACTCATATAAAAACCCAAATGGAGGAATCTTAAAATTTTTTAAAGCCAGATGCAAAAGGATACATATTTTATGATTCATTTATATTAAATCTAGAATAGTCAAAAGAAATCTATAGAGACAGAAACAAGAACATGGTTGTGGGTGGCCTATTGGGAAGAGGTGGCTGAAAATGTTCTGTATATTGTTTTGAGTGGTAGTTGCTCAGATATAGATGATTATCAAAATTCTCCAAACTGAAAGCTTAAATTGTGCATTTTACTGTGTCAAAAGACAAAATTATAACAAAATTAGTTTAAAGATCTCAATTGGCTTTATTTGCAATTCTAGAATTAGGCAACACCTCATTCCACAAAATAGAATAAGTGTTCCAATGAGTCCAGCAGAGGAGCTTGGCTTTATAGGCAGAAAAAGAGCTGAAGGCAGAAACAAAGAATAAAAAGCAGATTGGTCGTTTCAAAGTTACTTTCCTTCTAAGGTGGGACAGGGAGAGAGAAGAATAGAAAGATAACCAACCGATCGGATCACATCAGGCTAGTTCAGGTTACTCTTTGTTATAGGATTAAAACAGAGGGAACTTTATAATTGAGCCGAGGGAAGGCTAAAGGGGCCTTTGAGAAGTTCAGCTGTAATCTCGCCTGATTTCTCAGGGGGCCAGAGAACAACTCAGTGTGAGTTTGGTGAGTATGGATGATTCCATTTCGATTTTTAGCCTGGTCTGTTGGGGCCCAGTGCAGCAGTTTAGTCCAAACAATGGCCTCCTATAATTTGTGTTTAACAATTGTGTGTTGGATGTGTCTCAAGTTTAAGGGGGAAGAAAAGCCCTCTCAGTGAGGATCCCGGGCTAGGAACTGCATGGAGCTCTGTCTCTGGGTGGGACAGGGAGGATCTGGGCAATAAAGGACAAAATGGGGCCCATGTTGCAATCCTACAGGCCCAACTCTGAAATCCAGACTTGACTCAGTTGCCAGTGACTTGCTGAGGAAGGGTTTTGATGCCTGTGGGGGAACTTGTCTAACCTTGACTCTCCCTGAATCCTGCAAAGGCAACATCTATGCAATGCATTCTCTGGATCACTATTCAGTGCCTGCCTACCCCCAGTTCTGAGCTCCTAAACCAGAAATTCCTCAAACACAATGAATTAAGTCATTCATCTCATTTCTGTATCCCCCATGCCTGGCAAGGGCAGGCAGACCAAAGGTGTTCTGCACATACAGAATTGTTCTAAATACCTAGATCAGCTATGGGTGACTCAGAAAACCCAATCTTATAGGCAAAGTATCCAGGTAGTCAACACACATTGACTATATTAACCACATAATTATACAATTTCTATACCCCAAAGGTGGGGGGGAGGGATAGATGTGCCCTCATGCCACCCACCACAGAGACAGTAAATGCAGACCATTCACTCAGGAGTCCTGTTGTAAGGGGAGCAGAGAAGTAGGATGGCAGCTGCAGGGTGATGTTCTTGTTCTCCCTCCCTCCCTCCCTCTCTCTCTCTCTCTTTCTCTCTCTTCCCCCCACCCTCCTCTTCTTCTGCAAGAAATTCCAATAATGTATTTTGTGAAATGATTTATTAGGGAGAAAAAAGCCATATGAAATCTTTCTCTCTCATCCAACTAACTTCTGCTTTCACCAACTTTCTTTTGCAATGACGTACAGGGAGGAGATGGCAGGGGGTTTATAACTCCAGCTCAGATCCATTGGCCCCAAGTTAGGCCCCCATTGAGCTGGCCCTGACATGTCTCTTAGGTAGGTTAGTGTTGAAGGTATTGGCACGATTTTTAGTATCACCGTGGAAACATCTTGCTATGGTTTGAATGTGTCCCCTCCAAAATTCACTTGCTGGAAACTTAATCCCCAATGGAACAGTGTTGGGAAGTGGGGCCTTTTGGAGGGTGTTGAGGTCATGAGGGCTCCACCATTGTGAAAGCGTTTCTCCCTCTTTCACCCTTCTGCCATGTGAGGATACAGCATTCAAATGCCTCCTTGGAAGCAGAGAGACAGGGCCCTAAGCTGCAGGTGCCTTGATCCTGGACTTCCCAGCCTCCAGAACTGTGAGAAATAAGTCTCTGTTCTTTATAAATTACCCAGTCTGTGGTATTTTGTCACAGCAGCAGAAATGGACTAAGACGTCCACCTACCATGGGGTTACACATGTGTAAATTTGATTATCTAACTTTAACCCCCTAAACACTTGAGGGAGACCCCAAGGGGGCCACAGAAACACCCCAGTAATGGGCATACCCCATGGCAGCAGGAGAAGGATCAGCATGACACGTTGGCGCTTCACAGGAAACAGCTTCTGGCTCCAGCCTTGGAGTCCTCCCATCTCAGCCCAGCGGGAAGGGAGGAGAAGCTGGGCTGAGCCTGTGGGCCTGAGTAAGCATCCCGTGGGTGTATCACATTCATTGCAAGCGTGCAGCCCCTGAAATGACAGAAAGACCTTCTTGCAAGGGACAAAGGACTAAAGCCATTATTAGAATATTAAACAGAAATGAGATTGATTTTGTAAAAGACACGGTGACAAATCAATTCATGCGAGTGCTTTTAACAAACACTTACAGGATATCTGCTATACATCAAGCATTGTGGTAGCCACTGGACAAAGGTGACTGAGCTGGATCAAACACGGCCCCTGCCCCCAGGAGCTCACAGAGCAAGGAGGGGGGACTCAGACACGTAAACAACTCAAGCTGCTCAGCCCTGTGCTTAGCACCTTGTAAGTATTCAGAAATATCAGTGGCTATGACAATGACAATGATGATGAGGATGTTGTTTACAGTGAGATGAGGGCAACCATCGGGGGACAGATGAGATTTCCTGGCAGCACAGAAGATAGAAGATGAATGACCACTTCTATAGGGGTGGCTCACAGGTGGGCAAAGAGACAAGATGCAGAGGACCAGGAAAGTGTCCGGGCCAACTGCAAAGGCCCCACAGGGTCTCCTGGGGGTTCTGAGGCCCTCCTGGGGGACTGAGGGGATCAGCCAACGACCCAGAATCCTGGCCCGAGGAGGAGGTCAGTTTACATTAAAACTTGCACTGGCACCACTATTATGAGTGATCTTCAAGAAAAGCTGTGCTGTTGTTGTTTTTCTCCCAGCAGGGCCCCTTCCCATTTCAACCCCACGTATTTGATATGAATATCAGAGATGGAAGTCGATTGATTGCAAAGAAAAATTCTTCTGCACATTGTACGTGATCTGTACAATGTCTGCCATGAATCTTACCAATTCCTTGGACTTTTCATAATGGAAAACCACAGAACAATTTAAAATGGCATTTTATCAGATTCCAGGGGCTTCCCAAAGCCATCTGTACTTGGTTTCCATAAATGAAAAGGCTGCATGAATTAGAGATCGTATGTTGAGTGTGTGATGCTTTGTATGTTGTTTCCACAGACAGTTGTCTCCATCCTGACGTTTCAGGATGGTCTGTTCTTTGGGCTGTCAGACTCTGGAATCCAAATTGGTCTGGATCCCAACCTGAGTGCAGTTTTCCCAAGTGCACTCAAGCCCTTCCTTGTGAGAAAAGGACGTGACCCCTCTTCGGAGGGTCCTTATGTAGGTGTGAAGGTCCCCGGGGCCTATTCTGATGGTAGGAACAAGCGTAGCTGTCCTCCCAGAGACTGGCTCCATAAGAGGGTGGGTGCAGTAGGGGACAGGCCTCTGCTCCCTGCTCCTTCTCCTCCACTCACTAATCTCCCTGGGCCTTTCCAACTTCCTGCATTCCCAGAAGACAATATACCCTGATGTTCACACTCACAGCTTCTTTTCATTGGTTGGGTTTTGTTTTTGGTTTTCATACACTGTCCTCTTGCAGGAAGAAGTCTAGAGCCCTTCATTTCTTCCAGGGAGCAGTCAAGTGAAGTCAAACGGTGTGTATACAGTGCAGCGAGAGGGCTGTGAGACACAGAGCCCAGGCCACGGGCTGTCAGGCCACCGCACTTGACACAAAATGGAGCTTACACCTTCCAGCTCTGCTAGAATGGTGCTGCAAATGAAATCAGTGGTCAGGCAATGCCAAACCCCAGGGAGGGCACAACCTGTGCACCCCGCAGAGGCCCACAGCAAGGCCCTCCACTGGCTGTGGTGAATATATCACAAACGCCATTGGGAATAGATTACCAAAGTTGAAAGGAACGAGGCCTTTTCAGTTCTCAGTCAGAGAAGGGGGCACACATGTATAGGTACCTGCTGTCGTGGGGACGGGGTCAAGGTGGGATTGGGTGGGAACTGGGAGGAGTTCCAGTCAAGAAAATGGGGTGACCCCAAGGAGGGGACTGTTGCTCCAAGTGCAGCTATTTGGAGTCCATTTGTCCTGGTTTGGAGCAGGAAGAGCCTTCACGCATGTGGGGTCCCCACTCACCCACCAGGCAGTGTGAGGCGTTGGAGAATACAGGGGGCCAGAGAAAGCAGACAAGGCAGTGTCTGTGCCTGCTCCGTGTCAGCTCCAGGGCCAGCCTCAGACGAAGAGTGTCATTTACTTCTTCACTCAGCACAAATATCTTTTGTATGCCAGGCCCTGGGAATACAGGGGTGAGTGGCCCGGCAAAGTCCCTGCCCTGACAGACGCACATCCCCGTGGAGGGGAGTCCTACGAGAAGCAGGAATACAATGAGAAGACGCGCGTATGTGCTGGGAAGAAACGAGGGAGAGTGACAGACCTGAGGCAAAGTCCCTGTGTGCTTGTTCACTCATCTGTCAAATGGGACCAGCGATGCCACCAGCCCTACCCACCCGCAGGGCCAGGGTACAGCACAGACGGTACCTGCTGGAGGTCACCGCGAGGCAGGTAAACGAGCTGAAGTCAACCGCTGGTGCCCTTGCTCTCCTTCTTTATTATAATAAAATGTACATAATATAAAATTTACCATTTCAACCCTTTTTCAGTGGCATGTGGTGGCACAGCCACACCACCAGCTACCCCCCGATCTCTTTCACTTTCCCACGCAGAGGCCCTGTCCCCGGAAAACAGTGACTCCGCGTTCTGCACCCCCAGCCCTGGTAACCTCTTTGTTACCTTTGAGTGTATGAATCTGCCTATTCCAGGTCACCCCATATACGTGTGATCGTACCACGTTTGTCCCTTTGTGTCTGACTCATTTCACTTAGCTTCACCGAGAAGAGGCATTGCTAGATCACGTCGTAATTTTATGTTTAGGTTTTTTAAATGTTATTTAATTTTTATGGATACATAATTGGTGCACATATTTATGGGGTACATGTGAGCATACAACATGTTTATGATCAAATCTGGATAATCGGGATGTTCATCACCTCAAACGTTTATCATTTCTTTGTGTTGGGAATATTCCAGATCTTCTCTTCTAGCTATTTTGAAATATGCAATAAATTATTGTTAACTATAGTCACCCTACGGTGCTATTGAACTTCAGAACTTATTCCTTCTACCACACTGTACTTTTATGCCCATTAACAAGCCCCTCCTCACCCCCTCTCCCACCACGCTCCCCAGTCTCTGGTATTTATCATAAGATCAATTATTGTAGCTCCCACATATGAGTAAGAACCTGGGTTATCTGTCTATCTGTGCCTGGCTTATTTCAGTTATATGTCTGACTTCTTGAGGAACTGCCACTCTGTTTTCCACAGTGACTGCACCATTTTCCATTCCCACCAGCAACACACGAGGGCTCTGATTTCTCCACATCCTCACCCATACTTGCTAGTTCTCATTTTCCTGGTAATAGCCATCCTAATGGGTGTGAAGTGGGTCTTTCCTCTCTCTTATGCAATTACAGTGAAATAGTGTCAGACTGCATCCTACATATGTGTCCATCTTATGGCCTCACCGCTCTCTATACTATTCATTCATAGTGCACGATTTCTGTACTGCACACCAGCTTTTGCACTTTACACTTTATGGGCAACTCAAGGCATTGCCAAAGTAAACTCAACAAATTTGTAACTGTCTCTATGATTCTTTCCCTAGAAATAAGGTGATGGGAGCTGCCAGCCTGTCTAGAGCCTGGTGGTGATATCACCATCAGACCTAGGGAGGCCAAGAGTCAGTTTCAGCACTATCCTGTTGCCAACGTCCCCTACCCCAGCCTGCCACTCTTGTGCGCCCCAGAAGAGAAGGCACAAGCCAGTTCCAGCACAGCACAGCTAAGGGCAACTTGCCCAGGGTTTGCACTCATACTAACCAGCTATCGTTCATTTTCAAAATAATCAAGACCAATGTGAGTGGATAAAGAACACGGAAAAACAACACAGGGCCCTGTTAACTGTCTCTGGCAAGCCTCACCTGGTCTCCTTCATCTGATCCTCCACATATCTTAAGCGCAAACAATAAATAACCTGAGCCCTGGAGCAGGACACCCTCACAAGCGTAATTTATATCTCAAAATCCAAGCAAGTGTCAAACAGCGGCCAACATTATGGATATAAATTCCAGCTTGTTCATAAGGCGACATTCTATGGTCTGAAAAGAATGGACGAGAAGGTGTTTTTCCTGGCTAAGGAGTTGCATGCCTTCAGCTCTCCAAGCCTACGCAGGAGTGCTCTTGGGGACCCCAGCAAGGGCTGAGAGAGGAGGGGGGGATGTCCGCGTCCCCGCGAATGGATCCTTTCCCCTGCTCAGCAAGTGTTCACGTCATTTTACAACCTCAGGGCGTCAGAGCTGGAAGGATGTCTGCAATCCTCAATGCGCAGATGGGCCCATCAGAGCCCAGGGGGTGGGCCACACCCAGGCCGGCATCGTGTATTAGGGGCAGCACCAGCCGTTCCTCAAATGGGCGAGTGTGTTCTGAGATCATTGACAAGTCTGTTCAAAGAAACGGACATTTGCACCCCAGCTGATTTAATTGGCAAAAACAAAATGTTTATATGCCGACGTCGAGGCTTAGACATGATACCCACTTCTGTAGAAATACGAAATATATCATTATACTGCAGAGGCTCCAAAAGGAGGAGAGTTAGGCAGGAGCAGAAAACGAACCTCCCTAGTGAGGCATGAGAAACATCCTTGGAAGAAGGCACCACGGCCAGCTGCCCAGGAGCACATGGCCTGCTCCCCACACCAGCACACACAGGCACTCCAAGCTCCCAGGACTCAAGAGAGGGAACCACCCCCTGCAGAGGGCCCACAGCCATCCTGAGTTGACACTCTAACTCTGCTCCATGAGTCCCTCCCAATGCTGGGGCACCAGGACCAACAGAGGCCCTGGGAGGGCAGTCCAGGCTGTCGCTTAGTGTAGGCGTGCCTCACAAGAAGGGTGAGCAGGGCAAAAGTTGTCCATGACCCCATGACATCTGATGGGCTTGGGCTGGGAGACATCAAGACCCACCCAGCTCCCCCGAACTCTCCCTCTGACAGAACAAGTGGGAGAGGAGTTTGCATGGGGGCAATAAATACTTTGAGCACAGGTGCCAGCTGTTTAGACAAGTGGTGCTTCTAAAGAATTTGGGGCCCCCTCCTCAAGGAGGTGGGTTTGGGCACAGCCCTTTAAGCTGGGAGCAAGGAGTCCCTGGCCCCAGCATACTCCTTGCCCTGGAGAGGGATTATGCTGCCCATCTCTGCAGCTGCAGCAGAGGGCAGGCCCCAGGCAAGAGGCCAGAACAGTCCCTGGCGCAGACAGAGCAGCAGTGACGATAGCAACAGCCCCTCCCCCAGCACTTCACAGTGGCCTGTGCCCAGCTCCGAGCTCACCACCCTCACGTTCATCCCTCAGCTGTCAGGTCCTGGCAGGCACCGCCCCCTGTTTTGTCTGAGAAGATGGTCCTTTGTTTTCCTGGCTATAGGGGCTGCAGAGAATGAAGGTGGTATGATGCCCCCTCATCCCAAGAGGGTGGGTGTGCTCTGACCAAGGAGCCCCCTCCCCAGGGAGTTGTGACTAGGGTTCATGCTCCAGGAACAACAACAGTCACGTGGTGCCCAGAAGAAAGATGCCCCCCTCACAGGCTTCAGTTTGCTGAGGGCGGCCTAGGCTGAGAGGGAATTAGGAAACCCCGGAAGGAGGGGGCAGGTTTCTCCCCAGCCTGGGGATGGGTTGGATTTCTTTCTACAAGTATCAGCAGCTCTGCCTCCCTCCTGTGCAGACCCTGGGCAGGTAAAAGGCCCCTATGTCGGCTTTGACTGAGTAATAAACATTCTAGAGCTAAGTGACTTAAAACACAGCTAATTACTAGGTCACCATTGTGGTTGGGAATTTGAGCTAGATTCGGCTACATCATCCTTCTCGTGCCTCTGCTGCTGGGTCAGCTGGGGGCTGACTGGTCTGGGGGGCCTCACAGTTGGGACAGCTACCACCATCTCCCCTCCTGCAGAAGGCCCGCCTAGACCAGCTCCAAAGGCAACGAGGTGGGGCTCGGGGGGTGTGGCGAGAGAGAGAGAGAGGGAGCACGTGCAAGCAAGCACAGGAGCCTGGGAGCCTCAAGGCCAGCCCAGGGCTGGCCCATCACCACCCCCACCGCATGCTGCTGGCCAGAACACAGGCCAGCCCAGACACAGGGGAAGGAAACTGCTGCAAAGCCACGCTGTAAAGGATGTGGACCCAGGAAGGAGTGAAGGACTGTGGCTGTCCTTGCCCTCTGCTGCCACTGCCCCATGAGCTGACCTAGGTGATACACAGCCACCTGTCTTCAAGAAACCTCTGGATTTGAACGAAGAGAACGTCAGAATGTCAGGTGACCAGTGTGGAGTGAACACCAGATGGCCTCTTCTGGATGTTTGGACCGTTTAAAAACCCTGAGACTCTTGCTCAACTGGACAGAGTGCATCTTCTTCCGCCAGCTTAGTGGTTAGAAGCTAGAGCAGATTATCTAACTTGGAGAAATTAATAATTCTTATACTCAAGTGTTATGGACTGAATCCATACTCACTAAAAACAGATGAAATGACCTAGGCTCAGAGAGGCTAAGTAACTTGTCTAAGGTCACACAGCTGGTAAATAACTGAAGCTGAACAGCCCACCCACCTTGTTTTTAACAACCACACCCCATGATCCTACGGGTGCCTGTAGCTGAAGGAGAATGGCCCACTGATCTTGGCAGCCATAAGATGAACCTCACTCAGTGCTCACAGCTGCAAAGAAGGAGTCTGGATTTCAGGTTGCAGGACCCCATCACCTGGGTGCTTGCTAACCCCACATCCAAGAGTTCTGCTCACACCGTTCTCCAGGGTCAAGATCTCTAGCCCTGGGGGACAGCCTCACACGGACAGAACCGCTGCAGCCAGCACCCAGGGCTCAGGCCACCCATGTCCCCTACTGCAGCCATCTTGAGGCTCTTCCCCTGCAGTCCTGCCTTCCTGCATCCCTGTCTGAGCCAGGAGCCCAGCAGACTTCCCAGGGGACCCCGCTGAAGGCTTTTCTGTTCCTCTGGTCGATTTTCTGGGTCATGTTACCATTTCAGGGCATTAGCAGCCTGACTTCTGAGGAAATTGAGCTCCCAGTCCTCCAGGGATGGCCCAGAGTAGCCAGGAGGCACCACCAGTCTAAAAAGAACTCCTCAGTGGCCAAGCACAATGCAGAGAAGGCCCAGACCAGGACCAAAGCAAGGGAGCCAGAGATTGCTGTTCTGGTCTCATCAGAGTCACCCGGGGGGCTGGTTAAACCCAGGTCATTGGCTGGGTCTCACCCTGGTGGGATTCAACAGCTCTGGATGGGGCCCCATAATCTGCGTGTCCAGCGAGTTCCAGGGGAGGTGGATGCTGTTGGTCCTGAGAGCATCATCTGAGACCCGCTGGTCTGAAGGCTGCTGTGCTCTACCTTCCCACAGCTGTTCCCACAGCTTTTCCTCTGATGTGAGGATTCTCTGCAAGGCTAAATAAAGCACCTGACTCCTTGTGCCTAAGTTTCCCACCCAAATCTTCAGTAGAACATACAGTGTGCGGAGGAAGGGCGGAGGGTATGGGGGACAGAAAATGTCCAGGTCTTCATCCCTGGCACCCCTGAGTGCTGTGTTACATGGAAAAAGGGAATTAAGGCTGCAGACAGAATTAAGGTTGCTAATCAGCTGACCTTAAGATAGGGCAACCATCCTGGGTCGTCCAGGCGGGCCCAGCGTCATCACAATGGCGCTCCTTTCCGGCTAGAGGACAGAAATGAGACAAAGGAGGAGGCGGAGACTTGGAGGTGAGAGGGACCGGACCACATTTGCTCTTCAAAGATGGAGAAAAGAGACCACAAACGAAGGAATGTGGGTGACCCCTAGGAGCTGAGAACAGCCCTCCTCTGGCAGCCAGCGAGGAAACAGGGACCTCAGCCCTATGGCCATGAAGAACAGATTCCACCAACAGCCTGAATGAGCAAGGAAACAGGTCCTCGCCTGGAGCCTCCAGAAAGGAACGTGGCCCCGGCAGCACCTGGGTAAGACTCCTGACCTCCAGAACTGTGCAATGACAAATGTGTCATTTTAAGCCTTGACGTTTGGGGGAGTTTGTCGAGGCAGCAATAGGAAACTAATACAGAGGGGAGAGGTGCAGGAACTGCGTGTAACTCATCATCACAGAGGCTCCCACTGGGTTCAGTAAAGAGGACCACGCACCCCAGTCCCCACGTGGGCACAGAACTCAGGGCCCCAGGCAGCCCCGGGACTCTGTGTGTGGCCCTTTGCCCGCAATTTGTGCTGGTGCCCCAGTGCTGTCCCCTCAGAGCCAAGGCTTCCAGGACCCCACTCTGTTCTCTTCTGGACCAGGTAAAACGGGTGGGATTTCTACAGGTAGAAACTGTGGGTGGAAGGAGCAGAGGGTTGGAGGCATCACAGGAAAAGAAGAAAGGCACAGGAAAAGCAGGAGCCTGGCTTTTAAAGTTGAGAATATACAGCTGACACGGGAGGGTCAGAGCGAGGGGCGTCAGCCCAGGTAGAAGGTCACGTGGGCACAGCTGTGCCCCGACTCAGAATCCCTGGACAGCAGCTCTGAGGTGCCCCATTGTCTCTTCAGAAGCCTCCAGCAAGGGGACCTTGCCACTCTCAAGGCAGTTCAGTTCATCACTAGGCAGCCTCACACTTGTGGCTTGGAGTGCCTCCTGGAAACACCTCCTCCGAGAAGCCTCCCCGGATCAGCTCAGCCCCCTAGATTCTCTGCCGTGGCACTCGATTCATGAAACTTTTACTGTTCTTTACTGTATACGGCTTCATTCTCTGCTGCAGTACCTAGAATGAGCCAGCCACATGTAAGCACTCTGAATGTTTTTGTTCACAGGTGGATGATTCCAGTATATTTGGGGGTTAAAAAGATCAATTATTTAGCAACATGCATGTTATAATCCTTTTATGGTAAAAAATGCTTTTTTCTGTATATGCACAAACATACGTCTAGGAGGATGTATTCGAATATATTAACATCTGGATGAGGAGGTGGTATTTTCTTAATGTTTATCCTGTTTCTTTTTTCAAAATACATTTTTATTTTTGTCAAAGTAATATGTGCACTGAGTTTAGAAAGTCAAGAAATAATCTTAAAGAGACAAATAAACACAAACAACAAGAATAACAAAAAGCTGTCTTGTTTCACCCATTCCTCCCCTGGTTCTTCCCAAAGACAGACATCATCACCTCTTCTAGAAAATTCTTCTGATGTTCACTTTTATATTTTTTGGCACTATATTCATGTTGCAATTTTTGAGTGACCAGCTGTAGGCATTAACTTTTGACTTCCCCATCACTACTCCTCCTGCCACCTTCCTAAAACAGGATCATTCTGAAGACTCCTTTTCTTCAGTTCTGGGAAATTTTCTCGTGTTACATCTTTGCAACTTCCCTTCCCTCTGTTCTGTCCTTCTGGGACTCTCATATGTCAGCAGATGGGCCTTGGGAATCCTCCAATTTGTATTACCCTTTCTCTTCTATTTCCCTTTCTTTGTCTTTTGTTCTACTTGATTTTAGCTTCTAATGATTCTGTTGTTTTGGTTTTGTTTGCTTTTTATAACTTGGGGCTTTTAGTTTTTTGCTTGTTTTTCATTTTGAGATTCTTGAGCTCTGGTTACTTTTTCATTATATTCTGTCCTTATTTTATGGAGGTAACGTCTTCTCATATATTGCTTAAGATAATAATCACGGGATATTTTTTAAAGTTTTTTGTGTGTTCTACATTGGCTGCACCTCCTGTCTGGGTCCCCATCTTCTGTTTGTCTTGTTCTCTCTCGTGTCGGAGCCTTTCCTCAAACCTGGGCTATCCTCGAACCTAAGACAAGGCACCGAAAAACTAACTGGGAATGTTACATGAATGTTGATGGGAATTTCAAGGACTTGAGGGTTTCACCAGGGGGTCACCAGACTTTCTGGTCCCCAAAATGTTAGTCCCTGTGTCTTTTCTGGGGCCACTGACACTCTCCAGGAAGAGTCCTCTAGCCAGCTGGGGACAGAGCTGACCTGCTCCTGTCCTGGAGACAGGGGTTGAGGAGCCCACTGGTCAGCTCGAGTCTGGCTTTAATCCCCCTCTCTGTCCTCTGTGTCACCCAGCCTGCCACAGCCTGGCACGTCACCATTCAGTCCATCTGGAGAAGAACTCTCCAGCCTCCATCAGATGGGGGAGCAGGAGAAGGGCAGGGAGGAGGGAGGTGAGGTCCCCAGATTGTGAGGGGTGGAGGGAAGACCTGAGGGTCCAGCTGCTCTATACACAGACTTTCAACTACCCCCCATTTGTAGCCTAACCCTACCTCTAAGTATTTAAATACTTAGGTGTTCCTGGGTGCTGAGCCCCTTGGGGTGGGCTCAGGGTGACAAGCCCACTGCCCATAGGAACAGCCGGTGGTCGACAAGTCTCCCCTGCCTTCCCATGTTCTGTAAGATCAGTTACCCCCCCTGCCATTCTCTCTCACCAGAATCCCCCCTTTGCCCTTATCCGTGTCCTTGGAGTGAACATTTTTTAAATTCTCACACTCCATTTTGATGGGAAAGAGCCAAGTGCTTATCACTAAATAGCCATATGTATCTGGATGTCCCTGTGAGTTCAAAAATAAACCTGTTTTTGTTTTTTTCAGTCATGTCAGAAAATATATATATTTCTGGTGTGTGTATTAGCCCTTGGTTGATAGTGAGTGAATTATCAAAACCAAATGAATCAAGCATGATTTAAATACTTAGGCAATTAAAAAATGACTATGGCTGACTTCTTAAATTTTACTGACAAGATTCTCATTTCTCCTGACAGAAACTTAGACATCTTTTGTGAATTAATTTAAACCAAAAAACCAAGAATGTTCAGAGATGTTACCATTAAAAGCACTGATACAGAGTAGGAAGATGTAGTGTTCCCCTCCCAACTTTGCAACAGCCCCTACATTCCAGGGTGGGTGGGCCTCCCTAAGAGAGCATAGCCAGGACCCTCGTGGAGGACCCTGTGTTCTTTCTCCTGAGCCAGACCCTTGCCCCTGAGACTCTGATGAAGGAGGACGCCCCTTCCTCACAGCAATGGCAGAGGCGGACACTGTCCACAGCAACTCTTTGCCTTTGACTAAAATATTGCTTCCTCCACATGTTGGAATCTGCTCCCGGGAGCCTTGGGGATCTAACCTCCTAAATGTACAAACCTAGGCAGGTATTTAGTCTCACTGTGTCCCCAGAGAGGACTGATGTCAGACACCACTTTCCAGAAATCTGCCCTCATCCAGAGGGCCAACTCCAGGAAATGTTTAAAATCTCCCTTGGCCACACACTGTAAATCAGCATCTTGACAGCTCATCCCAGGGGACCGGCTGCTCCAGGCAGGGGCCCCTGATGTATGTCCGGTGAGGCTTGCTCAGCAAAGAGGTGACCCCTGCCTGGCCTGGCAATTCCTCACTCTGTCAGTCTTCTCTTTCCAAGAGGCTTAATTGGAAAGGCGTTCATGGTAATAAAGACCTCAGATTCAGCGATTCACAAGGATCTGAAGGGTTCATCTGCCTCTTTGTAAACACAGAAAAACCAATGCCCAAAAGCCGTCCAAGCTCACACTGACCTTTAGCACCAGTTGGAATTTGTCCCCAGGTAATCTGGCCGGAAGACCACTGTACCATCCCCTCTGCTGGAACCAGGTGGCAAATGACAGCTGCTGAGGCCCTCATCTGAGCTGCAGGGGGAGCAGACCCAGCTGCTCCCCAGCTCTCCTGGCCCCATTTAATAGCAGGCATCTCACCCCACCCCACACAGACCAATGCCCAGCGAACCGGGCAGCTCTAACGTCCTGGGAGCCAAAGACTGACTTGCAGGGTAATGTCAAGATGACCTTGTACAATAACACAGCCTTTCCTCTTTTCTGGGAACACGAGCCCTGCACGGACTCTGCATGCTGCCATGCAGTGAGGGAGGAAACGTGGATTGCACCTCACTTAGAGAAGGAAGAAGAGGCGAGGGAGAAGGTGAAGCCACCCGAAATGTCTCAGCTGCACCGTGCTCCACACTGGGGCACGTGGCTTTGCCGGCTTCCTGCGGTGTGCTGGCTGAATTGATCCCGAGGAACTGAAATGTAAACAAAGGCCCCCTGGGAAAAGCCTCCTTCATTCATTCAAGCATCTGCCATCCCTGAGGCTACTCGCTTGCCAGATGGTGGGAGATGGCAGCTCTAAGTCAGGGGATTCAAACGCGGAGGGGTGGGGTGGGCTGGAGGAGAGGTGATGACTGGGACTGTGGAGGTCGAAGAACTGGCAGGGAGGCGGCACTGGCCTGGACTTTGAATCACGAGCGTGGTAAGGAGAGGAAGTGAGACTGGAGGAGGAGGAGGAGGAAAGGAGGTATTGCAGACGGGATGGGAGCAAAGCAGCGTGAGCGTCTGATGGGGGAGGGGCCGGGAGGGGGTGGGGCGGAGGGTGGAGAGACGGTGTGAGGCCGTTTACAGAAGGGCTGGGATTCTGGGCATAAGGACTCAGCCTTTACTCTTCAGGCCATGGAAAATCTTTGAGAGTATTAAGCAGAGACGTAACGTGTGAAGATCTGCCATTTCCAAAAGCAACTGAGGCATGAGGATGGAGGGTTGACTGAAGTGGGGCGATGTGGAAGACCCGTTAGGAGACTGGGACAATGATGTGCGTGAGAAATCAGAGGGATCAGAGCAGCAGACGCGAGACGGCGGATGAGGAGCGATGACGGCGCTGGTTCGGCAGAACTGGGAAAGAGGAAGAGGTGTTGCCAAACTGATGTTCTAGTTTCGGTGGCTAAGGACGTAATAAAGTTAGCAGCCAAGATACAAAGTTCAGAAAATGAACAAGAATTGGCATGGAAAGGCAAAGTTTGATTTAGGACATACTGAGTTTGACACGGAGGTGACCAACACACGGGTGGAAATTCAGCTCCACAGCTGAGAAGAGGGGCTGGTGCCGGGACCTTGCCTGGGAATGACCCTCATACTCGGAATGTGCAAGTCGTGGAATCAGACAATAACCAGAAAGAGAGCGGGGAGTGGACAGGAGAAAACAGGGTGACAAATGATGTATTAGTTAACTGTTGCTGAGTAATAGATTACCCTAACTAACACTTAGCAACTTGAAGCAACAAACATTAATTATCTCACAGTTTCTGAGGGTCAGGTGTCTGGGAGCAGCTTAGCTGTGGTTCTAGAAGGCTCAGGGTCTCTGAGATTGCAGCCAAGCTGTCAGCTGGGGCTGCCGTCATTGGAAGGCTCAACTGTGGCGGGGGGATCTGCCTTCGCGCCCCCTCACGTGGCTGCTGCTGGAAGGAGGCCTCGGTTCCTTACTGCCTGGGCCTCTCTACAGGGCTCCCCATGGCAGCAACCGGCTTCCCCCCAAGAGAGCAATCATGAGGGAGAGAGTGACCAAGGGAGTGTCCTTTATAGCCTAATATTGGGATTGACGTTCTACCACTTCTGCTGTACTTGGTCCCAGAGACCAACCCTGGTACAAGGTGGGAGGGGACCATGTAAAAGTGTGAATAGCAAGAGGGGAGATTGCTGGAGGCTGCCAACCGCAGATCACCAAACAGGCAAACAGCAAAGGAAGAGGACGCCATAAAGGACAAACAGAAAAAAAGGAAGAAGGCAAGCCCTAACACATGTAGGATGATTACCAAAGGATAATATAGGAGGGATATTTTCCAGAAGGAAGGGGTGATTCCAAATGCTAAAAAGTCTAAGAGGTGGAAATGAATGCACAGGGCCAGTGTGGCTGCCTGCGATGATGTGGACACAGGTAGAGGTCATGTCCTAGCAGGTGGAAGAGTGAGTGGAAAATGAAGAAATGATGGCGGGTAGTGTAAGTGTAGACCCCTTTCAAAAGTCCTGGTGGCCCAGGGAGGAGAGACTTCATGTGGGTTGCAGGGAAAGCAGTGCTGTGCACAAGAGCTTTGATCTTGGCTCTACTTGTCTGGAGGGAAGGGGTGGAGGGGACAGTTGGAAGGTACAGGACAGAGATGGTGACTGACGGTCCAAGGTCCCAGAGGACATACGAGGACAGTGATTGAAAGCACAGGTTGGGGGGATTAATCCCCTCCCTCCAGTGGAAGGGGAGGACAGGTGCGGGCGAGGGTGTGGTCAGGAGGGTGTGAGAGGTGTGCAGGGTGCTGGTCGGAGGGTCTCCATTTCCTCCCGCTGACACCAAGAGAAGGGGTGAGGAGGTGGTGCAGGGGTCAGAGGCTTAGATCATCAGATCTAGGCATGGGCACTTGCTTTGGGTTATGCCAATGGCCTTCCTACTATTTGGTGGAAGCTTCCTCAGCCCAACAGCTGAAGATTAGCGTATACCCACATTTCACCTGCTCCTGACTTCTCAAGCTCCCCAGAGCCATCCCCAGCATCTGGAATTTTTGTGCTGCTATCCATGGTACATAATTTATATCCATCCCATATGGCCAGGGATGTCTGCAAAGCATCCACTTACAGTTCCCAACATAAGCTCTAGGCGAGGCCAGGGCCTGGGGAGAGCTGTGGCCTGACTGCTGGGGGCATTCATTCTCCTGGCCCGCCTCCAAGATGGTGGGAGCCCTCACCGAATCCACCAGCACCCCAAGTCCAGGGGCAGCGAGGACATCGAGTCCTCCTGAGGCACCTGCTCCGGGCTGCTGGGGGTCTCCTCTCACTTTGCAGCTTCACTCGCCAGGCACCTGTCAAACCAGGGCAGCGGCAGAGGGGCCATGCTGGAGACTCGGCTGGACTCACTGTCCCTTCGCTGCTTCTCTGTGTGATCCTGAACAAGTGCACTTAACCTCACATGACTCTGCTCCCTCATCTGCAAAGTGGGAAGAGGAAGAAGGAGGAGGAGGAGGAGGAGGAGGAGAATCGGGTCTAGCACTTAGCACAACACCTGGGATGCAGCGAATGCTGAGCAAACACCGGCTATTATAACAGTCATTGGCGCCATCGCTAGTTTTCACAAGGCCTGGAGGCAGGACATGGTACTGCCAAGTGGCTTGAGTTGTTGTAGGTTTATTAAATCAACCGTCTTCCTATTGCGCCAGCACAGAGACTCTGGTTAGTGTACAGTGAAAGGAAACAATATGGTAAATAATGCTGTGGGTGAACCCTGCCCTGCCACAGAACAGCTCCCCTTACCCTGGTTCTCCCGAGGCCAGGAGCCTGGGCTGTGCCCCTGATTCGGGGCGTCGGTTCAGTGGGTGGAATCCTATGCTAACAAAACCTACACAGGATTAGCTACAGAGTGGGCAGTTTTCTGCATTCCCTTTTAATATTAATATTAGCTCCTATTTCCTGGCATCTTTTCTAGACAGGTGCTTTTGACACAGTGCATCTGACCCAGTAAGACACCTGCAGACCCTTTTACATGTAAGGAAATCAGGACTGAGAAAGAGTAAGGGATGTCCCAGGCCACACAGCTGAGAACTGCAGAGCTGACCTTTGTACCCCTCTCCCCCACTCGCCACACTGCCTCTCTGCCCGGCTGTGCATCCAGGGGCCATGCACAAGTGGGCAGAGAGGAACCAGGCAAGGTGGGAAGCCAGAGTTCTCTTCTTCATATGCCAGGGATCCAGCAAAAGTTGTCTTCTAGAAGCGCTTCTCTGAGCATTTCTCTGGGTTCTTTCAGGAATCACAGGTTTCTGAAATCACAGACCCCCGGGTCCAAATGGTCCAATCAGTGCATGAGAACCATCCAGAGCATCCTCCCCGACCCCACACCACACGGCCTCCAGGGAGTCATCCCCTCCCACCGCAGCCCACCCTATTGCTGGGTGGCTGGTTGCTAAAACATCTTCCCCTACTTTGAGCTAAAGACTCCACCCCCCAAATTCTACCCACTAGCCCAGGTTTGGACCCCTAGGATGCAATGGAAATTGTGCTTTCTTTGTGTCATATCTACGTCATGTCACCGTCCTGAGCAGCTGGCCCTGGCACACCCTGCTTCACAAACTGCTGTAATTTGAGATCTCCTTTCTGTCACTCAAAGTACTTTTCCACACACCCTCACAGCCACTGGGCTCTCTGTCCTTCCCTCTGTCCTTCCCCTCCTCTGCCTCCTACTCGCCTGTTAGAAATGGAGCTGCCCAAACCGGGCGGTGCACTGATTTCTCCAGGAAACACCCCAGGGCCCATTAGTGACTGCAGGGTCAGGCCTGGATGTCTGGGGCTTCACCACCTTCTCATCCAATTCTATTTCAGGGTCCCTGGCACCCTTTTCTCTGAACTCTGAAAGGTCTAAGGAACATGTCCCCCCCGCCAGCCTTCTCCCTCCCCCGTGGGGCTCCACAAATGGGCTTAATGGCGCTAGAGGAGCCATCAGCTCTGCCAGAGGCCTCTGTGTGGTTTCTTCAAGAGGAGCCCCCTCTGGGATTCCTCCACATTTTGTTTCTGCAACAGCAGCCCAGCAGCCCCGTCTGCAATGCCTCTTAGCAGGATAGCCCTGGTGAAGCGCCGACCCTCAGCCTCGCCAGTCCTCAGTCTCCCCCAGCCTAAGCCCCACGCACAGAAAAAATCCTCCTGCAGAAAAGGCTGTGGAGAGAGCTCAGTTCAGACACAACCCACCGTCAGGCTGTAACCGGAAACCTATCTCAACCGGCTCGACAATTAGGAACAGGTAAGTTTAGCAGCTCCAAAACATCCTCCAGTGCCCAGTGTTGCTCACCCCATGGACTGTGAGCTGGTTGTGCCCCTTTCTGGACCCTCCTCGTCACGCGATCATTGACAACCTAGCCAGGTGGACCCAAAGGGAGGGGGTGCAGCCCATCCTCTCACCCCTTGCTAAAAGTGAGGAACACTTGCCCAGATGGCCACCAGCACACGCCCCTTCTGAGCTGTTTGACCAGAATTGGGTCACACCCTCATGCCTAAAACAGTCTCTGTGAAGGGGAGGCCATGGCCATGACCCCTGGACTGAACAGAACCCACCAACCCCCGCCTGGAAGGAGTCCACATCTTCCGAGCACGTAGGCATCAGATTTAAAACAAAATCAGCTGCTGTGGCAGAAGCAAGTGAGTGCTGTGGGGCTGGCCAGAGCTTCACCACCTGCGCAGAGAGAAAGGGTTCTTAAAGGGTGAGGAGCCGCCAAGGCTGCTGGCGCCCAGCCCCCCTGCAGCTCCGGCTGTGCCATTCAGTGTGTGCTGCAGAGCCCCAAATACCGTCATTTGGGGAACAGGGTGTGCAGTGTCAAGACACAGCAAAGTCTGAAAAGGTTGGAGTTGATAAATAGTCTGCTCATAGACAAACACAGCCTACCAACCCAAGAAATAAATATGTAAATCACACATTTTTAAACTCGATCTTGAAGATGAGCACAAAGGTTCTTAAATTCGTTTAAGGGTGAAAAATACAAAAAACAATGGTAGTCTTTATGAAATGCCATAATTCTTGATCAAGTTAGTCAATCAAATTAAAATAACTTTAACAGTAAAACATATCTGTTCATTATATGAGGGCACATCATCCTCAACCAAGAAAAAAGCAAAACCTACTTTCCTGAGTTTTCCATTATTACAGATGGTCCTCAGCTTATGTACCATGTTTAACTTAATGATTTTTGATTTTAGGATGGTGTGAAAGCAATACACATTCAGTAGAAACCATACTTCAAATTTTGAATTTTGATCTTTTCCTGGGCTAACAATATGTGGTATGACACTCTTACACGAGATATTCAACACTTTATTATAAAACAGGCTTTTGGTTTCATGATTTTGCCCAACCACAGGCTAATGTAAGTGTTCTGAGCAAAGCTAAGGTAAGCTACGCTCAGCTACAATGTTCGATAGGTTAGTTGTATTAAATGCGTTTTTAACTTACAGTATTTTCAACTTACCATGGGTTTATTGGAACGTAACCCCGTGGTAAGTTGAGGATTGGTTTGGTTTTATTTTTTTCCTTATTTATTTGGATGTTTTGTTGTCTATCCTGTATGAGCAAAGGGGTAAAAGAGTTCAGAGAAACACCCAGGAGGAAAACTAAATGTTGATACCATTCAGTCTAGTATGTCAATTATTAAGTCAAGAATTAGTGGAAGCCCATCCTTGTCCAATTTTGGAGGCTGGGTTCCTTGGCACTGCTCCGAGGACACTCATACTTTGAGAACCACCAATCCAGCCAAAACCTCTTACTTATTTTCTGCAAAAGTTGCTAAGGCTCACAGATACCTTTTGGTTTCCCCAAGGTCACCCAGTTAATTATTGACATAGCAACTCCCCTCCCAAACAATCAAAGTAATTTCCCACAGCCCATGGCAGGGATTCCTGTGAAGGATAGAGGAAGGCCTCTGGGTGGTGTGGCCTGAGCTAAGCACTTCTGGTCAGAGTCCAAGTCACCACAGACTTGAAAAGCTTTCTAATCCACCTATACGCAGAAGAATGAAGCTTGGAACTCATTTCAAAAGTTGTTTCTACTGGAGATTTAAAGACACATCCCTCTCTGCCACATGCACACAAACATGGACCTGCATGTGCACAGTCCCCTCCTGAGACTGACGCCCCATGCCCCCAGCGGGCATGTGGTCCAGGTGTGATTTTCTAGGCACTGCCTAGTAAGGAAGGGCCTGGGCTGGATCCCCGGCTTCCTCCTCCCAGCAGAAACGATTAATTGCCAGCTCCAGGCTGCCTCCAGCCCAGCCCTAATGGGCCACTCTCAGGCGGCTGCGCTGGGCTGAGGAGCTCCAGGCCAGGCTGGGGCTGCACGGAGCAGCAGGGGCATTCTTCCAAGCTAATGATTACGCTGAATGCCTGGCAAGGGCACGGGCCGACAAGCCAGGAAGGTGAGCCCTATTCACACCTCGGCCAGGCTGCGGTGGCCAGGACTGGTTTGGGAAGCAGGGACCCGGGCGCGGGGGCCCCCAAGCTGGCAGCCACAGCCTCCTGCCTGTGCACGGACGTCCGGGAGCATCTCAGGCCCAGAGCCTCTGCTGCCTGCCCCGCTGGGACTCTGCCCTCAGCCCTATCACCATGAAGCTCCAGGTGTTCTGGACTGGGCTAGAATACACCTGCCGGCTCCTGGGCATCACCACTGCTACAGGTAAGACCCCGCCTCCCGGCTGCCATTCCCTACACACTGGCACAGCAGACAGAGCTGCCTGAGTGGTGGGAGGTGCTGGGAGATGGCGAGCACATCTGGTGACGTCTATGTTTCAATTTCTTTTCCAAGACCTCCAGAAAAACTGCTTTGCAGAGCAGTGGCAGGTGTGATGGGGTGAGCTTCAGGCCAGGAGCCAGAGGGCCTGGTGCTGGGTCTCTGCTTGGCAACTCACCCTCCCTTGTGACCTTGGGAAGCCTCAGGGTCCACATCTATGAAAATGAGTAAAGGGGGTCTGCAGTGGAAGGTGAAGGCAAATGTGGGACTCGAGTCCTCGCTGTATACTGTAGTTATGAAAATTGTCAACTGAGCCCATGCTGCTTTACTCAAACCATAGCCCTATCTCATGGAGAGAGAATTCCCAGTCAGGGGGCAGCTCTGCCCTGGGGGACAGGCTGAGCTAGCCTGGACATGGAGGTGGCCCACTCCCCACTGGGCCACTCTGGGCCCCATTAACAGAACACCCTGGAGGGACCCAGGCCCCCTGCCTGTGGCCTGACTGCTGGAATGCACTATGGGCTCAGGGGCAGAGATGGTTCCCTTTGCTGGAGTCCCCTCCCGCACCCAGCCGATCACAGGACTGCCCACCTGGCCAGACAACAGAGGGTTAGAGCAGAGCTGACTGCCTGCCCATGCCCCCAGGCAGACCTGACCCCAGCCCCGTGTCCCCCACAGGGCCAGGATCTGTGTTGGGGAAGCGAGCAGGTCGTGTTCTGAGCCCTTAGCTCTGGGCCCCATCGTCTCTGGGGGACAAAGAAGAGACACACACTCCATATCCAAGCCTTTCCCCATCACCAGGCAAAAGCTTACCTGTGGGTCTTGCTGAATGGGAAAGGTCTCCCCAGCTCAGACTCAGCCCTGTCGCTTGCCCCATGTGTGACCTTGGGGAGCCACTTGGCCCCCTGGGACTACACTTTCTGATCTGTAGGATGGAGATGCTGGGCCTGTTGGCTAGGTATTTTGACAGATCAAGGATGTCAGGAACTGAGCATAGCCAAGTGGAACTGAAGGTGAAAACCTCTGGGCAGAAGCCCCATGACACACTCCAGAGCTCAGCGGGGAGTAGGGTCATTTTGGGAGCATGTGGGTTCACCAGGCTCTTTCAGCATCTAGGCCGTGAGTTAGAGCAGGAAGTGTTGCTGGATGGTCTAATCTCACCCCTCCTGTTACAAGATGAAGCACCTGAGCTCAAACAGGGGTGGTGACCTTGCCCAAGGTCACGCTGCATGTCAGAGGGACAGCAGTATGGAACCCTGGTTCCTCAATTTTCACAAAAGCCAGGGGTCTGGCCAAAGCCCACCCCCCCACCTTCCAGGGTAGGAAGCCCTGCCCAGTGGGCAGCAGGAAGTGGTCCAGAGCTGCTCTGTAGAAGCTCTGAGTGGGTGAGCTGGTGGAGGAGCCAGCCGCAGCCTCTCTCAGACCACGGTGTCACCTATGCATAAGGGAATGCCGCCAAGGTCCCCAACAGCCCATCCTGGGAAGGGGAAGGTCACCCTAAATAGGTTTCCATGTCTGTGCTTAGAGTCCTGGTCTACCACTGTTGATCTGAGGCCACCCTGCTCCCTCTAGGTCTTAGTTTCCAAATATGCAAAATGCCGGGAATCCCGGTGTCTGTTTCCCCAGCCACACTCCACCCAGGGCTGAGGCCTGCTTCCTGTTGGGAAGCTGTTTTAACATGTATGTATCTACCCTTCTAATTATTAGCCAAAGATAGTTTTAGAGTCTGATTTATCTCAGCCAGCAGAAGGGTCTGCAGCACCCCCCAACACACACACACAGACACACACACATGCACACACACACAGAGACACACACAGAGACACACACCCAGACGCACACAGACATACACACAGATACACACACACAGACACACACGGATACACAAGGACACACGCACAGACACATACACACACACATTCATAATGCTCCTCTTAACCAAACCTTTATCTCTGTGCAAGGAGCTGCTGTTAATGCAGAGGATGGACCTCCCTCTTGGTTGTCATATAAGATCCAGGCTAAAAATAGGCCACAAGTTGCCTTCTAATGACCAAGCTTTCACAAAATCTCGCATAGGCTTTCCAGAGTGCTGGGAGTGAGCGGGAAGCAACAGGAGGGCTCTGGTGCTCTTGGGCAAATCTTGGGTTTTTTCCAGCATCACTGAGCTCCTGGCCTATTTCCAGTGCACGAGATTTGCAAATTCCTTATTCTCCTAAGCCTCTTTTCTGTTGAAATCCTCTGTTGAGAAGTTCAGGCTTCATTTACAGAGGCACTGCTGCTGGGAAGGGAATAAGAATTGAAACAGAGGCCCTCGCTTTGCAGACACCCTGGCGAGGAAATCTAGGGTGGCCCCTCATCCCCCGCAGGCAAGGCGTGAGGGTCCTCCAAAAGGTAGGAACACATGTGACCCAAGAGTGCTCAGAGTGCCATCTGCAGGTACCAGGCAGCTCCTAACAGCCTTCTCCCTGGAACCCCTGTAGACGGGATCCAGGGCTGTCAGAAGTGCTGAGGGCACCAGGCCCAGGTGCCTCCACCAGGATGGCAAGGCCCTGTGGCTGTGCCTGCAGCCGGCCCTGCAGAGGCGCTGCGCTGAGCTGCCTCCTCCTCCCCTCCCAGCCCCTTTGGATGAGGCTTAGGATGTCCAGCAGCCCCTTGGGCCATTGCTGCCCCACCCCAATGTCCAGCCCCACACCACGAGTGGTTTTGGAGCACCGATGGATCATTGCCACCGCCAAACAGGGTAAACAGGACATGGGCAGATTGCACCCAGCAGAAGTGTTTCTGAAATTAGAAAATTCCATCCCTTTGGTGCAGTCATCACAGACCACCCCCACCATTGTCCCACACTAGGCTCATTTGTATCACCTCCCTAGCCTGGGAATGCATCGGGGTATGTGCACACACACATATGGGCCGGTGTGTGCACGTGTATGTGTGACCTCTAAGTGGCTCAGTTGCTGAGATATGGCATCAGGCTCTACCCCACAGAAACAGACACAACTGGGAAACTGCGCACAGACCCATGCAGATGCCAGAACACCTGCCCGTCCCTTCCTCAAGCGGGTTCTCCCTGTGTCCACCTGAAGACAGGGCAAAGACATGCTGAGGGAGAGACACAGGCCAGGGAGGCTGCAGACCAACCATCAGGAAAGGGGACTTGGGAAGTGGGTTTTAACTGAGATTGGAGCACAGGGGCCCAGGGCACTCCTCCTCTATAAAGTGAGAAAGGGCCTGTACCACGGGATCGGTCCCCATTGACTCAACGGCTAGGAAGGCAGGGTTGGCCTCCCTTTGTGCTGCAGACATCCTCCTAGCCTTCATCCTTGGGGGATCTCCAGGAGCTCCCTCACCACTACTCAGCGGCAGCTGGCCGGGAAGAGGATAGGACGTGCTGTCTGCGTAGGAGCCGATGATGCACCCCAGGCCCTGAAAGCCCCTCCCCAGCCTGTGTCTTTGCACACAGACATGCATGGGTTTCCCCAGAAGAGATTTGTCCATACAATGTCTCGGGCACTTGGGCGAGGCCCCCAGCGTTCCTCCGAGCACAGAGGCTCAAGCTTGAGGCCTCTCACTGCCAACACTCGAGGGCTTCATGTCACCCTTCCAGCCTCCTCGGGTCATCGTAGCTGATGACAGACATTATTATTTAAGTATTTACTATGGGCCAAGCTCTGTGCTACGTGTTTTAAATGCAGTATCTCATTTCATCCTTCACGCCCAGCCTTATTATACCTATTGTACAGAGACAGAAACTGAGGCTTGGTGGGATGAAGTACCTTGCTCAGGTCCCACAACCAGGAAGCAGGGAGGCAAGTTTCCAACTGATGATGGTCTACTCCTGAGACCCCACTCTTGATCACTGTGCCCTCCACCTAAACCAAGTTACAGGGCATGTCTCTCCGTATCTTGAGGACCCCAAAATTCAGGATACAAAACACACAGAGGCTACCAGAGAGGCCTGATCGGAGGTACCCAGAGTCCACCCTGGTGCCCCTGCCCTCAGTCAGCCCTGACCATGCACAAGCTCAGGCAGGTGGGGTCGTGGTGAGAACAGACACAGTTACAGTGGAGCACATAGTCAAGGGTCACCAAATACTTCCTAAATCTAAGGACACTGATATTCAATCTAGCTGCCCATTCTGTCTCTGAATGATTGCCATACGTGCTTTAACTGTCACCACTGTGATGCTTTCCAGCCAAACCCACTCCTGGCCCCCCTCTGGGGACAGACAAATCTGCACATATTTCCAGAGGGAACTCTCACAGTAGGACCTTGCATCTATGGGTCCAGAGGTACGAGACTGACAGCATGCTTCATGGTCCTTGTCTTGCTACAGCCCCACAAATGTCTGTGAAGCCTGGAGTACTGAGCTCAATCCCATTTTATGCAAGAAACTGGGGCTCAGAATTCTCAGGTAGCTTGGCAGAGGTCACACAGCCAATAGACAGACGCCTGGTGCTGGAAGTCTGGTCTGCCTGAGCACACAGCAGGGATATGGTGGCTCCAAAGGGAAGGGCTCAGCAGACCCCACTAGGACATGGGGGGATGGAAACAAAGCTGTTTTCCAGCAAACCTACGTGTTCTGATGTGCTGTTTCTCACAAGTCAAATGCTTAGGGTCAATCTGGGATCACTTAGGGGTTTTGCTTTGTTCTAGGTTTTTGACCCATTAGCCTGCTTCTCTACATGACAGAAATGTCCACATTCCCAGCAGGCCCAGTCCTTGCCACACACTGTTCAAAATGGAGAACTGATTAATATAGATTAAGACAAAAGAAGCATTTAAAACCCAGGTGTTGTCATCATTTTTTAAAGGGTACAGCAAATGTGTAGTTTGACCTTAGCCTGCTCAAAGCCTTCAAGAAAATTAATGTTTCTGAAGCAACTGTCTTGGTCCCTCCACACTAATTTCCACACTCTTGAATGTATATCCCCGTGACAACCTCCAGCAATTTAAGAAAGCTTTACACACTCCAACCTGTCTGCAAGTGACTTATTACCCATGAGAGACACATTATGTTTTCAGATCTTCCAAGTGAATGTTGACTGTTTTCTGATACAAGTGTCTCCATGAGTAAACAGAATCTCCCTCCTTCTATTCTGCCCACTTACCCCTGAAAGACAATAGGATTTGGTTCGAGCATTCGTTTCTTGACTTCTTTGTGCCTGTGTCTTCCTTCTAGGTTTAAAATAAAAAATCTGGAATTCCACTTATGATTCATTCACCTGGCAAACATTTGCTGAGTTCCCAGTCATGCAGTGTAGACACATGGATTAAGATGGCAAGACCTCTGCCCCAGGGGAGCACACGGTCTGATCAGGGAGGCAAACTAGTAAACACACATCCAAGCACCAGGCACTGCATCTTGGTGTTTGGGAGGGTGAGTCTGTGCCCTGCCCTAGTGCTTACAGGTGCATGACCTTAGGCACATCACATAACCTCTTTCAACTTCAGTTTCCTCACCTACAAAATGGGATAACTATTGCACCTACCCTCGGGGGCTGTGAGGATTGAATGAAACAATGACTAAAGCAGCAAACTGCCTGGCACATGGATTCTCAGTCAGGCTCAGTGCGGGTTAATTTTAGAGGAATGTGCAGGGCACGGGACTGCATAGCAGGGTGATCAACCCTCTTGTGGAATGTAAAAAGAAGTAACATCAGAGGACGAGAGCAAAGCAGCACATGACCAGAGAGAGGCAGGGGCTAGACTGTAACAGGCCTTACACTGGGTGCTATTTCCTTCACATCTGAGCTTGGGCTGTTAAGATCAGCCCACAGGACCTGGGTTATTTCTACACCGCAGCTAGTGAGCCAAGCAGAAGGAAGATGGCAGCCTTCTTTTATTTTTCATGGGCTGACAGTTCTTTCAAGATTGCCCTTGATTCTGTTGAGGCTTTTGAAGAGGGCTATGAAGGACAGGGACATAGTCAAATGTAAGCAGCTGATGCTGTGGAGAAAGAACTCTGCCATGGGCCAGGCAAAAGTCAAGTGAAGAAGCGTGGCATGCATGGCATGGAGAGAGGACCCAGGGAGCGTGGTCATTGTCTTCTAGAAAGCTGCCATGTGGAAGTGTGAGCAGACGCGTTATCTTTGAATGCCGAGAAAGAATAAGGAGTAAATACCTTCAGTATCCCTGACATCAAGACCTAGAAGAAATTCCTCCTGTTGGTCCTTACAAGGAAGATGCTCTTCTATGTGGGAGACAGCATCCTCAGCAGTACCAATGAACCATGCGGGTCCATAGAGTCCCTCCTCATAAACGATGTCATCACCAAAAAGTGGTATGTCAGTCCACATGGCCTCACAGGTGAATTCTATCAACATTTAAGGAAGAAATAATAATATCTATTCTACACACTCTTCCCGAAATTTGAAAGAAGGGAATACTTTTCAACATTCTATAAAATCAGCATTTACATGGATACCAAAACTAGACAACAATATTATAAGAAAACTATAGAATAATATCCTTCATCAGCATAGACACAAAAATTTGAAACAAAGTTTTAGCAAATAAAATAAAAATATATAAAAAGGATAATACATCATAATGAAGTGAAGTTTATCTGAAAAATGGAAAGTTGTTCTAATATTTGAAAAATCAATTAATGGAACTGACCATATGCTGCGGAGTGAACATTTGTGTCCCTCCACCCAAATTCATATGTTGAAATCCTAACACCCAAGATGATGGTATTAGGAGGTGGGGCCTTTGGGGTGATTAGATCATGTGAGCAGAGGCCTCATGAGTGGAATTAGTGTCCTTATGAAAGAGGCCTGAGAGCATTCCCTCGGACCTTCTGCCATGTGAGGTCACAGTGAGAAGACAGCTGTCTATGAGGAAGTGGATTCTCAGACACTGAAGATGCCAGTACCTTGACCTTGGACTTCCCAGCCTCCAGAACTGTAAGAAATAAATTTATGGTGTTTATAAGCCACCCAGTCTGTGGTATTTTGTTATAGCAGACTGAACAGACTAAGACACCATGTTAACAAACTAAAAAGGAAAAGATGCATTATCATTTATTTAGATGGTAAATAAATACAGAGAAACCTTTTGACAAATGATAAAAACTATTAGCAAATTAGTAACAGAAGGAAATTTCCTCAGCCTAAAAAGGGCATCTATAGAAAACATATGTCTACTTAAAAGTAAAAGACCAAATGTTTTTCTCCTAAGATTGGGAACAACACAAGGATGCCCACTCTCACCACTTCTAGTCAACATTGTCCTGGATGTTCTAGCCAGTGCAAGAATGCAAGAAAGAGAAACAAAATGCAGATAGATTGGCAGGAAAACCAAAATAGTCTTTATTCACAGATGACATGATTGTCTTTAGAAAATCTGCTGGAATCTACCCAAAAAGCTACTAGAGCTAGTAAAGGGATTTGCAAATTTGCAGAAGACAAGATCAATGTACAGCAATCAATTGTATTCCCACATACTAGGAAAAAACAATTAGAAAATACCATCAAAAATGTGAAATACTTAGGGATAAATCTGACAAAAGATGTTAAAAAAAATCATGTACACTAGAAACTAGAAAGCATTACTGAGAGACAGTGAAGAAGAACTAAATAAATGGGACCTTGCTCATGAGTCAGAAGACTCAATATTGTCAAGACGCAAACTCTCCCCACAACTGCTCTAAAGTTTCAACGCAATTCCAATCAGAATCCCAGCAGGCTTTTTTTCTAAAACTTGACAGGCTGTTTCTAAAATTCACATGAAAATGCCAAGGTTCTAATATAACCAAAACAACTTTGTATACAAAGAGCAAAATTAGAAGATTAACACGACCTGATTTTAAGACTTATTATAAAGCTACACAAATCAAGACAGTACAGTATTGACACAACAGGACGAATAGATGAGTGGAAGAGAATAGAGCCCAGAAACAGACCTAGACGTATATGAACAACTGAGTTTTGACAAAAGTACAAAGGCACTTTAGTATAGAAAAAAATAGATGTTCAACAAATGGCACTAGAATAATTGAATATCTGTTTACCAAAAAAATGAACTTTTATCTATACTTTGTACCATATACAAAAAAAAAAATTACTCAAAATGGTTCATAGACCTAAATGTAAAACTTAAAACTATAAAACTTGTAGACAATAGGACAAAACCTCAGTAATGGCTCAGGCAAGGATTGAACAAAAGTTCAACCCATAAAAGAATTGATACGTTGGACATCATCAAAATTTAAAACTTCTCTCTTCAAAATACAATGTTAGAATAAAAAGACATCCAACAAAAGAGATATGATGACAAATACAGACATGAAAATATGTTTCACATCATTACTCATTAGAGAAATGCAAATCAAACCACAGTGAGATAATATTGCATGCATAGTAGAATGTCTAGAACTTAAAAAGACTCAGCATACCAAGTGTTGAAATGTTGGCAAGGATATGAAACTCTCATACACTACTAGTGGGAATGTAAAATGGTATAATCACTTTTGGAAGTGGTTTGGCAGTTTCTTAAAAAGTTAAACATACACCTGCCATATGATCCAGCCATTCCACTCCTAGGTATTTACCCAAGAGAAAAAGCATATGTCCATACAAAGATTGCACATGACTATCATAGCAGCTTAATCTGTAATAACCAAAAACTAGAAACAACCTAAGTGCCCATCAAAAGGTGAGTTATAAACACACTGGGGTATATACATACAATGGAATACACTCAGCAATAGAAAGGCATGAACTATTGATACATGCTACAACAGTGATGAATCTGGAAATAATTGTGCTGGATAAAACAGATAGCCAAAACCAAGTACATACCGTATGATTCCATTAATTTAAACTGCTGGAAAATACAAACTAATCTCTAGTGACAAAAAGCAGATTAGTGCCTAGGGGTGGGCAGAAGGGTGGGAGGGTAAAATTACAACAACAAGATACGAGGAAATTTTGGGGGTGGTGGAGATGCTCATTTTCTTGATTAAAGTGATGGTTTCATGATCATAAACATATGTCAATGCTTATCAAATTGCACTTTCAATATGTGCAGTTTGTTGTATGTCATTTGTCCCTCAATAAGGCTGTCTCTAGAAGTGGATGTGCCAGTCACCTATGCCAAAATAATGCTGTGTAACAACTGCAAGACATTAGTGGCATACAGCAATAAGCCTTTATGTTCACACATCCAGGTGGGTAGGCTAGGCAGCTGGGTGTGCTCCTCTAACTGGAGATCAGACGGCTGTTAGCTTAGCTAGACTGGCCTTGGCTGGAGTGATAAGGGAGACTCTGCTTCTGTGTCTCCTGCTCAGCAGACTAGCATAGGCATATGCTCACGGTAGTGGCAGAGGCATGGGAGGGCAGGCCCAGTTCTTGAGGCCGGTTCATGGCTGTGCTTGCATCCTATCAGATAACATCCCATTGCCCAAAGCAAGTCACATTGCTGAGCCCAGATTCAGGAGATGGGAAGTGGACTTTGCCTTAGTTCTAGGGACTGCAAAGTCACATAACGAAAGGTGTGGATACAAAACTCCCTGCCATGCTTAGTATCTGCCACAACTTCTGAGTTAAGAGGATTGTGGCTACTACCTGATCGTCCCAGTGAATTTGTGGCAACTGGTTCCAACATCTCCATGTTCTTAGAAATGGTGGAAATCTAGCTCTTCACCTCTGCAACCAGCTGTGGCCACTTCTGAGCCACCCCCGGCCATCAATGTCAGCCCACAGCACCCCTACCTGAGATGTCCTTGGAGATGCTGAGACCAGCAGGACAAGAGAATGAAGAGAAGCAATAAATACACACAGTGAGTTAGGAGACTACCTTCGGCAAACTCAAACCCAACCCACGCAGTCAGAATGGACAAGCAACAATCAACCATGAGGTTGGCCCCGAGGCAAAAGCAGCAGCAGCCTGAGGCCAAGGACGTCCCCTCAGCAGGCAGCACCACAGCAGCTCCAGCCTCAGGAACATGCTGGCCTGAGCCTCTGTGGGTCCCCAGCAGGGTTACAGAGGGTGTTACATAAGAGATGTTGAGGTAGATGGGAGGTTGGGTCACTTGTATGCCAACCAGACCTTGAGAAGGGACCCAAGACAGGAAAATCAATGAACAGTGTTGGTGCGAAGGTAAGAGCTCTTTGGCCACAAAAAAAAACATGTGTTAATGGAAGCAGAGGATGAGAATAAACCCTCTCCTTCCCCTTGAGAATACGGATGGGAACAGCCTGCCTCTTGTAACAGTTCTACCAGCCATCAGCTACATTTGCACAAAACTTGATCATTTACTAAGACTGAACGCTGGTGGCCACCATGATACATGCTTTTATTTTCCCCGTTTCCCAGAAGATGATGCAGACCAGAGAGTTTATGACTTCCCTAAGGACCCAGGACTCAGCTTTTCTGATGCAAGCCTCATGTTCTTTCTGCTACAGCACAGCCCTGTCCTAGTTTTCATCCACCCTCACCATGAGACCAGCGCTCCAGGACGAGAAGGATGCTCAGACAGTGCTTCTGTTGGGCAGGGCCGAGGGTAACTGGGGAGCCTGAGGTGGGCATGACAGGAAGGGATGGAAGGAGTCAACAGCCACTAACAACAACATAAAGGAGTGCTGTGCAGCTCCCCCAGCCCCCTCCACCTGCAGCATAAGGACAGCACGGCTAGATCAAGGCAGTTCTGGGGCAATTCTTTCTCATGGAGAATTTGTTGTAATGAGGCTCTGATTCTGGGGGCAGTAGGCATTGTTTGTCTCCCTGTAGAAGGTCAGCTCCTCTGTCTGGGGGCCCAGCTCAGGGCAACGCCGCAGGGTCACGCCCTAGAATGAGTAGCTGGTGCATGCCGGCCAGCTTCAGGCTGCCTCGTGAGAAGAGGGAAGGCCAGAGTGCAGGCCGAATTCCATGACTAGGTAAAAGCCCTCAAACCCTGGGCCATCTAAGTCTCTGGATGCCAGGACCACAGCTACTCACTCTCAGGGCCAGGAAAGGGCCTACAGTGCCCCTGCAAGGCCCTGGGACTGAGGGCTACCCCAAACTTAGAGTGACTGAGCATCACCTTAATTTTACAATGAGGGCCTCCTTAATTTTAGGGGGAGCACGTCCTTAATTTTAAGGTGAGTCCCTCCTTAATTTAAGGGGGAATGCTTCCTTAATTTTAGGGGGAGCACCTCAATTTTAGGATGAGCACCTCCTTAATTTTAGATTGAAAACCTAATTACAGAATGAGTAACTCCTTGATTTTAGGGGAGCACCCCTTAGTTTTAGGGGGAGCATCTCTTACTTTTAGGGATAGCACCTCTTTAATTTTAGATTGAGTACCTCCTTAATTACAGATGAGTACTTCCTTAATCCTAGGGGGAGCGCCCCCTTAATTTTGAGCCCTGGTGTCTTTCTTGCCCCACCATGGTCCTGGCTGTCTGGGTGCCGTAACTTCTCTGTGTTTTTTAGAGAGCCCTGCCTAAATTTGCAAATCTGGCAGAGACCTGGGTCCAATTCCACAAAGCGAAGAATGGGCCGTCCTCATCCCTGGGCTGATGTGAGGTCTCTGGGAGGGCAGGGTCCACCGTGCAATCTCTGGGGACAGACACTCAGGAGGCAGCAGGGGGCTTCATGTCACGTGCTCCCGTTCCCCTCCTCACTCAACCCTCCCCCAATTTCAGGCCACCTGAAATTGTAGGAGGTATCCACCTCCTGGCTTCTGAAATGCTGGTTCTAGAGACTAGTCCCCTGGAAAAACATCTCGGAAACTCCAGGCCCTTGCTCAGTCAGAATATTTTGGGGCCCTATGCCTACGTCATGTGTAACTGTGATGCCTTCCGAGGACAGCGTGTTCCCGGCACAGTCCAATCAGCACACCAGGCCGGGGGCTTCCACAGCCAGGCCCAGCAGGGCTGTCCAGACTGCGTGTTGGGCATGGCTCACAAAATTCCTGCAGCAAGAACTCTCTCTGCTTGCTTTCCTCACTTTTTCTGCTGGGAATCTTTGCAAAACAAAACTGTGGAAGGAACCTGCTTTGGAGGAGGCAGGTCCCCACAGACCCTCCATGAAGTCCTAGGATATAAAACCACAATAGGATTCCACAGCCCTTTGGATATCCCCAGATACCACCCCCACTCCTGGGAGCCTGCACCGCCAAGGCTGTGCCGACGTTGGGCCTGGGGGCAGCAGCTGCAGGACCTAGGAGCCTGGGTATTGGCTGCCTGACAACCAAGCTGAGGACTGAATGAGAAGGCCAGAAGCCCATGAGGTCTTGGGGGAAATGCTCACTCCTCAAGAGTCAGAATACAGGCTCAGGTGGGGTGGCTGGCGTGGCTGACATGACTGGCGTGGCTGAGGTGGCCCATAGGGTGCTTTGGCTCTGACTGTTGGCTGGGTTCATCTGTTCCTGTGACCTTGCCCAGCCCTGGGAGCTACACAGAGAAGCATCCAGAGGCAAGGCCCCCCCTTACCAGTGCATGGAACTACAATCCCAGACTCTCAGATTGCTGTGCCATCCCCTCATGGTGGCAGAGACCTGGGGGGTCTCTGCCACCTCACCTTCCTCCTCCTTGGAGCCTTCCTTGGTTCCCACACAGAATGGAGACAACCCACCTCCTGTTCCCATAGCACTGGGCCTGTTTCTACCCTCAACATCTCTCCGTTTGTGGGGACAGACTGTCTGCCCAGGCTCTGGAGGGTATTTACTTTGCAACCCTGTGCTTTCCCCAGGCCTGGCACAGAGGACAAGCCAGGATCAAGGGTCTGTGACCGCAGGGCCTTTGGATCCTGACTGAGCAGCTTGGGCTGCTAGGATGACTGCCCTGGTGGGGGGATTTGGGCCACAGCCACTCCTGACTGTCAGAAGAGAGCTCTGCCCAGGATGAGGGTCCCTTGCCAAATGCCTGGGGTGAGGGACGGGCAGACACTCTCCACACCGACCCACGCTTTGGGCATCAAGCGGGTCACTGAAGCAGTGAAGAGGTGGTTTCCAGCCTTGTGATGATGCAGATATTACAAAAATCCATCCACAGCTGGTTAGAGGGGGCACAGCAGTCCACTGCCGATAGCAACAGGGACCTCATCTCTCCACACGACCCCTTCTGGGCTCATGAAGAGCCCTGAGCAAACGTCCTCCCCACGCGCACCGTTCTCACGCCAGTCCTTCCCCAACCCCTGCCTGCGGCCTCGGGACCACCAGGAATCGCACCAGATCCTGACTTCTCCCTGCCCTTTCCTGCCCGCGTGCCTCAGGCAAGGTACTTAACCCCCAGGAGACATGTTTGCGTTTTTCCGTGAATAACACGGGGTTGAGAGTTCCCACCTTGGGGCACATGCACATTAAACAATATGCAGGTGGAGGGCCTACTACGCTGCATGGCACATGCTGGCGCCTTGAGAGGCAGCGGGGCTGGCACACTCAGGCAGCTTCCACACCGGATGCGTCTGGCCGCCTGTGACCAGCCCACATCTCTGCCCTCCACTGCCCAGTAAAAGCCAAAAAGCCAACATGCAATGACAGGGCATGCCCTGTGCTTTATGCTCGGGAAGCCTCCTTTTCTGGGTCCCCAGCCAGAACCAACACTGCCCCCTCCCAGGCCCCTGTGCAAGTGCCCTGCTGTGCAAACAGGAGGACATGGCCACCAGGGCCCCACCATCAGGAGCCACAACCAGAACTAAGCTCTGAGCCACAGCCAACAAAGGAACTAAGATGTCAGTGTGCTGGGAGAGGGGCAGGCCAGGAGCACCCAGAGCTGAGCTCTGTCCCTTAGCCAGCTCTGGAACAGACTCTTGCCCCCATGACTTGCTGCCGGGTCCCCTTCCTGGAATGCCTGGCCCCTCCACTTGCACATGTCCATTTCCCGCCTGCCTTCCTTGTCCACTCTCGTTTAATCTTCTTTGCGCTTCTTTTCCAATAATCTCAGGATGGGCCCCTCACTCGTCTGACCCCAGAGCTCTTAAGCAAGCCCCCCGCATAGCCTGGCTTTCTGTCCTCGCTGTGTGTACTTTGCTCAGTCCACATAGCATTTCCCCTGCTGGACCAAGCACACCCAGGTATGACCCAATGCCCAACTGCAGCCCACTGTTGGGCCTGATCCCAAACCATCCCAACAAGATGCCACAGAAGAGCAGATGGTCGCACCATCTAGGAAGAGCTGCCAGGAGCGTGCCGAGGAGTATGTGTACACAGCTCCCAGCAGAAGCAGCCTGAGGATCGAGACCACAGGCAGACCGTGAGGGGGACAGAGGAAGGATTTTATGCTTCCAGGAACACGAACCCCAGAAACAGGAGGATCAGCCAGAAAGGGGATGGCCCCTTGGCCCAGGTGTCAAAGGGCCTTACAACCTCCCATAAGAAGCCCACTGGATCCCCTGAGGCTGCACCTGGGCTGAGGACCCATATTCCTAGCTCACCACCTCTCCTCCTCCAGCCAGAGGGTGTCCCTCTGTCCCGGGGCACGCAGACTCCAGCCGGCTATGGTTGGGAGGAAGCTTTGGGGAGAGTAACCCCACCCCCTTGTGCACAGTGGCTGGCTGGACGCTGGGAGAGCTGCCAGGGCAGAGTTCAAAGGGGCAGGGTCGGGGGTACTGAGGAGCCACTGCCTCACATTGGCCACCTGACATCTATCCGTCACAAAGCCGTGTGTTCCAGACTCATTATTTTCTCCAATCTGAGCAACAACTCTTTGAGGTATAACTTATTCTGCCCATTCCACAGATGAGAAAACCCAACTCGGATGGGTTAGGTACTCAGCAGAGCTAGCCCAGGTAATAGCACACGGAACTGGGATTCCAACTCAGTTCTTGTTTCTCTGTTGCTGTTACTTTGATTTTTTTAATGCAAACCAACACTGCCTCTGCAGTGCTCCTCCAGTGCCCCTCTGACTGCTGACCCCTGTTTCAGTCTAAAATGTATAAACAAAAGGCCTCAAAATAGCTCTCCGTATCCCAAAAACAGTTTCGAATCAGGTGAAGGAGCTGAGTTCCCAAGACCCTGCCATCTGCTGGTCGTGGGCCACAAGCCATGCAGACCTGCCGTGACTATCCATGTGAACGGGGCCCTGCCTGCCCCAGAAGTGCACAACCACAAGCATCAGCCCTGAGCCCTAGATCCCTTTCCCAGGCCGGGTGGGAAGACCTCCTCCCCTAGGCAGGGCCGGACCCTTGTACCTAACGAGCGATTCATTGAGCACCTGTGATATGCTTGGCATCAATTAGCTCACTGAACCCTCATAACCATTATGTGTGGAGTATAATGGGGAAAATGAAGCTCAGAGAGATTGAGTGGCTCAGCTATTAACTGGCAAATGTGAGACCGAAACTCAGGATCTGACCTAGACACGCACGGTTTGTTGGTTGGTTGGTTTGACTTACCCTCTCTGTGCCTTGGTTTCCTGTAATGTAAAATGGGAGTAACAACAGTACCTTCACATAGGACTGTTGCAATGATTAAAGAAGTTAATAAATGCTAAGTGCTGAGAATAGGAGAGGACACATAGTGAAAACTGAATAAATGGCCATCTGCCTACACAACATACACACACACATGCTCACATACACCCACACTCACACACACAAACACACACCCACACATACACACACTCACACATACACACACACTCACACACAACACACTCACACACACTCTCACACATACACACACTCACACACATACACACATATACACACACATACACACACATACACACTCACACACACACTGGCAGACAGTGGATACCAGCCAACTGCATACCCCCTGGAGCCAGAAGTCTCCAGCCTGGTCTCTGGGTCCTCACTTTCTAGCATGTGTCCTACACAAGGTTGTGAGTGAACTACACAAGGTCGCTGAGCCTCATTTTCCTCCTCTGTGAAATGGGGAGAATAGGACTCCCTGTGCCATGGGGCTGCTGTGAGGAGTGGGCCGTGCGCGTGAGCATCGCGTGTGAGCTCTGAAGTGCTCTGTAAGGTTGGACTCTTCAGCTGGGCTGACTCTGCATGGCGGTGGGGGGGGTGGCCGCCAGCATGGCCAGCACTCACCCAAGACAAGCCAGCATGGCTGGACCCTGGACAGGGTGGGCAGTGCGGTGCATGAAGCACAGAGGAGCACCAGAACCCTCACTCACCACTCAGAAAACAGAACCACCTCCCTCCCCTGCCCAGATCGGAGCACTCTGTTCCCTTCTCCACAATCCTCCGGAATCAAGGGGTACAGGTGCCGGTGGCTTCAATGAGGCAGCATTTCAGCAGTGGACAAAAGGTTCCCTTCAGCTTGGAGCACCCGGGGACAGAAGTACCAGGGCCCAGGGAATCAGCCCCCCACCCCATCCCCCCAGCAGCAGCAACAACACTGTGACCACACACAGGCAGCCAAGGCCCACAGCCCAGCCCGCCATCTTGGACTATGTGGGGGGGAGTCAGGGTGAAGCCACGCTCCAGAACACAGCAGGGGGTGTCATCAGAGCCCAGAGAGGAAGTGCAGGGTGCGTGGGGGTGTCATCAGTCAGGGACAGAACGAGGTGATCAGTGGGCTGATGCACTGTCCACAGGACGTTTCTATCCATGACTGGACAGGGTCAGAGCTGTGTTGGTTGGGGGAAGCCACGGGTGTAAGCGCATCCCTATGAGGAGAGACCCGGAGCCAGCAAGTCTGGAGAGGCGAGTCTGAGGCTAAATTCACCCTCAGCAAATGGAAGGTCAATACCAACTGCCAAGAAAGGGCAGGAGGAGAGCAACATCTCTTGCTGGAGCGAAGCCCCATTGGGTCCAGAGCAATGAGCCCAGAGCGCGCGATGCAGCCACCCTGTTACCAAGTGAGGCAGAGGCCACGCAAATGACATGTCCAGTGACCTGAGCAAGGGAACAGGTTAGGGTGGGCCAAGCACTGCAGCCAGACACATGGCACACACTGGCATGGGCCACAACATGGGGAGGGGCACAGCCATGGAACTGAGGGGCTGGTGGCATGTTAGTGTGGACAGCCCCTGGGGACATTAAGGGTGACTGCACGACCAACATGGCAGAGAAGGATGGGCACCTGCTCTGGGGAGGGGGGATCAGAAGACCTCCGGGGCTCTGCCTGGGGTTTCCAGGGACCAATCCAGGAGGTTTTCTGCTCCCCTGGACAGCTGCCTATGCCGTGAGGAGAAGAATCCACCCTGGTTCTGAGTCCCCAGGGATAAGGCTCACTCCATAGCCAAGGAGCCCTCAGCAGGACAGTGCTGTGGTGTGGAGCACCGGGCCCACTGTCCCCTCTCCTCTTGCCCCTTAGTGTTGATCGGCGTGGGCACTGAGACCTTCCTCCAGGGGCAGTTCAAAAGCCTGGCTTTCTATCTGCTGTGAGTATGTGTGCATGGGCCCCTCCCTGCCTGCAAGTTCTGCTCTGACTCACCCTCCATCTGTCTACTAGTCTAACCCAGACCAGCCCCACTTCCCATGATTATTCTATCCTATCCCAGTGGGGGAAAGAGTCAAGGGGGCTTCTGGGATAGCTCCTGATTGGGAAAGACCATCCCATAAACGGACCATTTATCCTTAAATCCACCCACCCACCCATTCATCCACCCCTCCATCTATCCATCCACCCACCCATCCATTTACCAACCCACCTGCTCACCCACTCACGCACCCATCCATCCATACACTCACCCATCCATTTACCAACCCACCCACTCACGCACTCATTCACCCACCCCCCCACCCATCCAATCATCCAGCCATCCATCCACCCGCCCACCCATCCATGCATCTCTTCAATCATTTCTTTATTCGGCAAACATTAACTGAGCTCTTATTTTAGAAAGACGGGATCAGGTCAAGGGAATACATATCTAAGCTTCTCTACATGCCAAGCAGTGAAATGACAGTCGAATGTCTTATTCACATTATGTTATTTAACACACACCAGCATAGGAGAAATGCATATTGGCCTGGCTTTACAGGTGAGAAAATTCAGAGGGAGGAAGCAGTCAGCTCACATCACTGAGCTCAGGAGCAGCAGGGCCCAGATTTGCACCCAGGTCCCTTTCATTCCCCAGCCAATGTCCTTTCCTTTCCACCCCCAGCTGCCTCTGCAAATACCCCCTCAAGGGAAGGAGATCAGTGGGCAGTGGTGTCCCAGGGGTGAGGAAAGAGCCAGCGTCTCTGAAGCCCCATCCTGAGGGGCTACCAGAGGTTTCTTCCTGATTATACAGGAAGGAGTGTGTTCCAGCCCCCCAGGTGCTAAAGGGGTTACTGAGCTGAGAAGGGGTGGGTAACAATTGGTGATGATTGGTCCAGGTCTGCCTGCAGGGTCGCCAGGCTGCTCCTCTGCTCTCCCTGCTCAGGCTACACCTCCACCTTGGCCCTGGCGGCTGGCCTGTGTCTACCCATGTATCACACCCATCCTCCTTCTGCCTGCCTCGGGAAGCCTCTTTGCTGTGCTTGGTGGCTCCCAGCCACAGTCCCCACTCCGAGCCCATTTCCACCCTGCCACCTAGACACATGGGGCTCTTTGACAACTTCCAACAGCTCCCCCCACCTCCAGTCCACACCGCGCCATCTTCTGCCCCCCCAGCATTTCTCGCCATCATTTATGCCTGGGGGCTTCTCACTCTTTCACAAACTCACTGCATTGCCTCACCTCCACACCTTGCTCATCCCACGGAGCACCTGAGTACCTTCTACCCGTTTCGGCATTCCCAAAGCCAGACATTCCTTCCTAGCACTCCGCCCTGGGAAGCGTGCCCAGAGCTTGGAGCCCCTGCTGGCTGGAAGTGACTTCTCCTTGCTCTGAGAACCCTCCATGTCTTACTGACTCTGTCCTCGGCCACTGTGCCCTACCTCCCTGGGATCCAGAAGTAGGCGGGCCTTGCTCCTCTCCAGTGGGGGCCTAATTCACGGGTCAGGTCCATGCAGACTGCCTTTCCCATCTGGTCACTGGGTGGTCCAGTCCAGCCTCAGGTCCCCTGCCCCTCACAGTGAACTGGTTTGTGTTTTCCACCCATGCCCTCCTCTCTAACCCCGGCAGGATCAGCACCCATGGCCCACCCCATCCATCCATCCCAGCCACTCACTAGCACCAGACAGGAAGTCTGAATGAGTCATTTTATTCCCCAAGTCTCAATTTTCCCCTCTGTCCCCAGATGTAGAAAAAGGCAGTGCTGATTGTTGTGCAAAGCATGTGCCTTGGTGTGCCTCTTACACATGCAGGTTCTGAAGCCTGAATGCTGGGTTCTAATCTTGCCCCTGCTACTAATCAGCTGTTTGACCATAGGCAAGGGGCTTAACCTCTCTGTGCCTCAGTTTTCTCATCTGTAAACTGAGGGTAATTATAGTGCTTCTCATAAAATTTTTGCAAGGACTAAATGAGTTGCTATTTGTAAAGCCTTTAGAACTGTGCTTGGCCCATAGTGATCATTATATAAATGTTAGTTATTATTATTTTAAAAATGAGCAGTAAGAGTTAGGCAGATGCTGGGAGGCATAGAAAGAGTAGGAGAAAGCTGAGATTAAGTACTAAATGGTCACAGCAGGAGAGAGAGATGATAACTAGCGTTTATATAATTGCTATGTGCCAAGCATGGTCCTAAGGGCTTTACAAATATCAACTCAATTCTTATAACAATTTTATTGTTGAAGCACTGTAATAACCTCAGTTTACAGATGAGGCAACTAAGGCATACAATGGCCAAGACTCTCACCTGTGGTCACACAGCTGATAAGTGCAATGGCAACAACCATGGCTCTGAGCCGCCTTCCCCCACACAGCAGCATCTGCTCTCATTCATTCATTGCCATGCACATTTATGAAGCACTGAACAATAAGCCCAACCCTGGTTGGGCCTGGGCTGCACAGAGGGAGTGCACAGACTGGTGGCTCTGGCCATACAGTATATCACAGAGAAGCAAGAGGTCACCAGACAGACTTGAGACGGAAGGGGGAGGCCTTCCAAAAATGAGTAGTTTGTGTAAAGGCCCTGTGGCACCTGACAGCTTCCTGTGTAGTCAGGGAAATGTGGAAGTTTATGAAGGGCTTTAAAAGGCGTGCTGAGAAACTTAAATTGTATAGGTGAGACCTCCAAAAACCTATATATAAGCCCTACTCCCAAAGATTCTGATATACAAAGTCTAGGGATGGCCCAGGAATCTACTTTACATATTCCCCAGTAGATTCTAATTGGAGAGTTCCTGGACCGCACTGGGGGCAGGAGGAGCCTTTGAGGCATTCTGGGTCAGGAGGAACATGATCGGATGCAGGTGTCAGAGGAGCCCTCGCAGCCAGGTGTGACAGAGTGGACGAGCAGGAGACAGGGCCGGGGTCGGTGAGGCCCAGGGGAGCTGGTGCAGGGATCCGGGGGCAGGGCCTGAACCCAGGAGATGCTGGTGAGGCCAGAGAGAATGGGCATGGTTCCAGAAGTATTTAAGGAGACAATCAGTAGTCCTGGTGACTGTTTGGATGATGGGAAAGGAGGGAGAAGGAAGAGCAAGGAGCGGGTCCAGCTTTAAGGCTGGAACACCAGGCAGTGGGTGTCAGCCCTGTGGCCAGTAGGTAGAAGGATGTGCCCGCCAGTGACCACACAGGGTGCCAGGGTGAAGCCCTTCCCCCCCTGCTGCCCGCAGCTTCCTCCTCACCTGTCTCTGAGCCCCGGCTCTCACCCCCTCCACCACATGGCCCAGCCCAGGACAGGTCTTGCATCCAGACAGCCCCTGGTGAATGTGGTCTGGGTGACACCATTCAGAACAGCCCAGGTCAGTCTGCTGGCCATACATGCTCAGGAGGCCTAGGTGTTGCGAGAAGACAGCCCTTGAGAAAGCGAACAGGGGGTCAGAAGAGCCAGCCTCCCTCATCTGTCTCTACCCATAGGATTACAGGAGCTGCTGTCTCTGTGTGTGAAGGGGCCTATTTTGTGGCTCAGCTGCTGGCCATCTGCTTCCAGTAAGTACCCTCCAGAGAGGCCCCTCAACCACTGTCACCCCAGCCCCAGACACCCCAGATGCTCTGCGCAAGAGGCCATGACTGGGGGATGTCCTGCTTCTGAAGCTACCATGGACAGGTTCCCCTCCTCGGTACAGTAAGCCCCAGCCTAGAGGTGGGCTCAGGCCCATGGGGCTCAGTCGCCTTCTTTGCCCTGTTCCCAACCAAGGGAACCAACTGGGCCATTCTCTCAGGGCCTGCTCCTTCCCAGAATCCCCTGGGAAAGTCCAGCTCCCCCTCTCCCCGGGAACAGTCGGTCTCTGGGCCCCAGCGTCCATGCCACCCGCCATGGGGTAAGGACCCTATGCAAGGGCCAGCTTGGAGTGAGCAGAGCAGCGTTTGGGAACTGGCTCTGCCTCTTGCTAGGATCCAGGGGCAAGTCAGGGACCTCAAGCCTCTACACCCATTTGTGCGGCAGGAGTGCAGACTTGGCAGGGTCGCGTGAGGCCATGCAGCCACGGAGGCCCCTCTGCTGCCCAGCCAATGCTTAGTATGTGAAAGCTGTCATGAGTGGGACCAAGGGCCGGGGCCACAGACCATGGCTCTCAGAACCCGGAACCTAGATGGTCAGGTCCCCAGGTGGTCAGAGAGAGAGCCAGGCCTCAAAATCCAGCTGTCCTGGTACCTTGCAAGGCCACTTGCTGAGTCCCAGGCTCACCAGGCCCAAGACAGTAGCCTTTCCCCCTTTCTGCTGAATTTCACTGCGAAGGGGTCCTCGAAACTTCTGTGGGGTGGGGGGCTTAAGGCAGGGGAGGAAGGAACCCTGGATGTGCATTTTACCCACTCAGGACGCCAACACACACATATGACCACAAGAGGGCACCAGTGAGCCATAGCAGCCTAGGCTCCTGCGTGTGGGAGGGCGGTGGGTGCTCTGGGCCCGTGTTCTCCCCTAAAGCTAGCCTGCTGCACAGGCCCTCTGCTCTAGGCCAATTCAGAGGATGAAGACGATAGATCTAAAGGCAGGCGCTTTCCTCCTTTGAAACCTGGAGGCGGTGCCCCTGAAGAAACCTGCTCAACATTAGGCCTCTGCCAGAGCCATGTGTGGTCCTTGCGTGCAGTTAGGGAAGAGGCCCTTCTGGGCCAATGCTGCCCTATGCCCAGGCAAGGCTCAGTGAGCATGGTGCAGCTGGAGTCCAGCCCGCTCACCCACCTGGCCAGGCCCCTTCGTGCGGTGCACTACCCGCATGACTGTCCCAACTGTGTGGCTCCCATATTACACACCTTCCCTGCCTCACTGTAGACTTCCCAGTGGGCCCTGAGCTTCCCACTGTCCTTCTCATGGCCTCTTGTAGCATCCTGAGTGCGTTTACCTTCTTCCCCCTGCTGACCAGAAAGACAGGGCTGGGCAGTCTTTCAGAGAATTGTGGACCCTCTGGAGGGACTCGGATAAGCCCCCTGACCATGGAACCCACAGTAAGGACCCCTGGGGCCTCCAGGACTCCAGCCCCTGCAGAGTGTTCAGCTGGGGCCACTGCAGAGAGCATGCCCACAGCAGGGAGCAGGGCCCAGCCCCCACCTCCCCAGCCTCCCATGTTGCTGGAGCTCTCCAGGATTGTCCTGCTAACCCTTGACTCCCACCCCACAGGTGTCAGCCAGGGTCCCTGGCTGACAGAGCAAGGGATAAGGCCCACTGGCTGGGCTGCTTCCAGAAGTTCCTGGCCTACATGCTGCTGTCAGTGGCCTGCTTCCTCCACCCTGTCCTGGTCTGGCATGTGACCATCCCAGGTACTATCATGGGACAGGGTGGGAGCAGGGTAGTCAGGCATGTGGCCCCCACCGGAGGTGGGCTCTGAGCGGGAAGGTCTGAGCCCCTCATAGTCCTGCTCTGAAACTGGCTCGCAGCCCCTCCAGGCGGACTCCTGAGAAGGATTCAGCACTGACCAGGCCAGAACAAGGCATGACCCCCCACTGCTCGGACAGCAAGACTCACACAGGAGGTTCTGGCCCCAGCAGGCACCCGCAGCCACCTTCTCCACCTGCTCTGGACAGGGCCAAGCTCCCGGCAGACCAAGAGTAGAGCTCAGGGCTCAGGCTGGAGGCAGCGTCCTCTGTGGCCTTGAGGGGGCCATAAGGGAGCCCAGCACAACACCCTCCACACCCAAAGCGATTTGCATTTTCCTGAGTTCGCTGGGTGTGGGCTGGGAGGCTGCAATGAGAGATCTCCCGCCTGGTTCTGGGAGTGAAAGGAGTCCAGTTCAGCAGTCAGAGCCCAGTTTGATTTTCAAACAGGGCCCAGCCCCCTGGCTGAGCGGCACTGGCCCTACTCACATCCCTCCACCGGGGTCGGGCCTGCCCCCCGAGTCTGACATGGGGTGCGGGGACACGCAACGTGTGAGGGACGGAGCCGCAGGGCCCGAGCATGACCACACAGAGCGGGGTGTGGGGCCCAGTGGCACGACGGGCCGCACAGCCTCTCGTTTTCTCCGCTACACGTCCAGCATCCTGACCCCCGCCCTCTTCCAGGCTCCATGCTCATCGTCACCGGCCTGGCCTACTTCCTGCTGAGCAAGCGGAAGAAGAGGAAAGCTGCCCCCGAGGTGCTGGCCCCCCCGGAGCAGTACACAGACCCCTCGGGCAGCGCGGTGAGCACCACCGGCTCTGGGGACACCGAGCAAACCTACACCTTCCACGGGGCCCTCAGGGAGGGGCCCAGCTCCCTCTTCATCCACATGAAGAGCATCCTGAAGGGGGCCACGAAGCCCACCACCCTCCAGCCCCCAGACGCCCTGATGGAGCTGAGTCTGGAGCCGGCCGACTCCCTGGCCAAGAAGAAGCAGGTGCACTTTGAAGACAACGTGGTCCGAATCATCCCATCCCTCACAGAAGGCCTGGATGAGGGGGACAGCGAGCCGGAGGAGACCTCCTCCGACACGACCCCCATCATCCCTCCCACCCAGGCCCCCCTCCTCCTGTCTTCTCTCACAGCCACTGGCCTGTTCTGAGCATCTTGCTCCAGCCTGGGGACGCTCACTGAGGGGACTGCAGGACCAGTGATCCTGCCTGGAGTCTCCTGATGTCCTTGACCCTCCAGGGAGCTCAGGGTCTTCACAGATCAGGTCCTTACAGGGTGACCAGACATCCCTGAGGCAGTTGAGCCTCTGGGGCCACTGGGAGGTGTGACAGGCCAGTGGTTGGCAGAGGCCTCGAGGGAGGCACGAACAAGGCGCCACCAGCCCAGGGCAGCACAGGCTCCTCCCTCCTGGCCACGGGTGGGGAAATCTTTGTGCTTTCCCCAAAGATACCATCACTCCCACTTCACACAGGCTTCAGGTGCCACTGCTTCAGCCTAGAAGGGACAGAAGCCTCCGGGCTTTCCTTACTCCTGATACAGGGCCCAGCACTCAGCGAGGCCCTATGGTCCACCCACCTGTGACACAACAACCCAGCTCTGAAGGCCCAGGGATGCATAGGAAACTGAAGCATCTCAAAGGGTGGACGTGACCATGGGTCCCGACCTACCGAGATTGCTTGGGGTGGGGAAGGGAGGCTGCAAACCCTCAGGGAGGGAGCGCTGGGCAGTGGGCCACATTCCCTGCATGCTCTGGGGCTGGGACTGACCAGCAGGAGTTATATAGCTGAGCAGGGAAACAATGCTGCTCTGTGCTCACTGTGGGGAAAGCCAGGCCAGACAAGCACAGCTCATCCCAGAAGCATGGCTGGGGGCTCCTGCATCCCAAGCACATGGGCCTTTCCAAGATTCCAAGGAGATGATGCAAACTGAAATACTGAAATACTGATTGCCTATGGCAATCTTCAGCTGTGAATGCCAGGGCACCGCAGGCAGTCAGTGCCCACTGTGTGCAGGACCAGAGGCTGTGACCTGGAGGGTCGCACACCACAGAGAAGTGGTTCTGCTATGCTTAGGCACCTGGTAACAGAACAGGTGGTAAATATTATATAAGTTTGTTAAAAATGGGACAAAGGGAGGGAAGAAGAGGAAGGAAGGACAGGTAGGAGGAAAGTGGGCAGGAAGGCAAGTTCTCTGCCATGGGGCTACAGAAGTGACAGTTAACCCAGAATGAACAAAGAAATCTGAATCAGATGTTCTTTGTGAAAGGATTTGCAATATAGTTTTTACTTCTAAAAAGTGCCCTTTGGCCTGTGAGACTGTTGCCAGGAAGAGCAGACACTTCCTCGTAGGCAACCGCAGTGCATGAGTAATCAGAAGGAAGGGTCCTGCCGCTTCCCGGGCCAAGGGAGCGAGCTGACCCCAGGGCTCTGTGGAAGGAGCTTAGACCACACTCTGTACAGATTGGATGAGACACTTGTGTCTGCTCTTGGACACTTTTCAACATCCCTGACAAGTTATTTTGCAAAGGTGTGGAAATAACAGCCAACCAGAAGGCGTTCTCAACAAGCAGCGCTCTTCCCGCAGGAACCCAGATCTCCTCTCAACTCAAATGACAAATGGCTAATAAACACATTCCCATAGCCCTCAGTGGCGAGAGCTGTAGAGCTGTTCTGTAACTGCCACTGAGGCAGGACCTCAGGATTTGACAGTCCACAGTCAGAGAAGAGTGAACAACAAGGGTATGGGGGGCAGGCATGGTGCCCCTTTCCTGACCGGCGGGGGAAGCCTAACTGCAGAGGCGCCAGGAGAAGGGGACTGTGATGGCCACAGATGCCCACCCCACACGAATGTGGCCAGCCACCGCGGGGCCAGGTGCTCCTGAGCTTCGGAGCAGCTCCATCCTCACAGCCCGAACCAGCAGAGCTGGATGGCCAGGTCACTGGAAGCAAACCTGAAAGTGTGGTGTCTGAGCTGCCAGATCCTGTTTAATAAACACTTCTGTAAACCCAAGTGCTAGAGTGTGGTTTGTAGAAGAATGTGTCTTAGAGGTGAGGTGCATTGGGAGTTCCAGGTGATGATATTTGGGTGATTCTGACACATCCAGGCTTCCTGGTGATGTCATCAGTTATGGGAGAGCCTGACGGTGCGCAGCATTAGAGGTCAATGATGATCTTACCTAGGTTGGTAAAGCTCAGCTCTCAAACACTCTTACTGCTATCAAAAATTACAAAGGCTGGAATGAGATCATTAAATAGACCCAAACCCTCTCTGTCAGTGGGCCAGGCAACAAAACAACACCTCCTTATAAGCAGATGAGCACCACATGTCTACAACCGCACCCTTATCCACTGGCATCCCAGCACAGCACATGTAACGATCCTCATCCCTGCTGAAAAACCAAGACCAGAAGGGCTGACCCTGTCGTGGCCCACCTCACTCTGAGCAGAAAGCAGAGCAGAATGTTGCAGACATAGATGGGAGCAGCTGGATGGAGGAAGAGCACCAGGCTGGGGGCTGTTCAATCTGCCACAGACACGGTGATCGACCTTGGCCAAGTACCTTCGTGTCTCTGGTTCAGGAGCCCCTATTAGGTGGGAATTACAGCAATTACTCAACAAGACACAGGGAAAGTGGTTTTCAGATGACAAATCATAAGTTGTTGCGAGTGCACCACATCCCCATTACTGTGGGGGCCTTAGAGTGAGGAAACACCACCTGAGTTGTAGCAGGGTAAGGCCAACGCGGCTCCAAGAGCTCCTTTCTCAACTCCAGGTTCCAGGGCTTGAGGCCTGGGGAATCCATCCCCCAACCTAGACAAAAATCCACAGTGGACCCCACAGTCATGAGAAGCCACACCCTGTGGGTCACATGGTGTGTCCTCTCCCTCTCTCCCATCATCCCTAAGTTGGTTTTCTTTTTTTAGTTTTCTTAAATATCTTTATTGAGATATAATTCATACACCATAAAATTCACCAATTCAGCTAAATGGTTTTTAACATATTCATAATCTAAGTTCACCACAATCTAAATTCACATTTTCATCACCTTAAAAAAGAAACACAACACAGTACCCACGAGCAGTTACACCCCACCTCCCATCCCTTCCCTAAGCAACCACTAATCTACTTTGCATTTAGTTTACTCTTCTTTTTCTAGTTTCTTAAGGAGGAAGTTACAGTTATTGATATGAGACATGTCTTCTTTTTTAATATACATATTTGCAGTTATCAATTTCTCTCTGAGCACTGCTCTAACTGCATCTCATATATTTTGGGACAGGTTGTGTTTTTGTTTTCATTCATCTCAAAGTATTTTCTAGTCTCCCTTGTGATTTTTTTCTTTAACCCATTGGTTATTTAGAAGTGTGTTGTTTAATTTACACATATTCTAATTCAATTCTATTGTGAATGGAGAACACACTTGGTATAATTTCAATCCTTTTAAATGTATTACATTTGTTTTGTGGCCTACCATATTGTCTATCTTGGAGAATGTTCTGTGTGCTCTTAAGTGGAATGTGTGTTCTCCTGTTGTTGGTGGAGTGCTCTATGGAGGTCTGTTAAGACTAAGTAGTTTGTAGTGTTGGTCAGTTCTTCTGCATCCTTGTTGATCATCTGTCTAGTTACTCCATCCATTATTCAAAGTGGGGTATTGAAGTATCTAACTATTATTGGTTACTTATTTGTTTCATATCTTCATACGTTGACTTTTTATCATTGTGAAGTGTCCATCTTTATCTTTAGTAACATTTTTTTGTTTTAAAGTTGATTTTGTCTGACATTACTGTAGCCACTCCACCTCTCTTATGATTGCTTTGCATGGTATTTTTAAACTTTTTTTTTAATTTTGTATTTATTTTTAATTGACCCATTGTAATTATACATATTTATGTGGTACAATTTGATAATGGTCCAGTCAGGTTAGTTATTGTATCCATCACCGGATGCATTTATCATTTCTTTGTGGTGAGAACATTCAGAAGCCTCTCTGCTAACAATTTCATAATATACAATACCTTACTGTTAACCATAATCACCCACTGTGCATTATTTATTAAAACATTTATTCTGCTCCTCTTCTCTCTCCTCCCCTCCTGGTATCTCACTATGCAAATGCTGCTGTTCTCAGGAGTGGCCCACGTCAGCCTGAGGCTGTGTTCATTTTTCTTCATTCTCTTCTCTCTCTGTTCCTCAGATTGCGTAATCTCTATCAATTTGTCTTCAGGTTTGCTGATTCTTTCCTCTGCTACCTCAAATCTACTGTTAAGTCTCTCTAGTGAATTCTTAATTTCACTTATTGTACTTTTCAAATCTAGAATTTCCATTTGGTCCATTTTTTTAAAACAATTTCTATATCTTCACTGATATTCTCTATTTAGTAAGACATCATCGTACTTTTCTTTAATTCATTAAACATGATTTCCTTTAGTTATTTGAACATATTTGTAACAGCTGCTTTGCAGGCTTTGTCAGCTAAATCCAACCTCTGGGCCTCCTCAAAAGCTGAACCCATTGCCTGCTTTTTTCCCCTGAGTATCACACTTTCTTTTTTTTTCATAACTCAAAAATCTTTGTTAACAATTAGACATTTTAAATACCTGGTGGCAACTCTGGATACAGGTTCCCCCTCCTTTCCTGATACTGGTCTCCTTCCTTCTCTGCCTGATCTCTTGTTATTGCTTATCCATTTGACCTAGCTGGACTAGTTCTCTGAAGTCAATCAATTTTTCCCCATTGTTCAGCCTCGGATGTCCCTGCTTAGATTTTTTTCCTTGTTTTTTATCTTTTAGCCTGGTTACCTAGGAGTTTCCTCTGGGTCAGCATAAGCCATTTATTGGTCAAGAGTTGTGATTAAGGCCCCTTGACCAGTTAGATCCTTACCCTTTACCATTGCTAGGGGGAGGCTTGGAGGCTTGTATCACAGTGCAGGGAGTTTACACTTGTCCCCATATTCAGCCAGGGACCAGCAGCTTGGATGTCCCTTCTCTGATCCCTCCTAAGAGGGCACAACCTTGAGCACACAAAACTGGGTGCCAGGTTGCCAGGTGTTTGTGTGATTTTCTTTTTATGCCTGGATTTCTAGGAGTTTCCCAGGTCTAGTGTTTGCTCAAGCCCCATGTGCCAGTGAGGCATCCACCTTTCATTGATGGATCTGTGTGCAGATTGGGGGAAGTTTTCAAGTCTTCCCCACACCCATCTCTGATTGCTCCTGAGTGGTGCAGCCTCATACCTGCACATATCCTTCCCACCCCACACTCGATTGTGATCCCAAAAGGCCTTTTCTTGGCTATTTCTTTCCCCAGTTCTCTGTTAAACTTCTGGATGTCCTGCCCTTTTGCTTAATGCTACCAGTGCCAGGGAGTCATGAGCATGCTTTTAATCGCTCTTCACCAAGATCTTCGCTGTTCTCAATAACTCCCTGATGGAATGCTCTGCATCCTGTTCTAAACAAAGCCACTCCCTTCAGGCAGAGCTATGAGCTCCTCATCCTAACTGTCAGCTGTCTCCCGGGGCAGAAGCTCTGCAGCACTGCACAGGAGCTGGGGGTGGGGACAGCTATCTGCTTCCCTGGAGTGACAGCTCTGCTCTACAAATAGGTGCTGAGGGGAGTAGGCCCTGCTGTTCTCGACTTGCCCCTCCCAGTATGGGACCCCTGCCCTAGGAGTGAGTTGGGCTGAGGCAATCCTGAGAATCCTATTCTCAGCCTGCTGCACCTGGAGTGGAGCTTCCATGGTACACGTGGGGCTCAGCAGGGGAAGGGAGCATCAGTCATCTTGGCGGTGCCTTTCTAGAGTAAAGCTTCTGCAACACAGGGCCAAGGGGGATGAGAAACACCAGCATCTTGCTCCTCCCAGAGGGAAGGCTGGAAGCTGTGAAGAGAGGGAGCCCCTGCGTCCTTAGCCCGCCCTGTCCAGAGCAGAGCACCTGCAGCAGAGTTTCCCTAAGACAGAGCTGAGGTGGGTAAGGGAGTGGGGCCATGGTTCAAATGCTGCAGACCCCCTATCACTGCTTTTACCGAGATTTAGTAGATTTTCTTCAATGAATGTTTCTCCACTTGCTGCGTGCCCTCAGGAAAATTTCCAGAGATTTAAATAATTGATATTTATAATTTCCTCCAGTTAAATAGCTGTTTTTCTGGGAAGAGGGTCCTCTGAGCTACTGAGTCCAGAAGTGCTGCTCCTAACTTTTTTTTTGGTATGACCGTACAGAAATGGAGTGCATTGATGAGAACTTTGACCATCAAGTGCATAAGACCTAGAGTCGAGCCCTATGTCTGCTCTTCACCAGCTGTGTGGCCAGAGCTTATGTAACTCCTCTGAGCCTCCACTCCCCCATTTGTAAAGAGGGGATAATAATAGTCCCAATCTCCAAGAATGACTGAGGATTAAATATGATGACATGGCCCTTAAATGCTCCTTTCCTGGGACATGGGTGCCTACAGCTGCTCTGGGACCGTTTGCTCCCTCCTCGGTCAGCTCTTCTGGGATGCAGCTCTCTCTGCAGCTGCTTGTTACTCTCATCAAGCCCCACCTTCTGCTCTCAGCTCAGCCTGGAGCCCATACCTGGCTCATGCGTGCCTGAGAAACAAGCATGACCCTCTTTTCCTGGGGTTCGGCCCCATTACACTCCTTACTGATCTCTCAAAGGAAACATACCATTTGGTATGTCTCAATGGGAAAACCTCTTGCCCCATCCCCTGTGTGCACAAAATTTCAAGCATTCTCGGTAAGCTGGTCAGTCATCCAGCTGTCATCTGCTGCTCAAAGCCCTGGGCTCAGCTGCTGGCCTGCTGGGGGATGGTCAGCTGTCTGACCACGTGGAGAGGGGAGGAAAGCGTAGTGTTTTGGGAGATAAAGAGGGCCTGTCCCTGTTGGGTGCAATGGGGCTCTCCCATGGGACCTGCCTGGCTGGCTGAATGTCTTGCCATTATCCAGAGAAGCAGGAAGAACAAAGTCATGATCCTTGCACAGAAGAGAAGAGGAATTTCAATAAGCCAACTTTCAGTAAGTAGAATGTTATGCCCTTGGTTTCACATTATGACAAAAGTTAAACAGCTGCATAGAGAAAAGAATGGCATGCTGGAAGTATGGTCCCACCTGGCTTTGCTGAGGTCTGGGGCCTTGGGTCATTCCTCATATGTAACCTGAGGGATGAAGCCATCCCAAAGTGTCCTGCCAGCTCCAAGCTTCAGGAGTGCCCAGCTGTGCACATTAATGGGGAGCCTTTGCCCAGACTTCAGAGTAAGCCCAAGGAAAATCCAGCACTGAGTCTAAAGACATGCTGTGGAATTGTTTTCACAGCCTGAGCTTCTAGAAAATTTGCATACTCACTTAGGACAGCAATCTCAGGGAAGTGGGGAGCACGAGAACCAGAGAAGGTTGCGTTGGGAATATATCGGGGCAGGTACAAGAGCCCATCCAAGGGAATGTTTACCACCTCATGAATATGGAAACCTCTGTGAGTCTCAAATTAAAGTTCCATTTAAAGAACAGATAATGAGTAAAGTGAATAGGCCATGCTTTGATGATTCATTTGTCCCTAAATAGCTGTTTCTGTCAGAGGCCACACATGGCCCAGAGTGGGTGAGGGTGCCACCAGCCCACTATCACTTCAGTTTCCAATTTCCAAGAAACTGGGTGAGATACATGCAGGCCCCCAGTCTGAGGTTCCTCTTTCCAGAGTAAAACATGTTCCTTTCTTTTAAACCAGCGGCACCAGTATAAACTTAGAGAATAGACTGCTAAGGACAAGAGTCAATTTAACTCAGCAAACATTTGTTAAGCACCTACTGCATGTCCCAGGCACCACTCAAGGTGCTAGGGCTGAAGGGTGAGCGCAGCATGTGTCTGATCCTATAGGCCCTAAGTGTGGCTGACACAAGGCAGACACAGTGCTACAATATAACAAAATTGCAGACAATGTGCTATAAGAGAGAATTCAGGCAGAGGGAAATCTAGGAAGGTAGATTTGAGTTGAGTTTCAAAAGTAGGATTAGAATCTCATCAGGCACATCATTGTCTATCTCGAGACAAGGAGAGCACAGCCACGTCCATCCGAGTCCAGGGCGGGCAGACACATTTTCCACACACAACAAATAAGGTGTCTGTGCAACAGAAAGAGTGCAAGGCAAAGAGCCGTGTCGGAAACGACGACAATGCCAGCTGAGAGAACCACGACCTGAGTGTGTTCAGCGCTTTGCACGTCCCTTTGCCCTAGTCCCCAGAGCCTGTGAGGCCAGGTTGATTACAACCCCACCTTACAGATGGGAAACCACAGCATGGAGAATTCGTATCTTGCACACTGGCACGCAGCTGAAAACAGGAGCGCCTGTGTTCACTCAGGGCTCCAGAGCGAGGTTTTTGATGCCGTCAGGAGACCGAAGCCTGGGGATGGCTCAGACCTCACCTGCCCGATGGCCCAGGTGAGAGGCCCTTCCTCTGGGCCTCTCTCCCGCCTCATTTGAATGAGGAGGGCTTTGCCCAGGTGGCCCTAGGTCCTGTCTTGGTCCGTTTGGGCTGCTATCACCAACACCAGAGGCTGGGGAGGCAGGGGGACTTCAGCAACAACAAACATTTCTTTCTCATAGTTCTGGAGGTTGGAGGCGTGAGATCAGAGTGCCAGCGCGGTGAGGTTCCAGTGAGGGCCTGCTTTCTGCTTCACGGACAGCCACCTCTTTGCTGTGCCCTCATATGGGGACAGGAGATCAACTGTCCTGTTTCTCTTCCTAGAGAAGCGCTAATCCCACTCACGAGGGCTCCCCGAAAATACCATCCAAAGGCCCCACCTCCTAATACCATCACACTGGGGATCAGGGCTTCAGCACATGATTTAGCAGGGACACAATTCAGTCCTGAGCAGGTCCCTGCCAACTAAGTCACCCGACATTCTAATTTTTCGAGGTTGGGCTCGGGCGGGGGATGGGGTCATGACATGGATGGGGAGGAGGAAAGGAGTGACAGACAGGGAGGGATAAAGGAAGCGAGGCAATGGGATGCACCAACTCGGACGGAGCAAGGCACCCGAGCAGCTCCTTGCTTCAGTCTGTGGCTGCTGCTTACTCCATCCCCCCTGTGTGCCCACACCCACGGCCGTCTCCATTCTGAGCAGAGAGCACCCGCACCCAGCACACACCACACAGAGCTCGGCGCACCTGGGTTCTGCCTGCCCTCGGGGTGATGCGCACTGTGCCTGCCCACCCTGCAGAGGCCTGCTGCCTTTGGATTGCCCCTGGGTGGCTGATAGGCCTGAGCGGGGCTGGGCCCCAGCAGAGCCTGAGCTCTGTCAAGCCCTCACACCAGGCCCCTGTCCTGCCTCCTCTGGACCCAGGACAAGAACCCCAGGCTCAGCACTTTCTCCCTTGCCCCATGCAGGTAAGAAGTGGCCAAGAAAATGTCACCTTGATGCTTAGGAACAGTAGCACAAACGTCCGGGATATCCCTCAGGTTCCTTCCAGGGGCCCACGTCTCCTGTTGTTCCTGCTCACTCTGCTCCAATGCCTGGGACTTACAGAGAAGGTTAGCGGAGAGAACCCAGCCAGCGCTCGGCCTCCCAGGCCTCTTGTTCCCTGAGCCCAGAGTTCGCTGGCCACCTCTCCCAACCCCCAGCAGCTGGTAGGGGCCTTTCTGGCCTCAGGCCCAGCTGTAACTCTCCATTTCTCCACGGGCATTTTCAGTTCCCATTTCTCGGGCGTGGGTGGCTCCCTGTGTTCCTGGTCATGCTACCTCTGTCTTGCCGGGTCCCTCTCCCAGTTACCCAGAGCCTCACTTCTCATGCATGGCGTCCTCCCGAGGAACTGCTCTCCAAGACCTGTGTCTCTCCAGCTTGTTCCCTCCTCTCCCCCTTTAGACCTAGCTCCCATCACAGGTAGTGACCCTGATCCTAGGAATGGACCCCTTTGTCTGCTGGAAGTCTGCAGGGCAATGGCAGGCATTGTTGGGCTTCTTCCCAGGGATACCACTGATCCTTTGCTTGCTGGTAGAGCCTGGACTTTCATGGCCCATCAACCTTCTTCCCCTTGGCCCGACGTGCACTTCACCTGGCCAGTCATGGTGGGTCTGTCCCCAGCAGGGTACCCACTAATGGGAAGTGAGGGGAGATGACCAGGAGCAAAGTTTCCTTTCTTCAATACTAAAAGGAGCCTCACTGGAGCACACACTTCCTCCTCTGCCACTGAATGTGGGTATGTCTGCGGGGAAGTATAAGAATCATTTACAAATACCAAGGGGATTGAAACCAATATGCCAAAGCTGGGAGAGAGCAAAGATGGAAAGAACTAGAGTCCTTGAAGATGACCTTGAGGCACTGAATTAACCAACCCAACCCTGGAACTCCCCATTCCTGGTGCTCTTTATTATGTGAGGTAATAAAATCCCCTTTGTTTGGTTTTTTTATTCCTCACAGCTGAAAGCATCCTAACCCTCAGTGTAGTTTATCCACCTCCTGCATCAGATTTGGCAGGGAGAAAAGGTCTGATGTCACCACAAACTCTTCCTTTACCTGTGTATCAAATCAGGCCCTCTGCCTATTTTTGTACATAAAGTTTTATTGGAACATAGCCACACTCATTCACTGACATGTTATCTATGGCTGCTTTTGCTTAAGCAGTTGCAAGAGAGATAGTATGTCCTGCAAATATGAAAATATTTATTTTCTAGCCCTTTACAGAAAATGTTTGCCAATCCCTAAGATAGACTCATTAGGACAATAGAGAAGCAAAAGTTTCTCAAAAATTGCCACAGGTCATGTAGGTACATTAAAACATAAAATCCTAGGAAAAAGAGGCACTGTTACATGCTGAGGAGTCTTGGAATGCCCAGGCATCAGGCCACACACTGCCATGGAACTTGTCCAGACAGGAACATAAGTGAGTATGAGCTATTGGTCAAACTCGCCGCAACTACTGGTTGTGATGGTTAATTTCATATATCAACTTGGATAGATGATGGTGCCCAGTTGTTTGGTAAAACACCAGTCTACATGTTAATGTGATGGTGCCTTTTAGATAAGATTAACATATAAATTAGTAGACTTTGAGTAATGAAGATTACCTTCCATAATGTGGGTGGGCCTCATCCAATTAGTTGAAGGCCCTAACTGCAAAGATTGAAGTTTCCTAAAGAAGAAGAAATTCTGCCTCAAAACTGCAGTATGGAAACCCTGCCTGACTTTCCAGTGTGCTGGCCTGCAGTTTGCAGACTCAACACTGCAACGTCAGCTCAGCTAAATCTCCAGCCTGCTGGGACCTGCCCAGTAGATTTCGGACTTGCCAACCCCAAAATCACGTGATCACATGAGCCAATTAGTCCTTAAAATCTATCTGTCTCTCTATCATCTCTATCTCGATATAGCTCAATCTCAGCAGGATACACACATACCCTGTTGGTACTGTTTCTCTGGTGAACCCTGAGTGACACACTGGTCATTCTAATTCTTCCCTCACTATAAGGTCGATAGCTCATTTGTTGTACTGAGAGAGAGAGTTTCCAAGGTCAAAAGCCAGAGACGATTCCCAAATGGAGACAAAACTTAAGAAGTTTAGCAAGTATATGGCTCTGTCCTTCCTTAAACACACAGGTCCTTCACAGTTTGTTCACAGTTACAAAGACTGGGAAGGCAACTTGGGCATGGGCAGCGCCCACCAAACCGGGGGCTTAACAGAGGTGGCTTTGATGGCAGGCTGGGAGGTGAGGTCAACTCAACTGAAGCATCTTTTAAACACAGGGTTAACAGGTCAAGTCTGGCTAGCTGTGGGCCAGCTTGCCCCTTACCCCTGGAGGAATGTTTTACATTCCTTGGAAGCTGCATACTTGGAAGAAGAGACAGAGGGACAACACTTCCCTCCAGGACACAGGAGTTGCCACATTGTCTAGCTGGTGGGACTTCCCAGAGTGCCCTGAGGATGGTCTGTTTGAAACACAGCCTAGGAGCTGGACAGACAGATGGCCCTTGTTTGTGCGAATGCACTGTGCTCTCTCAAGTTTCCCTTTCTTTTCCATCTGGGAGGTCTCCGCTTCCTTTGGCTGTTTCATATCCTGGCTTGAGGGAAGGCCCTGATCACTTACTAGTTCACAGCCTTGCATCTTGGTCAGTATCTTGCTATTCACGGGAATTCTGCTGCCCCAGCAGCAACACCAGGCTCTTTGTGGAGGAAAATCCTTTCTTAAGACAGTCCCCTTTGAGAAGCGCTATCCTTCTGTAAATCCTCCTGCCCTGTACTGGTTCATGCCTAGCTCTCAGAGTCCAGTAAACAGTCTTGCCCTTCGTTAAATGAATCAAAATATTGAATAATATAAGGCCACTTTCTGATATTATTATAATTATGTTGCAAATACAATTTGTTCAGAAGTCTGGCATCACCATAATTATTTTTGTCTTTTTTAAAAATGTTATCAACTCACAATGGTTACAATGTCCACTAATAATAACCAGCTTTCTAGCAGCCCCACACTGTCTGCACCCTATAGGAGCACAGCCCAAGGCAGAAGTGGCAGGATGGTGAAGTGTGGATGGGTGGGGAAGTGCCATAGGTCCTGGGGAAGCTTGGGGAGTCTAGGGAAGTAGTCCCCTCCCTATCCTTCCAATTTGTACTGTTTGTTGAACAACAACAAAAAAAAAATCTGTATTTTCAGTATCAGGAAAATAGGGAGGAGAGGATGAAGAGAAAAAGCTCTTGACTCATCACCAAACCAGGCCTACTGATGCTCTCTGCCCAGGGGTTTTCAGGCCATCCTTGTACTCACATGTTTTCGGAGCAGATGTGCGTTAGCCACACTCTCTTCTCGGAGACTAAGTGGATAAAGGGCTTGAGGCAGTTATTTTCCCCCAAAAGGCAGTTTCAGCAGCAATTTTTAGCTATATCACCATTTAAAGCAAGCTCCCTCCCTCCTAGGAAGCCCTGTGATCAAGTACTTATTGGTTCTACAGTGTGGGATAAAAAACTTTTCCAAAGCATATACATAAAGGAAAAATAATATGTAAAGCATGCATGTCTACGTGTATGTGTGTTAATGAGAAGGCACTTATGCAGCCTATATTAAAATTTATGTCAACTTGGGGAATAAATTAGCATTTCCGTGGTATGGGTTGAAGAGTTCCATATTTTAACCTGAAGCTATTATTTATACGCTAACAAATGGAATTAATGAAAACCATTTCACATAGGAAAGAAGGATAGGTGGTATGCAGATTGTTTGAGAAGTCACCTGAAAACTGATGGAAAACCCTCACAAAGCCTTCTGTATGTTAGGATCATGCAATGGGATGACCTCATTACTCAAGGATCCCACCAAAGCAAACGGTGCAAGAAGCATTCTGTAATTGGCCTCTTCCTGCCAATCAAGTGCAATCATCCAAGTGTTTTCTAAAGAATACACATTTGGAATCACACAGACTTTTTGAAAACTTGCTTGAAAAAGTCATTTGTTCTGAATGTTATATTGGAGAGGGTAAAGGGAAAAAAATCACACAAAACCATCCATAAAAGGCCTTAAGCAATCAATCAGTAATTTTCATTCAAAATCTCATTTACTATTTTAAGGGAATGGATTGAAAATCGTTCTCATTATTAATCATTTACATTAAGATATATAAACCTATTTTTCAAGACTCAGAAATCTAAATGACATCTCAACAACATGTGATTACACCCAGGCATTTTCCCCTTCCCTTGGAAGCACCAGGGGGAAGAAGGTAATTTCTCAGTCCGTTTGGAGCAGCAGCCTGGTGCCAAGATGCCTCCAGCAAAACTTGTGAAGAGTAGCCTGTCCTGGCACCTTACCTGACAAAGGTCATACGTGTTTTATCAGACTCTTGGGCTCCTTTAAGCTTTCCAACTTGTAAATCAAAGATAAATTCATTCTTTGTGGCTCTTTACTAAAAACACTGGACTATGAGTGTTTCCATTTGACTTTTTATGGATCTTACAAGTCAGTCTGGACTCTTCACAGAATACGGGCATTTTCTAAAGACTTTCTGATGTAGGAATGCTATAAACTGTGAGATTGCCCAGGATGAACAGAACACCCTGCTTCCTTAATGGACTCCCAAAGGCCTCCTTTACTGGGGTGATGCACTAGAGATGCAAGAAGTAGTCTTGCAGGAATTTCTGTGTGGCCTCCACTCCCCTAAGGCCCAATCTCCCATTAGAGGTAGATGTTGTTCTACCTTCACTCCCCAGTGGAAAAAACACAACCACATGAGGCCACCAGGTGCAAACCCAACTCTATCACTTTCCACACATGTCACCTTCGATGAGGTACTGAGCCTCCCTGGGTCTGTTTTCTTATCTGAATCTAGCAAAAAGGAAAAAAAAAATCAACCACACATCAAATATTGATTAAACACTATGCATTCCAGGCAGAGTCAGGTTTTAGGGAAACACAGTGTCCCTCCCTCAAGGAGTTCACGATAAAGAATTGAAATATGCAGCCTGCCAGAGAGGGGTATGTGTGGGTCAGGGAGGGGCATTTTAGATAGGGGTCAAGGAAGACCTCAAAGAGAAGGCGATTTGTGAGGAAGTGAGTCCTGCACTCATCTGGGGGAAGAGCTTTCCAGGGTGAAGGAACTGCAAGTGCAAAGGCCCTGAGGCAGGATCAGGCCTTGTGTATGGGAGGAACAGTGTGATCAGAGCAGAGAGAAGGTGGGGGAGTAGGAGGATATGAGGTCAGAGAGGTAATAAAGGGAACAAGATCATTCAGGAAAGGGGCTGGCAAACTGCAGCCCATGGGTCACATGTGGCCTGCCACCTGTTTTTGTAAATAGTTTCATTGGAAACACATCCATGTCCTTTGGTTTACATATTGTCTATGGTTACTTTCAAACTACAACAGAAGTGTGTAGTTGTGACACAGACCAATTATGCTACAAAGCCTAAAGTATTTGCTATCTGGTCCCTTACAGAAAAGGTTTACCAACCTCTGGCTTAAAGAAATAGGGGCTTATTTTCTCCATGGTAAGGAGTCTGGAGTAGGCAGTGCAGGCATGGGGCAGTGCAGGTATGGGGCAGCACTCCATGACACTAATAAAGACCCAGCTTCTGTTATCTTTAAGCTCCACCAACCTTAGCATGAGGACATATTGTATCATCTCAAAATGACTTCCAGTGCTCCAGACATTACACATTACATCCACATTCGAAAAAGGAAGACAGAGGAGACATCTGTTCTTTTTACCAGGAAAGCAAAAGTTGTCTTCATCACAGGTTGACAGCTATGTCGAATTTTACTCACTGTTTTTAAAAACCTTTTCGTAGCACCCAATTATTGATTTCAGCTTTGATGAGGTCTGATATTTAGGCTATGGAAGAGCAAACTGTCACGACAGGAGGTCATTAACCCTAGGGACCGCCTGAGCTGGCAAAAGACGGGCCAATCTCCAAGAACTCAAGCAAAGGCAGAGAAGGGAGGGTCTCTGGACCCTCTCTCACCCCCTCACTTTTTGCAGGTGGGGAAACAGGCCCAGTGGGGTTGCCACACAGGCGAGGTCACACAGGAAGTAGATGACAGAGCCCAGTCTCTCCCTCCAACCCAGCAACCTAGCAATGATCAGCACAATCCTCTGAGTTGGGTCCAGGGGCCCACAGACTCAACCCCCAGGCTGATTTTTGTTTATGTGGTCACCTGCATTCTTCTAGAAGATCTATATCAGATTCTAAAATGACCCTGTATCCCTTAAAAGATTAGGAAACGCAGATTGGATGAAACTAAAATGATTTATGTTGGGAGTGGGGGAGAAGAGGTGTGGAGATCAGAGCTATGAACTGTGAGATGAAACAAATTGCAAATGTTTTCCATCAACCCCATCCCCCACCCTGCCACCCTCACACTCCAGAAACAGTGAATTATTTCGACTTCCCCAAATGGCCTGTGGTTTTCTGTCCTCTCTGCCTCCGTGTGGGCAAACCTCCGTCCACGTTAGGCAGTGACTGGGTGAGAAAGCTAACTTCTTTTTATTCACCAGATGGGATTTCTTAAACGATGCAGAGTTCTAAGAGGCCACGCCAAGCGAATAGCCATACTGCACAAAGGTGCCCCTTGAACAATAACTAACTAGTGCTCCGGGCTTTACTGATAAGCCTCCCTCGAGCCCCGCCCGCCTCCCCACCATACGCGCAAGCAAGTAATTGCGGCGCCTGCGCAGCGGCCTTGTGGGAAACCCAAGGGGCCGCGCTACCCCAAGGTCCCAGGCCACCGCCCGTACACTGGACGCTTCGGGGTTGGGTCGGGGCTGCTTTCTCCACGCGTCCCAGGGCGCCCCCGGGGAGTGGGACTCAGGAGGCGCGCGGTGCTCTGAACAGTGTGGTCTAGGAACACCCGCCGGCCCAACGCCCCAAACCTTCCCCCCGCCCCCGGGCACCGCCCGGCCTCCAGACCCTACTCTCGTGCCCCGGGGCGGGACGGCGCGGGACCGGACCGTGCCATTGGCTGTGCGGGTGAGGGGCGTGCCCGGGGCGGGGCAGGCCGGGACGGCGCCATTGGCCATGCCGGGTGAGGGGCGGGGCGGAGCGGGCCGGGGCGGGGCGAGGGGCAGGCCCGACCCCAAGCCGCGGAGGCCGCGGGCAACCGGCGCGGCGGGCGCAGCTGGAGTGCAGGCAAGTGCACTGCATGGGCAGCGGCTTCTGGACAGCGCGGTGACTGGACGGTGAGTGATGCACGAGCAGGAGCGTTCGTGGGAATCCACGGAGCACCCCCTCCGACCCCGGGACTGCCACCGGCAGGGGCGCTGGAGCCTAGGCACTTGTGCCCTTCGGCCGCCACGCGCAGGGTTCCCTCCGCCTGCCAGCCTGGCATATTTCGGGCCTCGGGCCTAATGCCGAGAGTGGGCACTGCGCCTGGCACCTCCTCCAAAGGGAAGGCGATTTAGGGGCTAAAACCTGAGCAGGACAGGTGCTGGCTGCACCTTTATCCACCCCGTCTTTAGCCAATCTCCTAGAAGCCTTGGTCCTAGAGTTGGGGAGTCTTGAGCATCTGCAGCACTACCCCTTGATTTCCCAGATGGAAAAGGAATGCCAGGATACTAGCAGAAGGAGAGGCTTTTTTAACGATGGCTATTTATAGAGGGTTTGCCTTGTGCCGGGCCCTGTGCTTTAACGCAATATGCCACTTACTCCTCACAGCACGGTGAAATTGGTACTTCCATTATCCCCATTTTCAGAAGAGAAAGCTGAGGCTGAAAGAGTTATAGAGTTGTCCACCTTTACCCAGATGAGCTGGTGATAGAGCCAGGATTTGAACCCAGGGCCTGCTGTGCCTCCAGGTCTCTTGCACTTCACCTCTGACCCCTGAGCTCAGCCTGCCTGCCGCCCTGCTCTTCCCGTGCTCCTGGCTCTTGGTCCTGCACGCCCCACTTCCAAAAGATGCCTCAGTGCTTTCACTAATCTGGCACAGCCCTGTGGGAAGGAGGCCTCCTCTCACACCAGAACCAGGGCCAGGCCAGGGCCAGTGCTTTCTTAAAAGACTGTAAGAAGAGCTTTAGTAACCCCATCTCACATAGGAATTAAATAAGGTCACACAGCAAATAAAAGCTGGGATTCTGGAATTTGAACCCGAACAAGTTAGACTCCAAAGCCATGTGCTTCACTCACAGAAGAGACCCTCGCTAGCTTCGCTGTAGTTTAACTACCCACAGCACTAAGGTGTCAATCAGGATTTGTTGCCAGAAAGCATGGAAAAAAACAAACAACAAAAAAAGCTGTAAGTGAATTGGTGAACTAGCAGGTAAATGCAGATCTTCCTGCCTCCTCCTGTTCCTCCATGTCGATCCATCCATCCATTGTGGGCTACTGCCAGCAGGCCTGGAGGTGCTAGGGGAGAAAGGGGTGGGAGCGGGTGCAGGAGGAAGAGGAAGGGAGAGGAGAAGAAGGGAGTGAAGAGAAGAGCAAACTCATTAACCTTAGGTCCAAACATCACTGGCTGGAAGTTGCCATGGGTGTGTTTCAGCAATTTGTCAGTGTGTGTTAAGTCTGTTTTTATTAGTTCTAGTCATAATTCTCTCTGTGTAGTGCTGGTGGTTCAAGACTTGGACAGTGAAAGTAAGGTTGATGCCACAGATTAAATTGTCCATCTGAAACCAGGAGATGGGGCTGTATTCCCACCATGAGGCTCCAGTGAGTCCTGGAGGTCAAGAACAGAATAAGATCCAGGGTCCCCCTGGGTCCAGGCCAACTAGACCATGACAGATAACAAAGAACATGAACAGAACTCAGGTGTGTGTCAAAGTTCAAATCCTGTAATGCAAAGCCTCAGAGGGGAGACCCTGTCTATAAGGTCTACCAGAAAGCCCTCTGAACTGGGCCTCTGGGGAGCTGGGTCCTGGTTTTGGGGATAAACTCCACCTGTTTCCTCACTCCTAGCCGCTCCTGGGAGGAGGCCTCTCATCCTCTTTGAGTCCCACATTTCCAGCTCCAGAGCCTCTGATTCCCAATATCAACAATAACAGTAATGAGAGCCCCTGTTTGTTATAGGTGAGCCCCGTACAAGGCCTATCCTACAGGTCTCCTCATTTGCCTTCACAAAAGTCATCAAGGATTACAATTATTTAACTGATGAGAAACCCAAGGTTCAGACAGGGAAAGGAACTTGTCCAAGGTCACACAGCCAGGGGATCTCAGAGCAGAGCTTTGAACCCAGAGCCTTGCAAAGGCTGGGTGATTATCTTCTCACAGAGCACATTGAAGGAAATAATTTGAAATTGTTTTAAAGTAAATTAAAATCAAGTAGGAAGTGGCTGCACTTCCCAAAGCTTCTGCAGTTTTCTCATTTTTGTTAAAGAGGAACTTTCAGTTCCCTGAGTCTCCTTTTCTGGCTATCCGACCTTCTTCCCCAGAATGTGCTGCTGAGGGCGAGATTTGGAAGCCCCTCCCCTCCCCTTGCCTGACCTTGGGGAGCAGGGACACGGTGTCGTACAGTCCCATAGCAGCAGTGCTGGGAAGAACCCTGAAGACATTCTGCACCAGTTGCCATGACAACTCTGGTTAAACTGGGGTCTGAAAGATGGCCCAACATGCTGAGGCCACGTGCCAAGTCGATGCCGCAGCAAAACTCACATTAACACTCCTCTCCGCGATGCCCCCACCACCCCCTCTTCTTGCTGTGACACGTTTCAGCAGAGATGTTTAACCTGGGATCTGCGGATCTAGGGACACGTGGACAAGAGCTCCCTGATCCCCCTGCAGTGGTACGCAAATGGCGTGTGTATGCACATGTGTGTACAGATGCGCACACACGCACGCCCACACGCGCTTTTTCCTGGGGAGAGAGCATTAAACTTTCAAGAGACTCCAAAGGGCTCCATGACCCAAAAGAGTCTGAGACCCACTGCGTCTCACAGGACACCACCCCCAGCAGTGGCATGTAGCACACAGGCCTGGGGCAGTGGACAGCATAGATGGGCTATGGGGAGTGCCCAGAGCAGCCGTGCAGGCACCCACCCACCGAGGGTCTGCCTCTCTGTGCAGCACCTTTGGTCCCAGGCAATCGGGATATTGGCCAGCGGCCATTCTGAGCACCTTTTTGGCCCAAAAACCAAACCATAGCTGAGAGAATCCTTGTTTCCATGTTTCAGCTGGGGTCCCAGGGAATGCGTGTCAAGGTGTAAGGGGAGCAGGGGGATTAAAAACGGCTTTCTCGCCCCAGGTTGCTGTACCTTAAACAAGGGCAGAAACTAGAAGTGCTGCCTGCAGGTTGAAGCGCTGTCTCTAGGCTGGGGCTGTCAGGAAGCTCTGAGAGGAAGCCTGGCTTGTGATCTGCATGGATTCCCAGGGCCCCACTCTTCAGAGGAAGGGGAACGGTGTTAGCGAGGCCTGGGTGCTGGAATGGACTCAGGGAGACCTGCCAGTGGTAGCCCAGGACTGTGTCTAGGAAGACGGGAAGATGGTAAAGGCAGGCTGGGGCCCAGAGTGCTTGGCCCAGGCCACAGCAGGGAGTGGAGGTGGAGGGGAGCTCTGTGCCCACCTCTCCTGTGCTCCCCGGGCTGCATCACCTCAGTCTGGACCGTGCACAGAGTCATGACATCCTGCCTGGGCTTTCTGGCCAGCAGGGCTGGGGCTAGGACTGGTGCAGGAACGGGTGTGGCTGAGCTGAGGGGTTATGGTAGGGGTGGAGAGGAGGAGGGGGGTGGCCATTGGAGCTGGACAGCGGGAGAGGACAGCAGTGTGGACAAAGGCGGAGTGGCAGCTGCCTGCCATCTACAAGTGAACAGCTGGCTTTCCCAACAAAAATGCCTTGCTGAAGGGTGGCCCACGTCCAGCCAGACCCCATCTCAGAGGCATCTGGTGCTGGCAGGCATTGCATCTTCTTCCCTGGCCAAGCTCCTGCCATTTGCTGGCTAACAGGTGCTGGGAGGGCCCTTTTAAAGGCTCATTGTTGTCAGTGCCTTGCTGCCGCTTCTGGCTGACATTTCTGGCATTTGAAAGCTGTAGCCATGGGCTTCCCGAGAGCAGAGCTTAGGCTCCCCAGGCATGCTGGCAGCATGGCCTGCACCTGCCACCCTCCTCCTGTGCGAGCACGAGGGGCTGAGAGGCTCCCAGCTGTGCCCACACCTCTGTCCTCCTTTCTTCTGCTTCCTAGGCCACTTTATTACCTATTTGATTTAAATCATGCCAAAATAAGAAAATAAGAGTCACAATTTCAGGAAATGTTAGAAGGGAGGTAACCAGTCTCTCAGATTTCACAGACATGCGTGGAACATTTTAACTTGGATGCCAGTACATTTTCCATTTTGCCAAGTGAGGACATCACCATCTGTGTTCACCATATTCTACGTAAGAGAGGACACCGTAAGACTCAAAAGTGGGGCAGCACATAGTCTTTCTTCATGAAAAGCCCACTTGATTAGGCTTCTTTTTCTCCTTTTGCCATTCACATGTAGGGTTGGGCCTCCATGGTGACTTCAAGAAACAGAGTCACCTTCTTCTGTGGTAACTGGCTCCACAACCTCAAAGAGGAAAGACGTCCACACCTGGCAGTTGTCAAGGCCTCAGTGGCCTTTGTCCCCCAACAGCGATGGCAGGCTGCTGTGCTGGCAGAGCAGCTGCTGCAGTGGAATGTGAGCACAACTCACTGCTTGTTCACTGGAGACGGGTAGCCATGGCTGGCACGCTGCCCGGGGGCCTCCCCTGGGGGACAGAGGGCCCCCGGCTACAGCCAAGCTCTCTGGTTGGGGTCAGAGTGTCCTCCAGCCTGGGAAGCTAGTGTGGGGGCCTGAGCTATGTGCCCTGGGGGTTGGGGGAGGGGAGCAGGCCAGGACAAAGAAGGCCGATTGCCCAGAGCAGAGTAGCAGGGCTGGGGGAGGGGAGGGCCGCTGGCCTGACCAACCGTGTCTGTCACTCTGTGGTTTTGAGACTGTGCCTGGGTGGCAGGCCAGCCCCAGCCCATCCTCTCCCAACTCCAGCTTCCACCCCAGTAGCCTCGCTTAAATCCATTTGTGTTTTGGGCTTCTGCTTAGATTTAATTTCAAGATAAGGTTATGTTGTTCATAAATGGCTGGAAAACACTCCATTAGAGATTCTAGAAGGCCCCGCCCAGTGCACAAGGAAAGTCAGTGTTCAAGGGGCAGTTTCAGGAAATTGCTCCAAATGGAGAGATGGCCCCTTTTGCTTTCTTGTCGGGTTGTGTGTGTTCTCTCTTGAAGCTCTGTCATGTAACAGCTGTCTCTAGGCTGCCCCTAGGTGCCTGTGCAGCTCACTTTAGGGCTCAGCAAGACACTGAGGTCAGAATGAATGTAATTCATCAAAATGAAAGGAAGCCTGACAAAGGAGACAGGACACAGACACAGCGTTGCATTTGGAGTGGAATCTGTGAGTGACCCCAGAGCTGAAGACTCCAAAGCTCAGGGAGACCGGGTGTTGCCCACTTGGGGTGGAGGGATGTGAGAACCAGAGAGACTCAGTGACTTACTTAGGGCCATGCAGCTGATGAGTGTCAGAAGACACAGAAACGTGTGGTTCTCTCAAAAGAGAGACTGTCTTTCTATGGAGCCCAGGTCCCCACCCTTTAAGTCTCAGGACCCAGCCCAGCAAGTGGTAAAAGCCCCACTCTGCTGAAGGGGGTCCTTCATCACCTCCTCCAGCCCCGCTCACCCACCTCCCTGCCCTCCCCTAGGATGGTGTGCCCCATTCTCCATCCCTGCCAAGCTTAGCTGTCTACCCCACAGCCCACCTTCCCCCTCCTCCCTGCACGTTGCCACCTGCAATCCAGGACTCTCCTCCTGATTGCCTTGTCTGAGTGGCTTCCCCCAGCTGGTGCCATCCAACTGCAGCTGGGGACGTTCAGTACATCAGTTATGTCCTTTAAATAAGCAGGTGCTCAGGGTAAGGCGAGGGAGGACAGTTCTTTGCAAATAGTATTGCCCATAGTCCTGGTAGATGAGGCTCTCTGCCACCCACCTCACTGTCAACCAGAGCAACCTCCTTTAATCTGATTCACGTGAATTTTCCATTTGAACAAAGAGTTCTACAGTTGAGAAAATTTCAAACCCATCGGAGGTCAATATTCTTATTGTACAGATGGGAAAATTAAGCCCCGAGGGCAACTGAAGCATCCCAGAACTCTTTAGGAAGAATCTTCTATTAATATTAATAAGTAACCATGGCCAGGCGCAGTGGCTCATGCCTCTAATCCTAGCACTTTGGGAGGCCAAGGCAGAAGGATCGCTTGAGGCCAGGAGTTTGAGAACAGCCTGGGCAACATAGCAAGCCTCTATCTCTACAAAAAATTTTTTAAAAATTAGCAGGCGTGATGGTGCACACCTGTAGTCCCACCTGCCCGGGAGGGTGAGGCAGGAGAATCACTTGAGCCCAGGAGTTTGCGGCTGCAGTGAGCTATGATCACACCCCTGCACTCCAGCTTGGATGACAGAGCAAGACCCTGTCTCTAAAAAAATTGAAAAAATAAGTAACCATTGCTTGACTTATGGGGAACTCCACTTATAGGTATTCCTACTGTGTAGACCAAAATGAGCACATTCCCCACATGCTGTGGCAGAATGGAAATACTGTAAACCGAGTTATGTTGTGAATCAGAAGTCACAAACTGGAGCCCTACTAAGTGTGTCTGTCTTGCAAGTGGGTTTGGTCTGTCTACAGTTTATTTCTAAATATATTTAAATATAAAATATTAAACTAAATATACACATTGTTTTAATTGAATTATTTACTACATAAGTAAATAAACCAGGTTATGCTGCAGTAACAAGTCTCTGAAATGTCAGTGACTTATCATGGCAGAGGCTGATTTCTCTTTCCCAGTCCATATGCAGTGTGGGTTGGCAGAGGGCTGTGGTCCAGAGAGTCACTCAGGGACCCAGGCTGACAAGTGAGTAGCTGCACCAATTGGAACATGTGGCTTTCTAGGTCACCACTGACAGGTGGGCTGGAGGGTTGCACACTGGCTCTTAAATGTGCTGGCCTGGATGTGACCCACAGCACTTCTGTTTGTGGCCCACTGGTCAGAATTAAGCCCATGGCATCAGCTAGCAGGAGGGGGTTGGGGAAGGCCTAGAAAGTAATTCCAGGGGCAGCAAATGTCTCTGTCACAGTCACCCAACTTTAAGCAGTGAAAGCCCATAAAAATCCAGATTGCTGGCTTCTTATGAAACACCAGAAGACCTGCCCCTTTAGAGAAGGAATGTGTCCCTCAGCTCTCCAAGGACTCTGTGAGCAGTGTCCTTCATCTGGGTCACTTCCTTGGCCTCTGGAGACTTTTAACATTTTTTGTTCCTGCTGTATGTGCACAACTCTGGAAGAGCGGACGTTTGGAGGAGGCTGTGACGCTTCTTGTGTTCATCCAGTAATTTAACAACCATTTACAGACCTCCTCTGACTTGCCAGGCTTGAGCTTGGTGCTGGAAACACGTGGTAAAGCAGAAAGGTGGAGTTACTGTTCTCCTGGGGGAGTGGAAACAAGACACAGGCCTGCAGGGCCCAGCACAGAGCAGAGCCAGGATGAGGGGCTGCCCAGACACTGGACGGGGGCTTCTCTGGCAAGAGTTTCCTGGGAGAGCTAATGTCAGAACATAGGAGGAGGAGGAGGCTGGGTTCTGAACAGAGAAAAGCACTGTGAGAGTCCTAAGGGAGGAAAAAGCACAGAGTCCATTGGGGGAGCTCTGAGCAGCTCAGCAAGGCTGGGGCTTGGGGCAGGAAGTGGGGTCGAAGCTGGACAAGAGGAAGGCAAGAGAAAAGCCAACTCCTGTTATGTCAGATAAATCCAGCCCTTCCCATAATGAGCTTGCTTAAAGCCGGACATCATTGTGCCACGGACCCACAGAAAAATGTCGACTGAGAAGCCAGTCCCATGGCTTAGCCTGGGCTAGAGTCAGCTTTTGTCTGATAAGTATGTGAGGAACCATCCAGAGAGGGAGCCGGCAGATCACTTTTTACACAGGCAGGCTGAGGTGCTGAGGAGCTGAAACGCCATTATTTTGCAATCCCTGTCGCCCGGCCGAGAAGAACGCAGCACAAGGGCCCCAGCTGCAGGCCCTGATGGTGCCACGGCCCTGCATCCCTGTAGAGGTGGGGCCTGGCTGCTGGGGCCTGGCCTCTCTCTGGGCTCTGATGTGACTTGCCCTAGAGCACAGCAGAGGAGAGGGACTTACAGGATGGTCCCGAGGTCACTGGGAAGCCCACCTCCCTCAGATCACTGCCTTCTTCATGCCAGCCACCTTTCCCCTGCTTCCGGAATGAAACGCTCATTCAGGGCCGATGCCAACACAGAGGTGGGCTTGTCGTGTATGTGGGTGTTAAGCAAGGAGGGAGGGTGACCTGGACTGGTCAGAGTCAGTGCCTGATTGGACAGAGTGCTCTGCAGTGATGGGCTCCCAGGACATTGACAAATACGACAGTAGTTGGGCCTGACCTTGGGCCCCCAGTAACAATTGCACACACATACACATCAGGAAGACGTGATGAGCCAGGTGTGTGTGAACAGAGGTGGGGGGTTGTGAATGAGCCGACCTCCATGGTGGTAAGGTCACAGTGTGCACCCAGGCTGTGTCACCTCCCAATGTGATGTAACCCCTCGGGCCCTCAGCTGCAACGTGGAGTATGGGAAGTGAAGGCAGGGTCAGCACTGGAGAGCGTGTGTGTGCATGCGTGCACGTGTGTGTGTGAAGCTTTGCCTCACTGCCCAGCTTGCATGAGGACTTGATAAGAGAGAGTCCTCAGCAAGAGTAACATGGGGAGAGAGAAGCAGGAACCTGTGCTTGGGTGGATTTGCCCTCAAAGAAAAGCCTTTGGAGGGCTTGAGAGGCGCCTCATACCTGTCAATTATGTGACTAGAAAAAGACATAAACAGTCTCATGTGTGAGTCCATGAGCCATCCTGTAGGCTAGAGATTACCCATCACACAGATGAGGGAAGGAAGGCTCGGGGGTTTAAGTCACTGCCCAAGATCAACACAGGGAAGGGGCAGGAGACCAGAATCGGGGGTTTAAATGCTTGTGCCCAAACAGTGGCTTTGCAATTAACTCGCTGAGTAATCTCGGACAAAGTGCTTAACCTCTGCCCCTGTTTTCTCATCTTATTCTCATAAAAAGAGAATAAGATGATACTTACCTCACGATGTTGTAAGGACTAGGTAATTCATAGAAAATGCCCAACAGTCTCCAGCAGGTAGTGAACCCCGTACTGACTAACCCACACAGAGCTGGCCCGGGTGAGCTGACTCCAGAGGCAGTGACGGGGCCACCACTCAACTCAGCGGGAAGGGAAGAGAGGGGCCCAGGGCAGCTTTCAAGGACTGGAGGAACAGCTGAGGCAGAAACCATCATTCAGGGTGGCCCAGCCAAGGGAAGAGAGCATGTGGTCGGAGACATTTAGGAGATTGGTTGGGATTTCTGGGGATCATGGAGTCTCCCAAGGTTGGGGGCTGATAAGACCAGTATCAGTGGCTCAGCAGTTCTGACCTTGCCCAACAAGGGGAGCTTGGCTGACATGTGGCCGTGGGGGTCTGGGTCTGGTCCTTTCAGCTGTGGCCACCCTGTGCCCAAGTGGGTATGATGTGAGGCAGATAGCATCTGTGCCGGGGCTGCAGGTGCAGGGTACTGGACACTGCACTGCACGCACTGCTCCCTGCTCACCTGTCTGTGTGCCCTACCGTGTCTTCCCAGCAGGTAACTTCCGGGTCTGCAACAAGAGGAGGAGAAGATGAAGGAAGATTGTCTGTCCAGTTCTCTCGTGCCCATCAGCGACAGCAAATCCATTCAGAAGTAAGCCTTGGTGTGCAGAGAGGGGGAGTTCTCACCTGCCATCTCCTTGTGGCCACTCCCTGCCTGGGCAGCCTCTGGGTGGAGGAGTTCTGGGCGCTTTTTCACTGATGGTGTGCCCTGGGGGACAGCGATGGGTACTTCTGTTTTTGCACTTGTCCAGTAGGGGAGCCCCGAGACACGTGTAACCATGGCTAGGAGGTGCAGTTCATAGAAAAGATGCTCCAGACAGCAAATGCTTTATATGAAATAAAAGAATGAACAAGATCTCATTAATATTATAACTTTTGTATTGATCCCATGTTGACAGAATAATAATTTAGATGTATTGGGTTCACTAAAATGTATTGTCAATACTAATTTCACCTGTTTCTTTTTCCCTTTTAACATGTACTAGAAGATTGAAAATTACCTGTGTGGCCCACATCTCACACCTGTTGGCTCTGCAGAGCCCAGCTCGGGTGCAGGGACTGTCCTGGCCTCCTCTCTCCCTCGAACCAGCCAGGGTGCCATGGCTGTCCCTTTAGGCTGGGAGAAAGTGGCTGGATCCTGATCCCCACGGCCTTCGGGGTTGTGCTCTCAGGACTGTCACCTTCACCCCTTGATTGTGCCTCTGGAAGTCAGGGTGGGGGAGAGGCAGGCCCCCTTAGGGTGCCGCACAGCAGCCACACCAGGCCCTTGGAGGGAGTAATATGGGGGAAAAGCAAGAGTCTTTAAAATGCCAGCAATCCAAGCCCAGGGGATTTACTCTGAGCAGGTGACTCAGCGGTAAAGGGCAGGGAGTTTGTCAGGGACTCCCATCTGTAAGAGTGAAAGTGTGCCAACACCCTCGATGTCCCAGATCTCATGTGGCCTGTCCAGTGAGTCTTGCTTCCTTCTCAGCCCCACCCCCATGCCTCCAGCCAGGGCCCAGCCACAAAACCCTCTGGAAGACAAAGGGCGTGTGTCAGGCTGGCACCGTCTGGCCTCTCCACTGGTTGTGTGTGGCTGGCAAGGCCTGTGCTGTTGTGCTCCTTTTACAAATGAAGAAACTGAGGCCAGGGAAGCCAAAGGCCTTGTCCAAAACCTGGCCACGCCCCAAGAGTACGTGTGTGTCTTTACCTTTTTAGGTCAGAGCTCTTGAGCCTGCTGAAAACCTACAACTGCTACCATGAAGGCACAAGCTTTCAGCTGAGACACAGAGAGGTGAGGCCTGTTGTTCTTCCTCATTCACAGGGCACCATTTATCCCAGTTTGCTGAAGACAGTCCTGGCTTCCACCTGTTTCAGGGTAATTATTAAGACTATCCCCTTCACTCTCAGCAGAGTGCCCCTTCCCCCTTCTGTTGTTGAACATGGGAATGGGCAGCACAAGCCCCAGGAAACCCACCGACCCCATCAGGGCGGGGGCTACTTGCTCACTAGCTTTCCCTCTGTAGTTATTCAGATAGCCACACATGCCTCTACAGTTCTGAGACCACAGAGCTAGCCCAGACATCCAGGCAGCTCTGGGTAGCTGGGGGTTGCCAGTCAGTAGCAGGATGAGGGGCCAGCTGGAACCCACCTGCCAGACGGCCTCAGTCAGCCACCTGCGGCGCCCCTCACCCAGGCCAGATGTTACACCGTTCAGGAGCTCTGGTTATATGTGTCTGGATGGAAGGGAAGCTTCTGGCTCCCAGTCCAGGCCCTGTTGGGGCAGCCTGTGACAACCTAGAATGGCACAAACCCGATACTCCACCTTCCCTTGACCTGGCCACCCCACAGGGGCCCGACAACTTGCTCCCCTCCCTGTTTGGCTGCCTCACTGCCTCCTTCTTCACTCATGCTCTGCCCTCTGCTGGAGTGGCCTTCTCCAACACCTGCCTTACCCTGCCTGCCCCCAGCCCACCCACCACCTCTCGACCTTTGGTTCTGCTGTCTCTTTTCTTACTTGAGCCATAAGTAAGACCACGCCTGGTTCTGTATCCCCAGGCCAGGCACAGCGCAGTTGCTGGGCATAGTTGTTGGATGACTAACTGGCAGGTGCAGGCCTGGGGACAGATGAGTACTGACTCCTGAGCTCCGGTGTGCTGGGCAGCAGGGAGAGGGAGGGAGGGAATAGCAGGTATGGCCAGAGGGGTTTTGATCTGTGCTGCTGAGGATCTGGCGTCCACTTCAGAACTCTCGGTGCAGGTGTGGGGTGTGGTGGGAGACGCTTCTGGCTGGGCTGCTGTTCTTCATCTTGGGGCCATTCAGGGGTTGATCTAAGACCCTGGTGGTTCTCTGTGTTTGGTACCTGCACCAGCATCACCTGGGAACTGGTTAGAAATGCAAATTCTTACCATCCCCTCCCCACAGGCCTGCCGAATCAGAAACTCTTAGGCCTCCAGTGTCTGTGTTTTAACAAGCTCTCCAGGGCATCTGGTGGAAGATCGAGCTTGAGAATGTTAGTAAGAAGAGCTTGCTCTTGGAACTTGGGATTCCCCAATATAATTCCCTCTGTAGGAAGGGCTGTGTGGGCTGGGAAGCCCCGAGCCTGGGCCTTGTGTTCTGTGTTCGTGTGTGCCAGACAGCCCACGTACAGAAGTGGGTGCTCCAAAGCCGGGAAGAGGTGTTCCTAACAGCCCACAATGGTAGGAAGTTACCCACAGGGGGATTTTCATGTTCCTGTTCCTAAAGTGGGTATGAGGACACAACCTGATCTCCACGGAGCCAGAAAGTACCTTTCAGGAAACTTCTGCAGCCCTGACGGCCACGGGGGTGCCAGCCTAAGGAAGTGAAAGAAAGACTTTTTGGGGTGACAGCCGCCATAAAGACAAGGCTGCAGGCCCGGGAAGCAGAGTTCTGATACTGGTAGGCACAGGTGGCTCCTGGGCCACCACATCCCTTGGGGTCTTGGGTCTCACTGAGGCACCATGACTTACCCACCACCCATCTCCAAAATTGCAGACCTGGGGCCTCCTGGGCCTCTGGGCACTCGCTGCAGGGGCAGGGCCATCCCAGGCAGGCCTTTCCTTGGGCACCGCAGGCAAAGAGATTGAGGCTTTTGGAGTTTAAGTCTCTAGTCCAAGGTCACATTGCAGTAAATGAAAGATGCTGGCCTGGCTCCAAGGTCTGAGCACAGTCTCTTGTAACACAGCGTTAAGCTTTGGAGGTCTTTTGGGGTCTCGATTGAGTATCACTGAACAGAAGAGCTGTTTGTCACCCTTGATCCCCAAGCTAAGGTGCCCTCAGGCCTGTGAGGGACGCTCCACCCAGTGTGCCCTCGCAGAGCCACTGGGGTTCTGGAAGAGAGCCCCCTCCCTGTTGTCACTGGGCCTCGCTCAGAAACTGCAGCCTAAGCACTGCAGTTTGGGGGCAGCTCCTCCTCCATTGTCACATCCAGTGTCTGCAGAATGTGCGCGGGCGCAAGCGTTTCCTAGGAACTTCTCGCACCTTCCTGAGGGCTGGCGGAGGGCTTCCCCTTTCGGGAGGCTGAGGCGCCGGCTGACTTTATTGTTAACCTTGCGTTTAGGACAATTTTGCTTCTGTTACAACGAAAAGCAGGAGCAACTGGGTGCAATCCATGCCTTTTGAAGATGGCAAAGGGTTTTAACCGGGCTGGTTGGTATCTTAAAAGAAAAACGGACCACCTGGAAATGCCGGCGCCTAAACCACATCACGCCGGACTAAGCGTGAGCCGGCGGCCGCGGCGCCCTCCTGGGCGGGTGCGCACCTGCCCCAGCGGCCGGCGCTCAGCCCTCGCGGGGCCCGGGGACTCCCCCTGGTGGCCGTGAGCGCAGCCACACCCGGCCCGCCCTCAGCCCCGGGCGCGCCGAGCAAAGAGAGGATGCGAAGGCGCGACCCCTGGCCGAGGCGCTGTCTCTCCGGGGTGCGGGAAGCCGGATCCTTCCCTGGGAGGGTCGCCCCGTCCGCTCTCCCAAGGCCCGGCAGACCACTGGCCCTGACGCGCACCATCGGCTCCACGGACGTCTGTGCTTCCCGGCCTGCCCCTCTGGGCGGGGCCTGGTGTCCCGCCCACCCCAGCCCCTACTCCTCCCCCACCCCAGCCCCCACCCCAACCCCCACCCCGCACTCCCGCCGCGGATGGGGGAGGATGTGACGCTCCATCGGGGCTCGCACCGGGAGGCCTTAGCATGGAGGGGCGCGAACTCTGCCAGGCTGTTCTGTCCTCGGGAGCTTGGGACGCGGCCAGCAGCGCCTCCCCCAAGCCTTTATTCAGTTGGGTGGGGGGCACCTACTGAAGGTACCGTCAACTTCTTCCACAAGAGAGAATACTAGCCCGGAAGCCCGGAGCCCGCGTCGCCTCACCCTGCCTGACCTCCCAGGTGCAGCAGTGTGACTTTGAGCGCGGGGGGAGTCCGCCAGACCAGACGGGGGTTTCGTGCTGTTTGTAGCTGCTCTGCAGGCGGGCTGCAGCGACCACGCTGGGCCAGCAAGCCTGGCTGTCGGGGCACCAGCCCGGCACCACGCGGCAGGTCAGCCCTCTGCCACCGTCTCTCCCGAGAAAGGTCTGGCTAAAGGGTGCCCGCATGTATTTGCCAGAGAAGGTCAGGGACCTGCAGGTTTGAGGCCACCAAAGAGACACAGCGGCTGTGATAGCTACAAACATTTGTATACAGTGCTTGTAGCTGCATCTCCAAGTTCCTTAGCACAGTTTCCCCAGCCCCTGGAGGGTGTGATGGGTGGTGGTGTTGTCCCCATTATATAGATAAGAAAACTGAGTAAATTGCTTGTCTGAAACTTTTTCTTTTTAATGTGTGATTAACATTCCATCTCCCCAGAAAACACACATAACAGAGGACAAACACTGAACAAGTCCAAAGCAATTAAAAATAGCCACAAAAAAAGAAAGAAAATAGATTGACAGTTCACAGAGCAAGGAGGTAGAGGAGACTCAACAGAATGAAGGCCCACAGCTCTGTCCTCCTCCCCTCTCTCTCTGTCCCTTCCAACCTGACTGGTGTCAGACAGCCCCAGCCTGGCCCAAGGCAGCGGGGTGATGGGTCTTCAGGCTGGAGTCTTTGCAGTTCCCTGCGGCCACCCCTACCTCTCTGAGGAGGGAGGCCACCCCTACCTCTCTGAGGAGGGAAATCCTCCCTCGCCCTGTTCCTCCCCTTCAGCCCGTTGCTAGCCAGACGGCTCCAGGAACTGCGGTTCTCCAGACCGCAGGGAACCTAGGATTGGCCCAGGCTGGCCTGAGCCTTGAGACATTTGGACTTGCCTGGTGCGGGGCAGCTGGGCAGTGCCCTGCTCTTCACTCTCGGGTAGAGCCTGACCTTGCAGTGAGGCCCCCAGGTGGAGGCAGTGGATAGGGGTGGGGGCCGTGGGGGCCAGGCTGCAGGTCCAGGCACTTGGCACCCTGTGGGCTGAGTGGTGCAGGTTCTGCCTTGGCCCTCAGCATACGGAACTCTCCCAATGCCACCACAGGACTTGTGAGTTGGAGCCAGCAGGGTGTCCTAGGTGTACCCAGATAACAGGTCCCCCAGAACACAGTAGTGCCTTTGCTAAGGCTCTGTGTTTTCTCTTGGGCCTCACAGAACATGGGCTTGGGGGTGGGGGCAAGAGGCTGACTTGGGAGTGCCCAGGGCCTTGCTCTGAAACCATGTGGGGAGCTGGGAACCCCATACCCCTATACCCTCACCCCTCCTCTCCCCACCTGTGACCAATAGCAGTAGCTATTCCACATGTGGGCTGGTGACATGTGTTTACTCAGCAGAATGGCTGGGGGGCAAGTCCCAGCAATTATCCCCATTTTACCCATAAGAAAACTGAGGAACAGAGAGGTTAAGAAACTTGCTCAAAGTGAACAGCCAGTAAGGAGCAGAGAAACGTGCAGTAACATCCCCTCGTGTGAGAGATAGGCTATTACTGCTATTCACAGTGGGGGCTCACTATGAATTGCCAAAGCAGGCAGCCCTGCAGAAACGTGTTTACCTTCCAGAGACCCACCAGGTACAGTGTCCACCAGGGGGGAGGGAAGGGGAGGAGACGTGGACCTGTCCTGCTCTTTACAGAAGCCTTTATTGGGGAGGGGTCAGAGTTCATGGATCACCGGGAGTAGAGAGTAGAGAGTTCTGAGGACACTGCTGGGGCGGGGGCCACGGGGGGAGGCTGCAGCCTGGCCAGGCTGCCCAGAAGTCTGGCTCCTCAGGTTGGAGCTCTGGTGCCCGTCCTGTGGTGATCGTGCCAGAGAGTACCCAGATGCCCTGGCTTCACAGAGCCTCCCTCTGGGGGCCCCCCTGGCCTTGCCACTGTCCATCTGTCTGTGCCGACCGCAGGGGCCAGCAGAGGGGCCAGTCCTCCTTGGCAGGTCCCTCTGACTTGGCCGCTTTTCCTGGGACTCCCCAAAGAGCCAGTCCAGGGGGTCAACAGTGTCAGCTTCCGGCACTGTGGGCTGCTGACCACTGAAACGGGCAGTGATGTCCCATAGGGATGTGGCAGGGCAGCTCTTCTCGAAGGCCTGGGCCCGCTGGTGGGGTGGCCTGGGTCGGCCCAGGGCTGTGGTCTCATCCAGTACAGAGGTGGGCTGTGCCAGCTGACAGATAGACTTCACATAGTCATCCAGGCTGGGGGAGGCCGGGGGCTCCTGCCCTGGCCCCCCAGGCAGCATCTCCTCCGTGGTCTCCCGAATTGTGGGAAGATAGGCCACAGAAAGCAGAAGCCGGGACCTCATCACTGCCAGCAAGAGGATGTGGCAACCTGTTGGTCAACAGAGAACAGGGGATGAGAGCCTGCCGTGCCACCCTGACACCCCTTGTGGTGTCAACTCCCTCATCTGGGGCTGCCTGTAGGAACCAGGTGCCCTGAGAACAGTTTGAAGTTTACCAAACCGAAATCAGGGCTTGGACTCCTGGGCTTTTCCTTCCTACTAACATTAAAAACCCAGAGGCTTAAGACTTTATTATTACTGTTGTTTCAGAGTTTGCACAAATAAGAGAACCCAACCTAACAAATGCAGAGGAAACCTAGGTTGAAAACCAGGATCTGCTATGTACTGACCCTGGGACGTATGGCAAGGCCACCTCTCCAAGCCCCCGCTTACCCATCCATAACACACAGTTATAAACACCTGCCTGGCAGGGATGTTGTAGAAAACACATGAAATAACACCTTGATCCCTTTGTAAATACAAAGCCCTGTACAGACCATATCGCCCTGGTTTCTAACCCGTGGTGAGGTTGTGCAAGTCCAGGCTGGGAATTGCCCTCGAAGATAAACAAAGCCTTTGTTTTGTCTCAAACCAGAGGCAGTTGCTCTCTCTTACCTGCAGCTGAGGGGGTCTGGGGGTGGCAGGGAGGCTGGACAAGCAAGGACAGTTCAGTCCAAAGGAAGCCCCCGGGAAGCTCTTGGGAGGAAGGGTGGGGGTCTGGCAGCTGGAGCCCAGTGTCTGGCGTGGGATCACTGGGCGGAGGATGGTGAGGACGATGCGGAGGCCCACAGTCCACAGTGGAAGCCTGTTTCCTCAGCTGTCTGGCAAATCTCTAGGCCTGGTGGCTGCTTTTATACCTTTCCACCAGCCATCAATTACTGTCACGAGGACTAAAAATAGCAATGTTCAGGAAGGCTCTCTGAGGAAAACAGATTGGCGGGCGGGGCCTGGCCCAGCTGCCAGCCTGGAACATGTGTTTGTGCCTGTGGGAGTCTCGGAAATGTTTATGCTACAGGGCGAGGGAGGGGCAGGCATCACTCCTGGCCACCTCGGGGTGCTGGGAGAGGCAGGGGGCTCCACTTGGCCCCCACAGGCAGCCCCAGGGTCTGCCACTACTGCCTGGAAGCATTCCCCACTGTGTATTACACCAGCACCCCAGGACCACAGGACACTCTGGCCTTTTGCTGATTCTTGCATAGCTCTGGGCCCGCACCTGTGAGGCTGGGCCAGGTCCAACTGTGAAGTGACCTTGATGAGACATCAGCCATACAGGGCCCCAGACTAGAGGTGGCTGAGGCCAGGCTCCCTGGCCTGCCTGCTCTGAGGCGAGGCATGCCCACCTTTGACAGGGACCAAGAGCAGCCTGTGGGGTCTGGTCCTGGTCTTGCTACACCCCAGACGTGGTGCTTTCAAAGGAGAATTTGTTTACTTGTTCACCAGATATGTAGTGCTACTGTGTGCCAGTGACTGCTTTAGGCACAGGGAACACAGCAGTGAACAAAGGTGTGGCCCCCTGGGGCTCAAGTTCTAGTGGGGGAGAGGACCAAGGCATCAACGGATAGGTGCTATGATTGCAGGTGCTAATGATAGCTGCAAAGAAAAGTACAGCAGCACAGTGGGACAGGGTGACAGGCTGCTGCTGTAGGTAGAGGGGTCAGAAGTGTCTTACCTAAGAAGAGACATTGGAGCAGATATCTGAAAAAATGGGGGGTGGGTGTGCACAATCCAGGCAGGCTGGGCACCATGTGCAAAGCCCCTGTGATGAGAGTGTGCTGGACATGCTCAGGGGACAGCAAGGGGCCCGCATGACTGGACCATAGAGAAGGAGGTCAGTGGACCTCAGCATGGACACTGGGTTTCCCTCTGAGGGGCATGGAAAGACACTGCTGGGTGTGAACGAGGGCACTACAGTCTGGCTTCTGCTTCAAGGGATTGCTGTGCCTGGACTGAAGGGAGCGGGTAAGGGGGAGGCCAGGGAACACCTGGGCAGCTTTAGGAAGCCACTGCTGTGTCTAGGAGTGATTTTGCCAGCACATGAGGCTGCAGAGGACCAGGTGAGCAGCCCTTGGGAAATCTCTTGGTAAAGAGCAGGCGCCTTGCACTTCTCAGCAGGCCCCAGATCCTTGGCCCCACTGGAACACGCCTGTCCTGTGCCTGCAGTTGGGGAGAAAGAGGAGTCACTGGGAGGGCATCCCAAGCCCGAGATCTGAGTGTTGGACAGACCCCAGGCTCCTGAGGCAAGCAGGAGAGGCTGGCAGTCCCAAATTCTTGGATTCTGGGTGGGGAATTACACACGGCCAAAGGCAGGCCTGGGGTCAGGAAGAGTGTCTGAGATGTGTTTGCACGTGGCAATTCCCACCTTGAGGGCTCTTTTATCGGGATACTTCTGTAGAGCCTTAGCCTGTGTTCTCTGCTCCTTTTTGATTTATTAGCAATGAGCAAATTAGTCAAGAGACTGAACTGAGGAGGGAAACGATGACTGGGCCACAGAATCAGAGGGCCCAGGATGGTTTCCCAGTGTGGAATTCGAGGCTCCTCGTGGGGCTGGCAGTACCATGGGGGTCGGGACCAGGCTGTCCTCCTGCCTCTGTCTGCATGCACTTCCCCACTTGTGTGGTGAGGGCTGCCGGGTGCCTGGCGGTCTCTGCTCTGGCCTCAGCCTCCCCCTGATCTGATCAAACAGCTGCAGGCTAACAGGGCCCCCCTCCATTCGGATGGGGCCAAGCTGAGGGGAGGGTGGGACAGTGGAGTGTGGGGTGTTGGGGGCACATACATCGGGCCAGCCCATCCCCAGCACACCCGGCTCCCCGACCTTGGAGGCAGCCCCTGTCTCTGCCACAGAGCTCTTGCCTCCCCCTTCATTGAAAGGCCCCTAGAGTCTTCCTCTTACGGGGTCTCTGAAGGCCCGGCCTTGGTGTGTCCAGCCCATGGGCCCCGCCCCAGCTGCACCCGCTTTCCCTCAGCGTGGAGCGAGATAGCTGACCCCCTCTGTGTCTCCTCCACCAGGCTGCTCCTCACACAGAGGCGGATTAACCTCACTCACCCTCCCCTCCGAGGAGCCTCCAGGGTCTGTTTGGGTCTTTTGAGCTTTGCTGGGCTTTCTTCAGACTGACCTCCCGCTGCTCTCCTGCCTTTGCCTTCGTCTGGGCAGGTCCTGCTCTCACACTTGCTCACACTTCCTCTCTAGCCACCTTTAACAACCTTCCCTGGCCCAGCACACAGGTACCTTCCCCAGGAAGCTCCCTCATGTCTCCTTCTGAGTCCGAGCATGAGCCCCTCATGGCCGAGCCTGTGTCTACTTCATTTCCCTGTGCCCAGGTTCCAGGGTGGGGCTGGAGGCAGTGGGTCTCCATGAACAAGCCGTCCCTACATACTGAGATGTTCCAGGCAGGACAAGGGCACCTGAGGCCAGGACAGAAGCACTGAACCCCACCTTGGGTTTTCTGATTACCCCCACTGACATTTAACTCCACAGAGCCACAGGCTTGCCTGTGTAGGGAGGTTAGTTACACACCTGTGCCTGTGTAACATCAGTGGATGTCGAAACAGGCTCTGGTTTCTTCTTGTTTGTTTTCTTTTTTTAGCAAATAGTGCAAGGTCATATCAGAAAGCTGTGTGTATTTTTGATAATGTTACAATAATTTTGTCCATGGATAGTGGGATGTTTGAAACTAGAAACTATTACTAACTAACCATGAAACCCACACTGTGCAGAGCTCCTCTGCGAGTGCTACCAGGGATATGAGAAAGTTTCCATTAGAAATACTGCATGATTCCACTTACATGAGGAATCTAAACTAGTTAAACTCGTAGAAGCAGAGAATGGGATGGTGGTTGCCAGGGGCTGGGGGAGGCGGGAGTGGGGAGCTGCTGTTCAACGGATCTAAAGTTTCAGTTACAGAAGACGAGTAAGTTCTAGAGACCTGCAGGACAGCATTGTGCCTTCAGTGAACAACACTGTACTGTGCACTTAAAAATTTGTTATGAGGGTAAGTCTCACGTCAGATGTTCTTAACACAATGAAAAATAAATAAATAGTGAAATAAAATGTTGGTTGAGCTAGTAGTGGGAGAGTGGTGTTTAGAGTTCGTTGCCAAAAGACTAGTGTCGAAGCAGATTGGGAGCTCATAGCTGGGAGCACCTTGGCTCTGGGGAGAGGGCAGCCACAAAGGCTTCTGGCAGGTGTTCTGAGGGTGCAAACCATGCAGCTTGACCAGACCCACACATGGGGCAGTCGGGATGGGCACTGAGAGCCTGGGGTGGTCACACAGAGACAGGGACCTGGAATAGGTCAGAGACACAGAATCAAGGACCCAAAGGATGCAAGCCAGAGCCAGCTGAGGTGCCTGCAGATAACTCTGTCAATTAGGACCTCAAGTTTAGCAGCAGGAGGGGAGCTGCGTTATCTGCAGACCTAGGGAAACTGAGGTTGGTTGGGGACATGGGGTAAGGGCTGTTATAGAAATTCTGGTGGTGGGACATGGGGCTCGTGGTGACCCGGTGGTGGTGAGAAAAGCAAGACCCGCCAACGGGAAAGAATCCAGCTTGGAAATCTAGGGGTGAGCTCAGCCTAGGCGGGTGGGCACTGCTGCTGTCAGGAAGTTGGGGAGAAGGGTGGGGCTGAGACACAGCTTGAGGAAGGGCCACCTCTGGACCCCCTGCCCAGGTGCAGTGTGGGCAGAGAGGCTTCCTGCTTGGCACGAGCAGCCAGGCCGAGCTTCCCTGGAACCACTTCCTCACCCGAGGAGTGGACGTGCCTGTCAGACAGCAGCTGGGTTCCTGTGGGACACCTGACTCAGCTGCTCCATCCCTGGCTGTGCCCCTGGCCAGGCGTGGGCTGAAGGGTGGAAGGCACGCCTCAGGCTTCCTCCCGCAGGGCCCGGGCCTCACGCCCCAGAGCACATAGAGGCTCGTGGCCCTTTCCCAGGAGAGGAGGGGACCCCCAGGAGGAGGGGTGTGTTGGGGCCTGAGTGTGCAGAGTGTCCCACCCCTGAGGGGGCACAGGGAGGGTGGGCAGTGACCTCTGAGGGCGCTGTACCTGGGCAGGCTGCTGACCTCTGTGCACCCCCACAGGAAGAAGGGGCTCTGATCATCGAGGGGCTCCTCAGCATCGCCTGGGGACTCAGGCGGCCCATCCGGCTCCAGGTGCAGGATGACCGGGAGCGAGTGCACCTCTCCTCGGCCTCGTGGACGCCTGGATGGCCCAGCTGCCACCTGTGAGTGCCGGCCAGGCCAGCTGGCTTCTGTAACACCTTTTCAACCCGCGGTCTACTTCTGGGGTGTAGGGGTATCCTCAGCCTCAGGCGAAAGCCCTGCTCCTGTACGGGACTCACATGGGAACATGGCCCAGCCCCATCCCCATGTCCCGTGACTGTCACTTACAGTCTGCAGCCTCTCCTGCCCCAGCACGCCGTCCCACCCTGGGTGGCCTTCCTGGATGACAGCCACATCGCCTCCCTCTCTCCCTGCTGGGGGATGTTTTGGGCTCCCATCACCTCCACTCATGTTTCTCAGACATTCATGCACAAGCCACCTTGTTGGCAAGAAGAGCAGGCTGCAGCCAGGGAGTTCCCAACACCTGTGTGTTTCTCTGCACCTCCTGTTCTAGCTTAAAAATTCACATACATTTAGCCCCCCAATACTCTGCTTTTATTTTAAGGTCCAAATTTATTTTTACAAGTTATCAAAATTTCAGATCAGATTTGTTTTATTATCAGAAGAATGTTTCTATCATAAGGAAATGGTTTCCCACCTGTCTTACCGTTTAATGGACATTTCCCTCCTCCCACTCCCTACCCCCAAAAAGGGCGGTCAGTGGCTGAGCTTTGCTTGCTCTGCATGTGGTAACTCCTTCATTTCAGGGATTTGCCTCCTTCGAATATTCAAGTAAAACTGATGCTCTGACAGCACTCAGTGCTCTGACACCTGCACATCCCCAGGTGTCCCTAGTCACTCATAGCAAATTTTGAGCCACACAGACTTAGAGTATTACCTCAGACTCCTTCGAAGGGCTGCAAGTGTGACTCATGCATCCCCTTCCTCAAGGTAAAAGCAGTCACAGACAGCAGCCACGGCTGCCCCATGTGTTCCCCAGAATCCCCCTTCTGTCTGCTCTCCCCAACTCCCCTGAACTGCGGGGCCACATCCCATCATGCGCGTTCCTTCTCCGGCCTGGCACCAGCTGCCCTGCCTTGGGGTCTGTCCTGCCAAGATGCCCAGAAGTTGGCCCCTTCTAGGATGCACCTGCCTGACACCCCACCAGGCCCTTGGGAAGCCCAGCAACCCACTCAACATGCAGCTGCACATATACCAGTCTGGCCAAGCCTGGTACAGGAACGCCGGGTCCCAGTTATGCACGTGTGTCCATGTGTCCATGCAACACAGCCCAGCACAGGCCACTCAGGTCTGTAGGGCCAGACTCACTCCTCTTCCAGAAGACGCCATGGGAGGCCTTTGCTTTTCTTTTATTGTTTTAAATTGACTCTCTTGGTGTGAAATCTGGGCCTCAATTTGGCCTGCCCCGCTTCCCATCTGTGTCCTGTCCCCAGAGGCCACTGGTCTCTTCTCTCGGGCCTGAGCTCCCTTTCTCTGCCCATAGCCATCTGAGCACCACGAATGTCTCTTTTCAGAAAGGAGCCACCTCCCCAGGATGGCAAGGTCACTGCCCAGGAGCCAGGTGCTCAGCCAGTGCACAAGGTCGAGAGTTTCAGAAATAGCTCAGGTGAGCAGAGCCTGTGAGCTGCCTTGGCCCTGTCTCATCTCATCGGGGTGGGAGAGCAGTGACTTGGCTCACAACCACAGTCTGCAAAGAACAGCTTTGTGCGCGAGCAACGAGCAGCTTCGTGTGTTGCCAGGAGCCACCCTTGCTAAACACCTACTCAGAGGCCCACCTGTGAGCACGCTGCACATGTTCCCATTTGTTCCTCTCTATGGAAAAAAAAGTAGAGGCTTGCAGAGGTGACACAGTTTGTCAGTGGCCTGAATCCCCTGCCCCGTGCCACTCTATAGAAAGGAAGAGCATGAGCAGTGGGCACAGCGCCCTCTAAGCCCCCAGGCCTCCAGGGCCTCTGGAATCAGTAACTGCTCACCTGTCCCTTGTGTGCCCCTTCCTTTGTACTCAGGGAAGGGCCTGTCCTAGAGTGGGCTCTCAGAGGACTGGGCTGGGGCCACCAAAGACCTCCCTGGGTGCCCCAAGATGGAGACCAAGAGGCATATGGCAGTGTAGCGTCGTGGCATGGGTTACCCTGTCCAGGGATCACTTTCCTGTCTGCAAACTGGGAATCATCCCAACTCTACCCCAGCCTCCACCCCAGGAACAGCGCTCAGGTCACCATCTGCTTCAGCACAACGTGACCATGAGGCTTGAGGAAGCCAGACCCCACAGACAGCACGTAGACGCTCTGTCAGCATCACTCCACCCTGCCACCCTCTCACCCGATTCTTGCTGCAGGGCCCCTGGAGGAGGATGAGGAGATCCCACAGCTGATGCGCACCAAGAGCGACGCCAGCTGTATGATCCAGAGGAGGCCCAAGTGCCGTGCACCCGGTGAGGCCCAGCGCATCCGGAGACACCGGTTCTCTATCAACGGGCACTTTTACAATCACAAGGTGACGTCCCAGCCTGACCTTTCCTCTGGGCCCTGAAGTGGGGTGCGTGGGGAGCCAGCCTATAGCACAGGCACAACAGGCCCCATAGTAGTCACGTGAGAGTTAATCCTCACCAGGACCTGGGAGCTGTTGTCATCCCGATATTCTCAGAAGGAGAAATCTCTTGCCCAAAGTCTTGACAACATGACATTCCCGCTCATGACCTATTTTTTTCCCACTATATGCTCACTGCCAATCCGTTTGCACAAATAGAGTAGATTTGGGGCAAGTAAACTGTGGGTGCCCAAGGCAGACAGTAATGCTGAGTTTCTCTGTAAGGAGGCCATTCTATGTAGGGCTCCCACCCCAGCTCAGTGGGCTGTTCTGTGGGAACACAGTGTCTCTGGCCACCGCCCTCACTGGGGATTAAGCTGCAGTGTACCCAGGGCACTCGTGTGTGTCCCAGAGAACTTGGACGGTTCCCGATTCCCAGCACTCTGCCTTTTGTCCAAGGAGGCATTGTACTAACCTCAGGAAGAGATTGCCTTCCCCAGATTACATCACTCCATAAACAAACTGAACTGTAAAAGGAGAAGTTGATTGTTACTATAAATGGGGTGAGTGGCAGTCCAGGGCATGGCCCCAAGGGAGTGTCCTGTGACAGGCTGTATCCTGCCTGCCGCACTGGGAGGTGAGAATGGAGGTTTCCAGTTGAAGCAGCTGCCCTCCTTGACAGAAGCTGACTCAGAGGGACGGGGGCCTGGGCGAAGGGAGGGCTTGGGGTCAGACCTGACAGAGCAGGGAGCCCAGGTCAGGCCTTCCAGGGGCCATTCAAGTTGCTCTTGGGGCCCATTGGACTTAGGCGTGAAGCCAAATTCTGCTTGACTAGCTGAAGGGACCTGCTCTGATCTTGGCACCTCCTTTGCACCCTCTGCTGGCTTTGCAGTGAGTGTGACTGAATGACCATCAGGTTGCCTTTGCTAAATCCAGGAAAACCCCGGACCATTCCAAAGCAGAGTCTGCTGAGAAAGTGAAGGGGAGCAGGACTGAAGTCCGGCAGAGAGTGAGGGAGATTGAGGATGTAGCTTAGCCAAAGCATCCATAATATGACTTGGGTATTCTTTAAATCTTGTTCCAAAAGGGATTTCATCTATAAAGAATTAAGCACCGATTGTTAGCATTTGAATGAATATTGATATGCTATTTTAAGGAATCATTCAAAAGTTTTCAAAAAACACGTGCATGGGTTTAGGCTCTTTCCAGTTCTACACTCTTTTTTAAAAAAGAGTCTTTTGCTCTGTGATTCAAGGCACGGAATAGTGGGGTTAGCTTTGGTACACCCGCCCCTCCTCCAGCAGCCTCGTTCTTCTCTAACAGCTGTGTCTGGAACATTCAACCTTACTGTGGTCATTGCAAATGTCACGGGGACACGATGTCTCAAGCACTCTGTGACCTTTGCAATGAACAGGAATGAGCAGCAAGGGCTCTCGTCACAGCCTTTCCTGTCCACCTGAACCACCCTGCCAAGAAGAGCTACTCAGCCAGCCCGTCACCCGGCCCCGGCCTAGCACCCGTCAGGTGGCTTTTCCTTGTAGTCACAGATCTACCTGAGCAATGTGGATCCGTTCTTTCAGGCAAAAGTGCTACCTTCTAGGGCATGGGATAGTGCCTTAGGTATTTTGGACAGTTGGTTCACATCTCCTGGGTGAGTAAGGGGCTCCCAAAAGGAAACCCTACACAAAAGCCTTCTTTCTCAAAGAATTAGTGTTCTTAGAAATTAGGGTACAAATTCCTTGAGTCACAGACAATAATTGAAAAATAAATAATTCCTAGCATTAACTTTCTGGGGTAGCTGTTCCAGGTTTTGTTTCCTGGAACTGTGCACTATTACTTCATTCACTCATTTTCCAAAGCTGTTCTGATTCTCGGTAATGTTAGTTTTATTTCCAGACTGGGTATAAGTTTGCAGCTGTTCCCACTGCTTTGCCCTGCCCGGTTGGATTCAAATGTGTTCTGTTAGAGAGAACCATCTGTGGTTAGAGATGAGAAAGTAGCCATGGGACCTTGGTTCCTACTTGGAGTTGGTTGGTATCATCTTGAGAAAAGGCTTCATGCGGAAGAAACACTAACAATGTCTTGTTGATAAGACCTTTCGTCTCTTTGAAATAGCCTGACTCCTCTATTCCATGTTTCTTGGGAACTGAAAACCCGATTCTGGCTTTCTGTAAAAGCCAGGGTCATTCTGTGTTTCAACTAGAACTGAGATGGGGAGAAGAGGTCTGGGTTTGAGTCTGACTCTGGCAAGGCATACCTCGTTGTTTTTCTTTTTTTTTAATTTCAGAGTATTACAGGGGTACAAAAGCTTTGGTTACAGAAATTGCCTTTGCACCACCCAAGTCAGAGCTACAAGCGTGCCCCTCCCCCAGACAGCGCACACCGCACCCATTAGGTGTGATTTTGCCCCTCCCCTCCCCCCCCACCTGCCCGACACCCGATGAATGTTGCTTCCGTATGTGCATTAGTGTTGATCGATCAGTACCAATTTCCTGGTGAGTGCATGTGGTGCTTCTTTTTCCATTCTTGTGATACTTCACTCAGGACGATGGGCGTACCTTGTTTTATTGCACCTCTCTTTATTGTGCTGTGCAAATATCACGCTTCTGACAAATTGACAGTTTGTGGCAACCCTGCATCAAGCAAGTCTATTAGCATGTGCTCACTTCATGTCTCTGTGTCGGCGTTTTTTTAGTAATAAAGTACTTTTTAATTAAGTTATGTACATTTTTAGATGTAATGCTACTGCACGCTTAGACAACTATATGGTGTAAACATAACTTTCATATGCCCTGGGAAACCAAAATATTTGTGTGACTCACTTTATTGTGATATTTGACTTACTGTGATGGTCTGGAACTGAACTAGCAGTATCTTCAAGGTATGCCCATACTTACCAGAGTGGGGGCCAGCTGGGGACACTGAGAATGTCCCTTAAGCACTCTGAGACACAGCTACCTCCTTGGGAAAGCACAGCTAGGACAACAGAGGAAGAATATGCACGTTTGAACTTGGTTCTGGAAAGCAAGATGTTCACACTTGCTGGAAGGTATCAGCACGAGTGGGGAACATGTGGAGTTTCAGGCATCACAGAGCCCTTCCAGTCGCGGCTCTGTCTTTTCTCGACAGGTGACCCGGTGACCCTGAACAAGCTACTTAACCTCCCCAAGCTTCTGATTCCTTTCTAAGAAAAAGGGACTAGTCGTAGGTACTTCAAAGGGCTGTTGTGAGCATTAAATCAAAGATTGTACGTAAAATGTTTAGCAGGTTCAATGCATGGCTAGTGTTTATTGAGGACCTATTATTGTGCATCAGGCAATGTCCTGGTTGATGTCATATATGATATCTTATAGGCAAAGGCAGGATACCTGCAAGAATATAATGTGCCCCCCAAAATTGTGAAGAAGCCTGTGTGGCTGGAGCATGGGGTGCTTGTGAGAGGATCATGGTGGCATATGTGTGCGACAATGAAAGGGACTATCGATAGTATTGTACAGGCCACAGGAAGCCTGCGGATATTTTTAGAACTGTGCTTTCAGACAGTGCTTCTCATATTGTGCTGCACAGATTGCATGGCTTGGCGTTCTACAAATGCGGCTTCTCATTCAGAAGGTCTGGGGTGGGGTGGGGGGCTGAGGCTGCAAGTCGATGAAGCTGATCCAGACCACACATTGAGTTGCAAGGATTTTGAAAGGTTGTGCCTTTGGACAGCAGTGTGGAGAATGGCTTGGAAGGAGTGAAACCAGAAGGGGACAAGTGGGGAAGTTGATGCAGTATGACTCGAGGGCCTCCGCTCAGGCACTGCTGGGAGAATGGAGAGGAGGAGACAGATGGGGGAACTTTCAGCCTCAGAATGAACAGACACTTGGTGACTTGATTAATGGAGACAGTGAGCGAGAGACTGGTTCCCCCACCATTGTGAGTTACCTTCATGGTCCTGGTTCCTTGGATCCAGAGAGCTGGCCCTTATGGGGTATAGGCATCTTCCTTAGGCCTCTGGAAGATGTGCACTATCACAGCTTCCCTGGCACCCCCTAGGTCTGGGAACAGCTTCTGTATGCATCTGCGTGAACGGACAGGCACGGGTGTTCCCAGAGCCCGAGTTCACCTGCTTGGGTCTGCTTAGCACAGTGATGTCAGCCCCATGTCCCCTCTGGGCCTGCCCTGAACTGCCTCCCTTCCTGGCACAGACCTCCGTGTTTACTCCAGCCTATGGGTCCGTGACCAACGTGAGGGTCAACAGCACCATGACAACCCCACATGTGCTCACCCTGCTGCTGAACAAGTTCAGGGTAAGTCAGGCCACGAGTGCCTTGCACTGGGACACTGGTGGCTTGCTGTTTTGTTGTGGGAGGGAGGGCTGGAGAGGGTAGGGAAAGCTGCCAGCAGCTCCAGGGTAGAAGTTCTAGCAAGGTTTCCTCTGCAGAGCTGTCAACTCTGGGATTGTAAGCAGAGAGAGGGGAGGGTCCTTGGGGACTTGTGTGTGAGGCATTGGGGGTGTGGTTACTGCCAGGGGACGCTGTCCTCTCTCATCTTAAAGCGCCCTGGTCTGCCTTCCTGTGACTGCCTGTGCAGGTGGAGGACGGCCCCCGTGGGTTTGCGCTCTACATCCTTCACCAGTCTGGGGGTAAGTGTCCGCCTCTGCTTCTGGGTCACAAAAGCACAAAAGTCTCTGCCCATTCAGCAAGCTCATGGACTGTGCTCCTTCTCCCCTGAGGGGCCCTGGGCTGGCTTGCCTGGGGGCTCAGAGAAGGGTCTGAGCTGGCCCTCCTCACCTGGGGACAAGCTGTGCCTCCCACCATGAGCGGTTCTCCCCAACCCAAACCCAGGCACACCTGCCATCTCTCTCATAATCCCACCAAACTGCATGGGAAGCCACCCTCTCCAGCCTCCTCAAATGAAAACAATGCGCCTCTAGTTGGTTGTTGTGCAGTTGGAGGGGTGAGGGCATGTCTGGCTGCTGCAGAAGAACCCAAGGTCCCTCCTGCAGCGTTCCTGCTACACTGGCTGGTCACTGCGCAGGGTGCGGCCTCCCCTCCCTTCCCTCCTCCACCCCCTCAGATCCTGCTTCTCTTCCTGCCCGGCCTTTGCTGAAAGACACTGTAGGGGAAGAAGAAAATCTTTTCCCTCTTAGGTTCACTGGTTGGGGCCCTGTAATTAGATTAACAAAGGGAAGATTAACAAGAGAAAAACACTCAGAAGTTTGTTAACACTGCACCCTGCAAAACCAAGGGAACATCCAGGAATGAGTCACTCCAAGGGGTGGTTAGAACTGGGGCTTATGTAGCACCTTAACGAAAGAACAGTAAGTTCTTAGAGAAGTGACAAGACCAGAGAAAAGGGCTTTGGGTTTCTGGGGAGGGAAATGGCAGGAAGGTCACTCTGTGGGAACTAGTGGGGGCGAGTGCTGGCTTCAGCAAGGTTTGCTGTGTGGATCCCTCTGGTGCCCTCTCGGGCTGATAAGGCTCCAGGGTTGTCTCGTGTGATTAAATCTGTGCTTCCTGGTAGAAAGGGGAGAAGGGACACTGTGACAAATGTATGTCCTGCTTTTAGGCAAATAGGGGACAGAGAGATTTTCTTGTATCTGCTTCTTCTCAGTTGCCTTCAGCTCAACACAATCCTTATGCCAAGTGGCGGATTTGGGGGCAGCATGTCCTACTCCCGGTCAGCACGATCACTGTCTCAGGGCAGCGTCCTCAGCACAGTCTGGAGAGGGTCCCTGGGACACTAGACACACATCTATCAGTTCCTGTTCTGGAACAAAGTGGGGTAGTCCTAATGTACCATGAATTTTGTAAACCACCTTCTTTTTCAGAGCGGACAAAATTAAAAGACTCTGAGTACCCGCTGATCTCTAGAGTCCTGCAGGGGCCATGCGAGAAGATCGCCAAGATATTCCTGATGGAAGCCGACTTGGGCATGGAGGTGCCCCACGAGGTGAATGGGGGCCGAGGCTGGGGAGGCAGCGGGGGACTCCGAGGGCTCTGAAGGTGACCGTGGCCAGAGCCCTCTCGGGCTGTGGCCCCAGGGGCTCCACAGCTGTCCCGAAGGGCCTCGAGCCCAGCACAATGGTGGCTGCACTCCTCCTTCTGGTCAGTGGCCACCAGCTCTATCAGCTTAGGGGGAAGAAGAAACATGGCCCTGCCCTTTTCCTCTCAGGTAAGTAAAGTCTTTTCCTTCATTGGAGTGTATTTTGTTGTCATTACCTTAAAGACCTTAAAGACCCAGGCAAGGGCTTCTCAACTAGGGCCTAACTAGGGCCTAACTAGGGCTGGTGGAAGGGAGGGAGGTGTCTAAGTCTTACTGACTTATGACAGCCTGAGTCCTGGCCAGACTGTGAGTGCAGTGCCAAACTCCTTTGTATAAGAGAAGCCTACAGGGTTTAGACCCCAGGGAGAAGGCCTGGTGGCCCTGGATCCCTCAGGCTGTTCACAGGGCTGGTCCTGTTTCATTCCATTGTCAGAAACAATGGTGCTCCACCACCACCCTGCCCCCAGCCCCAGAGAACACCCAGAGTGACAGTGCTGTGTATTGAATGCTTTTCCTAATATTTCAGCTTAATATTTCCTCCCAGGGATAATAGTTGCCTTTGAGATAAGAATGGACTCCCATCTTCCTACCCAACAGAGCAGTGCTGGGGGGCAGGGTGGGAAAGGGCAGTTGCTTCCGTGGGTATTGGACGTTGGCTGGATGGGCCACTGTGGAAGCCTTGAGGAAAAGAAAACACATTTTGGCTTCTAACTTAAAGCACATTAAAATGTTCTTGGATTTTCTAGGTCGCTCAGTACATTAAATTTGAAATGCCAGTGCTGGACAGCTTTGTTGAAAAATTAAAAGAAGAGGAGGAAAGAGAAATAATCAAACTGACCATGAAGTAAGCAGCATGAAACAGCCAGCTGCAGGTCCTGAACATCAGGGCAAGCCCAGAAGCCAGGTCAGGGGTTTCTGTCCTCCATATGCACCGGGTGTCCCCGGTGTTGGGAGGCCCGCTAATCCTGGCTCCCTGCTCAGTATTGCCACCACGCTGGGATGACAGCCTGCAAAAATGGCAGGGATGCAGCCCCAACCACCCGCCCATCCTTGGCGTCCTCACCAGCACAGGACACAAGCTGCAAAAACTTGGCAGGAGAGTCAGGGGCAGGAACCCAGGTGGGCACTGGATCAAGCTTTCCTGGAAAAGCAGCCGAGGAGAGGGCTTGCCAGGGCGGGCTCAGCCTGAACCTTTCATACTAGCAGGAATTCTGAGCCTGCCCAACAGTGGCAGTTGTTGGAATTCCCAGCACCAGCTGATGTTTTTCAGGTGCAGGGATAGTTCAGTGGAAAGGTAAGCAGGAGTCACCTGCTGGCTCCTGGGGAAGCTACGTCAGGGCCTGGCAGTGTGAGATTAGTCAGGCTGTGGGTCCCGATGACATCTCTTCCTCAGCAAGGTGAAGCAAGGAGCGGGACATGTGGAGGGCGTTCAGCCAGGGCCCAGGTGGAGGGCAGCTTAGGGAGGGAAGGGCAGGCTGTTCACTGCGAGGGGGATGGTTTGGATTTTTGGCTTCCAGCTGAATGACCCTTGGAAAGCCATACCGCTCACAGGCTCCCTCTGTGCAGTCAGGCCCCAGTGGCAAGTCAGCAGAGACCCCGATCAGAGGGAACCATCCGCTGTGCAGTTGGCTGTGTCACTGTAGGACTTAAGAACTGGGAGGGACCTGGGGGCCAACTAGTCCTTCTGTTCAGTGTACAGAGGAGAAACCGAGGCCCAGGTGAGGAAGATTGCAGCACAGGTAAATGCAAAGCCCGGGCTGGAACACGAGCTTCCCAATCCCTGCCCTCCCACCCTGTCCACTCCAGCATGCTCTTGTCTGTGTCAGAGAGTCTTTGGAATAGAAATGGCAACTTTCTGCTTTGAAGCTTTGCATGGTCCACAGCCCTGCTTGACTGCTCCTTCAGGACTCAGTCCGGGGCCTTCCTTCTCCTTGGCAGAGGAGAAGTGGTGGCTGCCCTCAGCCCGTCGGGAGCAGGGGTCTCCTGGACCAGACATCTGTGCATCCCTTACTCTGCTCCCCACCTCCTTGTCCCATCCAGCTCAGTGATTCCCCTTGGCGGTGTCTCCCTCCAGGTTCCAAGCCCTGCGTCTGACGATGCTGCAGCGCCTGGAGCAGCTGGTAGGCGGCGAGTAGCTGGCCAGAGCCTGCCTCTTCTGAAGGCCCCAGAAGCAGCAGGTGCACTTGAGCCCCGGTGGCCAGGCCCTGGCTGGTCACACTGATGACGGGCACAGTCTGAGCAGTCTAGCCCCTGTGCTTCTGCCTGTCTGAAGCCCAAGTACCACAAGTCCCACAGCCCTAGCTCCCAGCCCCAAAGCAAGCACCTACAGGGAGCAGACCCAGGTCGCCGGGTGGGATCTCTGTGGCCAGTCCTGTCCACACCACGCCTGTCCCAGTGCCTGTGGCATGGGTTTCATCCACTTGCTCAGTGCCTGGCCCAGAGCCCCTGCAGGGCCACAAGCCCTAGCCTTGTCCTCCGTGTGAACCATGAAATCCCTGTCTGCACTCACATCATGCTGCCACGCAGGAACTCTGTTGGGAAAAGCAGGGACTGCCATCAGGAATGGGACATGCCCTGCTCCCAGCCATCGCCTCCACAGTGTGCCCAGCCTCCAAACCTCTGATGTCACCCCGTGAGCCTTGCACAACCTGGCGCCCCGGTGCAGAGGTAAGGCCAAGAATAAGACCATCTTCCCTCTGCAGAAATCAATCTTAACTTCATCAGCAAGACTGAAAGGAATCCTTATGAGAAGCTTGCTGGAAGAAACACAATTTGATCCCATTGAGGGGATGGTTCACATGGCATAGAAAGGGCGCTGCCCAGTGTGGATGCCCCGTAGCGGCTCCGGAAGGCGGTGCTCAGCCCCATCGCCAGGGTACTGTGTACGCCTGTGTACGCCTGTGTGTCTCCTGCCGTCTCTGTGCTTGTCTTCCTGTCCTCTAGTGGGCAGGGGACAACTCTCAGTACTTCTCCGCAAGGGAGACCAATAAAGAGAAATGTCTGTCTGGGGAGAAAGGGCTTTGAATTCCCCGGGGCCAGATACTGAACAATTTGTGTTTGTTGACTGATGGAGAATTTCAGGAATGAACGAGAAAGCATTTGCAAAACTATGCAGCAGTTGACATTGGTCATGTGAAGTGTTTGTCCAAGGCAAAGCAAACTAAAGACCAAATTCTTCTCCCACCAGGGTCTGTGGATAGTAGATTTATATAGCGGATTTAAAGGGAAGAACCCTAAAGGCTTGCGAAGATAGGCAAGATTCCATCTCCAACGTGTGGAGATGCTCCTTACGGGTGTCCATAAAGAGCAGAGCTTGGGAGCAACCAGGCCATGTGGGGCCACTCATTGGGGTGAACGTCACACCAGGATTCCCCTGACATAGCTCCATCGTCACAGAGACACAGAGATGCCAGGGGAGGCCTGCCCACTGCCCTGTTGTCTCTGCTTTCCTATGGCAGTTCCTTAGGTGCTCAATAAATGTGTGCTGTACTGGCCTGAAGAAGTGAGGACCAAGCTTTCTTTTTCTTTTTTGTTTTTCTTTTTCCTTCTGTATATCTACCCTGATCCCCTGCTCTAACCGCTGAAACTCTTATCCTCCTGTGTGCCCAGTGCCTTATTTGGCCGAAGAGCCACAGCCCACTGCTCCTGACACCGACTCGATGCCTTCATATCCGTGCATGTCCTGGGGACCGTGTGGGACCTGAGGAGAGGTTGTCGTGGGACATGGAGGAGTCACGGGTGGGGGTGCTGCAGGTGGCCTGGATGATGAACAATAGGGACACCCTGAGTCACAGAATCTTAGCATCAGGAGGGCCTCAGGAATCTTCTGGGCAGGGGCTCAAATGGGATGGAGGCAGGGCATAGAAGAGGATAGAAAATGAATCAAACAGGTGCTCCCAGATAATTTTACCCCTTATTTACCACCTCAGGTCTAGGGCAACTGCCCGTCCAATGTTTGGCTGTAATTGAATGGCTGCCTTGTGCCAGGCCTGTGCCCTGGAGAGACAAACATAGAGCCACAGTCTACCCTGTGTTCAGGGGTCTCCTCATCAGAAGAAGGCCAGACCCTGGCAAGGGTCAGAGAACTGACGAAGCTCCCTGCACGGGGGCCTGTGATTGAGCCAGAGTTGGCTAAGATATTGCATGCATCATTGCAGGCCGAGAGACACCTGCCAGCCTGGGAGCAGGACAGGGGCCCGGCATACCGGAAGCCATTAGAGCAGGAACCCTATGTAAGCACCAGCCTGTTAGGTTTGTTTGGGTTTTTTTGTCTTTGCAAGTTATTACAATATTATTTAAGGCCTTTTTATATATGTGTCACCTTTAATATAGACATTTTCAAAACTAATTTACAAATAGCATAGCTCATAAAAATTACTAGCACGTTGCACAGAAAAGGGAAAAAGGTATACTTCTACAATCATCTGAGAGGTTCAAAAATCTTTTTGTCAACATCATATTTGCTTTCCAGAGGCTCACCTCAACCCCACAATTTCAAACATTAAAGGCTACGTGCTGTGGTTTCTTGCTGGTTTCTGTGGGAAGCTCTAGATCTCTTTCTCATATACTCCTTGGCTAACTAGTATCTCAGGTAATAAAGGTAGCCAAAGATAAAGCAAAGATCCATATTAGAGAGTGTTCTCCTAAAGTAGGACTGTCTTCCCAGCCAGGCCTCAAAACCAAAGAGAATAATAAACAGCACAGAGTGAAAACAACATGATTGCGAAAGAACTGGACTCAGGAAAAACAGGGTTGTTTGCCGAGAACAAATTACCAGAAGGGATCAAAAAAAATCTTGTTTTTACACAGTGATAACCATATGCTACCTGCTTGGAAATGTTTACCAGAAAATGGATTAAAGACCTTCCTACTGTCAAAATAAAGCCACGAGTTCACCCAGGATACATCTGGCCCCTTAGTCCCAGGGATATGAGGCCCAAGGCTTATCCAGTATGACCAGATGACTTGTGGAGGAACTAGCAATGCAAAATGTGCCCTTTGTGTATGGGACACAGAGGCTCTGCAGCTGCGGAGGTGGCAGCGGGATATCCTTGTCAGGTGTAGGGGTGGGCAGCAGCCCCCCTGCCCTCAGCCCCTCCACGGGGATCAGGCAGGAAGCTTGGTCGATTAGAGCCAAGCAGCTCCAAGGGTAAAAACAGCCAGATGCATGTACTACATTTAGGCCCCACGAGCTGCAGTTATCTGGGAGCAAGCCAGCTGCTGACGTGCCCCAAGACTCACACTGTGCAGGGTGGGGCTCTGTGCCCTCCTGGCCAGGCTTTAACAGAGATGTTTTCTCAGACCCAGGAATGGGAATTCCCAGGGTTTCCTTTCCCAAAGAGTCCAAAGGAAACAGAAAGCAAAGTCTCAGGCTTGGTGGACAGAACCATTGTTCAGGGCCCCTATGCTGAGCAGACCCCTTTGTGGGGGATGGGCCACTCCTGTTACTGCACTCAGGCCACACACAGAACCGGCCTTCTTGCACTTGGGCTGGGGATCAGTGTTGCCAAACACAGACCCAAGGCAGCAATGCTCCTGTTGAGACAGTGCTTGAGCGCGAGTGTGTGTGTGTGTGTGCATGTGCATGTGTCTGCAAGCGAGTGGGGGTGCAGAGGACAAAGCCATAGGAAGAACTGTCTTGCCAGGGTTTTTCTTAGCCCAGAAGACTCCTTTTCCTAGAATGAACCTTTTAAATACCACCAGGCACAGGGGCACACTGGCCTCTGCTGGGTAGTTTCCCAGAGATGCCCCAGCCACAAAGAGATCTGGCCTCTCCTGGCCCAGATTCCCCAGAAAGATGCACTGTTAGATGCCCACACTATGTGCCCCCACCCTCTTCCCCCTTCTCCTTTGTGTTTTGTAAGTATCATGTGTGACCATTTTCAATGATTTAATCCACATAAAAATAATCTAGAATCCTATGTGGGAGATGTACACTGTTATTTAGAGGTTAAGAGCATTGCCTCGAGCCACATTCTCTGGCTTCGAAGCCCGGTTATGCCACTTATAAATGTGTGACCTTGGGCAACTTTCTTGTCTCAGTTTCCTCATCTGTAAAATAGGGATAATAACAGTTCCTATCTCAAGGTTTTGGGGAGGTATATTAGTAAACTTTCATGCAGTCACAAATAACACCAAAAATCTTAGTGCAATAACAAGAATATTTGTTTCTCTCATACATTACATGTTACACCACCGAGTGGCTACAAGGGGGCTTATGTGGCTCTGCCCCATATGTCTTCTCTCCTGGGTTTTAGACAAAAGGAGCAGCCCCTACTTGGGACATGCATTTCTCAAGGCAGAGGGAAACAGCAGGGTCCTGGCGGAAGCACGGTGACTTGAAGCTTCTTCTGGGACATGGTGTACTTTGCATCAGCTCATGTGCAGTCGGCCAATGCAAGTCACGTGGTCAAGTCAACATCAGTGGGATGGGCGCATAGTGCCCCAGCAGTCACGCCACAATAGGCGGGGATGTCAGAGCAGAGAAGGGTGGAGCATATGCCCAGGAACAACAATACTATGGGAATATTAAAATGAGATACTACAAGTGCTTCAAACAGTGCCTGGCACACAATAAGCATTCAGTAAGTGTTAACTATTATTATACCAATAAATAAATAGAGGGCATAAAACCCTGCCTGTATTCTCTTCTCTTTTTCCTTTTCCTCTTTACCCTCCCTCCCCCACGTATCCTTCCCAAATCCTGCTTCTCTCCATCCTTCCCTCCTACTCCATCCACTCTTAGTGCCCCCCACCCCTTTATTTCCTGACTTTCATCTCTCTCTTTTTTAAAATTCATCTTTCTTTACCCAATACTCTAGTCTGCATACCTCTGGCCCGGTTATTTTCAGGTATAGAAAAAAGGGATAATAATAATAATAATAATCATTGCAATAATAATTTAATAGTAAAAGTAATAGCAACAGCTCACATTTCTTGTGCATTATGCATTGTGCTAAGTGCCTTACGTTATTACCTCATCTCATCTTTACAACAGTCCAGCTATTATCTACATTATTGAGTGGACCTTCCCCATCCAGACCTCACTCAGCGCCATGCTTTGCCATCTGCAGAGCAGAAAGCCCCAGCTTGACAGCATGAACCTTTGACTTAGTCTAGCCTCCGCCAACTCACTTTATTACTTCAGACAAGTTTCCCTCTCTTGCCTCATTTTACTGATCTGCAAGACAGATACTAGGATCCCTGCTTCATGAGACTATAGTAAAGATGAATGACCAGAGGATAGATGTAAAAGCACTTCATAAACAATGAGGTATCTTAAAAATTCATTCATTCAACAAATATTTACTGAGTGCCTGGCACCCTCTGAGCACTGTTCTTAGCATTGCAGACGTGATAAAGAACAAAAGAGACACATCATGACGGGCTTTGTGTGCCACTGTAAAGTTGTTGGCTTTTGCTCTAGTAAGATGGAAAGCCTTTAGGAGGGTTTTGAACAAATGAACGACATAACTTAGGTTTTCAAAGCATTACTCTGAGGCTGTGAATAGACTGTAGGGAAACCAGTCAGGAAGCCAATACAATAATCCAGACGGGAGATGACGGGGGCTTGGTGGAGGTTATAGCAGTGGAAGTGTTGCAAGCAGCTTGATCATGAATATGTTTTAAAGGTAGAGCACACAGACTTTGCAGATGGATCCCATGTAGGTTTGGGGTGAAGAAAGAAGAGACAACAATGACATCCAGGTTTGTGGCCTGAGCCACGGAAGAGATGGAGTTGCCATCTGCTGCTGGGACGAGGACTGTTGAAAGAACACGACCGGGGAACACCAGGAGTTCGTTCTGGGGTACGCCAGGTTCGGGATCTCCACCGCACGCGCGGACGCAGCTGTCACGCAGCCGGACCCAAGTCGGGAGTTGAGCGTCTGCAGCCCAGGGGCGGACCGCAGTGGAGTCGCTCCGGCGCGCACCGGGGTCGATGACCGAGCGCCGCCAGGCCCGGCCCGGAGGCGGAACCAGCAGAGATCTCTGCTAAAGACAAACAGGAGCGTGTGTCCGAAGTCGAGAGCACGGGAGCGGAAAAGAGCCCGCCGCTCCGATCCCGCAGGGGACCGCAGCAAATGTCCCCTCTGAGCCTTGGTTTCCTCTCCCGTAAACTGAGTGTAATCGTTCCCATTTTGCAGGAGCTTTTTAGGAATGAATAAGTACGGCGACTTCGTGAGAAACGTCAGGAACAGCTGAGGCTCCCCAACAGCATCTCCTTGTGCCAAGGTGCTCGGTATTTGTAGAGAAAAATGCAGTTTCGAGGTTGGACAGGCCGGTGCTTGGTGTCAAAAGCCCTCACACGGGCCGCTCCTCGACCACAGACGGAGGCGGCCACAGGTCTTGAGGTCCTGGGGGTCATGGGACGCCTTCCGAGGGCTGGGAGCGTAAAACAGAACAACAACAGGAAAAAACGAACCAAACTCTTTCAGGAGGGCCTGGGACCATAGAGGGTCGCTCCGCCACGTTCCTAGACCGACCGCGGCGGCGCGGGCCAACGGCGCGGCCGCACTTCCGGCGGCGCGGGCGGCGGGCGGCGGGCGGCGAGCGGCCCCGCGCGGTGAGTGGGCCCGGGGTGTGCGGCCGGTGCCGGGGGCCGTGCGGGCGCCAGCTGGACGCAGCTGGGCGGCGCGGGCCGGCGTGACGGCGTGGCGGGCGCCTCGGGCCTCCGGGCCGGACCTGCCGCGCGGGGGCGGGGGCGGGGGCGGGAGGGCTGAGCGGGCCGGCGTCGGGCCGCGGGCGGCGGGGAGGCCTTAACGGGGACCCGGGGGGCTTGGGCCGGAGGCGGGTGGAACCGGGCCGTGAGCATCTGTCCCCCCGCCTTCGTCACTCGGCGCGCTCGGGTACTTAACGTATCCAGCAAGCGCGCAAACAGCACGGGGCTGCTGCGGGTGATTTACGGATATTGACTTGTCTGAACGTCTAACATCCTGATGCTGTTGCTGCTTTGTTACCACCGTCCCAACTTTATGCCTGAGGAGACTGAGGCACATGCCAGCTAGCCGGGTTTGCGGGACGAGTAGCTGCTGTCATCGAGCGTGCTTAGCGCTGGCACCTGTGGGGCCTCCTGCAGAGCACCGGCAGTGGCGCTCGGCGCTGGAAGGTGTGGCTGGGGACGTCCTTTCTGCCGCTCGCGGTACAGGCTCTGCAGTCAGAGCGCCAGGGGTTGGGACCCAGGCCGGGGTGTTAACGAGCGTTGTGCCCTCCTTTCCTCAGCTTGAAACGGAGATAATTGCGTAAAGCTGCTGTGAAAATTAAAGAGCTAGCCCAATGTCTGGCACAAAAGCTACCTGTTAGTATGATGTCCTCATCTGCAGAGGATTTGATAGTCTCTGCATTTCCTGCCACTGACTTAGTGTTAAGTATTAAGAAATGTATGTGCTTTAAAAAATATTTATAATTGCCATTATAGCTGTTTTTTAATACCAACACGATGTACCTAACACAGTATCTCCTGTATAGTAGATGTTCTGTAAATATTTGCTTAAGTTAAGGAATGGGTAGTGCCTGCTCCGTAATTTTGTGCTATATGCAGCTTACTCTTTCTTACATTTACCATAATTACAGTAGATATAATTATTAAATATCCAGAGAAAATCTTGGGTCTAAAGTCTTAATTATACAGTAGGATGAAAGAAAAGCAAGAAAAATGATGCTACTTGTTTTTTTCATTTATTTGCTGTATATGCTTGTATGCGAAGAAACTCAGGGTAATTATTCCTATTTTAAAATCTACTTCCTGACACAAAATATGGAAAATAGTTTCAATAATTTTATTACTTTTGCAGTTCTAGCTTTTCCCACATTGCCACGTATTTCAAGTTTGTGGGTTTTTTGTTTGTTTGCTTGGGCTATTATTTTAAATAACCTCAAGACAACCCTGTAAGTAAATAAATACAGTTTTTTGAAATACTGAATTTTGCAGCATTTGGGAATTTTAAAAATTTCTTCCTACTTTTACATGTAAACTTACTTTCTCCCCTTCTTTTCTTGTGTTCCGCCTACCACACTTTTTTCTACTCAGTTTCATTCCACTATCTGGTAAAAGTTCTTTTGAAGTTTTTCTCTCCAAAAACAATACTTTTGTTTCAGGTTTTTAATGAATTGTTTTCTTTCATGGATCATTCGGATCTAGAAAAAGTAATAATAAGACATCACTTCATAGACACAGTAAACCTACCACTCCTTATAGAGTAGTTCCTGCTTTCAAAACACTTTATGCTACAGAATTAGACCTAAGTTGTCATGTATAGCTATGGAAATAAAATGGCTAAACAAATAAAGATAAACAGGAATGTATCATCGAGTAGTGTAATTTGTCATTTCTTTCCAATTTGGACACCTTAATTAAATAGTCATCAGCAAGTGAGGAGAAGTTTAGCGTGGGAGTAAACATTAAAACATAATGATATTCTATTACATAAATTTTGATTGTCTTTTGGAATTATTTCTTCTATTCCCATTAAGATTTTATCTTGTCTCTACTTTTTAGTCCTTCGAAATTGTATACTCATTTGATAATGCCTAAAAAATTTATATTTCACCTCATCACTTTTTTTTATTCTGTCCCAATAGATAAAAATTCCAAACGTAAATTCAATGAAAATTTGGTGATATTTATTAAGCTTAAGCTTTGGAATTATTAGAATTATTTTGCAAGTATTTTCCCCCAGAATTGTCTTTGTTTGCATTTGTATTAAATACATTTTTAATTTAAGCATGAATGCAATTGTGATGGGTTGAAGAGATAGTAAAGTTGAATAATTAGCAGATCTATAATTTGCTTTTTTTTTCCTACAGGCAAAAAATTCTGAACTGCGTAGCTATAGGAAACGAAACATTAGTTCAGAAGAAGACAGTAGACTCGCTTACAAGTACATTTGACTATTCACCATGAAGTTGGGAAAACCTAAAGGGGGTATTTCTCGGAGCTCAAGCCAAGGAAAAACCTATGAGAACAAGCGCAAAACAGGCCGGCAGCGGCAGAAATGGGGAATGACTGTTCGATTCGACTCAAGCTTGAGTAGACTGAGAAGAAGCTTGGATGACAAACCCTATAAATGTACTGAATGTGAAAAGAGCTTCAGTCAGAGTTCAACTCTTTTTCAACACCAGAAGATCCATACTGGAAAGAAATCCCATAAATGTGCTGATTGTGGGAAAAGTTTCTTTCAGAGTTCTAATCTCATTCAGCATCGACGGATCCATACTGGGGAAAAGCCCTATAAATGTGATGAGTGTGGAGAAAGATTTAAACAGAGTTCCAATCTCATTCAGCACCAGAGGATTCATACTGGAGAAAAACCCTATCAGTGTGATGAATGTGGCCGATGTTTCAGCCAGAGTTCCCACCTTATTCAACATCAGAGAACCCACACAGGGGAAAAACCATACCAGTGCAGTGAATGTGGCAAATGCTTCAGCCAGAGCTCTCATCTGAGGCAGCATATGAAGGTGCACAAAGAAGAGAAGCCTCGTAAAACCCGGGGTAAAAATATCAGGGCAAAAACTCACTTATCCTCTTGGAAAGCTGGTACAGGAAGGAAATCTGTGGCTCGTCTCCGTTAAGTAAGGGGCACTGCTTTAGCCCTCTTTAAAAAAAGGTAGTAAAAAATAAAAGCAGTCTCATTTAGATGCTTTATAGTAGAGTGCTTAAATACTGGATCCTTTCCTAGCATGGAGACATTGGGAATTTAAAGACATTATTGGGCTGAAAGAAACTGCATGAGTCCAGCTGCCCTCATTTCTTTTTTATGTGACATGGAGCACAAAGAACTGAAAATATGTTTTGAGAGAGTATAAGATCCTTGACCTCATTTGAAATTGCTTCCTGCATCGTTTTGACAAAAACCATCATGTTCTAATGTCGCATTTGTGAAAGTGCAGGCATGCTGATGATTACTCAGTTTTAGGACGTTTTGTGGAAAGAATAAATAAAAGGGAGAAGAAATTGATTCCATTCGTTTTGAAGTTCTGCAACAGATGAGATTTTATGTTTGTAAAGTTTTGTATATTAACCATTGGTTTATAAGTATGACTTAAGATTGAACATATTAAAATGTATTCAATTTCACAGACTTTTAATCAATAAGGCCCAATACTCTATGTTACCTTTCTTTTGTTCCTTCCCTTCTGCTTATGGATAGTTATTAATTAAAGGAGTAAGAAGTTTTGTTTGTCTTTAGTAAGAGATACTACAGAATCCAAAGTGAGAACTGAATTAGACTTCAAGTCTCCTATTCCTGCTAGTACTGTTCTTTTACTGCTGTGTCACTTGTTTTCCAGGAGTTGGGATGGATTTATGTTGATCCATCCCCATGCCCTTGACCTGTTGGCATTCTCTTGTGCTCTGACAAACTGAGCCAGCCTTTTAGATCCACATGAATAAATAAACCATATTTTACCAACAAAAATCTCATCTTGCTTCTGCTAATTAAAAATCTACGATTTACACATCTCCCTGCCTTCAAGACTGTGAGTTTTAGGTAACCCTGCTTATCTTAAATGTTTGTCAGCAAAACAAGTCATTTAATGTAAGTGTCAGTGCATTGTAGCTCCTTTGAAATTTAACTTTTTCTTCATTTCATGAATTGTTTAAGAAGTCTAGCAAACATGTTTCTTAACTTCCATCACAGCGGTACCATGTGTCAGACATTCTGATCATCCTTCAGCTCAGGTTTTAATTTGTATTGAATACTAACATTCTTATGATTTTTTTGTATCTTTTATAATCATATCAGTTCCTGCTGTGTTAATGACAATTATTCATAAAAATAAAAAATATTTTGCATACTACTACCTTCTGTGTTTTTCCCCTCCCAGGAAATTGTTTTAATGATTTTGACAGGTCTAAACACAAAGCTTTTGGAAGAATCGCTTGTTTTGCTTATTTTTGATTTCCTCTGTCTTGAACTTTGCCTCCATCCTGGACTTGCATTTGAGTGCAGGGTCATAGAAGGTGGCCTTGTTGACAAAGTTTCATTCAACAGGATATTCGCAAAGTGTTTTGTAAGTATAAGGTGATTGCTGTTGTCTTTTACAGAAGACTTGACCTTTAACTGCCTTGTTACCTCACTCTTTGGCAGGGTCATGGCTGTGGGGCCCTTTTGAGGATCTATCATCAGTATTATTTATACTAATTTTGTGTCTGGAATAGTTTCTGACTAGGACCAACATCACTCTTAAATTCATGAATTTGCCCATTTTGACAGCAACCACAGGGCTGTGTACAAGAGTGATACTGAAAATAATTAAGCAGTTTGTCTGTCAGGACACCAAAATTACCGCAGATCAGGGTATTCTGTGTGTTTCTTATTCTTCACTATCGAGCATGGTGATGCATGGTTCCTCTACCATGTTTGTGAGTGTGTGGAGAGGAGCACAGTTACAGGCTCTTTTGTGTTAATAGGGCTCTGGGGCAATGGGAGATAGAGTCAGGCCTCATTTAGAGACAACCCAGAGGTCTTGGATTTTTAGATTGTAGTGGTGACTGTATGGAATTTGAGGTTGTCTTTCTTGGAGAGAAAGTATGTTCTTTGTGGAAGAAGGAGGAAAGGGATATTCGATGGGCAAATACCAAGTGCTCCCCCACATTTCCTGGCACTTTTGCAGGGTGAGAAACAAGACTACTTCTGGCCATTTGACTTATTAATGCTTTTTAAAGCTGTGGTGTGATTCTCCATGCTCCTACCCAGGCCATAGTGGAGCAGACTTTCTAGATAGTTCCTGAGCCCTTTGCCAACCTGCTTTGGACGTCGCATGTGAGTAAGAGATAAACTGCTGAGTTAGGCCAAGATTCAGAGTAGATGTGGTACCGCAGCATGCACCACCCAGCCTGTCCTGACCAGTACACCCAGTCTGCTGTGTTTGTGCCTCTCAGGACCTCATCATCAGTAATTCTGTCCTTTTAGCAGCCTGAAGAGGAAAGACCACTTTGTGAGAATCGAGTTGAGAAACGCTGCCTCCCTACACTCCCTTTCTATTTCACCCAAAGTCCTGTCTGGAGTGGCAAGAAAAGATAATACTTCCTCTCCCTTTTCTTGTCTAGGGACCCTCCCCTTCCTTACTGGGCCTTAACAGCAGCATTAAACTTGTTTGTGTTTTCTTCATATCCTGGGAATCTGTGGCTCTGGGTAAAAGTCCACTCATACAGAGGGGCTAGAATGTACTGCGACATCACCCCTGGAATCTGAAAACCAGTCCTGAGGCTGATGTGTTCTTCACACCTGGAGAAAGGGATAAGTATCTCACCACCTCGCAGAGCCAGAATGTGGTTGGACCAGTAGAGGATGGTAAGCGGGTGCCAGGAAGATTCCCTTCCAAGAGCAGGAACCTCCTATCCCTGTCCCCACCTTGATTTCAGATGGACTGACCAGCTTGGACAAGGGAATCTCCATTGCAGTCGTGATGAGCTGAAGGCCAGAGGACCCTCCTCCGATTTCCAGAGCCCACGTGAGTGCCCTAGGCCGTAATGTAACCCTAGACGTCGCAATGTTAAGGGGACTTCAAAATAGGATTGAGACTGGACTTTTCATCACCCTGGCGACTTGGGGACTATCTGTTTTAATTTTATTTAGGGAAAACTGTAATGGGCTATTTGTTAAATTCAGAGTTCTGTAGTAAAACTCAACCCAGAGATTCTTTTCTGTCATTTTTAGATAAAGCACTGTGACTTACCTGATAAAACAATTACTTTTTTATTTTTCTTGGTTTTTTGTTCAGAAGGGATGCAACATAATCCACTCCAGTTAAAACTGATAAATTTAACAGCTGAATGATGAGAAGAAACAAAAACTATAGAAACAATAATTCATAGTTTTATTTCTTACAGTCAAACCAGGCACAAATAGCATTATTTGGCTAGAAGCATTGCATTTCTTTGAATATAAGAAAGATTAAACTTATCATAGCTATTTTATGAGGTGATTATTTTTTTCTCCTTTGACCCACATAGTTGGTAATGGTGTCAGAATAAATTCTGCAAAGTAGTCCTACTAAGTAAGGCATTTTATAATTCTAGTGTTACAATATCTGACAGTATTTTATTTGGAGCTTTTGCATCAATATACATGAATTGACTTAGTTGTAAATTTCTTTATATGAGTTATCTTTGTCATAAATGTTGCTATTGATTAAATTATAGAGCATTTCAGAAACGGGCCCAAGTTTATAGTACCAAGTAATTTGTAATGTATCGCTCTACCTCCTAATACCATCTCTCTGTTATTTCCATGTTTCCTTTTTGCCTGTTTAGTCCATCAGTTTGTGTTTAATCTATTGTAGTACCTTTATTCAATTTTCTCTATTAAAATAATTGGTCTGGTTTCTCTTTTCCTGGCTGGACTGTGACTGAAAAGTAAGAGAAACAAACTAGAACTACAAAGACCTATCAATTCTTATGTATCAAAAATCGTCAAAAGTGTAAAACCTACTCTGCCTGAGACTGTAGAGAACCAGGCAAACTCATGCACTGATGGTGGGGATACAAATGGCACAACCCCTACTGAGGAGGCATTTGGCTATATCTAGCAGATTTATCTATGCATTTACCCTTTGATACAGCAATTGTGCTTCTAGGAGTTGTTCCCAAAGGTACAGTACCAAAAATATGAAATAATGTATACACATAGCAGCAAATATTTAGAGAAAAGACTCATTTCTCACTGTAATACATTTGGCTGGAGTGTAAATATATTACAAATTTGTTCAATAATGGGCTGGCTTTTTTGATGATGCCCTAATGACTTTTTCCTTGTGCTGTAGTTGTATTACACTTGTCATTTTCAGAGGTCAGCTTGCCTTGCTTTTTACAGGACCCAGAGTCAAGTTTACCGGGTTTTCCTGAGGAGAATAAGTACCACCAGTGATGCAGACCAGCACATTAAATCCCCAGGCTCAACTGGAAGCACTTCCAACCCAGTGAGAGCACTGGATAGGCAAAGGAAGCCACAGGAACACATGGGCTTTTGACATTTTGCATTGCATAAAACTGTCACTAGATGGCAGCAAAGGAGAGATAATGGAAACCAGCCTGTCCTGTAGTTTCTCTACATTCAACTTGCGAAGGTTGAGTACCCCTTACCCGAAATGCTTGGGACCAGAAGTGTTTTGAATTTGGGATTTCTTTCTGATTTTGGAATATTTGTATATACATAATGAGACATCTTGGGGATGGGACCCAAGTCTAAACATGAAATTCATTTGTTTCACATACACCTTATATACAGAGCCTGAAGGTAATATTTTTAATAATTATGTGCATGAAACAAAGTTCTGATTACAACCCATCACATGAGGTCAGATGTGGAGTTTTCCATTTGTGGCATCACGTCAGCACTCAGAAATTTCAGATTTTGGATTTTCAGGTTAGGAATGTTCAACCTGTATTTTCCTTTGAATATACCATACTCAAAATCTCGAAAACTTGAGACCACTCTTTACAATCAAGTGAGATTCAGTAAAATGTCTTTGAAGATGCAAGTGTAATTTCAAAAGTTGAGCATGTTTTAGTCAAATTAAAAATGCCATTTCCATTTCTGCTGTAACTTAGATATTAAATAACTTACAAGGCACAGGGGAATAAGTCTCTTTCTTACCCTGGTATTAATAGAAAAAGAACATAAAGCATCTAAAGTGTTGACTAAACAAATCGTAGTTATTTTCTAGGCTCCTCTCTTTTGCTCACCTCTACAGCCAACTCCCTGAAAGAGCCGTCTACATTTGTGTTCCCCGTTTCTTTGCCTGGCAGTCTCCCCTCAGTCCATGCTGGTCAAGCTTTCATCCACCACTGTGCTCAAGAGCACTGTCTCCAGGGATTCTGCGTAAAAATGTGTGCCGAGCAGCGGCTCAGGCCGTGGAGAGGATAGTTACGAGGCAAGGCCAGACCCCTGGGGAATAGGATGTAGAGACTGACGCAGGAGCTTCAGAGTTGGGAGAACAGTTTACTTTCCATAGTTTAAGTTGTTTGAATTTGTCATGTGCATGCATTATATTTACAATTAAAATATAAGCGTAGAGGAAATTACATTGTAGTAGCAAAACGGAGATTGGGAAATGCCTGGGGAAACAGGGAAGGGAGTCCCAGAGCAATACCTAGATGTTTTGTCACCTTTGCCTGGTGGTTGAGAAGTCCTCCATAGCATTGCATTTTGTAAACTTGCCATTTCCTCTGGTACTTATTCTTCTAATGCTTTTCCTGGTGCTTTTCTTCTGCCCACTTCCAAAGGGCTGAATTGTATCACAGAGCTTACACAGGTGAATGTCTTTATGTTTAGCAGCTGAGCGTGTCTGAGGTGGCGATGTTGAAGGTAAGAGACAGTGTGATGTAAGAGGAAAATCTCTGAATTGGAGTGATTATTCCTGAGTTCTAGATCCAGCTCTGCCATAGAATATCCAGGTGCCTGTAGGCAAATCATTTTTTCTCTCTGGTCCTAAGACTTCTCATCTATCAAATGAAGCCAAATTTGGCAACTAAACTGGTTGTTTCAGTTATGATTCTGTGGTTGCAAGCTGCTAAGACTAACTTTGACTAACTAAAGCAAAATAAAGAGAAGTAAAGAGAGATGATTGAAGAAAGAGTTGAACCACCAGGCCTTGGGAAGGGTGGAAGCCAGGGGAGCCCCAGGTATGTCAAGGTTATGCATGGCCATTCAGGATTATCACTGGAAGCTCTCAGCACTAGCTACCACCTGCCGGTTGGCTGTGATGACAGGGCTATGTCCTGTCTTCAATGCATGTGTTTTGCAGGGGGGAACAGTAATGCCATTTCCAACAATAGAAAGTGAAAGCTGGAAAGGAAGGAAGGAAGGGAGAGAGGAAAGAGAGAACAGAAAGAAAACAGAAAAGGTATGGAATATATATTCTTAAAAATTATAAATTAGCTCTACAGGTGATATGGTTTGGATATTTGTCCCCTCCAAATTTCAGGTTGAAATTTGGTCTCCAATGTTGGAGGTGCCACGTGGGAGGTGTCTGGGTTACGGGGGTGGATCCTTCATGGCTTGGTGCCCTCCCTGTGGCAATGATTGAGCTCTCACTCTGTTAGTTCACTTGACAGCTGCCTGATTAACAGGGCCTGGCACCCCCTCCTCCCTCTCTTGCTCCTTCTCTCACCATGTGACACCTGCTCCCCCTTCGCCTTCTGCCTTGATCAGAAGCTCCCTGAGGCCCTCACCAGAAGCAGATGCTGGCACCATGCTTCTTGTACAGTCTGCAGAACCATGAGAATAAACCTCTTTTCTTTATGAATTACCCAGCCTCAGGTATAATATTTCCTTTATAGCAAGACAAAACAGACTAACACAAGAGGCAATTTCCAAATTTCCAAATTAGTGATCTAACAATATTTTAAGTAATGGTAGCATTGCATTGAACACATAACTTCACCTATGAGTACTTTGAAAAAGACAAAATTTGTCTGCATATATGAGAATTTGTAGTATGTTTCGTATCCAGTCTTACAAAAAATACTATTAAGTTTTCACATTTATTGAGTCATGTCTTCTAAGGACTTCCAGTAAGTGAATCATATCTACTTAAAAGTAATAAAACTAAAACTACAGGCATACCTCAGAGATACTGCGTGTTTGCTTCCAGACCACTGCGATAAAGCCAATATTGCAATAAAGTTATTCCAACAAATTTTTTGGTTTCCCAGTGCATATAATAGTTATGTTTATACCATACTGTAGTCTAAGTGTGTAGTAGCATTATGTCTAAAAAAAGCAATGTGTATATCTTAATTTAAAAATAATTTTTTTTTATTGCTAAAAAAGGCTAATGATTATCTGAGCCTCCAGTGAATTGTAATCTTTTTGCTGGTGGAGGGTTCTGCCTCGATGTTGATGGCTGCTGACTGATTAGGGTGGGGGTTGCTGAAAGTTGGGGTGGCTGTGGCAGTTTCTTAAAATAAGACAGCAATGAAGTCTGCTGCATCAATTGACTCTTTCATGAAAGATTTCTCTGTAGCATGTGATGCTGTTTGATAGCATTTTATCCACAGAACTTCTTTCAAAATTGGAGTTAATCCTCTCAAACCCTGCTGCTGCTTTATCAATTAAGTTTATGTAATATTCTAAATCCTTTGTTGTCATTTCAACAGTGTCCACAGAATCTTCACCGGGAGTAGATTCCATCTCAAGAAACCACTTTCTTTGCTAATCCATAGGAAGCAACTCCTCAAAACTGCTCAAGTTTTATCACGAGATTTCAGCAATTCAGTCACATCTTCAGGCTCCACTTTTTTTTTTTTTTTTTTTTTTTTGACAATGTCTTGCTCTGTTACCCCAGCTAGAGTACAGTGGCATCATCATAGCTCACTGCAACCTCAGACTCCTGGGCTCAAGCGATCCTCCTGCCTCAGCCTCCCGAGTAGCTGGGACTACAGGCGCACACCACCATGCCAGTTAATTTTTCTATTTTTTGTAGAGACGGGGTCTCACTCTTGCTCAGGCTGATCTCAAACTCCTAGCCTCAAGCAATCCTCCCACCTTGGCCTCCCAGAGTGCTAGGATTACAGGCGTGAGCCACCACAGCCAGCCTCAGGCTCCACTTCTAATTCTAGTTCTCTTCTTATTTCTACCACATCTGCAGTGACTTCCCCCACTGAAGTCTTGAACCCCTCAAAGTCATCCATGAAGGTTGGAATCAACTTCTTCCAAACTCCTGTTGATGTTATTTTGACCTCCTCCCATGAATCACAAATATTCTTAGTGGCATCTAGAATGGTGAATCCGTTCCAGAATGTTTTCAATTTCTGTTGCCCAGATCCATCAGGGGAATCGTTATCTATGGCAGCTATAGCCTTGTATTTCTTAAATAATAAGACTTGAAAATCAAAATTACTCCTTGATCCACGGGCTGCAGAGTGCATGTTGTGTTAGCAGGCGTCATGAAAACATTAATCTTCTTATAAAAAGTTGTTGGACTAACTTTATTGCAATATTGGCTTTATTGCAGTGGTCTGGAAGCAAACACATAGTATCTCTGACGTATGCCTATAGTTTTAGTTTTATTACTCTTAGGTAAATATGATTCACTTACTGGAAGTCTCTATCAGAGCTTTTGGGTGACCAGGTACATTGTCAATAAGTAATAATTGAGTTTTTTTTTTTTAATTTTAGAGATAGGGTCTTGCTCTGTTGCCCAAGCTGGAGTGCAATGGTATCATTATAGCTCACTATAACCTCAAACTCCTGTGCTAAAGAGATCCTCCCACCTCAACCTCCCAAGTAGCTAGGACTACAGGCACATGCCATCCCACCCAGCTAATTTTTTAAATTTTTTGGTAGAGACAGGGTCTCATTTGTGTTGCCCAGGCTGGTCTTGAACTCCTGGCCTCAAGAGATCCTCCCACCTCAGCATCCCAAAGTGGTGGGATTACAGGTGTGAGCCACTGCATCCAGCCAGCAGTAATATTTTGAAAGGAATCTTTTTTCTGAGCAGTATGTCTCAACAGTAGGCTTAAAATATTCAGTAAACCATGCTGTAAACAGATGTGCTGTCATCAAGGCTTTGTTGTTCCATTTATAGAGCACAGGCAGAGTAGAATTAGCATAATTCATAAGGGCCCTGTGATTTTCAGAATGGTAAATGAGTATTGGCTTTAACTTAAAGTCACCTGCTGCATTAGCCCCTAACAAGAGAGTCAGCCTGTCCTTTGAAGCTCTGAAGCCAGGCATTGACTTCTCCTCTCTAGCTATGGAAGTCCTAGATGGCATCTTCTTCCAATAGAAGGCTATTTCATGTACATTGAAAATCTGTTGTTTAGTGTAGCTGGCTTCATCACTGATCTTAGCCAGATCTTCTGTATAACCTGCTGCAGCTTTGACATCAGCACTTGCTGCTTCACCTTGTACTTTTATGTTATGGAGATGGCTTCTTTCCTTAAACCTTATAAACCAACCTCTGCCCACTTCAACTTTTCTTCTACAGCATCCTCACCTCCCTCAATATCACAGACTGAGGAGAGTTAGGGCCTGGCTCTGGATTAGGCTTTGGCTTAGGGGAATGTTGTGGTTTGATCTTCTATCCAGACCACTAAAACTTTCTCCATGCCAGTAGGAAGGCTGTTTTGCTTTCTTATCATTCATGTGTTCACTAAAGTAGCACTTGAATTGCCTTCAAGAAATTTCTCTTTGCATTAACAACTTGGCTAACTATTTGGCGTAAGAGGCCTAGCTTTTGGCTTATCTCAGCTTTCGACACGCCTTCCTCACTAAGCTTAATCATCTCTAGCTTTTGATTTAAAGTGAGAGATGTGGGCTCTGCCTTTCACTCGAACACTTAGAGGCCACTATAGAGTTATTACTTGGCCTAATTTCAATATTGTTGTGCCTCAGAGAATAGGGAGATCCAAGGAGAGGAAGAAAGATGGAGAAATGGCTGGTCAGTAGAGCAATCAGAACACAAACATTTATCGGTTAAGTTCACCATCTTATTGGGCACAGTTTGTGGTGCCCCCAAACAATTACGATAGTAACATCAAAAAGATCACTGATCACAGATCACCATAACAGATATAATAATAATAAAAAAGTTTGAAATATTGTGAGAATTACCAAAATGTGATACAGGTGCTATTGGAAAAATGGCACCGATAGTCTTGCTTGATGCAGGGTTGCCACAAACTTTCAATTTGTAAACAACACAGTATCTGCAAAGCACAATAAAGTGAATCACAATAAAATGAGGTATGCCTGTATTTAAATTGTTTTTTTACTTCACTCTTAATTGAGAAAAATTCCTCACAGGCGATTTTCCCTTTAAAAAATCTTAAGCTAGCTCAACTATTGGTTTTAAACTTTATTGTTTGTGGCAGAATTATTAAGCCATATTTTCTAACTTTACTCTTCAGATTGTATATGTCTACTCTGACCACATTATTTTGTTCTTTCTTCCCTGTTTACTCCAATAGAAAATACATATATGTATATTCTTACAGAGATATATATAAATTTTTTAACTAACATATAATTAGGAGAAAAAAATGTCTTTATATTAATATTCTGATACTTATTGAAATATACATAAACTTATTTTAATCCTATTATATTTATCTTTTAAAAATATTATAGCTACTGTTTTGTTACATATTAACTCTTCTCTTTTAATTATTTTATGAACTCATGACTTTTCACTGGCGTAAGTTGTTCAAATTAAACACAATTATTATTCTGGTTTTTGCCCCTCTCTAGCAGGAGGTCCTCCCCTGACATCCCAAAAGCATCCTCATTTTCTGTCATTATAAAGTCCAGCCCCAGCATGGTTTTTCCTGTGCCAGAGACTCAGTCATCCTCCAAGGGGTCCTGTTTCCTTTGCCTAGAAAATAATAGTGGAAATACAAATCTGGTTACTATGGGTGGGCGTGAGAACCACAAACCTGGAAAAGGGATGCTTTTTGAGGCTGTGTGTTCACACTGGTTAGTCTTTTCCTTTTCAGTTTAAAAAGTTATGTAGCCATGTCCCACTCAACATGTATTATGAGGTTTTATCTGCCCCCACAACTTTCTACTATGCAGACTGCAAGCTGTTGCTTAGCTCTGACATGACTCTGGGAGGGCAGTTAGTGCTCCGCTTTGTGTCTTTTAATCAGCAAACACTGATAGGCCCTGTGCCAGTAGTGCCAGTATGGGCCTCACTGGGCCACAGTCCCTGCTAAAGGACCTCTCCTCATGGTAGAGAGTCAGCCATGAAACAAGTCTTGCCTAAGATGGGGATACATACAGAATAGAGATCTGCACTGGCTTGAGCAGGGCCCTGAGGACGGAGAGGACCAGGGGTGGGTGGGCCAGGGAAGGATTTAGCAGTACAGTGGGAGGGGGGAGGAGGAGGAGGAGGCATGCCAATGTGGGAGCACATGTGCAAAGGCACAAACAGGTAAGGGAGCACGAATGTTCAGGGGACTGCGTGTATCCAGTGGGGCTGTTGCTAAGAGTGTGTGCTGGGGAAGGGAGGGGAGGACGTGGAGTAGGGAGGGCGTAGACCATGGAGGGATGTGAATAACCAGCTAAGGAGTGTGGCTGATGTTCCTGAAGATTGTGTGGTGTCATCAGGGGGCTTTAAGTAGGGGTACTGTAGAATCAGATTTGCATTTTTAATGGATTTTTCTGGTAGGCCTGTAGAAGAATGTCTCAAGGATATAGCCTATTACATGTTTCACAGATTCTTTTCAATTTCCTCTCCTCTCTGATGCTGAGGTTATGTTATTCTAAATGACACCACCTGACAATCATAAATTCTTTTATCTCCTTTCTGAGATTGAAGGGAAATTGACTGGCTTATGCCTTTCCTTTCTGGAACTGGCCTCTTAGAACCAAGAGTTATATCTCTTGGCCTGCACCTGTAAATCCAGATCAGTGAGGATACCAGGTACCACAGACTAAGTGGCTTAACATTAGAAGTCTGGGTTTTCTACTTAGGGTCTCACAAGACCGAAATCAAGGTGTCATCAGGCTAAGCTCTTATCTGGAGACTCATATTCTTTTAGGTCATTGGGTCATTTAGGTTGTTGGCAAATACTGCAGAATAATGGAAAGGAAATACTATCATGGAATTTCAAAAGGAAGAATATATTTTTCTTGGATAAGGATACCACCAAAAGCAGAGCCTAAGCAAGAATGTGTATGGAGGTAACTTATCTTGGAGGAAATCTTAGAGTGTAAGGGAGGCCCCTAGGAAGGTGATAGAAGGAAGAAATGCTGAGAGCAATGGGAACTTAATCCTACTAGGACATTCAAAGGAGCCTATGGAGTGTCTCTCCAGCCACCCATCCAGGGATTGAGAAGGAGAGGTCTTAATCCATTGGCTCTGATAGTGCCCTGCTGCCCAGGGCACCAAATCCCCACAGTCACTTCCAGACTGTGATGGTTCTTACGTGCTTGGCAGTCGGCTGCAGTCTGTGATTACAGGGACACCCCAAAAAGGAAAGTGAAGGACATTCAGGGCATGTTTGGGATAAGATGCTCTTGGTGTGAGTTGAGCTGGAGCACACACTGAGTTTTTTGCCTCAGTCACAGCTGGAATCAGAAGGGAGGCCGAGAGGATGGGAGTTAAGCACCAGATCTCATTCAACAATTCTAAAATTATCTACCAAGATTCAGGGGAATGCTTCTTATCCCCACAAATATGAGAGAAGCCCAAGTTCACAAACCAAAAAACGAAAAGAAAATAGGAGAATTAGGAAATATTTCCAGCAATCTAAGATTGAAATCCAGGCAACTGAAATCCACACTGAAGGCAGCAGAGACTACTACAGATATTTCAGACAACAGAGTGATGTAAAAGAGAGCTCAAGAAACATATCCAGAGAGTAGAGGAAAAAAACAAAGAAATACGAGTGGGAATGAATATGGTGGACAGAGTTCCAACTCATGAGTCTCTGGTTACTATTATATGATGGGGCTGCACTTGGTGTATTGGAATCCAGAGGAAGGAACATCCCAAACTGTGGTGACCAGGGGTTTACTGAATTCAGAGGCTGCATTAGTTATCTATTGTTGTACAACAAATCACTACAAACTTAGCAGCTTAGAACAACACATATACAACAATAGTTGTATATCTTTATAGGGTACATGTGATGTTTTGGACACTTAGGTTGATTCCATATCTTTGCTATTGTGTATAGTGTTGCAATAAACATGGGAGTGCAGATATCTTTTCAATATACTGAATTTCCCTCCTTTGAATATATACCCAGCAGTGGGATTGCTGGGTCATATGGTGGTTCTATTTTTAGTTTTTTGAGGAATCTCCATACTGTTTTCCATAGTATTTACACTAATTTACATTCTATGTGGGTCTCTTTATACAGCAGCTCACAGCAGAGCAATTTGCTTCACCAAAGCCAGCAAGAGATAGACAGTTAGCTAGTAAGACAGAAGTTACAATTTTATGTAACATAGTCATAGAGGTGATGTCCCATCACCCCTGCTGCATTCTGTTGGTTAGCATCAGCTCACAGGCCCCTCCCACACTCAAGGGAGAGCACCAGACAAAGATGTGAATGAACATCAGGAGGCAGAGATGACTAGGGACCATCTTGAAGCCCACGTGGCACAGGAGCAGAGGAAGTGTGCTCCACACAGAGATGGAGCAGTATGCTCAAAGATATGAAGACCTGGGCTAGTATGCTACATTTAGGGACTTGCCGGGGTTAGGATAGTTGGAGAACAGAATATAAAGCAGGAATCAATAAGAACTGAACTAAGCAGGGATCACATCTCTGTGTGCTTTTTATGCCAAACAAGGCTATAGATAACATTACTAGATTGTATGTTGGGTGGATTATGTTGATGGCCAGAATACTACATGGATTGGAAGTTGCTAAATTCAGTATCACTAGTAGTTTCATTATCTTTGTATGAATAAAGAAGTCCTTTCGTCTGAGCCAACAGGACCCTGCTTCAGGACACATAACATGTGGAGCAAAGGAGAGAGAGATTTTCAGCCCCCTTCACCCTTCAGCTGTGTTTCCTTGAGCAGTAAAAAGCCTTATACACGCCAATCAGAAGAGTGCAGCAGTTGCTTCAGAGAGAAAGATATGGGCCTAATTAGTGAGGCCAGTGATTATGGAGATAGGCAGATAGGAAGAAGGGAGCAACAAAAGCGATGTTTAAGAGCAAGAATCGCCCGGACTCAGCAATGGCTAGGTATGAGGATGAGAGAAGCGGAGGGTGCTAGCATGATTTTCACATCTCTGGCTTGGACAACTGATTGAAATGTGATATTGCTGATTAAGATACAGGGATGTGTTAGGAGGAGAGTGGGGACAAAAACGCTGTATCAGCGAGGGTCCCGGCAGGAAAGAGATGGTATGCTACAATTAGGATTGTTTGTGGAGAGTTTATTAACGGAGCCATCTATTATAGAAAAGGTATTAAAGGTATGAGTAAGGTGTGGGGAAACCACAAGAGACCCTGGGGCTAGAAGCAGTGGGGCTGGTACCACCCTTAGGCTTAAAGAGAGCAGGGAGGGGAAGGAATGATTGCCATGGTGGGAAGGCGTGTGGCATGGTGAGGACAACCATTGAGAGGAGGGTGGACATTTGTTAGAGGCAGCCAGTCAGCCTGAAATGGCACAGTGAGGAGGAAGCTGTTAGAATAAGCACCCTGGCTTCCCTCTCCTCCCAACCTCCAGTCTCTCTCAGGGCAACCCAAATGGAGCCAAAGAGCAAAGAGCTTCTACTGATGCAGTCCTTCCAGGCCAGAGCCCAGAGAATGGTGTATATGAATTGAGCTAAAAACAGCAATAATATCTTTTTAATACCTGTAATATTTGCAATGATGTCCCTTTTTGCATTCTTGTTATTGGTAATTTGTGGGTTTTTTTCTCTCTTTTCTTTATCATTGATGCTAGGAGCATATCAATTCTATTAACCTATCAAAAAGTCTTGTTTTGTTGAGTTTATTGAGTTTTTCTATTCACATTTGTTTTTTTCTTTTATTTCATGGATTTTTGCTATTTTCTTTATTCTTTCTCTCCTTTTCCTTTTTTGAGACTTGATTTACTTTTCTTTCTCTAGCTTATTTAGGTGGAAGTTAAAATATATAATTTTCAGGTGTACTTTTTCTCTAAATATGCATCTAAGACCATACATTTTCCTCTATGAACTATGGCTAGAGAACGTACTTTGAATAATTCCAATCATTTTGTGTTGAGACTTTCTTTATGCCCAGAATATGGCAGGTTTTGGTGAATGTTCCATGTACACTTGAAAGATTTTGTCTTTTGTTTTTGTTGAATGAAGGGCTCTGTCTATGTATATATAAATTGGGTTGTATTTGTTAATTAAGTTTTTCAGAATTTGTATATCCTATCTTTTTAGATTATATTATTGGTCATTTAGAGAGGTGAATTATAGTTGCCCACTTTAATTGTGAATTTTTCTATTTCTCCTTCTAGTTTTGTCAATTTTAGTTTTATATAATTAGAAACTATATTATTTGGTGCATTGTGGATTGAAAATTGCTGTATCCTCCTAGTAGATTGATCTCTTAATTATTAGCCTTCTTTTTCTCTAGTAATTTTCTTGCCTTAAAGTCTACTTTGATATAGTTTTCTACACTGGTTTTCCCTTTTGACTATTTTTTTAGTATACCTTTTCCCACAAGTTTGCTTTTTGCTTTCAACCTCTGTTTCCTTAACAAGGTGTTAGCTTGAAAGTAGCATATAATTGGATTAGTTTTCTACTTTTCTAATTCGATTTGGTTGTTTTATTAATTGGAGTAATTATTTATAATTAACATAAGTATAGAGATATATTTGTGTTTATATTTACCATCTTACTTTTTTTCTATTTTACATAAGTTTATCTTCTTTTTTTCTCTTTCTTTTTTGGTGGAAGGGCCTAATTTTATATATACTATATGTAAATATTTAATATATAATATTTAATTATATAAATAGCCTATATATATTCTCTTAATTTGTTAGCTATACAATATTTTACCTTTTTGGTTGTTACTGTAGTACTTACAGTGTGTATCCTTCGATTTTTACAGTCTAATATAAATTATTACTTTTATTATTTCTCTGGTAATACCAATGCCTTAGAACAATTTCACCTCATTTATCATGCTCATACCTTTTACCTTGTGTTTGGCATGCATCTTAATTTTATGTGTATTTTAAACTACATAAGAAACTGTTATATTGTTTTGTATAGTCAATATTCATTTATATTTACTCAAATATTCCTTTATTCCTTCCTGCATGTATAAATTTCCATCTAGCATCATTTTTCTTCTGCCTAAACAACTGCCTTTAGTGTTTGATTTAGTGCAGTCCTTTGGCAATATAGTTACTCAATGGTTATTTGTTTGAAAATATCTTTATCTTTAATTTTGAAGAATATATTTCTGAATATATAATTCTCAGTTGACAATATTTTTCAGCACTTTAAAGATGTCATTCTACTGTCATTTACTTTACTTTGTTTCAATTTGACTTCAGTTTTATTATTGCTCTTTTGACATTAATTTTCTCTGGTCATTCATAAGATTTTCTGTTTGTCTTTGATTTCTCTAAGTTTTACTATAATGTATTAAGGTGTGGTCTTGTTTGTATTCAACCTATTTGTTATTCACAGGGCTTCTTGAATCTGTGGGTTGATGTCTTTTTATCAGTTCTGGATAATTCGTGGCCATTATTTTTTTGACTATTTCTTCTGCCCCTTTCTGGTTTTTTATATGTCTCTATTTATATATGTTAAGTTTTTCACTGTGTACCTCATGTCTCTTACACTCTTTTCTGTTCTTTTCATTTGTTTATCTCTCTGTGTTTCAGTTTGAATATTTTCTATTGATCTGTCTTCTAATTTTCTAATTTACAAATTATTTCTTCTGTTGTGTCTAATTTGCTTGATAAATCCATTCCTTTCAGTTATTAATTTTGAACATTATATTTTTATATTATAGAATTTCAACTTGATTCTTTTTATGAAATTCCAATTCTCTGGTGAAAATCTCCTCCACTGTTTTCTCCATCTTCTCCTCTATATCTTGGACATGTTAATCCTTTTAATTAACCCATTTTTAAGTCCTTGTCTGCTAATTCCAATAACAGGATCACCCCTGGGTCTTTAAATTGTCTAATTTTTTATCTAGGTTTGTGGTCATTTGGTCCTAGGGAGTCTTGATTTAATGTCAGACATTGTGTATAAAATAATTGGAGAGGTTCCAAATAAAACTATTCTTTTTCTTATCTAGGCAGATAGATGGTGGCTGATTATTCTGACCAGGAATTGTGTTGAGTCAAATGTGGTTGCAGCTTTAGCAAGGCTCCATATAGCTCTGGTTAATCCATGTTCTTAGAGAACAGTTTTTAGTGATTCTAACTAACTAGTGTGTTCACCTGGGCCCCTTCTCTTGAAGATTCCCAAACTACCTTTTCTCCTCAATTAGACAAGTTTGCTAAATATGTTTCTCCACATTCCAAATGCTTCCCCCTGCCCTTTCCTGTGAAGCTTCAAAAATTCAACACATGTCTTCAGGGGAAAATTGTCCGTGTTTCTAGCTCAGTTCTTTTCCCTTTCCTTCTCGTTAAAATATTGTCTTTTCAAGTCTCTAAGTTTTCTTCTTCAACTCCAGAAGAAGTTTCTGCTGGGTTCTCTGATCCCTAGTAATGACCCTCTTCCTAAGCAAAGCCCAGATTCTTGGCCTCTTTCCTCTGTGCTAGGAATCAGCAAATGCTTCCAGGGGAAAAGTGACTGCAGAGTATCATCTAATCAACCCACAGTTCCCCCCTCCCTGTGGAATATTGGTGTTTCTAGTTCTGGTTGACTCAACAGTTCCCTAGTACCTTTAAATGAATTAAAAATATATCTTAACTGGTTTTTCAAGTTGGTCTCATCAAGATCTTTTTTATTTTTTCTACCCTACTACAGGTGCTACTCCATTATACATGGAAGTGAAAGCCCCTCGTGTGGTATTTTTAACACTGAAATTGAAAGTGGGTCCATATCTTCCCAATTGCTGAAGGTGTAAGACGTAAAACCTGAGTGCTATCAGTGCCATGTTTAACACTACTTGGAGAAATTTCACTACAATAAGAGGCAATGAAGCTAACACACAAGGAGATGCATTTATGAGAAGTGGAGAAAATGTCCTAATGTCATTTGAAGTCCTAGGTTTTGTTTTTCTTGAGGCCCATTCTTACTCTTCTTAGAGTTGGAATATTTCCTATTTCTTTTATTTGTGAGTTGATAAATTTATCTTACTCATGAGCTATTTTGGTTTGGGTATATGTCATTTTAAAAACCAATAGTCCTGATTAATGTAGAAATGTGACACTTGGAATTGGAATGTTATACATGACAAATTATAAAATATGATGGGGTAGGAGGAGTGAGCATCCCTTATCTGTGGCCGAGTTGTCCCTGTTATACGGGAGTGTGATGGATAGACTCTGAGATGGCCTCCATGCCCCTCACTTCGGGGTGCCTGGACCCTTGTGTGAACTGCCTTTGAGTGAGCAAGACCTCTGATCTATGACCTTTAACCAATACAGAACATGGCAAAGATGGTGGAATATCACTCCAATGATTACATTACATTCTATAAGACTCTATCTTGCCAGCATTTTACTCTTTCTCCCATGCTGGCTGAAGAACCAAACTACCACGTTATGGGAGGGCCTGTGGAGAGGGTCACACATCAAGGAACTGCAGGCGGCCTCTAGGAGTTTAGGGTGGCCTCCTGCCAATAGCCAGCAAGAAGCTGGGCTCTCAGTCTCACAGCAACAAGGAAATGATTTCTGCCAACAACCTGAGTGAGCTTGGGAGTGGGTCCATCATCAGTCAAGCCTCCAGATGAGAACTAAGCTCTGACAGACACTGTGATTGCAGCCTCAAAGAGAACCCAGCTGAGCTGTGCCGGACTCCTGACCCACAGAAAATGTGAGATAATAAATTCGTGTTGTTTTAACCTGGTAAAACAGGTTTGTGATAATTTGGTACTCAGCAATAGAAAAGTAATATAAATAGTTAAACAGTTGGGGGTGAGGAGAAGACAATGGACTATGCTTGTCATTGGAATCAGGGTCTTCTTCCCAACTCCTGATAATTGTTTCCATGCAAAGAGAGCTCCTCCAGCTGTAAGGCATTTGCCTTCCTCCAACCCCATCCACTGCTTTCCTGCAGAAGTGTGGGTTGGGGGATGACCTATGTTATTGGTAAATTTTTAGGGAAAACTGGGCAGGCATGTGCCAATCCCTCCCTTTTCCCTTCTTCTTGGGCTCAAGCTGCCCCGCAGTTGGCACATGCTCTTCTCTGCTTCTCTGGTGGCAGGTCCCACATGTGTCACTTGTGCCCCCACTTCCCAGCTGTGCCCTATGGGGCCCACTTGTCTGCACCCTCACCAGCACTGAGCACTAACGCACATCTTGGCCGTTGCCACTTTGTAGGCAACATCTAGATCTTGCTTCTTTAAGTGATCTATAGTGAGTTGGATTTTTTCACACATTTATTAGCACTAGAAATTCTTTTGTTATGTTCTATTCCTGTCTTTTGACCATGTTTCTTTTAGAATGCTTATATTTTACTTAGTGATTTGGATGAACTTTTTTACATATTAAGAAACTAATTCTTTCTCCCACATATTCTGGATATTTTTTAATGTACAGAAGCTTAAAATTTTATATAATTAAATCTGATATCTCACTTATTTCTTCTTCTGTGTGAAAAAATCCAACTCGTTATAGATCACTTAAAAGAGCAAGATCTTCTCCTTCTCCTCCTTTTCCTCTTTTTCCTTCTTTTTCACTTTTGTGCCATTAAGAGATGAGCTGAATATTCACTATACTTTTCTGTGGTTTCATGATGTATATTTAACTCTGTAATTCAACTAGAATTTATTTTATGATGTATTATGAGCTGAGTAGCTATTTTTGTAGATAATTCATTGTCCAAACACCAGCATTTATTTGTGAAGCTATATTTACTACATGTTAATTTTTAAAATATTCTGGGGTTTATTTGGAGCCTGTTTTTCCGTTCTATGAAATTACGATTTTATTTAGCCAAATGATAAAGCCCATCCCACAAACTTTCAATAACACAGCCTTTATTTCAAAAATAAAGGGAACTAATATGTGCTGGGCTCCTTTGTGGTTTCAGGCCACTTTATGCAACAGAGAGAATTTGGCGATGAGGCCACCCTGACATGCACATGACAGGCAAGTGGCAGAGTGGCGTCCTAACATTGTCTGACTCCGCATTCCCTGTGTTCTCCTGCCTGTCTGCACAGACACAGGCCTCACAGAATGAACCCCAGCTGACACCTAGTTACCTCACTTATCAAACTAACTTCATAGCATTTTCTTTGCATTTTATTTTTTAAAAAGAGCCATGCCACGCTAAAACCAGTGAGGTGGTGGTAGAGGGGTGGGAGATGAGGTAAGAGGGGTAAACGTTAGGTGAGGGCAGGGGAGAGGCAGCCCTATAAACACTACACCTCTCCCGTTAATCAGGGTGAGCATGCTAGCCCTGCTTGTGTTGGTGAAAGCCTGCTCACTAACTTCATTAGCACGAGGGCGCGAGATTCCCAAGCAGAGAGACTTCTGCATTCTGTATCTCTCCTGGCACGCATTTACTCCAGCCTGTAGACTTTTCTCTTAGTCATCAAAATTCCCCTAATCTACCAGGAGAGATTTCACAAAGGCTCCCAGAGTCACCTGCGGCTAGAAGCGGTCCCTGAGGAGCTGCCAGGCTCCTAGAGATAACAAAGCCCGCAGAGACAGGCAGATAATGACCAGCACCTGGAGCCCTGCAGACAGGGCCAGGGCTGTCTCTGCCTCCAAGACCCAGAGGTTTCTCTTTGCTCTCACCCCAAACTTTCTAGGAGTAATTAATACTCAAGAGAAACATCAATAGGCTAATTAATTAGAGTTCCAGAAAGTGGCCCTCCAGGGTGGCTCCGTTCCAGGCTGAGGGAGCAGAGGCTTCACTCCTGCACTGTCGCATTTATCTCTGCTACTTCCGTGTTACATCCTCTGACTGCTGCACTGGGGAAAGCACCAGGTGCAGAGGATGCTGCATGAGGAAACATGGAAGAAAGCTGCGATCCTCTTTGGGAAACAGTGTTTCTGTATTGCCATGTGTGACAACTAATTTGCAAAATGCATTTCCTATTTATTAGCTTTAATCACCTCCATGGCCTCAAGAAGTACTCACCATAGTAAACAATTTACCAGTGTGGAGGCTGAGTCTGGCATACAAATCTTTGCATATAGATCCTTATGTATTAGGGATTTAAGTTCTGTGGGATAGACTCCCCCTAAATGTGACTGCTGGATCAGGGGGTATGCATGGTTTTTTTTTTTTAAATTTCAGAATATTATGAGGGTACAAACGTTTTGGTTACATAATTTGCTTTTGTACCATTTAAGTCAAAGTTATGAGTGTGTCTATCACCCAGATAGTATGCATTGTGTCCATTAGGTGTGAATTTACTCATCCCCTCCTCACTCCTCCTACCTGCTTGATGTCTGATGAATGTTATTTCCATATGTGCACATGAACGGTGATCAATAAATTCCAATTTAATGGTGAGTACATGTGGTGCTTGTTTTTCTATTCTTGTGATATTTCATTTATAAGAATGGCCTCCAGTTCCATCCAGGTTAATATAAGAGGTATTAGTTCACCATTTTTTTTTAATGTCTGAGTAGTACTCCATGGTATACATATACCACATTTTATTAATCCACTCATGGATTGATGGGAACCTGGGTTGTTTCCACATCTTTGCAATTGTGAATTGTGCTCCTATAAACATTGAGTGCAGATGTCTTTATTATAGGATGTCTTTTTTTCCTTTGGGTAAATACCCAGTAGTGGGATTGCTGGAACAAATGGTAGTTCTACTTTTAATTCTTTGAGGTATCTCCATACTACTTTCCATAGAGGTTGTACTAGTTTTCAGTCCCACTAACAGTGTATCAATGTTTCTATCTCTCCACATCCACGCCAGCATTTGTTGTTTTGGGACTTTTTGATGTAAGCCATTCTCACTGGAGTTAAGTGATATCTCATTGTGGTTTTGATTTGCATTTGCCTGATGATTAGAGATGTTGAGCATTTTTTCATATGTTTGTTGGCCATTACTCTCTCTTTTTTTGAAAAGCTTCTGTTCATATCTTTTCCCCACTTTTTAATGGAGTTGTTTGACTTTTTCTTGCTGATTTGCTTGAGTTCTTTATTGATTCTAGTTATCAGCCCTTTATTGGATGTATAGCGTGCAAATATTTTCTCCCATTCTGTAGGTTGTCTATTCTCTCTAATGATTGTTTCCTTGGCTGTGCAGTAGCTTTTTAGTTTGATCATGTCCCATTTATTTATTTTTGTTGTTGCTGTGATTGCTTTTGGGGTCTTCTTCATAAATTCTTTGCCTAGGCTGATGTCTGTAAGAGTTTTTCCAACATTTTCTTCTGGAATTCTTACAGTTTCATGACTTAGGTTTAAGTCTGCTATACATCATGAGTTGATTTTTGTGAGTGGTGAGAGGCGCAGATCCTATTTCAATCTTCTACATGTGGCTATCCAATTTTCCCAGCACCATTTATTGAATATGGATTCTTTACCCCAATGTATATTTTTTCTGCTTTGTCAAAGATTATATGGCAACATGAGGATGGTTTTATATCTGGGATCTCTCTGGTTTTATATCTGGGATCTCTGTTCTGATCCATTGGTCTACATCTCTGTTCTTGTGCCAGTGCCATGCTATTTTGGTTACTACAGCCTTATAGTATAGCTAGAAATATGGTAAATTGATGCCTCCTAATTTGTTCTTCTTGCTTAATGTTGATTTGGCTATATGGGTCTTCTCTGGTTCCATACAAAGCATAGAATTGTTTTTCTAACTCTACAAAAAATTATGTTGGTATTTTAATAGGGATTGCATTGAATATGTAGATCACTTTGGGTAGTATAGACATTTTAACAATGTTGGTTCTGCTGATCCATCAGCAAGGTATGCTTTTTCATCTGTTTACGTCCTCTGCTATTTCCTTCCTTAGTGTTTTGTAGTTCTCCCTGTAGAGGTCTTTCACCTCCTTAGTTAAATACATTCCTAGGTATTTTATTTTCATTGTTGCTATTGTGAAAGGTATTGAGTCTTTGATTTGGTTATCAGCTTGACTGTTGTTGGCATATATGAATGCTACTGATTTGTGTACATTGATTTTGTAACCTGAGATTTTGCTGTATTTATTTATCAATTCCATTAGGCTCTTGGCAGAATCTTTAGGGTTTTCTAGATGTAAGATCATATTGTCAGCAAGGAGCAATAGTTTGACCTCTTCTGCCCCCATTTGGATACCCTTGATTTCCTTCTCTTGTCTAATTGCTCTGCTGGGACTTCCAGCACTATGTTGAATAGGAGTGGTGACAGTGGACAACCTTGTCTGGTTCCAGTTCTAAGCGAGAATGCTCTTAATTTTTCCCCATTTAGTATGATGTTGGCTGTGGGTTTGTCGTGTATGGCTTTTATCATTTTGAGGTAAGTCCTGTCTATGCCTATTTTGGTAAGCATTCTTATCATAAAAGGGTGTTTGTTAATTTTGTCAAATACTTTTTCTATGTCTATTGAGAGGATCATATGGCCTTTGTTTTTACTTCTGTTTATGTGGTGAACTACATTCATAGATTTGTGTGTGTTGAACCATCCATGCATCTTTGGGATGAAGCCCACATGGTCATGATGGATTTTATTTTTTTTATGAGCAGCTGAATTCAGTTTGCTAGGATTTTATTGAGAATTTTTGCATCTATATTCATAAGGGATATTGGTCTGTAGTTTTCTTTTCTTTCTTTTTTTTTTTTTCTGAGTCCTTTCCTGGCTTTGGTATCAAGGTGATGTTATCTTTGTAAAACACATTGGGGAGAATTCCTTCCTTCTCAATGTTATGGAATAATTTCTACAGGATGGGTACCAGTTCTTCTTTGTAGGTCTGGTAAAATTTGGATGTGAAACCATCTGGCCCTGGGACTTTTTTGTCAGAAACTTTTTTTCGCTGCTTCAATTTTGGTACTTGATATTGGTCTGTTCAGGAATTGTATTTCTTCCTGATTGAGCCTAGGAAGGCTGTGTATCTCTAAGAATTTGTCCATTTCCTCTGCATTTTCAAGTTTATGTGCATAGAGATTTTTATAGTATTCAGAGATGATATTTTGTATTTCCGTGGTATCAGTTGTGATTTCCCCTTTTTCATTCCTGATTGAGCTTATTAGAGTCCTTTCTTTTCTGCTTATGGTTAATCTAGCGAGAGGCCTGTCAATTTTGTTTATGTTTTCAAAGAACCAACTATCTGTTTCATTAATCTTCTGTATGGTTCTTTTGTTATTAATTTCATTTAGTTCTGCTCTGATCATGGTTATTTCTTTTCTTCTGCTGTGTTTGGGATAGGTTTGCTCATCCTTTTCCAGTTCCTTGAGATGATTAATTAGATTGTTGATTTAGGATATTTCTGCCTTTTGGATGTATAGGTATTTATGTCTATGAATTTTCCCCTCAGGACTGCTTGAACTATAGTGCACAGATTTTGATAACTTGTGTCCCATTTATTATTTAGTTCAAGGAATCTTTTGATTTCCATCTTAATTTCCTCCTTGACCCAATTATCATTCAGCAGTAGGTTGTTTAGTTTCCATGACTTTGTGTAGAGATGAGTGTTTCTGTTGGAGTTAATTTCTAGTTTTATTCCACTGTGCTAAGAAGATGGATGGTATAATTTATATTTTTTAAATTTGATGAGACATGTTTTGTGATCAATGGGATTTGATCAATCTTAGAGAATGTTCCATGAGTTGATGAGAAGAACATATATTCAGTGGCTTTTGGGTAGAATGCTCTGTAAATGTCTGTTAGGCCCGTTTGTTCTAGAGTTCCATTTAAGTCCATTGTTTCTTTGCTTATTTTCTGTTTGGAAGATCTGTCCTGTTCTATCAGAGGTGTGTTGAAGTCCCCAACTATTACAGTGCTGCTGTTTATCATTTTGTTTAGATCAAGTAGGATTTGTTTTATGAATCTGGGTGCACCAATGTTAGGTGCACAAATATTTAGAATTGTTATCTCTTCTTGTTGAATTGTTCCATTTACCTTTATATAATGACCATCTTTGTCTTTCTTTACTTTTGTTGGTTTGAAGCCTTTGCTATCTGATATGAGAACTGCTATACCAGCTTTCTTTTGGTTCCCACTTGGATGGAATACTGTTTTCCATCCCTTCACCTTGAGTCTGAATGAGTCCTTGTGGGTTGGATGTGCTTCCTGGAGACAGCAGATACTTGACTTGTATTTTTTTAATCCATTCAGCCAGCCTAAGTACATGGCTATGTGATTATTACAGGAAGGAGTGAGGAATTGGGAGCAGTATCCTTGTCCACCACAATATCCCTCTTTGGGCTGTGGAAGGTGAATGCTACCTCCTGTCTCCTCTACATTTGCCACAAATGAAGACCATAAAAATGAGTGGAAAAAGAGAATTCTTTATCTAAGAAAATAACAAGAATTTGGTGGCTTGTTGGTAGATGGAAGAGGGAGCCTAATGGAAGGGAGTGAGGAAAGGGCTGTGAAAAAGAAAGATGATTGAAGATAGAGGAATAGAATACGTGGAAGTGATGTGGGGCGTGATATCCAAGTCTAGGTGGAAAAAGGCGCCATAGCTCCTGCCCGGTTCTCTCTTGGGATATGCACTTTGGAGTCCTGAGCCACAATATAAGACATCCAGCTGCTCTGCAGCCACCGTGCTGAGAGAGCACCTAGAGACACTGTGGAGACAGAGAGAGATGCTGGAGGAGCCCCAGTTCTTTGAATCTTTCTAGCCCAGGCACCAGCCATGTGAGTGAGGAAGGCTTTGATGAGCCCAGAACCATCGAGTGCTTGACTGCAACTACATGAGAAACCCTGGGTGGAAACCGCTAGCTGAGCCCAGTCCACTCTCAGAACAATGAAAAATAAAAGTTAATTAGGAATTGTTTTTTTTTTTTATGCCATTAAAGTTTAGCTTGGTTTGTCAGAATCCAAAGATGCTAATTGATATATTATAGGAGGATGATTCCTGGACTTTGAAGAATATGGACTATGGGGAATGAATTCATTTTTATTTCAGATTTTAAAAAGGGTAGGAATGATGTTACAGTGAAATATGTTACAAATACATTACTTAATTATCATTGAAATTTTTTAAATTAAAATTTTATTTTGAGATAAAATGTATACTTGTAGATTCATATGCAATTGTAAGAAATAATAGAGTAATCTCATATCCTTTTATCTTTTTCCCCAAATAGTAACATATTACAAAACTACAGTACAATATCATAACCAGGATATCCACGTTAATACAGTCAAGATACAGACCATTCCCATCACTGCGAGGATCCTTCATGGTGCCCCCTTCTATAGCCATACCCACTTCTCTTGCATCCCTACCTCCTCCTTAACACCTGGCCCCCACAAATATGTTCTCCATTTGTATGACTTTATCATTTCCAGAATGTTATATAAATGGAATCAAACAGCATATAACCTTCTAGGATTTTTTTTTCACTCAGCATAATTCTCTGGGGACTGAGGCAAGTTGTGTATCAACAGTTCCTTCCTGTTTATTGTTGAGTATTATTCTATGTATGTATCACAATTGTTTAACCATTCCTCCATTGAAAGACATCTGAGTTGTTTCCTTTTTTTTTTTTTGTCATTACAAATAAAGCTGCTGTAAACATTTGTGTACAAGTTCTTGTGGGAACATAGATTTTCATTTCTCTAGGATAAATGCCCAGGAGGACAACTGCTGGGTGCATGGTAGTTGCACATCTGGCTTTTAAAGAAGCTGCCAAACTGTTTTCTAGAGTGGCTGTACCATTTTGCATCCCTTCTCACAATGTATGAGATATCCAGTCTCTCTGCATTCTCACTAGCAGTTGGTATTGTCACTATTTTTAAAATTTTATATCTCATTGTAGTCTTAATTCCTACTTTCCTAATGGCTAGTGTTGTTGAACTTCTTTACATGTGCTTATCTGACATCTGTATATCCTCTCCATGAAGTATACCTTCCTATTTTTTGCCCACTTAGTAATTGGATTATTTTTTACTATTTTGTTTTGAGAGTTCTTAATGTATTCTAGATACTAGTCCTTTTTTGGATATATGATTTCCAGATATGTCTGCTCAGTCTGCAGTTTTTCTTTTCATCCTCTTAACAGCATCTTTCATATAACAAAAGATGTAAATTTTGGTGAAGTCCAATTAATTTTTCCTTTCATGGTTTGTGCTATTGGTGTCATGTGAAAGAATTCCTTGCCTAACCCTAAATCCTAAAGAATTTCTCCTGTTTTTTTTCCTAAAAGTTTTATGGTTTTATGTTGGACATTTATGTCCATGAACTATTTTGAGTAAATTTTTATATAAAATGTGACACTTAGAGATTAATTTTTATTTTTTATTTTTTGCCTATGAGAGTCCAATTGCACTGGCACCATTTGTTTAAAAGGCTCTTTATTCCATTGAGTTACTTTTTCACCTTTGTCAAAAATGAGTTGGGCATATTTGTGTGATCTATTTCTGGGTTCTCTATTCTGTTTCATTGATTTATGTGTCTATCCATCCAACAATTCCACAGTCTTAATTTATATAGCTATGTAATAAGTCTTGAAATGAAATCCTCCCACCTAATTGGTTTTTTCAAAATTATTTTAGCTATTATGGTTCCTACATATTTCCACACAAATTTTAGGATAAACTTGTATATTTTTATTAAAAATCTTGGTGCAATTTTGGTGAGAACTGCATTAAACCCCTGCATATAACTTTGGGAAGAATTGACATCTTCACTATGTTGAGTCTTCAGATATAGAAACATGGTATATTGCTCCATTTATCTTCTTTGATTTCTTTCATTAGCTTTTTATAGTTTTAGGCATGCAAGTTCCTTAATATTGACACTAAAGTATTCCATTTTTATTTAGTGATTGTAAATGGTGTTTTTAGTTTCAGTGTACATATGTTCATTGTTAGTGTACAGAAATACAATTAATGTGTGTATATTGCTCTTGCATCCTGCAGCTTTGCTGAACTCACTTATTAGTTCTAGCAGTTCTAATTTTTTTGCTTATAAATTCCTTGAGATTTTCTGAATAGACAATCACGTCATCTGCAAATAGGGACAGTTCCACTTTTTCCTTTTGATCTGTATGTCTTTTATTTCCTTTTCATGTCTTACTGGACTGACTAGACTTCCAGCACTATGTGAATTAAGAGCAGTAAGTAGACATCCTTGCCTTGTTCCTAATCTTAGGGGGAAAACATTCAGGGTTTCACTATTAACTATGATGTTAGCAGTGGGTTTTTTGTAGATGCTACTTAGCAAGTTGAGGAAGTTCCCTTCTATTCCTATTTTTCTGAGAGTTTAAATATGTGTCATACTTTGACAAATATTTTCTGTATCCAATGATATGATCATGTGAGTTTTATTCTTTAGGCTCTTAATGTGGTGAATTCTATTAATTTTGAATATTGAACCAGCCATGCACCCCTGGAATAAACCCTAATTTGTCATGGTATACAATTCTTTGCATGTATCACTAAATTCTATTTGCTAATTTTTGTGTTAAGAATTTTTGTGTATATTTTTTGAAGGAGATTGGCCTCTAGTTTTCTTTTTGTACTGTCTTCAGTTTTTGTCATTAGGGTAATATTAGCTTCATAAAATGAATTGTGAAGTGTTTTCTCATTTATTTTTTCTAGGAGATTTCACAGAATTGGTGTTAATGTGTTCTAAACAAAGTAGCTGCAGAGAATTCTTTTTTGGAAGTTTTAAAATTTTGAATTCAATTTCCTTGTTGGATATAGGACTATTTAAATGATCTCTTTCATATTCAATGAGCTATGGTATTGGTCCATCTCATTTAAGTTGTGAAACTTATGTGTGTAGTGTTTTTAGTATTACCTTATTATGTTTTTAATATTTGTAGTGTCTTTAGTGATATCCCCTGTTTCATTATTGATATTGATAATTTGGGTCTTCTCTCCTTCTTCCTTGTCAGTCTTGCTAGAGGTTTGTCAATTTTATTCACCTTTTCAAAGAACCAGCTCTTTGTTTCATTGATTCTTTCTTTTGTTTTTCTATTTTGAATTTTATTGATTTCTGCTCTTATGTCTATTATTTCCTTCCTTTTTTTTGCTTTGGGTTTATTTGGCTGTTCTTTTTCTGGGTTTTTTTAAGGTGGGAGCTTATATTATTGAGACTTTTTCTCTTTTCTAATGTATAAATTTAGTGCTATGAATTTCCCTCTCAGCACTACTTAGGCTGTGCCTCACAAGTGTTGCATTTTCATTTTGTTCAGTTCAATGTGTTTTTTATTTCCCTTGAGATGTCCTCTTTGACCCATTGACTATTGAGAAGTATGTTGTTTAGTTTGCAGGCATTTGGAGATTTTTCCTGTTATCTTTCTGTTATTGACTTCTGTGAATTGCTATTAATATCCTGTTATCTTTCTGTTAATGATTTTCTTCTGGTTGGATAACACATTCTGAATGATTTCAAATATTTTAAAATTACTGAAGTTTGTTTTGTGGTCCAGGATGTATTGTTATATTTATGTAATGGCCTATGTGTTGGCATAAATTTGGTAGGCACTGAAAAGAAAGTGAATTCTGCTGTTGTTGGGTAGAGTGTTCTGTACTGTTGGTTTGACCTTGTTGGTTCTTGGTGGTATTGAGTTATTCTATATCCATGATGATTTTTTGTCTAGTTGTTCTATCAATTATTGGTGAAGTCTCCAACTGTAATTGTGGATTTGTCTATTTCTCCTTTCAGCTCTATCACTTTTTGCTTCACATCTTTTGCAGCTCTGTTGTTTGGGGCACACATTTAGGATTGCTATATCTTCTTGGTGGATTGACCTTTCCATCATTATTTAATGTCTCTCTCTGAGTCTGATAATATTCTTTATTCCGATGCCTTTTTTATCTGATATTAATATAGCCACTCCTGTTTTCATTTGATAAATATTTGCATAAAAAACTTTTCCCATATTTTCACTTTGAAACTGCCTATATTCTTATGTTAAATACAGGTATATGTAGATATTACAAAGTTATGTTATAGTTTTAAATCAACTTTGTCAATCTGTTTTTAATTGGCATATCTAGACCCTTCACATAGAATGTAATTATGTGATTTTTGATAACTTAGGGTTTGTCTGCCATTCTATTTTTTGTTTCCTATTTGTCCTCTGTTTTTTATTTCTCTGTTTTCTTTTTCCTGCCTTCATGTGGGTTACTCAAACTTTTTTTTTAATATTTCCTTTCTGTAGTGCTTTTGAGTCATCTCTTTTTACAGCATTTTTAGTGATTGCTCTAGATCATTTCCTTTCTGTTTAGAGAGCTTCCTTTGGCCATTATTTTAGGATAGGTGTGCTGGTGATGAATTCTTAGTTCTCATTCATCTGAAGATGTCTTTGTTTCCTCTCTTCTTGAGGATTTTTCAACTGGCTTTAGATTGGCTATTAGTAATCTTATTTTGATAGTTTTGTACTTCAGCACTTATCATTATTTAGAATTCTTTGGCCGCTCAAAAGTTTCTGATGAGAAAACCTTACTGTCATTGAATGTTTTTCCCAGGTTACATTTATTTCCTCTAGATCTTTCACGAATGTTTTCTGTCTTCGAATCAGAAGTTTGACTTTATTCTGCTTGATAATTTGGGGGGTTTCTTTTTGCTCAATTTCCGTGAAACCTTGTTCATTTGTAAGTTTTTTTTGCCCAAGTAACATGTATCTCCCCTTTCCACAACTTTTTTCTCTGAATCTCATGACCAAAGTTTATAATATTTTGTGGTATTGGGGGGGAGCGTATATCTTTTTGGTTTTCCCAGTCTTTCATCTTTAAGTATTTTTGCCAATAATGGATGCTGCCTTTCAACTTTTTTGTCAATACCATGCACTGAGTTTTAAAATTTTCAGTTATTGTATTTTTCAGCTGTAAAATTTTTGTTTGGTTCTCCTTTGTGTCTTCTGTTTCTTGGGCTGAAAGTTTCCATTTTTTGCTGAGACTTTCTATTTTTTAAAATTTGTTTTAAACATATTTGTAATTGCCCATTGAAGCATTTTTATGATGGCTACTTTAAACTCTTTGTCCTATCATTCTAATATCTCTGTCATCTTGATGTTCTATTGATTGTCTTTAAAATTCAATTAAGATTTTCCTACTTCTTCATATGGCAAGTGATTTTCAGTTAAAGCCTGGACATTTTGGGTATTATGTTAAGAGACTCTGGCTTTCACTTAAACCTTTTATTGTATTTTATCTGGCTTTCCTTAACACTGCTCTGGCAGAGTAAAGGGGACCTCCAACCTCATTACTGCCAGGTGGAGGTCCAAGTTCCCCACTTGACCTTTCAACTTCACCTTAGTAATATAATGCAGTCTGGAAGTTTATCAACCCTGGGGGAATTATGTGTGTTCCACTTCTAAAGATTCATGGAGGACACCTCAGACTTGTGGGAATCCATTTACCATATCTGATATATAATGAAAGAGTAAATATAATGCTTGTGAAATAATTTTCTAGTTCCAACAGTGCCCAATTAGCAGTCACAGGGGATCCTGGAGGAACATTGGTCTGTAGATGGGTTTGTTCTATCTTCTCCTAATGATGTCTGGTGTGCCTGGGGTCTGCCCACTGGCTCTGGTGGATCCTTATTGGTGTCAAGAGACAGTTTGATGCTAAACATACAATAAGGAAAATTTATATCACTTTCATTTCTGCCCTCCATGGTGTGGGTACCCTCCCCAGTCTGGAGAGGGGAATGGTGAACTTAGTGCCCTGGAATGCATTTTAGAGAAAGACTATTTATGTACAATGGACCAGTTTTAGTGAGGAGGCTGTTGTCTCCCACCCTTCCCTGGAGTACTTGCCTAGCAAGTAGGGTCTCCTACTGGTGCAGAAGCAGGTGCAGGAGCAGGATGGTGGCCTGTGAGACCTAGGGCCGGCAAGGAGGGTATGAAAGTTTATTGGAATTCCAAGTGAACTCACTGCTAAGTTCCAGCAGAACATTGGGGAAGTATGTGCTCTACTTTCTGTCCCAGGATTTCATCAGGCAAGATTGCGATGGAACTATCACTTTTGTTTATCCCAGTTTTGGACATCTCTGGACTCACTGAAGAAGGATGCTTAGCAGACATTATGCACATGTTGTACTTTTCTCTGGGACAAATTAAGGACATCTAAAATGCAAGTATTTATTTTCTTACATTACCAACTTTCTACAGCAGCATCTTGGTTTTGGGGAAGCTGGAGAGAGCAGAGGCTAGAGTTCCGGTTGCCGTGAGCTGAATGTGGGTGAGCATGTGGCCTTAGTGAAATGGGATCATCTTGTCATTCATTTGTTTCTAGCTGAAGCAGCGTCTGATCCTCTTCAAGCTGGTCTCACACACTACAAACAGTGTGGGCACTGGGCTTGGCTCAATCGACAGCTATTTCATAGATCTGAGGTGAACACTAGATGACCAGAATGACAAAGGTCCATGTAAGAGAAATTTATGGATTTAAAGGGTGAAAGAGAATATTTATTCTACTTGGGGGCACTATTGGAGGCAGAATTAATCAGAAAATAATTGGTGGAGTCAAGTCATACATTCCCTTTCTATCTTCTGATAGGCATTCCTTAAATATATGGATGGAAGCGTCAGAGGACACAGACCCTCCCCTGGACTGACCACTTAGCATGGGATGAAGGGAAAAGGCTCCACTTTTGCTGACTGATCTCATGCCCTAGACCAAAGTGGCCTGAGCTAGGTCTCCAGCACCCCAAGTAGAGTGGGTCTGCGACTCTTATCATCTAACTCACTGCAGAGGGCTGCAATTGGGGCCACAGAAAATTTTCTTACTAATGATATTATGGCCCCAAATATTGAAACAAACTAAGACATGATGAAGGAATATTTTTTTTGTGGGATGACAGATTTCAATGACCATAAGTTTTTTTAGTTACAAATTTCCTTTTGTAGTATTCCCCTTGCTGCTGCATGATATATTAATAATATGAGTGGTGTCTTCCCATGAACATGTTGCATGATCAGATACATAACTAAAAGAAGGACTTCTTTTTCTGCTTGAAAATAGACTATATAGGAAAATGAGAAATATTGTTAAAATTTCATTTTCTTTTATGAAGACTGGTAGCTACATGCACAGTTCTCATATATCCAGTATTTTAGGCTGCATGTAATATAAAAATATTCATCACTTAATTTTAATCAACATTGAGCAAAAGCTACATATAAAATATAAAGTTTAAAAACAATAATGTCCACCTACAATTCCTGTGCTATTTTACATGTTTAATAAATTAAAGTTCTTCATTCTTTAATCATGATACCAACAAAAGCTCAATTACAGTTGACTGAAGAAATGGAAAGCCAGAGATGGGGGAAGCCAGGAACAGAACAGCAGTCCAGGAATTCATCCTGGAGGGGTTTCCTGCTGTCCACCACCTGGGGAACGTCCTGTTCCTGGTGCACCTGCTGGTACCTGGCCTGCATCATGGGAAATACTCTCATAATCACCATCACCTGGGCTTAATATCACCTCCAGACACCAATGTACATTTTACTCAGCAGTTTCTCCTTCTGTGAATGTGATTTTATCACCACAGTTATTCCTAAACTGCTGGTCATCGTTGTTTCAGGAAAGCAAACAATTCCCTTTACTGCTTGTCTCACACAAGCCTTTTCTTTTTTATTTCTTGGGTCAACAATTTTTTTCCTCATGGCTGCCATGTCCTTGGATCGCTACCTGGCCATTTGCAAACCTCTGTATTACCCAACCATCATGAATCTGAGGATGTGTTTCCTCCTGGTCACTGCCTGTCTGACTTTAGGATTCCTCTTCATGGTGGTTCCAGTTACAATGCTTTCCCAGCTGTCCTTCTGTGGCCCCAATGTCATTCCTCATTTCTTCTGTGATTTTGGGCCCTTGACTAATCTCTCCTGTTCTGATACCACATCTATTGAAATGTTGGCCTTTGGCCTTGCTTTATTTATCCTGTTTACATCCCTCACTATAACCATAATTGCATGTGGCAACATAGTAGTCACAGTTATGCGTCTCCGTCTCCCGTCAGCCAAGGAGCGGCAGAAAGCTTTCTCCACATGCTCCTCCCACCTCATTGTCCTCTCTCTGATGTATGGCAGCTGTGTCTTCATATACGTGAAACCAAAGCAAATAAAGAGGCTGGACTCCAACAGAGAGGTTGCTCTTGTGAACAAGTGGTGACCCCACTGCTGAATCCAGTCATCTACACTCTGGGGAACAAGCAGGTTCACCGAGCTCCGAGTGATGCTCTCTCCAAGATGAAATTGCAGAAATAGAGCCCTAACCTCTCAGAGGAGGAGTGCACCTTCTCCTTGATGTAATCCTAACTTCCTTCTGTTTCTGCAATCTTCTATGTAAATTTGCAACTTCCTTTCAGGTTCTGCTTGTTTATTCTTAGAAGAGGGGCTAATTTATATAATAATTCAATCTGAAAGCTCTAGTATTATTCTTTCTTTTGAGATGAAAATATCTTATCTTCCTGTGTCTTTTCACTGGTTTTAAATAAATAGGATTCTACCAATTTTAATGAAGAGGCTCGTATACCTGAATCTGTTTGATGCATGTGGAATCTTAAAGTTGGGAAGATGTGGTTTTCAGTATCTGCTTGTGTAAGTGCAGGAGGACAGAGAATGAAATTCATAAGTACCAAGAATGTCAAATTGATTCAAGGCTATATAACTTGGTCATCATATTAAATTTTGAGGGACACACATATATGTGCATGTACATATACACAACTGTCATGATATCAATAAAATTACTTAAAATGACTGAATACAATTGTTTTCAATATTGAATATTCTGTATATAAATAGAATATAAATCTTTACAATTTTTTTTCCCACTGTGAGGGAAACATATAAGTGTCTCTTATTGTAATTGCAGGTCCTCCATGGTTTCATTGGGTTTACAGATTGAGTTCAGTACCTGAAGACCTGAAAATGAAGGACCACAGGGAGAGAAGCATTATAAATTTTCGAACAAGGAATTGAATAGTTAAGCTTGTTTCCCTGCTGCAGAAAATTTAAAGGAATTGAGGGAAATCTAACCAGAGGTGGAAAGAAGTCTAATGGTGACTATGAAGTTCTCTCCAAAGGCATCTATGAATAATCTCTTCATTTGTGAGATGAGAGGTTCAGATGTGTCCCCTCTGGTTGATTGTTTTAATACTAATGTAAAATGACACTATTGATACATAATGGGACACAGAGACATGGTGTAATAAAAATACAACATGAGCATGGCAAAGAGAAGACAATGGGATGTTTTAATGGATACATTCATGTTACAACTGCAATTTAGTTATTCAAGATTTTGACAGGAAATGATGGATTGGAGACAAAACTCTGGAGCTGGAGTTTGTTTGGCATAGTTGGTTAATGGCAATGATCATGTCTTGCTTTGACTACATTGTTCTGTGATTGTGTGGGGATCATACAAGACTGTATTGTGAAGATTTTGGGGACAGAATTATGTAAGAATTTGAAGAATAGACTTGACTCAAGTAGCAGAATACAATTTTTTTGTCTACTGTATGCGTATATAAAGATTCTCACACAATTTTGTGTAGGCCTGTTTCTTTTTCTCACATTGGGGATATTTACTTTGCTGAAGGTATTTGTCTATTATTTTTCCCAGAATGACCAACCAACTGTGTGGTCCTTGCTTTTTTCAATCCTTAAAATTTGAAAATATTATGAGTCTAATATAGTGGATCATCTTTGGAAATCTACTTTGAAATAAACTTAAAAATACACAATATTTTCATTTTATCTTTTCTTATAAATGTATAGGTACGTGGTTTAAAAATAATCCCATTGTATGTGATTAAAACAATTTGTTTATCACAAATTGATATGCCATAGATATAGCACAATTTGTGTATCCATTCATTATTGGTGGACATTTAGACATTTTTTTCCACTGGTTGGCTATTGTGAATAGTACTACTAAGAACATGTGTACATGTATTTGTTTGATCACCTGTTTTCAATTATCTTGGGTATATACCTAGGAAAGGAATTGTGGAAGAAGGGGGAATAAGGAGCAACAGCATAATGGGTATGGGATATGCTTTGGGGATGATGAAAATGTTTGGGAACTAGACACAGGTGATGGTTGCATAATATTTTGAATGTACTAATGCCACTGAATTGTTAACTTTAAAATGGTTAATTTTTCATATGCACATTTACCTCAATAAAAAAGTCCCATAGTTCTGAAAGTTTTATACACTGTTGAAAGTTTTATCATGAAAAATAATATTAACAGTTCATTTTGACCAAGATAGCAGAGTAAGAGATACGATGTTTTAACTCCCCACAAAAAAAACCCAAATATAGACAGGTAACCACAAATCAAAACAGCTGTGTGGAGACTCAAGAGACCATTTAAGAATCTGAAGCAACACAGTGCAGTGGGAAAAAAAGAAGAACCTCCACACAGAAAGGATCACTAGTAAGACTGGCATAGCTGAGATGCCAGGAGATGGCTGGGAACAAAGAAGAAAGGCAGAGGCTACTGGTCTCAGCCATATATGTGGTGGGAACCACCATGGTCCCCAGCAGCCTACACTGCAGAGGACACCAGCATTTCTGACACTGAGCTAACCAAGAGCCAGTCCTGCCAGGGAGCCCCAGAGAAGGAGATGGAGCAGTGCACACCTACCCGTCAAGAAGCAGCTGCTGTTGTGCCACTCTGAGACCACTCAGAGCTGCCACTTCTCCCAAACCTGTGCACCCCCGACCCCTGAGTCTTGGTTGTTCCAGAAGTGTCCACACTCCAGACTCCATCTCTGTGACTGTACTGCACCTGACCATGCCTCAGACACTAATTCACACCCTGGGCCCTCGAGCCACAGTCTCTCTGCATGTGCACACACTTTAGATACCAGCTCGGCTGGCACTGTGAGCTATCCCAGGCTCTGGATCTGGCTTTGAAGCTGGACTGCATATACTCATGCCTTAAACACCAGAGCCACCACCATAGTGAGCTAGTTTGCAACCTGGGCCCTGGAGCCAAGTCTCTGTGTGTACCTGTGTTTGGGGCACCAGCCCAGCCACCATATAAAGCTAGGCACACCCTGACCCCAGAGCCACATTAGCTCTATGCATGCCCATGTTTCCATCCCCAGCTCTCCAGCTGCTTCCCAAGCACCTGACCTTACTTATCATTACCAGATTGGCAGTGTGGGTGCCTGTTCCTTGGGCATCAGTACCATTACCAACTTAGACCCTGGAGCTATAGTCCCTCCACATATGCCTATGCTAGAGGCCTTAGCTCTGTGGGTTCTCCATGGGTGTCACTAATCAGACAACACTGTCATTGCACCATGAGTGTGCCTGCAAGCCAAACCCAATTCCAAGAGGGATCACCTGAGCCACAACTTTCCCAGTGGGAGAAAAAGAAATTGAGAGGACCCTAAAATCATTGCCATTGAAGACCACAACAGCTTTAACTGCCACTGGAGACATCCACAGTGTTAGTCACTTTGAATCCCTGCAATAGTTTTTCAACACCAGCCTTGGCTGACAGAGCTGCATGGAGACTTCACTGCTGCAGCCTCACTGGTGCCAGAGCTGCTACACCCCACCCAGCCTGTGCCTTTGTACACCCCCTCCCCATGGGGAAGATCTTTCTCCACTGAAAACAGTCTGTAAAATCTGGAAGAAAGTACTGCTCCACCAAATGCACAGACATCATTGTAAGGCAATAAGAAACATGGACAATCAAGAAGAAATATCACCACCAAAAGAACACAATAATTTCACAGCTGACCCCAAAGAAATGGATATATACATACTACCTAATAATGAATTCAAAGTAATTGTTTTAAGGAAGCTCAGAGAGCTTCAAAAAGTACACAGAAACAATTGAATGACATAAGGAAAACATTAAACTGCTCAAATGAGAAATTTAACAGCGATATTAAAACCATGATATTAAAAAATCAAACAGAAATTCTAGAGCTGAAGAATACAATCAATGAAATAAAAAAATGCAACAGAGAGCATCAACAACAGAATTGATCAAACTCAGGAAAGAATCTGCAAACTTGAAGATAGATTATACGAAAACATACAGTCTGAGTAGAAAAAAGAAAAAAGATTGAAAAGAAATTTTAAAAAGTGAATGGGATTTATTGGCCAGTATCAAAAGAGCTAATTGAATTATAGGAATTAAAGAGGGAGAAGAGAAAGAAAAAGGGACAGAAAGTTTATTTAAAAAATAATAGCTGAAAACTTCCCAAATCTGAGGAAAGATATAAATATCCAGGTACAGGAAGATCAAAGGTCTCCAATTATATTCAATCCAGACAAGACACATTATAGTCAAACTGTCAAAAACCAAAGACAAAGAGAGGATCCTGAAATTAGTAAGAGAAAAGAAGCATATTACATATAAGGGAACGACAATAAGACTATCAGCAGATTTCTCAGCAGAAATCTCACAGGCCAGGAGGATATGGAATGATATATTCCAGTTGCCAAAGGAAAAAAACCTGCTAGCCACAAATACTTTGCCTGGTAAAGCTGTCCTTCAGAAATGAAGGAGAGAAAAACAAAACCTGAGAGAGTTCATCACCACTAGACCTTCCTTATAGGAAATGCTAAAGGGAATTCTTCAAGTTGAAAGAAAAAGACACTAATTAGTAACATGAAAACATATTGAAAGTAGAAAACTCACTGGTAAAAGTAAGCATGCAGTCAAATTCAGAATATTCTAACACTGTAATGGCCGTGCAAATCATTTATATCCTCAGTATGAAGGTTAAAAGACAAAACTTTTAAAAATAATGACGGCTACTATAATTTGTTAAGGGATATACAGTATAAAGATGTAAATCATGGCATGAACAACATAAAATATGTGCAGGGAATTAAACATTTTGAGTTATTTTAATGTGATCAAGGTTAAGTTATCACCTTAAAATATCCCATTATAACTGTAAGATGTTTTGTGTAAGGCTCATGGTAACCACAAAGAAAAAACCTATAGTAGATACACAAAAGATAAAAAGTAAGGAATCAAAGCATGCCATTACAGAAAACCATCTAATCACAAAGGAACACAGTGAGAGAGGAAGAAAGGAAGAAAGCATCTACACAACAACTAGAAAACGACTTAAAAAAAATGGCAGTAGTAAGTCCTTACCTACCAATAATTACCTTGAATGTAAATGGATTAAATACTCCAATCAAAAGAGATAGACTGGTGGAATGGACAATAGTAGAAACAACTATCTGCCTTCTAAAAGAGACTCACTTCCCCTTTAAGGACACACATAGACCAAAAGTGAAGGGATGGAAAAAGATATTCTAAGCAAATGAAATCAAAAGCCACTACAGAAATTATTAGAACTAATATATGATATCAGTAAGCATGTAGACTACTAATCAACATACAGAAATCAGTAGTGTTTCTACACACTAACAATGAGCTATCTGAAAAAGAAATCAAGGAAACAATCTCATTTACAATATAATTTTATACAAGATAAAATAAACCTTATGTCAAAAACTGCAAAATGAGAAAAATAAGATCATTATATAGGCCAAAGTGGTCAATTTATCAAGAAACTATAACAATTATAAACTTACATGAACTCAACATTGGAGCAGCTAAACATATAAAACAAGTATTAATAGATCTAAAGGGAGAGATAGACTGTAACAGCATGATACTCTGCGACTTCAACACCCTACTTTCAATGATGGAGAGTGTTAGGTGTGTGGTCTTTACCCTGAGGGAAGGTTTGCAAAGCCAGAAAAGGGGATGGGAGGGAAGAGGAGAGATAAAAGGCAGCTGAGCAGGCAAAACGGGGAAGGTTTGCAAGCCTAACAGGGGATGTGACTGAAAAGAAAGACATCTCAAGGACTAGCCATCTGCTACAGCACAACTTCCTCCCAAATTTCAAGGACTTGCTGTATACTGCGATTATTGTTTAATTTACCCCCACTCCACTCCCTCCTCCCAGCCCTCTATAAAAAACTAACTAGGCCCCTTTTTGGGGTGGACACCCTTTCGGCCTCCACCCACCTGCATCCAGGTGCTCAAATAAACAATTCTTTATATCTTTGGGCTTCATGTATTTTCCTCTCAGTTTGAGCCTAACAGACAGAAAATTAATAAGGAAACATTGGACTTGAGCAACACATTAGATGGAATGGACCTAACAGAGACATTCAGAACATTCCATCCAACAGCAACATAATATATTTATTCTCAAGTTGTTGAAGAAGAAATTAAAAGGGAGGCGAAAATATATCTTGAGACAAATAAAAATGGAAGCATAAAATACTGAAACCTCTGAGATGCACCAAAAACAGTTCACAGAGGGAATTTTATAGCAATAGCCATCTACATCAAAAAAGAAGAAAGACCTCTCAATAAACACCCTAATGTTATACTTCAAGGAAGTAGGAAAAGAAGAAAAAACTAAGCCCACAGTTTGCAGAAGAAAGGAAATGATAAAGATCAGAGCAGAAATAAATGAAAAACAATTTTAAAAAATCAACAAACTAGGAATGGATTTTACGAAATGACATATGAAATTGACAATCACTTAGGAAGACTAACAAAAAAGATACCCAAATAAATAAAATCAGAAATAAAAGGAGAGACATTCCAAGTGACACCACAGAAATATAAAGAATCACAACAGACTATTATGAATAATTCCATGCCAACAAATTAGATAACTTAGAAGAAATGGATAAATTTCTAGAAAAATATTACCTATCAAGGTTAAATTATGAAGAAATAGAAAATACGAGTAGACCAATAACTATTATGAAGATTAAATCAGTAATAAATAAACCTCCCAAGAAATTAAATCAGGAACAGATGGCTTTATTTGTGAATTGTACGAAGCATGTAAAGAAGAACTAATATCAAGTCCTCCCCAAATCTTCCAAAAAATTGAAGAGGAGGGAATTGTTCCAAATTCATTTTATGAGGCCAGCAATGCCCTGATTCCAAAGCCAGAGAAGGGTAGTATAAGGAGAGAATATTATAAGCCAATATCCCCGATGAACATAGATGCAAAAATTCTCAACTACTAGCAAACCTAATCTAACAGTATATTAAAAGGATCATTCACCATGATTAAGTGGGATTTATCCCTGGAATGCAGGAATGGTGTGGCATACACAAATCATTAAATGTGATACACCACTTTAACAGAATGAAGGAAAAAACAATCATCTCAGTAGATGCAGAGGAAGCAGTTGACAAAATTCAACATTCTTTTATGATTAAAAGCTTTCAACAAATTAGTTATAGAAAGGATGAACCTTAACACAGTAAAGGTCAAAACTACCATGATACTCAATGGTGAAATGTTGAAAGCTTCTCCTCTAAGATCAGAAAAAGAAAATGATAACTCTTACAACTTCTATTCAACATAGTATTGAAGGTCTTACCAGACCTATTAGGTAAAATGAAGAAATAAAAGACATCCAAATTGTCAAGGAAGAAGTTAAATTATCTCTATTTTCAGATGACATGATTTACATATAGAAAACACTAAAGACTCCACAGACATTATTAGAACTAATAAATAAATTCAGCAAACGTGTAGGTTACAAATCAACATACAGAAATCAGTAGCATTTCTATACATTAACAATGAACTATCTGAAAAAGAAATCAAGAAACCACTGTCATTTACAATATTATGAAAAATACTTACAAATAAATTTTACCAAGGATCTAAAATTCTGTACACAGAGAACCATAAAACATTGATGAAAGTATTTGAAGAAGACACAAATAAATGGAAAGATATCCTGTGTTCATGGACTGAAATAATCAATGTTGTTAAAATGTTCATACTACTCAAAGGGATTCAATGCAATCCCTATCAAAATTTCAATGACATTTTTTTACAGAAGTAGAAAAAGCAATTCCAAAATTCATATGGAACTACAAAACATCCCAAATATCCAAAGCAATCTCCAGCAGAAAGAACAAAGCTGGAGGTTTCACACAACCTGTTTTCAAAATCTACTTTGGCTTTTGACACTTTGATTATGATGTGCCTTTTTGTAAGTCTCTTTGAGTTTATCGTATTTGGACTATGCTACATTAAGCTTCTTGGATGTTTATATTCATGTCTTTTATCAAATTTGGAAAGTGTTTGACCATATTTCTTGAAATAATCTGTCTTCCCTATTCGCTCTCTTCTTCACAGACTTTTCTAATGCATACATTGGTGTTCTTGATGATGTTCCACAATGCTCTTTTAATTTTTCTTATTTTTTCTGCTCCTCAGACTTAATAACTTAAATTGCTCTGACTTCAAATTTCCTGAATCTTTCTCCTACTTGCTGAAATCTGCTGTTGAATTTCTCTAACGAATATTTCATTCAAGTTATTGTTCAGTTTTTTAATAATTTATATCTTTTATTGATATTCTTATTGTTTATTCATAGTGCTCCTGATTTCCTTTAACTCTTTGTTAATGATTTCTTTTAGCTCTTTGAGTATATTTATGACAGTGGTTTTAAAGTCTTTCTAATAAATCTGATGTCAGGACTTCCTCAAGAGTAGTTTCTGTCAATTCATTTTGTTCCCTTGAATGAGCCATATTTTCCTATTTGTTTGTATGCTTTGTGATATTTTCACAGAGTATATGACTGTTTTGATGCGATAACTCTAAAAATCAGATTTCCCCCCTTCCCCAGGGTTTGCTTTTTGTGTGTGTGTGAAGGCTGTAATAAAGTGATCTGTTTGTTTTGAGACTTTTCCAAACATCTTTTGTGAGAGCTATTCCTTTTTGTGTGTGGTCACAGAAGTCTTTGTTTCCTTAGCTCATGTTCAGCCAATGTTTTGACATAGAATTCCTTGAATCTCATGAACTAAACGCAAAAATTCACTGTCTAAAATAACAGAAACAGTAAAGCAAACGAGAAGCCAATCACCTCTCCCAGTCTTTTCAGATTGGCTCTGTGCTGGAACACTCCTTCAACACCTAGCTAGGCTTGTTCTGAGCCTTGTATTCAGCACAGGGTGAAAGTTTAAGTCATGTCAAATCTCTTCTGAGCGTGCATCTTGCTTTGGGTTTGTGTGTGTGTCTCTCTAAATTCCCCCATTTGCATGGCTTCTTTTGAATATCATCATTTCCATAAAGTTCCACCTCAGCTTCTTCTCCAGGCCTTAAGTTGTCTATTTTATGTCTATACCTCAGGCATCTGTAGGCCTTTAGTCAGCTTTGCCATTTTGAAGAATATTGTTTACCACTTTTCCTGCCTGATTCCTTAGTTAGCAAAACAGAGATGAGGGTCTTGCATTAGTCCTTCAGATGTCACCTGAAGAGGTTAGAGCAGATGTACAGAATCATGTAAATATAAGTTCTCTTCTGCTCCCTCCTGTTTGAGGGGAGGTTACTGGGAACTGGTCTTCTGGCTATAGGATAAAGACCCCCACTGCACTAGGTCTGAGGTGGGACAGTGTGAGTAAAATACCACAAAACTTTCCTACCATTTTAAGATTGCTTTTTCTCAGTTGTTGCAAACCTTTGACTGTTTTTCAGAACTCTAACAAAGTTGTCTCTGCAAGTTTCTGTTTTGTTTATTGATGTTTTTATTTTTATAGATACCAGAGCTTGGAGCTTCCTATTCTGCCATTTTACTGTTATCACTCCTTCTGTTGCTATTTTTTTTAGAAGAATTCCCAGGCCCTTTTAAAATTTATGGTAATATCAAACCATCCAGTTGCAAATTTTCTGGTCTCCCATCAGCTAAAATTAACTGGATATTGTATATCTTTGGGATCACGTAGTTGTGTCCATTTTAGAGGATACAGAAAAGGAACTAACAAAGCACTGGAACAGGGGGATATCACAGTGCTCCAGCTGGGATCCAGAAGAAACATCTAAGCATGACAGACCTGAACACTTAAAGGAGTAGAAAACGAGTGATGTTATGGATTTTTTTTCAAAGCAAATTCATTTGAAATATAGTGAATAAACAGTTATCATAAGTCAAATGTATTAACCAGTGAAAGTCTAAGTTAGACTTTCAGCCTAGGACACAAAGGTTTTCCTGTTCTTTTTTCAGTTTTTTTTTTACTGAGATACAATCTTCGTACATTTTTATGGGGTACATGTGATGTTTTGTTACATACATAGAATGTGTAATGATCAAATAAGGGTATTTAGGATATTTGTGCCCTTGAATATTTACCATTTCTTTGTGTTAGAAATAGTTCAAGTTTTTTCTTCGATTTTGAAATATACAATACATTCTTGTTAACTACAGTCACCCTACTGTGCTACTGAACACTTATTCCTTCTATCTAACTCCATCTAACAGTATTAACCCACCTCTTTTCATTCACACCCACCACTCACCACACACACATATGTTATACCCCACGAACACAACCATGAAAATCCTTTAAAAATACTAACAAATGGATATCAGCAATATATAAAAAAGATAAAATATTATGAATAAGAAGGATTTATTCTAGGAATGCAAGTTGGGTTTAGTATTTGAAAATAGATCAATGTGATTCATCATGTTAATAGAAAAAAAAAAGAAAAAGCCCTTCAGAAGAGGTTGAAAATGAATTTGAAAAAATTCTACACCCATGTATGATAAAACTCTCAAAAAAATCAAGCATCCATTTTATTAATCCACTCATGTATTGATGGGCACTTGGGTTGTTTCCACATCTTTGATACTGTGAATTGTGCTGCTCTAAACATTCAAGTGCAGGTGTCTTTTTTATAAAATGACTTCTTTCCCTTTGGGTAAATACCCAGTAGTGGGATTACTGGATCAAATGGCAGGCTGACTTTCAGTTTTTTGAGGAATCTCTGTACTGTTTTCCATAAAGCTTGTACTTATTTGCAGTTCCACCAACAGTGCATGAGTGTTCCTTTCTCTAGGCATCCATGCCAGCATCTTTTGTTTTTTGACTTTTTAATAGTGGTCATTCTGACAAGTGTAAGGTGGTATCTCATTATGGTTTTAATTTGCACTTCCCTGATAATCCCTGATAAGTAGTGATGTTGAGCATTTTTTTATGTTTGTTGGCCATTTGCCTATCTTCTTTTGAAAAACTTCTGTTCATGTCTTTTGCCTACTTTTTTAATGGTGTTGTTTGTTTTTTTCTTGCTGATTTGTTTGAGTTCTTTGTAGATTCTGTATAGTTTGTGAACATTTTCTCCCATTCTGTAGGTTGTCTATTAACTCGTTCGATTATTTCCTTTGCTGTGCAGAAGCTTTTTAATGTAATTAAGTCCCACTTATTTATTTTTGTTGTTGCTGTATTTGCCTTTTGGGTCTTAGTCGTAATTTTTTTGCCTAGGTCTATGTCTAGACTTCTTTTCCCTACATTTTCTCCTACAATTTTTATGGTTTCATGCCTTAAATTTAAGTCTATTATCCATCTTGAATTAATTTTTGTATGTGGTGAGGGATAGGGGTCCTGTTTCATTCTTCTGCATGTGGCTATCCAGTTTTTCCAACACCATTTATTGAATACGGCTTCCTTTCTCAGTGTAGGTTGTTGTCTGCTTTGTCAAAGATAGTTTGGTTGTAGGTAGATATTTTTATTTCTGGGTTCACTATTCTGTTTCATTGGTCTATGTTTCTACTTTTATACCACCACCATCCTGTTTTAGTTACTATTGTCTTGTAGTAGAATTTGAAGTCAAATAATGTGATGCCTCCAGATTTGTCATTTTTGCTTAAGATTGCTTTGGCTATTCAGACTGACTCTTTTTGGTTCCAAATGAAGTATAGAATTATTTTTTCTACATCTGTGAAATATGACATTGGTATTTTAATGGGGATTTGCAATGAATCTGTATATCACTTTGGGCAGTGTGGACATTTTAACAATGTTGATTCTACCAATCCATGAGCATGGTATGTTTTTCCATTTGTTTGTGTCCTCTGCAATTTCTTTCCTCAGTGTTTGGTAGTTCTTCTTGTAGAGATCTTTCACCTCCTTTGGTAAGTACATTTCTCGGTATTTTATTTTCTTTGCAGTTATTGTAAATAGCATTGTGTCCTTGATTTGACTCTCAGCTTGACTATTGCTAGTATATAGAAATGCTACTGATTTTTGAACATTGATTTTGTACCTAAGACTTTGCTAAATTTATTTATCAATTCTAGGAGTCTTTAGGATTTTGTGGATACAAGATTGTATCATCAGTGGACAGGGATAATTTCACCTCCTCTTTTCTGGCTTAGATCCCATTTATTTCTTTCTCTTCCCTAATGGCTCTGGCTAGAACTTCCACTACTATGTTGAGTAGAAGTGGTGACAGTAGGCACCCTGGTCTTGTTCTAGTTATTAGGGGAAATGTTTTCAACTTTTTCCCATTCATTATAATATTGGTTGTGGGTTTGTCATAAATGGCTTTTTAAATGCTGAGGTGTGTTCCTTCCATGCCTAGTTTGTTGAGGGTTTTTGTCATAAAAGGGTGCTGGATTTAATTGAATGCTTTTTCTGTGTTTATTGAGACAATCATATGGTGTTTGTTTTTGCTTCTGTCTATGTGGTGAATCACATTTGTTGATCTGCATTTGTTAAACCATCCCTGCATCCCTGGGATGAAACCCACCTGATCATGGTGAGTTATCTTTTTGATTTGTGGCTGAATTTGGTTTGCTAGTATTTTGTTGAGAATTTTTACATCTGTGCTCAAAGTGATATTGCTCTGTAGTTTTTTTTTTCTTTTTTTTTTGTTCTTTCCTGGCTTTGGTATCAAGGTGATACTGTCTTCATAGAATGAGTTAGGGATTATTCTCTCCTTCTTGATACTGTGGATTAATTTTGGCTGTGTGGGTTCCAGTTCTTCTTTGTACATTTGGTAGAATTTGGCTGTGACTCTATCTGGTCTGGGGCTTTTTTTGTTGTTGTTGGTCGATTTTGTATTACTGCTTGAATCTCGCTGCTAATTCTTGGTCTGTTGAGGATTTCTATTTATTATTTATTCAGGATTGGGAAGCTGTGTTTTTCCGGGAATTTATGCATTTCCTCTACATTTTCTAATTTGTGTGCATAGAGGTTTTCATAGTATTCATGGATCATATTTTGTACTTCTGTGGAATGAGTTGTAATGTCTCCTTTTTCATTTCTGTTTGAGCTTATTTGTGTCCTTTCTCTTCTATTTCTAGTTAATCTGGCTAGTAGTTTATTGATTTTGTTTATGTTTTCAAGGAACTAACTTTTTATTTCGTTGATCCTTTGTATTTTTTTTTTGTTTCCATTTCATTTCCTTTTACTTTGAGATTTATTTTTTTCTTCTTCTGCCTTTGAGTTTGGTTTGCTCTTCTTTTTCTAGTTCTTTGAGATATGACATTAGGTTGTTAATTTGTGATCTTTCTGTCTTTTTGATGTAGGCACTTAAGGCTACCCACTTTCCCCTTAGGACTTCTTTTTCTGTGTCTCATAGATTTTGAAAGCTTGTATCTCCTTCATCATTGGAATCTTTTGATTTCCATTTTAATTTCATTATTGATCCAATGGTTGTTTACCAGCAAGTTGTTTAATTTCCATGACTTTGTGTAGATTTGAGTATTTCTCTTGGAATTGAGTTCCAGTTTTATCCCACTGTCGTGTTAAAAGGTACATTATATGATTTAAATTTTTTGTTCATTTGCTGAGACTTGTTTTGTGGTCTAATATATGACCAATCTTGAAATATTTCCCACACGCAGATGAGAAGAATGTATATTCCACAGTTCTTGAGTAGAATGTTCTTTCAATGCCTGTTATGTCCATTTGTTGTAGAGTCCAATTTAAGTCCAGTGTTTCTTTATTGATTTTCTACTTCAATGATCTGTCCAGTTCTGTCAGTGGGGTGTTGAAGTCTCCAGCAATTATGATGCTACTGTTTATTTCTTTGCTTAGTTCTAGTTGAATTTGCTTTATGAATCTGGGAACTCCTGTGTTAGGTGCATATATATTTTGGATTGTTATGTCTTCCTATTGAATTTCTCCCTTTACCATTATAAAATGACCATTTTTGTCTTTTTTTAAAACTTTGTTGATTTGAAGTCTATTTTATCTGATATGAGAATGGCTATAACTTTTCACTTTTTGTTTCCATTTGCATAGAATATTTTTTCCATCCTTTTATCTTGATTCTGTGTGAGTCCTTGTGAGTTAAATGCATTTCTTTGAGACAGCATATACTTGGGGTATGTTTTTTCATCCATTTAGCCAGTTATGTCTTTTACGTGGGGCTTTCAGACCATTCATGTTCAGTGTTAGTATTGATACATTGGATACTGTTCTGTTCATCATGATGGATGATACCTTGTTGTTAGGTTTCCCCTTTTGTGTTTTGCTTTATTAGTACTGTAAGCTTTAACTTTTGGGCATTTATACACTGGTGGGTATGTACTGTCCTGCTCGATGAATAATAAAGTTTTGAGTATTTCTTGTAAGTCAGGTCCAGTAGTGACAAATTCCCTTAGCATTTGCATGTCTAAAAATTTTTATTTCTCCATCAATTATGAAACTTAGTTTTGAAGGATACCATATTCTTGGCTTGCAATTGCTCTCATTAAGAAGACTAAAAGTGAGGTCCTAATCCCTCTGGCTTGTAAAGTCTCTGCTGAAAAGACTGCTATTAGCCTGATGGGTTTTCCTTTACAGGTTAGTTTTTGCTTTCCTCTTGCAGCTTGTGGAACTTTCTCCATCATTTTGACTTGGACCAGGTTGATGACTATGTGTCTTGGGGATGTCCTATTTGCTGTGAATCTTCCTGGTGTTCAATGACTGTCTTGTATCTGAAAATCTGAATCTCTGGTGATACCAGGGAACTTTTCCTCAACAATTCCCTTGATTAGGTTTCCCATGCTTTTTGTGTTTTCTTTTTCTCCCTCAGGGAGACCTGTAATTCTTGTATTGGTCCACTATGCATAGTGCCATACTACTCTGAGTGATTTTTCCTTCTTTATTCTTTTTTCTGCATCTTTGACTGAGTTGGTTAGTACAAAAGCTTTGTCTTCAAGCTCTGAAGTTCTTTCTTCTGCTTGGTCTAGCTCTAGCCTGTTGAAGATTGCTGCTATATTTAGAAATTCCCTAAATGACACTTTCATTTCTTTAAGTTCCTTATATCTTTTCTTTTTCTTTAATTTTGTATTTTTTATTCCAAAATATTCTAGGGGTACAAATGTTGAGGGTACATATATTGCCTGTGCACCAACCAAGTCATAGCTGCAAATGTGCTTATCCCTGGACGGTGCATAATGCACCCATTAGGTGTGAATTTACCATACCCTCCTTCCCCCTTGCATATGTGCATATAAGTGTTGATTAATCAGTACCAATATAGTACTGAGTACATGTGGAGCTTGTTTTTCATTCTTGTGACACTTCACTTAAAAGAACGGGCTCCACCACCATCCAGGATAATACAAGAGTTGTTAGTTCACATTGTTTCTTGTGGCTGAGTAGTACTCCATGGTATACATGAACCACATTTTATTAATGCACTCATGTATTGATGGGCACTTGGGTTGTTTCCACAACTTTGCAATTGTGAATTGTGGTGCCTGCCATAAACATTCAGGAGCAGATGTCTTTGTTATAGGATGACTTTTTTCCTTTGGGTAGATAACCAGTAGTGGGATTGCTGGATCAAAAGGTAGTTCTACTTTTAGTTCTTTGAGGTATCTCCATATTACTTTCCATACAGGTTGTACTAGTTTTCTTTTTTATTTATTTATTTATTTTCTTTGAGAATATTATGGGGGTACAACACTTTGGTTATATATATTGCCTATGCACTGCCCACATAAGAGCTACAATCATGGACATCCCCCAAACTGTGCACCCCACACCCATTAGGTGTGAGTTTTCCCATCCCTTCCACCCCCCTCCCACCTGCCTGACCCCTGATGAATATTATTTCCATGTGTGCAAATAAGTATTGATCAGCTAGTACCAATTAGATGGTGAGTACCAGTGGTGCTTTTATTTTCCTATTCTTGTGATACTGTACTTCGAAGAATGGGCTCTAGCTCCATCCTGGATAAGACCAGATGTGTTAATTCACTGTATTTCCATGGCCTAGCCAGATATCTCAGTATCCAGGTACAAGAAACACACAGGACTCCTGGGAGACTCAATGTGAAAAGGCATTCACCATACCACATCATTATTAGGCTGGCCAGAGTAAACACAAAAGAGGCACTCCTTCGAGCAGTAAGGCAAAAACAGCAGGTAATCTACAAAGGGAAACCTATCAGATTAACTGCACATTATTCAACTGAAACCTTACAAACCAGAAGGGACTGGGGACCCATCCTCAGTCTTCTAAAACAAAATAATTGCCAACCCAGAATTCTTTATCCTGCAAAACTAAGCTTCTTATATGAGGAAAAATAAAGACTTTTCCAGACAAGTGATCACTCATAGTATTCTCAAAGACCAGACCTGTTCTGCAAGAAGTACATAGACCTGCATTGTACACTAACCAGCACAACAGACACCCACCAGTGTAAAGTTACCCAAAAGCTAAAAGTCCAGAACCCAGATTTCACAATTGCTCAAGAGGTAAAACAAAAGAAGAGTCTACTCAACAGGATGAACAGAAATCCACCCCAAATATCAATTCTCTCAATAAATGTGAATGGCTTCAATTGCCCATTGAAGAGACATAGGCTGGCTGAATAGATAAAAAAATACAAGCCAAGTCTCTGCTGTCTCTAGGAAACACATCTTACACACAAGGACTCATTCAGACTCAAGGTGAAAGGATGGCATACAATTTTCCAGGCAAATGGAAACCAAAAGAAATCTGGGGTAGCCATTCTTATATCAGATATTATAAACTTTAAAGCAACAAAATTAAAGAAAGACAAAGATGGTCACTATATAGTGGTGAATGGAAAAATCTTACAAAAAGACTTAACAATCCTAAATATTTATGCACCCAACACAGGTGCTCCCAGATACATAAAGCCAATACGCTAGATCTAGACAACATAATAAATAGCAATGCCATAGCAGCCGGGGACTTCAACACCCCACTGACAGAACTGGACAGATCCTCCAAACAGAAAATAGGCAAAAAAAAAAAAATGGACCTAAACAGGACTCTACAACATGTGGGCCTAACAGACATCTACAGAACATTCTATCCAAATAACACTGAATATACGTTCTTCTCATCAGCTCATGGAACTTTCTCTAAAATTGATCACATCCTAGGCCACAAAACAGATCTCAACAAACTTATAAAAATAGAAATCATACCATGTATCTTTTCAGACCACAGCAGAATAAAATTAGAAATCAATTCCAACAGAAACACACATCTCTATCCAAAAACATGGAAATTAAACAATCTGTTGCTGAATGACTATTGGATCAAGGAGGAGATTCAGATGGAAATCAAAAGATTCTTTGAACTAAATGATAATGGGGACACAAATAAAATGAAAAGCTGGTTCTTTGAAAACATAAGCAAAATAGACAGGCCACTTGATAGGTTGACCAGAAGCAGAAAGGAAAGGAGCTTATTAAGCTCAATTAGAAACGAAAAAGGAGACATCACAACTGATATCATGGAAGTACAAAACATCATCTTCGAATACTACAAAAATCTCTATGCCCCAAAATGTGAAAACATAGAGGAAATGGACTAATTCTTAGAAACACACTACCTCCCTAGGCTCAATCAGGAAGAAATAGATTTCCTAAACAGACCAATATCAAGCACTGAAACTGAAGCAGTAATAAAAAATCTTCCAAACAAAAAAGTCCTGGACCAGATGGGTTCACGCCTGAATTCTACCAAACCTACAAAGAAGAACTTGTGCCTATACTGCCGAAATTATTCCATAACATCGAGAAGGATAGAATCCTCCCAAAATCATTCTATGAAACCAATATCACCTTGATACCAAAGCCAGGAAAGGACAGGACAAGAAAAGAAAACTACAGGCCAATATCCCTTATGAATATAGATGCAAAAGTCCTCAATAAAATCCTAGCACACCGAATTCAAATGTACATCAAAAAAATAATTCATCACAAGCAGGTGGGCTTCATCACCAAGGTGCAGGGATGGTTCAACATACACAAATCTATAAATGTAATTCATCATATAAATAAAAGCAAGAACAAAGACTATATGGTCCTCTCATTAGATGTAGAAAAGGCTTTTGACAAAATTCTGTAGTAGTTTTCAGTCCCACCAGCAGTGTATGAGTGTCCCTATCTCTCCACATCCATGCCAACATTTTTTGTTTTGGGACTTTTTGATAAAAGCTGTTCTCATTGGAGTTAAATGATATCTCATTGTAGTTTTAATCTGCATTTCCCTGATGATTAGAGATGTTGAGCATTTTTTCACACATTTCTTGTCCATTATTCTCTCCTCATTTGAAAAGTTTCTGTCCATGTCCTTTGCCCATTTTTAATGGGATTGTTTGATTTCTTCTTACTAATTTTTGTGAGTTCTATATAGATTTTAGTTATCAGCCCTTTATTGGATATATAGCTTGCAAATATTTTCTGCCATTATGTAGGTTGTCTATTCACTGTAGTAATAGTTTTTGTGGCTGTGCAGAAGCTTTTTAATTTGATCAGGTCCCATTTATTTATTTTTGTTGTTGCTGTTATGGCTTTGGGGTTTTCTTCATAAATTCTTTGCCTAGGCCAATGTCTATAAAAGGTTTTCCAACATTTTCTTCTAGAATTCTTATGGTTTCATGGCTTCAGTTTAAGTCTGTTATCCATTGTGAGTTGATTTTAAATAAGCTTTTGGGATTGGCTTTTTTTGCCTAGCATAATTTTTTGGCAGTTCATCCAAGTTGTTGCATGTATCAGTAGTCCATTTCTTTTTATTGCTAAGTAGTATTCCATGCTATATATTTACCACAGTTTGTTTAATTATTCACCTGTTCAAAAATATATGGGTTGATTACATTTTTTAGCTATTATGAATAAAGCTGCTATGAACATTTGTATGAAGGTTTTTGTATGAAGGTAAGTTTTCATTTTTTCTGGGATAAATGCTTGAGAATGCAATAGCTGGGTCATATCGTAGTTAGATGTTTAATTTTAAAAAAGAAACTGCCAAACTTTCCCAGAGTGGTTAAACAATTGTACATTTTTATCAGCAATGCGTGAGTAGTCTAGCTTCTCTACATCCTGACCAGCATCTGGTGTTGTCACTATTTTTAATTTTAGCCATTCTGATAAGTGTGTAGTGATATCTCATTGTTGTTTCAATTTGCACTTCCCTAAAAGCTAATGATTTTGAACATCTTTTCATGTGATTACTTGCTATCCATATATCCTCTCTGATGACATATCTGTGGAAGTAGTGAGTAGAATGATGGTTACCAGAGACTAGGAAGAACAGGAGGGTGGTGGATGAAGAGAGATTGGGTAATGGGTACAAAATACAGTTAAATAGAGGGGGTAAGTTCTAGGGTTCAGTAGCACAATAGGGATGATACTAGATCACAATAATGTATTGTATTAATATATTTCAAACTAGCTAGAAGTGAAGATTTGGAATATCCCTAACACTTGGAAATGGTAAATGTTTGAGATGATGGATATCCCCATTGCCCTGATTTGATCATTAAACATTGTATGCATGTATAAAGGTATCACGTGTATCCCATAAATATGTATGACTTCTAGGTATCAATGAAAAAAAAGCATTTGACAAAACCCAACAACTGTTTATGATAAAAACTCTTAGCAAATTAGGAATAGTGGTGAATTACCACATGAACATCTATGATAAACCTACAACTAACATCATACTTAATGGGAACTCGGTAAGGATGTCCAGTCTCACCACTTTTAATCAATATAGTACTGGAAGTTCTAACCACTGCAATAAGGCAAGAAAAAGAAATAAAAGGCATACCGTTTGGAAAGGAAACATAAAACTATCTCTGTTGGCAGATGACATGATTCTCTATACAGAAAATACCATTAAATCTACCAAAACAAAAAGCCAACCAAACAAACCCAAAGTCCCACAAACTCCTAGAATTTCTATGGGAGTTCAGCAAGATCACAGAGCACAAGTTCAATACACAAAAGTCAGTCATTTCTATATACTAATAATAAACATGCAGAAACCAAAATTAAAAACACAGAACTATTTTTAGTTGTTCCATAGAAAATCAAGTACATAGATACATAATAAAAAAGTACAGAATCTGTATGCTAAAAATACAAAATGATAATGAAGGAAATGAAGAAGACCTACATAAATGGAGACATACCATATTCATAGACTGAAAGATTCAACTGAGTAAGGATGGCAATTCTCCCCAAATTCATCTATAGTGTAATACAATTCCTATCAATATTCCAGCACAGATTTTTGTAGACATAGACTAGCTTATTTGAAAATTTGTGTGCAAAAGAACAGGCCCTAGAATAGGTTTAAAAAGTGAAAAAAACACATAAAGTCAGAAAAATTACTCTACCTAACATTAAGTCTTATGATATAGCTACAGTAATCAAGAATGTGGTGTTGGCAGAGGGATAGGCATGTAGGTCAAGGGAACAGAATAGAGAACCCAGAAATATATCCACACATATGTGCTCAACTAATTTTTTGATAAATGGGCAAAGCTAATTCAAAGGAGGAATAATAGACTTTTCATCAAACGGTGCTGGAGCAGTTAAATAAGACAAAAAAAAAAAAAAAACAAAAACAAAACAAACCCTAATCTAAACTTCATACCTATATGAAAAATAAACTCTAAAATGTGATCACAGCCTTAAATGAAAAATGTGAAACTATGAAACTTTTAGGCAAAAACCATAGGAGAAAATCTTTGGGATCTTGAGCTAGGCAGAGTTCTTAGACTTGACACCAAAACATGATGCATACAAGGAAAAACTGATGAATTGAACTGCATCAAAATTTAAAAAAGCTTTTGCTCTGGGAAAAGCTAAGAAAATGAGAAAGCAAAGTAGAGGCTGGGAGAACAAATATTGGCAAATCATATATCTGAAAAAGGACTGATATCAGTAATATATAAAGAGGTCTGTAAACTCAATAGTAAAAAACCAAATAATCCAGTTAGAAAATGGGCAAACACTACTCCTTAATAATTCTTAATTAAGATCTGCATGGTTTTTATTTTTTTTAAAAAACATTTTCTTGTTTTTGTAGAGCTTCCTTTCCCTCTTGTAACATTGTTTTATTATTTCTTCTTTGATCTCTTGAATATATTCTCTGATGTGTGGTTTCACAGAGTTCATGTTCCCTTCAGCTATTTTTGTGAAAAACAGTCTTCTGTGCCTAGAATGAGACTTCTTTAAAAATATATTAAATATATCTTTTGTATACTCTGTTCTTTTCTTTTAATATTCTGAGTGGAATGTTTGTATTGGTCTTACGCTTTTTTCCCCTGAAAACTCATTGTTTTGGGTTTACTATTTTTACCTTATAGTAATTATTGTTTTTAAAACCTAATAATAACACTACTATTATTATTCCCATATTGAAGATAATAAAAATATGGGAGAAAACACAAAATAAGTATATTATGATCTTTTGGATTATAAGGAATAAAATCAACATTGAAGATCTAACTCTTTTGAATTTTGATGTATGCTATAGACTGAATTGCGTCCTCCCACAGATACCCTAAACCCCAATGTGACTGTGTCTGGACATAGGGTATAAAGATTTAATTAACATTAAATAAGGTCATTAGAGCGAGGCCCTAGTCTGATAGGACTGCGGCATTATAAAAAGAGTAAGAAATAGATCTCTCTCTGTCTCTCTGTCCCCCACCCACCTTTTTACCATGTAAGGGCACAATGAGAAAGCAGCCATCTGCAAGCCAGGAAGAGAGCCCTCCCTCATATGAAAGGGAATTAGCCAACATCTTTTTTTTTTTTTTAATTTTTTTTTTTATTTTCAGAATATCATGGGGGTACAACACTTTGGCCATACACATTGCCCCTTTTCTGCCCGTGTCAGAGCCACAATCGTGGTCATCTCCCAAACTGTGCTCCCCACATCCATTCAGTGAGAGTTTTTCCCATCCCTTCCACCCCCC